>OV277857.1:38775448-39432841 GCA_922989275.2 Gari tellinella | reverse complement strand
AGCCCGTCTAACTTGAGTCGCTGGTACCATTGGGGTTTAAACATGTCGTCTGCTTGAATATATTGAATAACTCACCGCTAACTGTTTCGCGGCGTCCGTCGCGGCGTCCGTTCGTACTTGCGTCGCGGCGTCCGTTCTATTGTTTTTAACCCCCCCGGCGGTATGGTACCAGGCCAGGCTGAAATCTTTATCGCAGCATAAACTGTTCTAACGCGGGTCACAGATACCATTCGAACGACATGTGGTATTGGATTCGTTCGTTCGTTAGGCCAGTTTTGTGCACAAACAGTAGTTCGACAACATAGGGGTTGCTTTCCAAATTTAAATGACGGCATAAACTGTTCTAACGCCGGTCGCAGATACCATTCAAACGGCATGTGGTGTTGGACTCATGTGTTAGGCCAGTTTTGTGCACAAACAGTATTTCGACAGCATAGGGGTTTGTTTTCCAAATTTAAATGAGAGTATTTGTGTATTTGTGTATTAAATAGCCCGTCTAACTTGAGTCGCTGGTACCATTGGGGTTTAAACATGTCGTCTGCTTGAATATATTGAATAACTCACCGCTAACTGTTTCGCGGCGTCCGTCGCGGCGTCCGTTCGTACTTGCGTCGCGGCGTCCGTTCTATTGTTTTTAACCCCCCCGGCGGTATGGTACCAGGCCAGGCTGAAATCTTTATCGCAGCATAAACTGTTCTAACGCGGGTCACAGATACCATTCGAACGACATGTGGTATTGGATTCGTTCGTTCGTTAGGCCAGTTTTGTGCACAAACAGTAGTTCGACAACATAGGGGTTGCTTTCCAAATTTAAATGACGGCATAAACTGTTCTAACGCCGGGTCGCAGATACCATTCAAACGGCATGTGGTGTTGGACTCATGTGTTAGGCCAGTTTTGTGCACAAACAGTATTTCGACAGCATAGGGGTTTGTTTTCCAAATTTAAATGAGAGTATTTGTGTATTTGTGTATTAAATAGCCCGTCTAACTTGAGTCGCTGGTACCATTGGGGTTTAAACATGTCGTCTGCTTGAATATATTGAATAACTCACCGCTAACTGTTTCGCGGCGTCCGTCGCGGCGTCCGTTCGTACTTGCGTCGCGGCGTCCGTTCTATTGTCTGCTTGAATATATTGAATAACTCACCGCTAACTGTTTCGCGGCGTCCGTCGCGGCGTCCGTTCGTACTTGCGTCGCGGCGTCCGTTCTATTGTTTTTAACCCCCCCGGCGGTATGGTACCAGGCCAGGCTGAAATCTTTATCGCAGCATAAACTGTTCTAACGCGGGTCACAGATACCATTCGAACGACATGTGGTATTGGATTCGTTCGTTCGTTAGGCCAGTTTTGTGCACAAACAGTAGTTCGACAACATAGGGGTTGCTTTCCAAATTTAAATGACGGCATAAACTGTTCTAACGCCGGTCGCAGATACCATTCAAACGGCATGTGGTGTTGGACTCATGTGTTAGGCCAGTTTTGTGCACAAACAGTATTTCGACAGCATAGGGGTTTGTTTTCCAAATTTAAATGAGAGTATTTGTGTATTTGTGTATTAAATAGCCCGTCTAACTTGAGTCGCTGGTACCATTGGGGTTTAAACATGTCGTCTGCTTGAATATATTGAATAACTCACCGCTAACTGTTTCGCGGCGTCCGTCGCGGCGTCCGTTCGTACTTGCGTCGCGGCGTCCGTTCTATTGTTTTTAACCCCCCCGGCGGTATGGTACCAGGCCAGGCTGAAATCTTTATCGCAGCATAAACTGTTCTAACGCGGGTCACAGATACCATTCGAACGACATGTGGTATTGGATTCGTTCGTTCGTTAGGCCAGTTTTGTGCACAAACAGTAGTTCGACAACATAGGGGTTGCTTTCCAAATTTAAATGACGGCATAAACTGTTCTAACGCCGGTCGCAGATACCATTCAAACGGCATGTGGTGTTGGACTCATGTGTTAGGCCAGTTTTGTGCACAAACAGTATTTCGACAGCATAGGGGTTTGTTTTCCAAATTTAAATGAGAGTATTTGTGTATTTGTGTATTAAATAGCCCGTCTAACTTGAGTCGCTGGTACCATTGGGGTTTAAACATGTCGTCTGCTTGAATATATTGAATAACTCACCGCTAACTGTTTCGCGGCGTCCGTCGCGGCGTCCGTTCGTACTTGCGTCGCGGCGTCCGTTCTATTGTCTGCTTGAATATATTGAATAACTCACCGCTAACTGTTTCGCGGCGTCCGTCGCGGCGTCCGTTCGTACTTGCGTCGCGGCGTCCGTTCTATTGTTTTTAACCCCCCCGGCGGTATGGTACCAGGCCAGGCTGAAATCTTTATCGCAGCATAAACTGTTCTAACGCGGGTCACAGATACCATTCGAACGACATGTGGTATTGGATTCGTTCGTTCGTTAGGCCAGTTTTGTGCACAAACAGTAGTTCGACAACATAGGGGTTTGTTTTCCAAATTTAAATGACGGCATAAACTGTTCTAACGCCGGTCGCAGATACCATTCAAACGGCATGTGGTGTTGGACTCATGTGTTAGGCCAGTTTTGTGCACAAACAGTATTTCGACAGCATAGGGGTTTGTTTTCCAAATTTAAATGAGAGTATTTGTGTATTTGTGTATTAAATAGCCCGTCTAACTTGAGTCGCTGGTACCATTGGGGTTTAAACATGTCGTCTGCTTGAATATATTGAATAACTCACCGCTAACTGTTTCGCGGCGTCCGTCGCGGCGTCCGTTCGTACTTGCGTCGCGGCGTCCGTTCTATTGTCTGCTTGAATATATTGAATAACTCACCGCTAACTGTTTCGCGGCGTCCGTCGCGGCGTCCGTTCGTACTTGCGTCGCGGCGTCCGTTCTATTGTTTTTAACCCCCCCGGCGGTATGGTACCAGGCCAGGCTGAAATCTTTATCGCAGCATAAACTGTTCTAACGCGGGTCACAGATACCATTCGAACGACATGTGGTATTGGATTCGTTCGTTCGTTAGGCCAGTTTTGTGCACAAACAGTAGTTCGACAACATAGGGGTTGCTTTCCAAATTTAAATGACGGCATAAACTGTTCTAACGCCGGTCGCAGATACCATTCAAACGGCATGTGGTGTTGGACTCATGTGTTAGGCCAGTTTTGTGCACAAACAGTATTTCGACAGCATAGGGGTTTGTTTTCCAAATTTAAATGAGAGTATTTGTGTATTTGTGTATTAAATAGCCCGTCTAACTTGAGTCGCTGGTACCATTGGGGTTTAAACATGTCGTCTGCTTGAATATATTGAATAACTCACCGCTAACTGTTTCGCGGCGTCCGTCGCGGCGTCCGTTCGTACTTGCGTCGCGGCGTCCGTTCTATTGTTTTTAACCCCCCCGGCGGTATGGTACCAGGCCAGGCTGAAATCTTTATCGCAGCATAAACTGTTCTAACGCGGGTCACAGATACCATTCGAACGACATGTGGTATTGGATTCGTTCGTTCGTTAGGCCAGTTTTGTGCACAAACAGTAGTTCGACAACATAGGGGTTGCTTTCCAAATTTAAATGACGGCATAAACTGTTCTAACGCCGGTCGCAGATACCATTCAAACGGCATGTGGTGTTGGACTCATGTGTTAGGCCAGTTTTGTGCACAAACAGTATTTCGACAGCATAGGGGTTTGTTTTCCAAATTTAAATGAGAGTATTTGTGTATTTGTGTATTAAATAGCCCGTCTAACTTGAGTCGCTGGTACCATTGGGGTTTAAACATGTCGTCTGCTTGAATATATTGAATAACTCACCGCTAACTGTTTCGCGGCGTCCGTCGCGGCGTCCGTTCGTACTTGCGTCGCGGCGTCCGTTCTATTGTCTGCTTGAATATATTGAATAACTCACCGCTAACTGTTTCGCGGCGTCCGTCGCGGCGTCCGTTCGTACTTGCGTCGCGGCGTCCGTTCTATTGTTTTTAACCCCCCCGGCGGTATGGTACCAGGCCAGGCTGAAATCTTTATCGCAGCATAAACTGTTCTAACGCGGGTCACAGATACCATTCGAACGACATGTGGTATTGGATTCGTTCGTTCGTTAGGCCAGTTTTGTGCACAAACAGTAGTTCGACAACATAGGGGTTGCTTTCCAAATTTAAATGACGGCATAAACTGTTCTAACGCCGGTCGCAGATACCATTCAAACGGCATGTGGTGTTGGACTCATGTGTTAGGCCAGTTTTGTGCACAAACAGTATTTCGACAGCATAGGGGTTTGTTTTCCAAATTTAAATGAGAGTATTTGTGTATTTGTGTATTAAATAGCCCGTCTAACTTGAGTCGCTGGTACCATTGGGGTTTAAACATGTCGTCTGCTTGAATATATTGAATAACTCACCGCTAACTGTTTCGCGGCGTCCGTCGCGGCGTCCGTTCGTACTTGCGTCGCGGCGTCCGTTCTATTGTTTTTAACCCCCCCGGCGGTATGGTACCAGGCCAGGCTGAAATCTTTATCGCAGCATAAACTGTTCTAACGCGGGGTCACAGATACCATTCGAACGACATGTGGTATTGGATTCGTTCGTTCGTTAGGCCAGTTTTGTGCACAAACAGTAGTTCGACAACATAGGGGTTGCTTTCCAAATTTAAATGACGGCATAAACTGTTCTAACGCCGGTCGCAGATACCATTCAAACGGCATGTGGTGTTGGACTCATGTGTTAGGCCAGTTTTGTGCACAAACAGTATTTCGACAACATAGGGGTTTGTTTTCCAAATTTAAATGAGAGTATTTGTGTATTTGTGTATTAAATAGCCCGTCTAACTTGAGTCGCTGGTACCATTGGGGTTTAAACATGTCGTCTGCTTGAATATATTGAATAACTCACCGCTAACTGTTTCGCGGCGTCCGTCGCGGCGTCCGTTCGTACTTGCGTCGCGGCGTCCGTTCTATTGTCTGCTTGAATATATTGAATAACTCACCGCTAACTGTTTCGCGGCGTCCGTCGCGGCGTCCGTTCGTACTTGCGTCGCGGCGTCCGTTCTATTGTTTTTAACCCCCCCGGCGGTATGGTACCAGGCCAGGCTGAAATCTTTATCGCAGCATAAACTGTTCTAACGCGGGTCACAGATACCATTCGAACGACATGTGGTATTGGATTCGTTCGTTCGTTAGGCCAGTTTTGTGCACAAACAGTAGTTCGACAACATAGGGGTCGCTTTCCAAATTTAAATGACGGCATAAACTGTTCTAACGCCGGTCGCAGATACCATTCAAACGGCATGTGGTGTTGGACTCATGTGTTAGGCCAGTTTTGTGCACAAACAGTATTTCGACAGCATAGGGGTTTGTTTTCCAAATTTAAATGAGAGTATTTGTGTATTTGTGTATTAAATAGCCCGTCTAACTTGAGTCGCTGGTACCATTGGGGTTTAAACATGTCGTCTGCTTGAATATATTGAATAACTCACCGCTAACTGTTTCGCGGCGTCCGTCGCGGCGTCCGTTCGTACTTGCGTCGCGGCGTCCGTTCTATTGTTTTTAACCCCCCCGGCGGTATGGTACCAGGCCAGGCTGAAATCTTTATCGCAGCATAAACTGTTCTAACGCGGGTCACAGATACCATTCGAACGACATGTGGTATTGGATTCGTTCGTTCGTTAGGCCAGTTTTGTGCACAAACAGTAGTTCGACAACATAGGGGTCGCTTTCCAAATTTAAATGACGGCATAAACTGTTCTAACGCCGGTCGCAGATACCATTCAAACGGCATGTGGTGTTGGACTCATGTGTTAGGCCAGTTTTGTGCACAAACAGTATTTCGACAGCATAGGGGTTTGTTTTCCAAATTTAAATGAGAGTATTTGTGTATTTGTGTATTAAATAGCCCGTCTAACTTGAGTCGCTGGTACCATTGGGGTTTAAACATGTCGTCTGCTTGAATATATTGAATAACTCACCGCTAACTGTTTCGCGGCGTCCGTCGCGGCGTCCGTTCGTACTTGCGTCGCGGCGTCCGTTCTATTGTTTTTAACCCCCCCGGCGGTATGGTACCAGGCCAGGCTGAAATCTTTATCGCAGCATAAACTGTTCTAACGCGGGTCACAGATACCATTCGAACGACATGTGGTATTGGATTCGTTCGTTCGTTAGGCCAGTTTTGTGCACAAACAGTAGTTCGACAACATAGGGGTTGCTTTCCAAATTTAAATGACGGCATAAACTGTTCTAACGCCGGTCGCAGATACCATTCAAACGGCATGTGGTGTTGGACTCATGTGTTAGGCCAGTTTTGTGCACAAACAGTATTTCGACTGCATAGGGGTTTGTTTTCCAAATTTAAATGAGAGTATTTGTGTATTTGTGTATTAAATAGCCCGTCTAACTTGAGTCGCTGGTACCATTGGGGTTTAAACATGTCGTCTGCTTGAATATATTGAATAACTCACCGCTAACTGTTTCGCGGCGTCCGTCGCGGCGTCCGTTCGTACTTGCGTCGCGGCGTCCGTTCTATTGTTTTTAACCCCCCCGGCGGTATGGTACCAGGCCAGGCTGAAATCTTTATCGCAGCATAAACTGTTCTAACGCGGGTCACAGATACCATTCGAACGACATGTGGTATTGGATTCGTTCGTTCGTTAGGCCAGTTTTGTGCACAAACAGTAGTTCGACAACATAGGGGTTGCTTTCCAAATTTAAATGACGGCATAAACTGTTCTAACGCCGGTCGCAGATACCATTCAAACGGCATGTGGTGTTGGACTCATGTGTTAGGCCAGTTTTGTGCACAAACAGTATTTCGACAGCATAGGGGTTTGTTTTCCAAATTTAAATGAGAGTATTTGTGTATTTGTGTATTAAATAGCCCGTCTAACTTGAGTCGCTGGTACCATTGGGGTTTAAACATGTCGTCTGCTTGAATATATTGAATAACTCACCGCTAACTGTTTCGCGGCGTCCGTCGCGGCGTCCGTTCGTACTTGCGTCGCGGCGTCCGTTCTATTGTCTGCTTGAATATATTGAATAACTCACCGCTAACTGTTTCGCGGCGTCCGTCGCGGCGTCCGTTCGTACTTGCGTCGCGGCGTCCGTTCTATTGTTTTTAACCCCCCCGGCGGTATGGTACCAGGCCAGGCTGAAATCTTTATCGCAGCATAAACTGTTCTAACGCGGGTCACAGATACCATTCGAACGACATGTGGTATTGGATTCGTTCGTTCGTTAGGCCAGTTTTGTGCACAAACAGTAGTTCGACAACATAGGGGTTGCTTTCCAAATTTAAATGACGGCATAAACTGTTCTAACGCCGGTCGCAGATACCATTCAAACGGCATGTGGTGTTGGACTCATGTGTTAGGCCAGTTTTGTGCACAAACAGTATTTCGACAGCATAGGGGTTTGTTTTCCAAATTTAAATGAGAGTATTTGTGTATTTGTGTATTAAATAGCCCGTCTAACTTGAGTCGCTGGTACCATTGGGGTTTAAACATGTCGTCTGCTTGAATATATTGAATAACTCACCGCTAACTGTTTCGCGGCGTCCGTCGCGGCGTCCGTTCGTACTTGCGTCGCGGCGTCCGTTCTATTGTCTGCTTGAATATATTGAATAACTCACCGCTAACTGTTTCGCGGCGTCCGTCGCGGCGTCCGTTCGTACTTGCGTCGCGGCGTCCGTTCTATTGTTTTTAACCCCCCCGGCGGTATGGTACCAGGCCAGGCTGAAATCTTTATCGCAGCATAAACTGTTCTAACGCGGGTCACAGATACCATTCGAACGACATGTGGTATTGGATTCGTTCGTTCGTTAGGCCAGTTTTGTGCACAAACAGTAGTTCGACAACATAGGGGTTGCTTTCCAAATTTAAATGACGGCATAAACTGTTCTAACGCCGGTCGCAGATACCATTCAAACGGCATGTGGTGTTGGACTCATGTGTTAGGCCAGTTTTGTGCACAAACAGTATTTCGACAACATAGGGGTTTGTTTTCCAAATTTAAATGAGAGTATTTGTGTATTTGTGTATTAAATAGCCCGTCTAACTTGAGTCGCTGGTACCATTGGGGTTTAAACATGTCGTCTGCTTGAATATATTGAATAACTCACCGCTAACTGTTTCGCGGCGTCCGTCGCGGCGTCCGTTCGTACTTGCGTCGCGGCGTCCGTTCTATTGTTTTTAACCCCCCCGGCGGTATGGTACCAGGCCAGGCTGAAATCTTTATCGCAGCATAAACTGTTCTAACGCGGGTCACAGATACCATTCGAACGACATGTGGTATTGGATTCGTTCGTTCGTTAGGCCAGTTTTGTGCACAAACAGTAGTTCGACAACATAGGGGTTGCTTTCCAAATTTAAATGACGGCATAAACTGTTCTAACGCCGGTCGCAGATACCATTCAAACGGCATGTGGTGTTGGACTCATGTGTTAGGCCAGTTTTGTGCACAAACAGTATTTCGACAGCATAGGGGTTTGTTTTCCAAATTTAAATGAGAGTATTTGTGTATTTGTGTATTAAATAGCCCGTCTAACTTGAGTCGCTGGTACCATTGGGGTTTAAACATGTCGTCTGCTTGAATATATTGAATAACTCACCGCTAACTGTTTCGCGGCGTCCGTCGCGGCGTCCGTTCGTACTTGCGTCGCGGCGTCCGTTCTATTGTCTGCTTGAATATATTGAATAACTCACCGCTAACTGTTTCGCGGCGTCCGTCGCGGCGTCCGTTCGTACTTGCGTCGCGGCGTCCGTTCTATTGTTTTTAACCCCCCCGGCGGTATGGTACCAGGCCAGGCTGAAATCTTTATCGCAGCATAAACTGTTCTAACGCGGGTCACAGATACCATTCGAACGACATGTGGTATTGGATTCGTTCGTTCGTTAGGCCAGTTTTGTGCACAAACAGTAGTTCGACAACATAGGGGTTGCTTTCCAAATTTAAATGACGGCATAAACTGTTCTAACGCCGGTCGCAGATACCATTCAAACGGCATGTGGTGTTGGACTCATGTGTTAGGCCAGTTTTGTGCACAAACAGTATTTCGACAGCATAGGGGTTTGTTTTCCAAATTTAAATGAGAGTATTTGTGTATTTGTGTATTAAATAGCCCGTCTAACTTGAGTCGCTGGTACCATTGGGGTTTAAACATGTCGTCTGCTTGAATATATTGAATAACTCACCGCTAACTGTTTCGCGGCGTCCGTCGCGGCGTCCGTTCGTACTTGCGTCGCGGCGTCCGTTCTATTGTCTGCTTGAATATATTGAATAACTCACCGCTAACTGTTTCGCGGCGTCCGTCGCGGCGTCCGTTCGTACTTGCGTCGCGGCGTCCGTTCTATTGTTTTTAACCCCCCCGGCGGTATGGTACCAGGCCAGGCTGAAATCTTTATCGCAGCATAAACTGTTCTAACGCGGGTCACAGATACCATTCGAACGACATGTGGTATTGGATTCGTTCGTTCGTTAGGCCAGTTTTGTGCACAAACAGTAGTTCGACAACATAGGGGTTGCTTTCCAAATTTAAATGACGGCATAAACTGTTCTAACGCCGGTCGCAGATACCATTCAAACGGCATGTGGTGTTGGACTCATGTGTTAGGCCAGTTTTGTGCACAAACAGTATTTCGACAGCATAGGGGTTTGTTTTCCAAATTTAAATGAGAGTATTTGTGTATTTGTGTATTAAATAGCCCGTCTAACTTGAGTCGCTGGTACCATTGGGGTTTAAACATGTCGTCTGCTTGAATATATTGAATAACTCACCGCTAACTGTTTCGCGGCGTCCGTCGCGGCGTCCGTTCGTACTTGCGTCGCGGCGTCCGTTCTATTGTTTTTAACCCCCCCCGGCGGTATGGTACCAGGCCAGGCTGAAATCTTTATCGCAGCATAAACTGTTCTAACGCGGGTCACAGATACCATTCGAACGACATGTGGTATTGGATTCGTTCGTTCGTTAGGCCAGTTTTGTGCACAAACAGTAGTTCGACAACATAGGGGTTGCTTTCCAAATTTAAATGACGGCATAAACTGTTCTAACGCCGGTCGCAGATACCATTCAAACGGCATGTGGTGTTGGACTCATGTGTTAGGCCAGTTTTGTGCACAAACAGTATTTCGACAGCATAGGGGTTTGTTTTCCAAATTTAAATGAGAGTATTTGTGTATTTGTGTATTAAATAGCCCGTCTAACTTGAGTCGCTGGTACCATTGGGGTTTAAACATGTCGTCTGCTTGAATATATTGAATAACTCACCGCTAACTGTTTCGCGGCGTCCGTCGCGGCGTCCGTTCGTACTTGCGTCGCGGCGTCCGTTCTATTGTCTGCTTGAATATATTGAATAACTCACCGCTAACTGTTTCGCGGCGTCCGTCGCGGCGTCCGTTCGTACTTGCGTCGCGGCGTCCGTTCTATTGTTTTTAACCCCCCCGGCGGTATGGTACCAGGCCAGGCTGAAATCTTTATCGCAGCATAAACTGTTCTAACGCGGGTCACAGATACCATTCGAACGACATGTGGTATTGGATTCGTTCGTTCGTTAGGCCAGTTTTGTGCACAAACAGTAGTTCGACAACATAGGGGTTGCTTTCCAAATTTAAATGACGGCATAAACTGTTCTAACGCCGGTCGCAGATACCATTCAAACGGCATGTGGTGTTGGACTCATGTGTTAGGCCAGTTTTGTGCACAAACAGTATTTCGACAGCATAGGGGTTTGTTTTCCAAATTTAAATGAGAGTATTTGTGTATTTGTGTATTAAATAGCCCGTCTAACTTGAGTCGCTGGTACCATTGGGGTTTAAACATGTCGTCTGCTTGAATATATTGAATAACTCACCGCTAACTGTTTCGCGGCGTCCGTCGCGGCGTCCGTTCGTACTTGCGTCGCGGCGTCCGTTCTATTGTTTTTAACCCCCCCGGCGGTATGGTACCAGGCCAGGCTGAAATCTTTATCGCAGCATAAACTGTTCTAACGCGGGTCACAGATACCATTCGAACGACATGTGGTATTGGATTCGTTCGTTCGTTAGGCCAGTTTTGTGCACAAACAGTAGTTCGACAACATAGGGGTTGCTTTCCAAATTTAAATGACGGCATAAACTGTTCTAACGCCGGTCGCAGATACCATTCAAACGGCATGTGGTGTTGGACTCATGTGTTAGGCCAGTTTTGTGCACAAACAGTATTTCGACAGCATAGGGGTTTGTTTTCCAAATTTAAATGAGAGTATTTGTGTATTTGTGTATTAAATAGCCCGTCTAACTTGAGTCGCTGGTACCATTGGGGTTTAAACATGTCGTCTGCTTGAATATATTGAATAACTCACCGCTAACTGTTTCGCGGCGTCCGTCGCGGCGTCCGTTCGTACTTGCGTCGCGGCGTCCGTTCTATTGTCTGCTTGAATATATTGAATAACTCACCGCTAACTGTTTCGCGGCGTCCGTCGCGGCGTCCGTTCGTACTTGCGTCGCGGCGTCCGTTCTATTGTTTTTAACCCCCCCGGCGGTATGGTACCAGGCCAGGCTGAAATCTTTATCGCAGCATAAACTGTTCTAACGCGGGTCACAGATACCATTCGAACGACATGTGGTATTGGATTCGTTCGTTCGTTAGGCCAGTTTTGTGCACAAACAGTAGTTCGACAACATAGGGGTTGCTTTCCAAATTTAAATGACGGCATAAACTGTTCTAACGCCGGTCGCAGATACCATTCAAACGGCATGTGGTGTTGGACTCATGTGTTAGGCCAGTTTTGTGCACAAACAGTATTTCGACAGCATAGGGGTTTGTTTTCCAAATTTAAATGAGAGTATTTGTGTATTTGTGTATTAAATAGCCCGTCTAACTTGAGTCGCTGGTACCATTGGGGTTTAAACATGTCGTCTGCTTGAATATATTGAATAACTCACCGCTAACTGTTTCGCGGCGTCCGTCGCGGCGTCCGTTCGTACTTGCGTCGCGGCGTCCGTTCTATTGTTTTTAACCCCCCCGGCGGTATGGTACCAGGCCAGGCTGAAATCTTTATCGCAGCATAAACTGTTCTAACGCGGGTCACAGATACCATTCGAACGACATGTGGTATTGGATTCGTTCGTTCGTTAGGCCAGTTTTGTGCACAAACAGTAGTTCGACAACATAGGGGTCGCTTTCCAAATTTAAATGACGGCATAAACTGTTCTAACGCCGGTCGCAGATACCATTCAAACGGCATGTGGTGTTGGACTCATGTGTTAGGCCAGTTTTGTGCACAAACAGTATTTCGACAGCATAGGGGTTTGTTTTCCAAATTTAAATGAGAGTATTTGTGTATTTGTGTATTAAATAGCCCGTCTAACTTGAGTCGCTGGTACCATTGGGGTTTAAACATGTCGTCTGCTTGAATATATTGAATAACTCACCGCTAACTGTTTCGCGGCGTCCGTCGCGGCGTCCGTTCGTACTTGCGTCGCGGCGTCCGTTCTATTGTCTGCTTGAATATATTGAATAACTCACCGCTAACTGTTTCGCGGCGTCCGTCGCGGCGTCCGTTCGTACTTGCGTCGCGGCGTCCGTTCTATTGTTTTTAACCCCCCCGGCGGTATGGTACCAGGCCAGGCTGAAATCTTTATCGCAGCATAAACTGTTCTAACGCGGGTCACAGATACCATTCGAACGACATGTGGTATTGGATTCGTTCGTTCGTTAGGCCAGTTTTGTGCACAAACAGTAGTTCGACAACATAGGGGTTGCTTTCCAAATTTAAATGACGGCATAAACTGTTCTAACGCCGGTCGCAGATACCATTCAAACGGCATGTGGTGTTGGACTCATGTGTTAGGCCAGTTTTGTGCACAAACAGTAGTTCGACAACATAGGGGGTCGCTTTCCAAATTTAAATGAGAGTATTTGTGTATTTGTGTATTAAATAGCCCGTCTAACTTGAGTCGCTGGTACCATTGGGGTTTAAACATGTCGTCTGCTTGAATATATTGAATAACTCACCGCTAACTGTTTCGCGGCGTCCGTCGCGGCGTCCGTTCGTACTTGCGTCGCGGCGTCCGTTCTATTGTTTTTAACCCCCCCGGCGGTATGGTACCAGGCCAGGCTGAAATCTTTATCGCAGCATAAACTGTTCTAACGCGGGTCACAGATACCATTCGAACGACATGTGGTATTGGATTCGTTCGTTCGTTAGGCCAGTTTTGTGCACAAACAGTAGTTCGACAACATAGGGGTTGCTTTCCAAATTTAAATGACGGCATAAACTGTTCTAACGCCGGTCGCAGATACCATTCAAACGGCATGTGGTGTTGGACTCATGTGTTAGGCCAGTTTTGTGCACAAACAGTATTTCGACAGCATAGGGGTTTGTTTTCCAAATTTAAATGAGAGTATTTGTGTATTTGTGTATTAAATAGCCCGTCTAACTTGAGTCGCTGGTACCATTGGGGTTTAAACATGTCGTCTGCTTGAATATATTGAATAACTCACCGCTAACTGTTTCGCGGCGTCCGTCGCGGCGTCCGTTCGTACTTGCGTCGCGGCGTCCGTTCTATTGTCTGCTTGAATATATTGAATAACTCACCACTAACTGTTTCGCGGCGTCCGTCGCGGCGTCCGTTCGTACTTGCGTCGCGGCGTCCGTTCTATTGTTTTTAACCCCCCCGGCGGTATGGTACCAGGCCAGGCTGAAATCTTTATCGCAGCATAAACTGTTCTAACGCGGGTCACAGATACCATTCGAACGACATGTGGTATTGGATTCGTTCGTTCGTTAGGCCAGTTTTGTGCACAAACAGTAGTTCGACAACATAGGGGTTGCTTTCCAAATTTAAATGACGGCATAAACTGTTCTAACGCCGGTCGCAGATACCATTCAAACGGCATGTGGTGTTGGACTCATGTGTTAGGCCAGTTTTGTGCACAAACAGTATTTCGACAGCATAGGGGTTTGTTTTCCAAATTTAAATGAGAGTATTTGTGTATTTGTGTATTAAATAGCCCGTCTAACTTGAGTCGCTGGTACCATTGGGGTTTAAACATGTCGTCTGCTTGAATATATTGAATAACTCACCGCTAACTGTTTCGCGGCGTCCGTCGCGGCGTCCGTTCGTACTTGCGTCGCGGCGTCCGTTCTATTGTTTTTAACCCCCCCGGCGGTATGGTACCAGGCCAGGCTGAAATCTTTATCGCAGCATAAACTGTTCTAACGCGGGTCACAGATACCATTCGAACGACATGTGGTATTGGATTCGTTCGTTCGTTAGGCCAGTTTTGTGCACAAACAGTAGTTCGACAACATAGGGGTTGCTTTCCAAATTTAAATGACGGCATAAACTGTTCTAACGCCGGTCGCAGATACCATTCAAACGGCATGTGGTGTTGGACTCATGTGTTAGGCCAGTTTTGTGCACAAACAGTATTTCGACAGCATAGGGGTTTGTTTTCCAAATTTAAATGAGAGTATTTGTGTATTTGTGTATTAAATAGCCCGTCTAACTTGAGTCGCTGGTACCATTGGGGTTTAAACATGTCGTCTGCTTGAATATATTGAATAACTCACCGCTAACTGTTTCGCGGCGTCCGTCGCGGCGTCCGTTCGTACTTGCGTCGCGGCGTCCGTTCTATTGTTTTTAACCCCCCCGGCGGTATGGTACCAGGCCAGGCTGAAATCTTTATCGCAGCATAAACTGTTCTAACGCGGGTCACAGATAC
Source organism: Gari tellinella (assembly GCA_922989275.2). Lineage (NCBI taxonomy): Eukaryota > Metazoa > Mollusca > Bivalvia > Cardiida > Psammobiidae > Gari > Gari tellinella. The sequence goes on along the minus strand of OV277857.1, from coordinate 39,418,185 downwards.
CATTCGAACGACATGTGGTATTGGATTCGTTCGTTTGTTAGGCCAGTTTTGTGCACAAACAGTAGTTCGACAACATAGGGGTTGCTTTCCAAATTTAAATGACGGCATAAACTGTTCTAACGCCGGTCGCAGATACCATTCAAACGGCATGTGGTGTTGGACTCATGTGTTAGGCCAGTTTTGTGCACAAACAGTATTTCGACAGCATAGGGGTTTGTTTTCCAAATTTAAATGAGAGTATTTGTGTATTTGTGTATTAAATAGCCCGTCTAACTTGAGTCGCTGGTACCATTGGGGTTTAAACATGTCGTCTGCTTGAATATATTGAATAACTCACCGCTAACTGTTTCGCGGCGTCCGTCGCGGCGTCCGTTCGTACTTGCGTCGCGGCGTCCGTTCTATTGTCTGCTTGAATATATTGAATAACTCACCGCTAACTGTTTCGCGGCGTCCGTCGCGGCGTCCGTTCGTACTTGCGTCGCGGCGTCCGTTCTATTGTTTTTAACCCCCCCGGCGGTATGGTACCAGGCCAGGCTGAAATCTTTATCGCAGCATAAACTGTTCTAACGCGGGTCACAGATACCATTCGAACGACATGTGGTATTGGATTCGTTCGTTCGTTAGGCCAGTTTTGTGCACAAACAGTAGTTCGACAACATAGGGGTTGCTTTCCAAATTTAAATGACGGCATAAACTGTTCTAACGCCGGTCGCAGATACCATTCAAACGGCATGTGGTGTTGGACTCATGTGTTAGGCCAGTTTTGTGCACAAACAGTATTTCGACAGCATAGGGGTTTGTTTTCCAAATTTAAATGAGAGTATTTGTGTATTTGTGTATTAAATAGCCCGTCTAACTTGAGTCGCTGGTACCATTGGGGTTTAAACATGTCGTCTGCTTGAATATATTGAATAACTCACCGCTAACTGTTTCGCGGCGTCCGTCGCGGCGTCCGTTCGTACTTGCGTCGCGGCGTCCGTTCTATTGTTTTTAACCCCCCCGGCGGTATGGTACCAGGCCAGGCTGAAATCTTTATCGCAGCATAAACTGTTCTAACGCGGGTCACAGATACCATTCGAACGACATGTGGTATTGGATTCGTTCGTTCGTTAGGCCAGTTTTGTGCACAAACAGTAGTTCGACAACATAGCGGTTGCTTTCCAAATTTAAATGACGGCATAAACTGTTCTAACGCCGGTCGCAGATACCATTCAAACGGCATGTGGTGTTGGACTCATGTGTTAGGCCAGTTTTGTGCACAAACAGTATTTCGACTGCATAGGGGTTTGTTTTCCAAATTTAAATGAGAGTATTTGTGTATTTGTGTATTAAATAGCCCGTCTAACTTGAGTCGCTGGTACCATTGGGGTTTAAACATGTCGTCTGCTTGAATATATTGAATAACTCACCGCTAACTGTTTCGCGGCGTCCGTCGCGGCGTCCGTTCGTACTTGCGTCGCGGCGTCCGTTCTATTGTCTGCTTGAATATATTGAATAACTCACCGCTAACTGTTTCGCGGCGTCCGTCGCGGCGTCCGTTCGTACTTGCGTCGCGGCGTCCGTTCTATTGTTTTTAACCCCCCCGGCGGTATGGTACCAGGCCAGGCTGAAATCTTTATCGCAGCATAAACTGTTCTAACGCGGGTCACAGATACCATTCGAACGACATGTGGTATTGGATTCGTTCGTTCGTTAGGCCAGTTTTGTGCACAAACAGTAGTTCGACAACATAGGGGTTGCTTTCCAAATTTAAATGACGGCATAAACTGTTCTAACGCCGGTCGCAGATACCATTCAAACGGCATGTGGTGTTGGACTCATGTGTTAGGCCAGTTTTGTGCACAAACAGTATTTCGACAGCATAGGGGTTTGTTTTCCAAATTTAAATGAGAGTATTTGTGTATTTGTGTATTAAATAGCCCGTCTAACTTGAGTCGCTGGTACCATTGGGGTTTAAACATGTCGTCTGCTTGAATATATTGAATAACTCACCGCTAACTGTTTCGCGGCGTCCGTCGCGGCGTCCGTTCGTACTTGCGTCGCGGCGTCCGTTCTATTGTCTGCTTGAATATATTGAATAACTCACCGCTAACTGTTTCGCGGCGTCCGTCGCGGCGTCCGTTCGTACTTGCGTCGCGGCGTCCGTTCTATTGTTTTTAACCCCCCCGGCGGTATGGTACCAGGCCAGGCTGAAATCTTTATCGCAGCATAAACTGTTCTAACGCGGGTCACAGATACCATTCGAACGACATGTGGTATTGGATTCGTTCGTTCGTTAGGCCAGTTTTGTGCACAAACAGTAGTTCGACAACATAGGGGTTGCTTTCCAAATTTAAATGACGGCATAAACTGTTCTAACGCCGGTCGCAGATACCATTCAAACGGCATGTGGTGTTGGACTCATGTGTTAGGCCAGTTTTGTGCACAAACAGTATTTCGACAGCATAGGGGTTTGTTTTCCAAATTTAAATGAGAGTATTTGTGTATTTGTGTATTAAATAGCCCGTCTAACTTGAGTCGCTGGTACCATTGGGGTTTAAACATGTCGTCTGCTTGAATATATTGAATAACTCACCGCTAACTGTTTCGCGGCGTCCGTCGCGGCGTCCGTTCGTACTTGCGTCGCGGCGTCCGTTCTATTGTTTTTAACCCCCCCGGCGGTATGGTACCAGGCCAGGCTGAAATCTTTATCGCAGCATAAACTGTTCTAACGCGGGTCACAGATACCATTCGAACGACATGTGGTATTGGATTCGTTCGTTCGTTAGGCCAGTTTTGTGCACAAACAGTAGTTCGACAACATAGGGGTTGCTTTCCAAATTTAAATGACGGCATAAACTGTTCTAACGCCGGTCGCAGATACCATTCAAACGGCATGTGGTGTTGGACTCATGTGTTAGGCCAGTTTTGTGCACAAACAGTATTTCGACAGCATAGGGGTTTGTTTTCCAAATTTAAATGAGAGTATTTGTGTATTTGTGTATTAAATAGCCCGTCTAACTTGAGTCGCTGGTACCATTGGGGTTTAAACATGTCGTCTGCTTGAATATATTGAATAACTCACCGCTAACTGTTTCGCGGCGTCCGTCGCGGCGTCCGTTCGTACTTGCGTCGCGGCGTCCGTTCTATTGTCTGCTTGAATATATTGAATAACTCACCGCTAACTGTTTCGCGGCGTCCGTCGCGGCGTCCGTTCGTACTTGCGTCGCGGCGTCCGTTCTATTGTTTTTAACCCCCCCGGCGGTATGGTACCAGGCCAGGCTGAAATCTTTATCGCAGCATAAACTGTTCTAACGCGGGTCACAGATACCATTCGAACGACATGTGGTATTGGATTCGTTCGTTCGTTAGGCCAGTTTTGTGCACAAACAGTAGTTCGACAACATAGGGGTTGCTTTCCAAATTTAAATGACGGCATAAACTGTTCTAACGCCGGTCGCAGATACCATTCAAACGGCATGTGGTGTTGGACTCATGTGTTAGGCCAGTTTTGTGCACAAACAGTATTTCGACAGCATAGGGGTTTGTTTTCCAAATTTAAATGAGAGTATTTGTGTATTTGTGTATTAAATAGCCCGTCTAACTTGAGTCGCTGGTACCATTGGGGTTTAAACATGTCGTCTGCTTGAATATATTGAATAACTCACCGCTAACTGTTTCGCGGCGTCCGTCGCGGCGTCCGTTCGTACTTGCGTCGCGGCGTCCGTTCTATTGTTTTTAACCCCCCCGGCGGTATGGTACCAGGCCAGGCTGAAATCTTTATCGCAGCATAAACTGTTCTAACGCGGGTCACAGATACCATTCGAACGACATGTGGTATTGGATTCGTTCGTTCGTTAGGCCAGTTTTGTGCACAAACAGTAGTTCGACAACATAGGGGTTGCTTTCCAAATTTAAATGACGGCATAAACTGTTCTAACGCCGGTCGCAGATACCATTCAAACGGCATGTGGTGTTGGACTCATGTGTTAGGCCAGTTTTGTGCACAAACAGTATTTCGACAGCATAGGGGTTTGTTTTCCAAATTTAAATGAGAGTATTTGTGTATTTGTGTATTAAATAGCCCGTCTAACTTGAGTCGCTGGTACCATTGGGGTTTAAACATGTCGTCTGCTTGAATATATTGAATAACTCACCGCTAACTGTTTCGCGGCGTCCGTCGCGGCGTCCGTTCGTACTTGCGTCGCGGCGTCCGTTCTATTGTCTGCTTGAATATATTGAATAACTCACCGCTAACTGTTTCGCGGCGTCCGTCGCGGCGTCCGTTCGTACTTGCGTCGCGGCGTCCGTTCTATTGTTTTTAACCCCCCCGGCGGTATGGTACCAGGCCAGGCTGAAATCTTTATCGCAGCATAAACTGTTCTAACGCGGGTCACAGATACCATTCGAACGACATGTGGTATTGGATTCGTTCGTTCGTTAGGCCAGTTTTGTGCACAAACAGTAGTTCGACAACATAGGGGTTGCTTTCCAAATTTAAATGACGGCATAAACTGTTCTAACGCCGGTCGCAGATACCATTCAAACGGCATGTGGTGTTGGACTCATGTGTTAGGCCAGTTTTGTGCACAAACAGTATTTCGACAGCATAGGGGTTTGTTTTCCAAATTTAAATGAGAGTATTTGTGTATTTGTGTATTAAATAGCCCGTCTAACTTGAGTCGCTGGTACCATTGGGGTTTAAACATGTCGTCTGCTTGAATATATTGAATAACTCACCGCTAACTGTTTCGCGGCGTCCGTCGCGGCGTCCGTTCGTACTTGCGTCGCGGCGTCCGTTCTATTGTTTTTAACCCCCCCGGCGGTATGGTACCAGGCCAGGCTGAAATCTTTATCGCAGCATAAACTGTTCTAACGCGGGTCACAGATACCATTCGAACGACATGTGGTATTGGATTCGTTCGTTCGTTAGGCCAGTTTTGTGCACAAACAGTAGTTCGACAACATAGGGGTTGCTTTCCAAATTTAAATGACGGCATAAACTGTTCTAACGCCGGTCGCAGATACCATTCAAACGGCATGTGGTGTTGGACTCATGTGTTAGGCCAGTTTTGTGCACAAACAGTATTTCGACAGCATAGGGGTTTGTTTTCCAAATTTAAATGAGAGTATTTGTGTATTTGTGTATTAAATAGCCCGTCTAACTTGAGTCGCTGGTACCATTGGGGTTTAAACATGTCGTCTGCTTGAATATATTGAATAACTCACCGCTAACTGTTTCGCGGCGTCCGTCGCGGCGTCCGTTCGTACTTGCGTCGCGGCGTCCGTTCTATTGTTTTTAACCCCCCCGGCGGTATGGTACCAGGCCAGGCTGAAATCTTTATCGCAGCATAAACTGTTCTAACGCGGGTCACAGATACCATTCGAACGACATGTGGTATTGGATTCGTTCGTTCGTTAGGCCAGTTTTGTGCACAAACAGTAGTTCGACAACATAGGGGTTGCTTTCCAAATTTAAATGACGGCATAAACTGTTCTAACGCCGGTCGCAGATACCATTCAAACGGCATGTGGTGTTGGACTCATGTGTTAGGCCAGTTTTGTGCACAAACAGTATTTCGACAGCATAGGGGTTTGTTTTCCAAATTTAAATGAGAGTATTTGTGTATTTGTGTATTAAATAGCCCGTCTAACTTGAGTCGCTGGTACCATTGGGGTTTAAACATGTCGTCTGCTTGAATATATTGAATAACTCACCGCTAACTGTTTCGCGGCGTCCGTCGCGGCGTCCGTTCGTACTTGCGTCGCGGCGTCCGTTCTATTGTTTTTAACCCCCCCGGCGGTATGGTACCAGGCCAGGCTGAAATCTTTATCGCAGCATAAACTGTTCTAACGCGGGTCACAGATACCATTCGAACGACATGTGGTATTGGATTCGTTCGTTCGTTAGGCCAGTTTTGTGCACAAACAGTAGTTCGACAACATAGGGGTTGCTTTCCAAATTTAAATGACGGCATAAACTGTTCTAACGCCGGTCGCAGATACCATTCAAACGGCATGTGGTGTTGGACTCATGTGTTAGGCCAGTTTTGTGCACAAACAGTATTTCGACAGCATAGGGGTTTGTTTTCCAAATTTAAATGAGAGTATTTGTGTATTTGTGTATTAAATAGCCCGTCTAACTTGAGTCGCTGGTACCATTGGGGTTTAAACATGTCGTCTGCTTGAATATATTGAATAACTCACCGCTAACTGTTTCGCGGCGTCCGTCGCGGCGTCCGTTCGTACTTGCGTCGCGGCGTCCGTTCTATTGTCTGCTTGAATATATTGAATAACTCACCGCTAACTGTTTCGCGGCGTCCGTCGCGGCGTCCGTTCGTACTTGCGTCGCGGCGTCCGTTCTATTGTTTTTAACCCCCCCGGCGGTATGGTACCAGGCCAGGCTGAAATCTTTATCGCAGCATAAACTGTTCTAACGCGGGTCACAGATACCATTCGAACGACATGTGGTATTGGATTCGTTCGTTCGTTAGGCCAGTTTTGTGCACAAACAGTAGTTCGACAACATAGGGGTTGCTTTCCAAATTTAAATGACGGCATAAACTGTTCTAACGCCGGTCGCAGATACCATTCAAACGGCATGTGGTGTTGGACTCATGTGTTAGGCCAGTTTTGTGCACAAACAGTATTTCGACAGCATAGGGGTTTGTTTTCCAAATTTAAATGAGAGTATTTGTGTATTTGTGTATTAAATAGCCCGTCTAACTTGAGTCGCTGGTACCATTGGGGTTTAAACATGTCGTCTGCTTGAATATATTGAATAACTCACCGCTAACTGTTTCCCGGCGTCCGTCGCGGCGTCCGTTCGTACTTGCGTCGCGGCGTCCGTTCTATTGTTTTTAACCCCCCCGGCGGTATGGTACCAGGCCAGGCTGAAATCTTTATCGCAGCATAAACTGTTCTAACGCGGGTCACAGATACCATTCGAACGACATGTGGTATTGGATTCGTTCGTTCGTTAGGCCAGTTTTGTGCACAAACAGTAGTTCGACAACATAGGGGTTGCTTTCCAAATTTAAATGACGGCATAAACTGTTCTAACGCCGGTCGCAGATACCATTCAAACGGCATGTGGTGTTGGACTCATGTGTTAGGCCAGTTTTGTGCACAAACAGTATTTCGACAGCATAGGGGTTTGTTTTCCAAATTTAAATGAGAGTATTTGTGTATTTGTGTATTAAATAGCCCGTCTAACTTGAGTCGCTGGTACCATTGGGGTTTAAACATGTCGTCTGCTTGAATATATTGAATAACTCACCGCTAACTGTTTCGCGGCGTCCGTCGCGGCGTCCGTTCGTACTTGCGTCGCGGCGTCCGTTCTATTGTCTGCTTGAATATATTGAATAACTCACCGCTAACTGTTTCGCGGCGTCCGTCGCGGCGTCCGTTCGTACTTGCGTCGCGGCGTCCGTTCTATTGTTTTTAACCCCCCCGGCGGTATGGTACCAGGCCAGGCTGAAATCTTTATCGCAGCATAAACTGTTCTAACGCGGGTCACAGATACCATTCGAACGACATGTGGTATTGGATTCGTTCGTTCGTTAGGCCAGTTTTGTGCACAAACAGTAGTTCGACAACATAGGGGTTGCTTTCCAAATTTAAATGACGGCATAAACTGTTCTAACGCCGGTCGCAGATACCATTCAAACGGCATGTGGTGTTGGACTCATGTGTTAGGCCAGTTTTGTGCACAAACAGTATTTCGACAGCATAGGGGTTTGTTTTCCAAATTTAAATGAGAGTATTTGTGTATTTGTGTATTAAATAGCCCGTCTAACTTGAGTCGCTGGTACCATTGGGGTTTAAACATGTCGTCTGCTTGAATATATTGAATAACTCACCGCTAACTGTTTCGCGGCGTCCGTCGCGGCGTCCGTTCGTACTTGCGTCGCGGCGTCCGTTCTATTGTTTTTAACCCCCCCGGCGGTATGGTACCAGGCCAGGCTGAAATCTTTATCGCAGCATAAACTGTTCTAACGCGGGTCACAGATACCATTCGAACGACATGTGGTATTGGATTCGTTCGTTCGTTAGGCCAGTTTTGTGCACAAACAGTAGTTCGACAACATAGGGGTTGCTTTCCAAATTTAAATGACGGCATAAACTGTTCTAACGCCGGTCGCAGATACCATTCAAACGGCATGTGGTGTTGGACTCATGTGTTAGGCCAGTTTTGTGCACAAACAGTATTTCGACAGCATAGGGGTTTGTTTTCCAAATTTAAATGAGAGTATTTGTGTATTTGTGTATTAAATAGCCCGTCTAACTTGAGTCGCTGGTACCATTGGGGTTTAAACATGTCGTCTGCTTGAATATATTGAATAACTCACCGCTAACTGTTTCGCGGCGTCCGTCGCGGCGTCCGTTCGTACTTGCGTCGCGGCGTCCGTTCTATTGTCTGCTTGAATATATTGAATAACTCACCGCTAACTGTTTCGCGGCGTCCGTCGCGGCGTCCGTTCGTACTTGCGTCGCGGCGTCCGTTCTATTGTTTTTAACCCCCCCGGCGGTATGGTACCAGGCCAGGCTGAAATCTTTATCGCAGCATAAACTGTTCTAACGCGGGTCACAGATACCATTCGAACGACATGTGGTATTGGATTCGTTCGTTCGTTAGGCCAGTTTTGTGCACAAACAGTAGTTCGACAACATAGGGGTTGCTTTCCAAATTTAAATGACGGCATAAACTGTTCTAACGCCGGTCGCAGATACCATTCAAACGGCATGTGGTGTTGGACTCATGTGTTAGGCCAGTTTTGTGCACAAACAGTATTTCGACAGCATAGGGGTTTGTTTTCCAAATTTAAATGAGAGTATTTGTGTATTTGTGTATTAAATAGCCCGTCTAACTTGAGTCGCTGGTACCATTGGGGTTTAAACATGTCGTCTGCTTGAATATATTGAATAACTCACCGCTAACTGTTTCGCGGCGTCCGTCGCGGCGTCCGTTCGTACTTGCGTCGCGGCGTCCGTTCTATTGTCTGCTTGAATATATTGAATAACTCACCGCTAACTGTTTCGCGGCGTCCGTCGCGGCGTCCGTTCGTACTTGCGTCGCGGCGTCCGTTCTATTGTTTTTAACCCCCCCGGCGGTATGGTACCAGGCCAGGCTGAAATCTTTATCGCAGCATAAACTGTTCTAACGCGGGTCACAGATACCATTCGAACGACATGTGGTATTGGATTCGTTCGTTCGTTAGGCCAGTTTTGTGCACAAACAGTAGTTCGACAACATAGGGGTTGCTTTCCAAATTTAAATGACGGCATAAACTGTTCTAACGCCGGTCGCAGATACCATTCAAACGGCATGTGGTGTTGGACTCATGTGTTAGGCCAGTTTTGTGCACAAACAGTATTTCGACAGCATAGGGGTTTGTTTTCCAAATTTAAATGAGAGTATTTGTGTATTTGTGTATTAAATAGCCCGTCTAACTTGAGTCGCTGGTACCATTGGGGTTTAAACATGTCGTCTGCTTGAATATATTGAATAACTCACCGCTAACTGTTTCGCGGCGTCCGTCGCGGCGTCCGTTCGTACTTGCGTCGCGGCGTCCGTTCTATTGTTTTTAACCCCCCCGGCGGTATGGTACCAGGCCAGGCTGAAATCTTTATCGCAGCATAAACTGTTCTAACGCGGGTCACAGATACCATTCGAACGACATGTGGTATTGGATTCGTTCGTTCGTTAGGCCAGTTTTGTGCACAAACAGTAGTTCGACAACATAGGGGTTGCTTTCCAAATTTAAATGACGGCATAAACTGTTCTAACGCCGGTCGCAGATACCATTCAAACGGCATGTGGTGTTGGACTCATGTGTTAGGCCAGTTTTGTGCACAAACAGTATTTCGACAGCATAGGGGTTTGTTTTCCAAATTTAAATGAGAGTATTTGTGTATTTGTGTATTAAATAGCCCGTCTAACTTGAGTCGCTGGTACCATTGGGGTTTAAACATGTCGTCTGCTTGAATATATTGAATAACTCACCGCTAACTGTTTCGCGGCGTCCGTCGCGGCGTCCGTTCGTACTTGCGTCGCGGCGTCCGTTCTATTGTCTGCTTGAATATATTGAATAACTCACCGCTAACTGTTTCGCGGCGTCCGTCGCGGCGTCCGTTCGTACTTGCGTCGCGGCGTCCGTTCTATTGTTTTTAACCCCCCCGGCGGTATGGTACCAGGCCAGGCTGAAATCTTTATCGCAGCATAAACTGTTCTAACGCGGGTCACAGATACCATTCGAACGACATGTGGTATTGGATTCGTTCGTTCGTTAGGCCAGTTTTGTGCACAAACAGTAGTTCGACAACATAGGGGTTGCTTTCCAAATTTAAATGACGGCATAAACTGTTCTAACGCCGGTCGCAGATACCATTCAAACGGCATGTGGTGTTGGACTCATGTGTTAGGCCAGTTTTGTGCACAAACAGTATTTCGACAGCATAGGGGTTTGTTTTCCAAATTTAAATGAGAGTATTTGTGTATTTGTGTATTAAATAGCCCGTCTAACTTGAGTCGCTGGTACCATTGGGGTTTAAACATGTCGTCTGCTTGAATATATTGAATAACTCACCGCTAACTGTTTCGCGGCGTCCGTCGCGGCGTCCGTTCGTACTTGCGTCGCGGCGTCCGTTCTATTGTTTTTAACCCCCCCGGCGGTATGGTACCAGGCCAGGCTGAAATCTTTATCGCAGCATAAACTGTTCTAACGCGGGTCACAGATACCATTCGAACGACATGTGGTATTGGATTCGTTCGTTCGTTAGGCCAGTATTGTGCACAAACAGTAGTTCGACAACATAGGGGTTGCTTTCCAAATTTAAATGACGGCATAAACTGTTCTAACGCCGGTCGCAGATACCATTCAAACGGCATGTGGTGTTGGACTCATGTGTTAGGCCAGTTTTGTGCACAAACAGTATTTCGACAGCATAGGGGTTTGTTTTCCAAATTTAAATGAGAGTATTTGTGTATTTGTGTATTAAATAGCCCGTCTAACTTGAGTCGCTGGTACCATTGGGGTTTAAACATGTCGTCTGCTTGAATATATTGAATAACTCACCGCTAACTGTTTCGCGGCGTCCGTCGCGGCGTCCGTTCGTACTTGCGTCGCGGCGTCCGTTCTATTGTCTGCTTGAATATATTGAATAACTCACCGCTAACTGTTTCGCGGCGTCCGTCGCGGCGTCCGTTCGTACTTGCGTCGCGGCGTCCGTTCTATTGTTTTTAACCCCCCCGGCGGTATGGTACCAGGCCAGGCTGAAATCTTTATCGCAGCATAAACTGTTCTAACGCGGGTCACAGATACCATTCGAACGACATGTGGTATTGGATTCGTTCGTTCGTTAGGCCAGTTTTGTGCACAAACAGTAGTTCGACAACATAGGGGTTGCTTTCCAAATTTAAATGACGGCATAAACTGTTCTAACGCCGGTCGCAGATACCATTCAAACGGCATGTGGTGTTGGACTCATGTGTTAGGCCAGTTTTGTGCACAAACAGTATTTCGACAGCATAGGGGTTTGTTTTCCAAATTTAAATGAGAGTATTTGTGTATTTGTGTATTAAATAGCCCGTCTAACTTGAGTCGCTGGTACCATTGGGGTTTAAACATGTCGTCTGCTTGAATATATTGAATAACTCACCGCTAACTGTTTCGCGGCGTCCGTCGCGGCGTCCGTTCGTACTTGCGTCGCGGCGTCCGTTCTATTGTCTGCTTGAATATATTGAATAACTCACCGCTAACTGTTTCGCGGCGTCCGTCGCGGCGTCCGTTCGTACTTGCGTCGCGGCGTCCGTTCTATTGTTTTTAACCCCCCCGGCGGTATGGTACCAGGCCAGGCTGAAATCTTTATCGCAGCATAAACTGTTCTAACGCGGGTCACAGATACCATTCGAACGACATGTGGTATTGGATTCGTTCGTTCGTTAGGCCAGTTTTGTGCACAAACAGTAGTTCGACAACATAGGGGTTGCTTTCCAAATTTAAATGACGGCATAAACTGTTCTAACGCCGGTCGCAGATACCATTCAAACGGCATGTGGTGTTGGACTCATGTGTTAGGCCAGTTTTGTGCACAAACAGTATTTCGACTGCATAGGGGTTTGTTTTCCAAATTTAAATGAGAGTATTTGTGTATTTGTGTATTAAATAGCCCGTCTAACTTGAGTCGCTGGTACCATTGGGGTTTAAACATGTCGTCTGCTTGAATATATTGAATAACTCACCGCTAACTGTTTCGCGGCGTCCGTCGCGGCGTCCGTTCGTACTTGCGTCGCGGCGTCCGTTCTATTGTTTTTAACCCCCCCGGCGGTATGGTACCAGGCCAGGCTGAAATCTTTATCGCAGCATAAACTGTTCTAACGCGGGTCACAGATACCATTCGAACGACATGTGGTATTGGATTCGTTCGTTCGTTAGGCCAGTTTTGTGCACAAACAGTAGTTCGACAACATAGGGGTTGCTTTCCAAATTTAAATGACGGCATAAACTGTTCTAACGCCGGTCGCAGATACCATTCAAACGGCATGTGGTGTTGGACTCATGTGTTAGGCCAGTTTTGTGCACAAACAGTATTTCGACAGCATAGGGGTTTGTTTTCCAAATTTAAATGAGAGTATTTGTGTATTTGTGTATTAAATAGCCCGTCTAACTTGAGTCGCTGGTACCATTGGGGTTTAAACATGTCGTCTGCTTGAATATATTGAATAACTCACCGCTAACTGTTTCGCGGCGTCCGTCGCGGCGTCCGTTCGTACTTGCGTCGCGGCGTCCGTTCTATTGTCTGCTTGAATATATTGAATAACTCACCGCTAACTGTTTCGCGGCGTCCGTCGCGGCGTCCGTTCGTACTTGCGTCGCGGCGTCCGTTCTATTGTTTTTAACCCCCCCGGCGGTATGGTACCAGGCCAGGCTGAAATCTTTATCGCAGCATAAACTGTTCTAACGCGGGTCACAGATACCATTCGAACGACATGTGGTATTGGATTCGTTCGTTCGTTAGGCCAGTTTTGTGCACAAACAGTAGTTCGACAACATAGGGGTTGCTTTCCAAATTTAAATGACGGCATAAACTGTTCTAACGCCGGTCGCAGATACCATTCAAACGGCATGTGGTGTTGGACTCATGTGTTAGGCCAGTTTTGTGCACAAACAGTATTTCGACAGCATAGGGGTTTGTTTTCCAAATTTAAATGAGAGTATTTGTGTATTTGTGTATTAAATAGCCCGTCTAACTTGAGTCGCTGGTACCATTGGGGTTTAAACATGTCGTCTGCTTGAATATATTGAATAACTCACCGCTAACTGTTTCGCGGCGTCCGTCGCGGCGTCCGTTCGTACTTGCGTCGCGGCGTCCGTTCTATTGTTTTTAACCCCCCCGGCGGTATGGTACCAGGCCAGGCTGAAATCTTTATCGCAGCATAAACTGTTCTAACGCGGGTCACAGATACCATTCGAACGACATGTGGTATTGGATTCGTTCGTTCGTTAGGCCAGTTTTGTGCACAAACAGTAGTTCGACAACATAGGGGTTGCTTTCCAAATTTAAATGACGGCATAAACTGTTCTAACGCCGGTCGCAGATACCATTCAAACGGCATGTGGTGTTGGACTCATGTGTTAGGCCAGTTTTGTGCACAAACAGTATTTCGACAGCATAGGGGTTTGTTTTCCAAATTTAAATGAGAGTATTTGTGTATTTGTGTATTAAATAGCCCGTCTAACTTGAGTCGCTGGTACCATTGGGGTTTAAACATGTCGTCTGCTTGAATATATTGAATAACTCACCGCTAACTGTTTCGCGGCGTCCGTCGCGGCGTCCGTTCGTACTTGCGTCGCGGCGTCCGTTCTATTGTCTGCTTGAATATATTGAATAACTCACCGCTAACTGTTTCGCGGCGTCCGTCGCGGCGTCCGTTCGTACTTGCGTCGCGGCGTCCGTTCTATTGTTTTTAACCCCCCCGGCGGTATGGTACCAGGCCAGGCTGAAATCTTTATCGCAGCATAAACTGTTCTAACGCGGGTCACAGATACCATTCGAACGACATGTGGTATTGGATTCGTTCGTTCGTTAGGCCAGTTTTGTGCACAAACAGTAGTTCGACAACATAGGGGTTGCTTTCCAAATTTAAATGACGGCATAAACTGTTCTAACGCCGGTCGCAGATACCATTCAAACGGCATGTGGTGTTGGACTCATGTGTTAGGCCAGTTTTGTGCACAAACAGTATTTCGACAGCATAGGGGTTTGTTTTCCAAATTTAAATGAGAGTATTTGTGTATTTGTGTATTAAATAGCCCGTCTAACTTGAGTCGCTGGTACCATTGGGGTTTAAACATGTCGTCTGCTTGAATATATTGAATAACTCACCGCTAACTGTTTCGCGGCGTCCGTCGCGGCGTCCGTTCGTACTTGCGTCGCGGCGTCCGTTCTATTGTTTTTAACCCCCCCGGCGGTATGGTACCAGGCCAGGCTGAAATCTTTATCGCAGCATAAACTGTTCTAACGCGGGTCACAGATACCATTCGAACGACATGTGGTATTGGATTCGTTCGTTCGTTAGGCCAGTTTTGTGCACAAACAGTAGTTCGACAACATAGGGGTTGCTTTCCAAATTTAAATGACGGCATAAACTGTTCTAACGCCGGTCGCAGATACCATTCAAACGGCATGTGGTGTTGGACTCATGTGTTAGGCCAGTTTTGTGCACAAACAGTATTTCGACAGCATAGGGGTTTGTTTTCCAAATTTAAATGAGAGTATTTGTGTATTTGTGTATTAAATAGCCCGTCTAACTTGAGTCGCTGGTACCATTGGGGTTTAAACATGTCGTCTGCTTGAATATATTGAATAACTCACCGCTAACTGTTTCGCGGCGTCCGTCGCGGCGTCCGTTCGTACTTGCGTCGCGGCGTCCGTTCTATTGTCTGCTTGAATATATTGAATAACTCACCGCTAACTGTTTCGCGGCGTCCGTCGCGGCGTCCGTTCGTACTTGCGTCGCGGCGTCCGTTCTATTGTTTTTAACCCCCCCGGCGGTATGGTACCAGGCCAGGCTGAAATCTTTATCGCAGCATAAACTGTTCTAACGCGGGTCACAGATACCATTCGAACGACATGTGGTATTGGATTCGTTCGTTCGTTAGGCCAGTTTTGTGCACAAACAGTAGTTCGACAACATAGGGGTTGCTTTCCAAATTTAAATGACGGCATAAACTGTTCTAACGCCGGTCGCAGATACCATTCAAACGGCATGTGGTGTTGGACTCATGTGTTAGGCCAGTTTTGTGCACAAACAGTATTTCGACAGCATAGGGGTTTGTTTTCCAAATTTAAATGAGAGTATTTGTGTATTTGTGTATTAAATAGCCCGTCTAACTTGAGTCGCTGGTACCATTGGGGTTTAAACATGTCGTCTGCTTGAATATATTGAATAACTCACCGCTAACTGTTTCGCGGCGTCCGTCGCGGCGTCCGTTCGTACTTGCGTCGCGGCGTCCGTTCTATTGTCTGCTTGAATATATTGAATAACTCACCGCTAACTGTTTCGCGGCGTCCGTCGCGGCGTCCGTTCGTACTTGCGTCGCGGCGTCCGTTCTATTGTTTTTAACCCCCCCGGCGGTATGGTACCAGGCCAGGCTGAAATCTTTATCGCAGCATAAACTGTTCTAACGCGGGTCACAGATACCATTCGAACGACATGTGGTATTGGATTCGTTCGTTCGTTAGGCCAGTTTTGTGCACAAACAGTAGTTCGACAACATAGGGGTTGCTTTCCAAATTTAAATGACGGCATAAACTGTTCTAACGCCGGTCGCAGATACCATTCAAACGGCATGTGGTGTTGGACTCATGTGTTAGGCCAGTTTTGTGCACAAACAGTATTTCGACAGCATAGGGGTTTGTTTTCCAAATTTAAATGAGAGTATTTGTGTATTTGTGTATTAAATAGCCCGTCTAACTTGAGTCGCTGGTACCATTGGGGTTTAAACATGTCGTCTGCTTGAATATATTGAATAACTCACCGCTAACTGTTTCGCGGCGTCCGTCGCGGCGTCCGTTCGTACTTGCGTCGCGGCGTCCGTTCTATTGTTTTTAACCCCCCCGGCGGTATGGTACCAGGCCAGGCTGAAATCTTTATCGCAGCATAAACTGTTCTAACGCGGGTCACAGATACCATTCGAACGACATGTGGTATTGGATTCGTTCGTTCGTTAGGCCAGTTTTGTGCACAAACAGTAGTTCGACAACATAGGGGTTGCTTTCCAAATTTAAATGACGGCATAAACTGTTCTAACGCCGGTCGCAGATACCATTCAAACGGCATGTGGTGTTGGACTCATGTGTTAGGCCAGTTTTGTGCACAAACAGTATTTCGACAGCATAGGGGTTTGTTTTCCAAATTTAAATGAGAGTATTTGTGTATTTGTGTATTAAATAGCCCGTCTAACTTGAGTCGCTGGTACCATTGGGGTTTAAACATGTCGTCTGCTTGAATATATTGAATAACTCACCGCTAACTGTTTCGCGGCGTCCGTCGCGGCGTCCGTTCGTACTTGCGTCGCGGCGTCCGTTCTATTGTCTGCTTGAATATATTGAATAACTCACCGCTAACTGTTTCGCGGCGTCCGTCGCGGCGTCCGTTCGTACTTGCGTCGCGGCGTCCGTTCTATTGTTTTTAACCCCCCCGGCGGTATGGTACCAGGCCAGGCTGAAATCTTTATCGCAGCATAAACTGTTCTAACGCGGGTCACAGATACCATTCGAACGACATGTGGTATTGGATTCGTTCGTTCGTTAGGCCAGTTTTGTGCACAAACAGTAGTTCGACAACATAGGGGTTGCTTTCCAAATTTAAATGACGGCATAAACTGTTCTAACGCCGGTCGCAGATACCATTCAAACGGCATGTGGTGTTGGACTCATGTGTTAGGCCAGTTTTGTGCACAAACAGTATTTCGACAGCATAGGGGTTTGTTTTCCAAATTTAAATGAGAGTATTTGTGTATTTGTGTATTAAATAGCCCGTCTAACTTGAGTCGCTGGTACCATTGGGGTTTAAACATGTCGTCTGCTTGAATATATTGAATAACTCACCGCTAACTGTTTCGCGGCGTCCGTCGCGGCGTCCGTTCGTACTTGCGTCGCGGCGTCCGTTCTATTGTTTTTAACCCCCCCGGCGGTATGGTACCAGGCCAGGCTGAAATCTTTATCGCAGCATAAACTGTTCTAACGCGGGTCACAGATACCATTCGAACGACATGTGGTATTGGATTCGTTCGTTCGTTAGGCCAGTTTTGTGCACAAACAGTAGTTCGACAACATAGGGGTTGCTTTCCAAATTTAAATGACGGCATAAACTGTTCTAACGCCGGTCGCAGATACCATTCAAACGGCATGTGGTGTTGGACTCATGTGTTAGGCCAGTTTTGTGCACAAACAGTATTTCGACAGCATAGGGGTTTGTTTTCCAAATTTAAATGAGAGTATTTGTGTATTTGTGTATTAAATAGCCCGTCTAACTTGAGTCGCTGGTACCATTGGGGTTTAAACATGTCGTCTGCTTGAATATATTGAATAACTCACCGCTAACTGTTTCGCGGCGTCCGTCGCGGCGTCCGTTCGTACTTGCGTCGCGGCGTCCGTTCTATTGTCTGCTTGAATATATTGAATAACTCACCGCTAACTGTTTCGCGGCGTCCGTCGCGGCGTCCGTTCGTACTTGCGTCGCGGCGTCCGTTCTATTGTTTTTAACCCCCCCGGCGGTATGGTACCAGGCCAGGCTGAAATCTTTATCGCAGCATAAACTGTTCTAACGCGGGTCACAGATACCATTCGAACGACATGTGGTATTGGATTCGTTCGTTCGTTAGGCCAGTTTTGTGCACAAACAGTAGTTCGACAACATAGGGGTTGCTTTCCAAATTTAAATGACGGCATAAACTGTTCTAACGCCGGTCGCAGATACCATTCAAACGGCATGTGGTGTTGGACTCATGTGTTAGGCCAGTTTTGTGCACAAACAGTATTTCGACAGCATAGGGGTTTGTTTTCCAAATTTAAATGAGAGTATTTGTGTATTTGTGTATTAAATAGCCCGTCTAACTTGAGTCGCTGGTACCATTGGGGTTTAAACATGTCGTCTGCTTGAATATATTGAATAACTCACCGCTAACTGTTTCGCGGCGTCCGTCGCGGCGTCCGTTCGTACTTGCGTCGCGGCGTCCGTTCTATTGTTTTTAACCCCCCCGGCGGTATGGTACCAGGCCAGGCTGAAATCTTTATCGCAGCATAAACTGTTCTAACGCGGGTCACAGATACCATTCGAACGACATGTGGTATTGGATTCGTTCGTTCGTTAGGCCAGTTTTGTGCACAAACAGTAGTTCGACAACATAGGGGTTGCTTTCCAAATTTAAATGACGGCATAAACTGTTCTAACGCCGGTCGCAGATACCATTCAAACGGCATGTGGTGTTGGACTCATGTGTTAGGCCAGTTTTGTGCACAAACAGTATTTCGACTGCATAGGGGTTTGTTTTCCAAATTTAAATGAGAGTATTTGTGTATTTGTGTATTAAATAGCCCGTCTAACTTGAGTCGCTGGTACCATTGGGGTTTAAACATGTCGTCTGCTTGAATATATTGAATAACTCACCGCTAACTGTTTCGCGGCGTCCGTCGCGGCGTCCGTTCGTACTTGCGTCGCGGCGTCCGTTCTATTGTCTGCTTGAATATATTGAATAACTCACCGCTAACTGTTTCGCGGCGTCCGTCGCGGCGTCCGTTCGTACTTGCGTCGCGGCGTCCGTTCTATTGTTTTTAACCCCCCCGGCGGTATGGTACCAGGCCAGGCTGAAATCTTTATCGCAGCATAAACTGTTCTAACGCGGGTCACAGATACCATTCGAACGACATGTGGTATTGGATTCGTTCGTTCGTTAGGCCAGTTTTGTGCACAAACAGTAGTTCGACAACATAGGGGTTGCTTTCCAAATTTAAATGACGGCATAAACTGTTCTAACGCCGGTCGCAGATACCATTCAAACGGCATGTGGTGTTGGACTCATGTGTTAGGCCAGTTTTGTGCACAAACAGTATTTCGACAGCATAGGGGTTTGTTTTCCAAATTTAAATGAGAGTATTTGTGTATTTGTGTATTAAATAGCCCGTCTAACTTGAGTCGCTGGTACCATTGGGGTTTAAACATGTCGTCTGCTTGAATATATTGAATAACTCACCGCTAACTGTTTCGCGGCGTCCGTCGCGGCGTCCGTTCGTACTTGCGTCGCGGCGTCCGTTCTATTGTCTGCTTGAATATATTGAATAACTCACCGCTAACTGTTTCGCGGCGTCCGTCGCGGCGTCCGTTCGTACTTGCGTCGCGGCGTCCGTTCTATTGTTTTTAACCCCCCCGGCGGTATGGTACCAGGCCAGGCTGAAATCTTTATCGCAGCATAAACTGTTCTAACGCGGGTCACAGATACCATTCGAACGACATGTGGTATTGGATTCGTTCGTTCGTTAGGCCAGTTTTGTGCACAAACAGTAGTTCGACAACATAGGGGTTGCTTTCCAAATTTAAATGACGGCATAAACTGTTCTAACGCCGGTCGCAGATACCATTCAAACGGCATGTGGTGTTGGACTCATGTGTTAGGCCAGTTTTGTGCACAAACAGTATTTCGACAGCATAGGGGTTTGTTTTCCAAATTTAAATGAGAGTATTTGTGTATTTGTGTATTAAATAGCCCGTCTAACTTGAGTCGCTGGTACCATTGGGGTTTAAACATGTCGTCTGCTTGAATATATTGAATAACTCACCGCTAACTGTTTCGCGGCGTCCGTCGCGGCGTCCGTTCGTACTTGCGTCGCGGCGTCCGTTCTATTGTTTTTAACCCCCCCGGCGGTATGGTACCAGGCCAGGCTGAAATCTTTATCGCAGCATAAACTGTTCTAACGCGGGTCACAGATACCATTCGAACGACATGTGGTATTGGATTCGTTCGTTCGTTAGGCCAGTTTTGTGCACAAACAGTAGTTCGACAACATAGGGGTTGCTTTCCAAATTTAAATGACGGCATAAACTGTTCTAACGCTGGTCGCAGATACCATTCAAACGGCATGTGGTGTTGGACTCATGTGTTAGGCCAGTTTTGTGCACAAACAGTATTTCGACATCATAGGGGTTTGTTTTCCAAATTTAAATGAGAGTATTTGTGTATTTGTGTATTAAATAGCCCGTCTAACTTGAGTCGCTGGTACCATTGGGGTTTAAACATGTCGTCTGCTTGAATATATTGAATAACTCACCGCTAACTGTTTCGCGGCGTCCGTCGCGGCGTCCGTTCGTACTTGCGTCGCGGCGTCCGTTCTATTGTCTGCTTGAATATATTGAATAACTCACCGCTAACTGTTTCGCGGCGTCCGTCGCGGCGTCCGTTCGTACTTGCGTCGCGGCGTCCGTTCTATTGTTTTTAACCCCCCCGGCGGTATGGTACCAGGCCAGGCTGAAATCTTTATCGCAGCATAAACTGTTCTAACGCGGGTCACAGATACCATTCGAACGACATGTGGTATTGGATTCGTTCGTTCGTTAGGCCAGTTTTGTGCACAAACAGTAGTTCGACAACATAGGGGTTGCTTTCCAAATTTAAATGACGGCATAAACTGTTCTAACGCCGGTCGCAGATACCATTCAAACGGCATGTGGTGTTGGACTCATGTGTTAGGCCAGTTTTGTGCACAAACAGTATTTCGACAGCATAGGGGTTTGTTTTCCAAATTTAAATGAGAGTATTTGTGTATTTGTGTATTAAATAGCCCGTCTAACTTGAGTCGCTGGTACCATTGGGGTTTAAACATGTCGTCTGCTTGAATATATTGAATAACTCACCGCTAACTGTTTCGCGGCGTCCGTCGCGGCGTCCGTTCGTACTTGCGTCGCGGCGTCCGTTCTATTGTTTTTAACCCCCCCGGCGGTATGGTACCAGGCCAGGCTGAAATCTTTATCGCAGCATAAACTGTTCTAACGCGGGTCACAGATACCATTCGAACGACATGTGGTATTGGATTCGTTCGTTCGTTAGGCCAGTTTTGTGCACAAACAGTAGTTCGACAACATAGGGGTTGCTTTCCAAATTTAAATGACGGCATAAACTGTTCTAACGCCGGTCGCAGATACCATTCAAACGGCATGTGGTGTTGGACTCATGTGTTAGGCCAGTTTTGTGCACAAACAGTATTTCGACAGCATAGGGGTTTGTTTTCCAAATTTAAATGAGAGTATTTGTGTATTTGTGTATTAAATAGCCCGTCTAACTTGAGTCGCTGGTACCATTGGGGTTTAAACATGTCGTCTGCTTGAATATATTGAATAACTCACCGCTAACTGTTTCGCGGCGTCCGTCGCGGCGTCCGTTCGTACTTGCGTCGCGGCGTCCGTTCTATTGTTTTTAACCCCCCCGGCGGTATGGTACCAGGCCAGGCTGAAATCTTTATCGCAGCATAAACTGTTCTAACGCGGGTCACAGATACCATTCGAACGACATGTGGTATTGGATTCGTTCGTTCGTTAGGCCAGTTTTGTGCACAAACAGTAGTTCGACAACATAGGGGTTGCTTTCCAAATTTAAATGACGGCATAAACTGTTCTAACGCCGGTCGCAGATACCATTCAAACGGCATGTGGTGTTGGACTCATGTGTTAGGCCAGTTTTGTGCACAAACAGTATTTCGACAGCATAGGGGTTTGTTTTCCAAATTTAAATGAGAGTATTTGTGTATTTGTGTATTAAATAGCCCGTCTAACTTGAGTCGCTGGTACCATTGGGGTTTAAACATGTCGTCTGCTTGAATATATTGAATAACTCACCGCTAACTGTTTCGCGGCGTCCGTCGCGGCGTCCGTTCGTACTTGCGTCGCGGCGTCCGTTCTATTGTTTTTAACCCCCCCGGCGGTATGGTACCAGGCCAGGCTGAAATCTTTATCGCAGCATAAACTGTTCTAACGCGGGTCACAGATACCATTCGAACGACATGTGGTATTGGATTCGTTCGTTCGTTAGGCCAGTTTTGTGCACAAACAGTAGTTCGACAACATAGGGGTTGCTTTCCAAATTTAAATGACGGCATAAACTGTTCTAACGCCGGTCGCAGATACCATTCAAACGGCATGTGGTGTTGGACTCATGTGTTAGGCCAGTTTTGTGCACAAACAGTATTTCGACAGCATAGGGGTTTGTTTTCCAAATTTAAATGAGAGTATTTGTGTATTTGTGTATTAAATAGCCCGTCTAACTTGAGTCGCTGGTACCATTGGGGTTTAAACATGTCGTCTGCTTGAATATATTGAATAACTCACCGCTAACTGTTTCGCGGCGTCCGTCGCGGCGTCCGTTCGTACTTGCGTCGCGGCGTCCGTTCTATTGTTTTTAACCCCCCCGGCGGTATGGTACCAGGCCAGGCTGAAATCTTTATCGCAGCATAAACTGTTCTAACGCGGGTCACAGATACCATTCGAACGACATGTGGTATTGGATTCGTTCGTTCGTTAGGCCAGTTTTGTGCACAAACAGTAGTTCGACAACATAGGGGTTGCTTTCCAAATTTAAATGACGGCATAAACTGTTCTAACGCCGGTCGCAGATACCATTCAAACGGCATGTGGTGTTGGACTCATGTGTTAGGCCAGTTTTGTGCACAAACAGTATTTCGACAGCATAGGGGTTTGTTTTCCAAATTTAAATGAGAGTATTTGTGTATTTGTGTATTAAATAGCCCGTCTAACTTGAGTCGCTGGTACCATTGGGGTTTAAACATGTCGTCTGCTTGAATATATTGAATAACTCACCGCTAACTGTTTCGCGGCGTCCGTCGCGGCGTCCGTTCGTACTTGCGTCGCGGCGTCCGTTCTATTGTTTTTAACCCCCCCGGCGGTATGGTACCAGGCCAGGCTGAAATCTTTATCGCAGCATAAACTGTTCTAACGCGGGTCACAGATACCATTCGAACGACATGTGGTATTGGATTCGTTCGTTCGTTAGGCCAGTTTTGTGCACAAACAGTAGTTCGACAACATAGGGGTTGCTTTCCAAATTTAAATGACGGCATAAACTGTTCTAACGCCGGTCGCAGATACCATTCAAACGGCATGTGGTGTTGGACTCATGTGTTAGGCCAGTTTTGTGCACAAACAGTATTTCGACAGCATAGGGGTTTGTTTTCCAAATTTAAATGAGAGTATTTGTGTATTTGTGTATTAAATAGCCCGTCTAACTTGAGTCGCTGGTACCATTGGGGTTTAAACATGTCGTCTGCTTGAATATATTGAATAACTCACCGCTAACTGTTTCGCGGCGTCCGTCGCGGCGTCCGTTCGTACTTGCGTCGCGGCGTCCGTTCTATTGTTTTTAACCCCCCCGGCGGTATGGTACCAGGCCAGGCTGAAATCTTTATCGCAGCATAAACTGTTCTAACGCGGGTCACAGATACCATTCGAACGACATGTGGTATTGGATTCGTTCGTTCGTTAGGCCAGTTTTGTGCACAAACAGTAGTTCGACAACATAGGGGTTGCTTTCCAAATTTAAATGACGGCATAAACTGTTCTAACGCCGGTCGCAGATACCATTCAAACGGCATGTGGTGTTGGACTCATGTGTTAGGCCAGTTTTGTGCACAAACAGTATTTCGACAGCATAGGGGTTTGTTTTCCAAATTTAAATGAGAGTATTTGTGTATTTGTGTATTAAATAGCCCGTCTAACTTGAGTCGCTGGTACCATTGGGGTTTAAACATGTCGTCTGCTTGAATATATTGAATAACTCACCGCTAACTGTTTCGCGGCGTCCGTCGCGGCGTCCGTTCGTACTTGCGTCGCGGCGTCCGTTCTATTGTCTGCTTGAATATATTGAATAACTCACCGCTAACTGTTTCGCGGCGTCCGTCGCGGCGTCCGTTGGTACTTGCGTCGCGGCGTCCGTTCTATTGTTTTTAACCCCCCCGGCGGTATGGTACCAGGCCAGGCTGAAATCTTTATCGCAGCATAAACTGTTCTAACGCGGGTCACAGATACCATTCGAACGACATGTGGTATTGGATTCGTTCGTTCGTTAGGCCAGTTTTGTGCACAAACAGTAGTTCGACAACATAGGGGTTGCTTTCCAAATTTAAATGACGGCATAAACTGTTCTAACGCCGGTCGCAGATACCATTCAAACGGCATGTGGTGTTGGACTCATGTGTTAGGCCAGTTTTGTGCACAAACAGTATTTCGACAGCATAGGGGTTTGTTTTCCAAATTTAAATGAGAGTATTTGTGTATTTGTGTATTAAATAGCCCGTCTAACTTGAGTCGCTGGTACCATTGGGGTTTAAACATGTCGTCTGCTTGAATATATTGAATAACTCACCGCTAACTGTTTCGCGGCGTCCGTCGCGGCGTCCGTTCGTACTTGCGTCGCGGCGTCCGTTCTATTGTTTTTAACCCCCCCGGCGGTATGGTACCAGGCCAGGCTGAAATCTTTATCGCAGCATAAACTGTTCTAACGCGGGTCACAGATACCATTCGAACGACATGTGGTATTGGATTCGTTCGTTCGTTAGGCCAGTTTTGTGCACAAACAGTAGTTCGACAACATAGGGGTTGCTTTCCAAATTTAAATGACGGCATAAACTGTTCTAACGCCGGTCGCAGATACCATTCAAACGGCATGTGGTGTTGGACTCATGTGTTAGGCCAGTTTTGTGCACAAACAGTATTTCGACAGCATAGGGGTTTGTTTTCCAAATTTAAATGAGAGTATTTGTGTATTTGTGTATTAAATAGCCCGTCTAACTTGAGTCGCTGGTACCATTGGGGTTTAAACATGTCGTCTGCTTGAATATATTGAATAACTCACCGCTAACTGTTTCGCGGCGTCCGTCGCGGCGTCCGTTCGTACTTGCGTCGCGGCGTCCGTTCTATTGTCTGCTTGAATATATTGAATAACTCACCGCTAACTGTTTCGCGGCGTCCGTCGCGGCGTCCGTTCGTACTTGCGTCGCGGCGTCCGTTCTATTGTTTTTAACCCCCCCGGCGGTATGGTACCAGGCCAGGCTGAAATCTTTATCGCAGCATAAACTGTTCTAACGCGGGTCACAGATACCATTCGAACGACATGTGGTATTGGATTCGTTCGTTCGTTAGGCCAGTTTTGTGCACAAACAGTAGTTCGACAACATAGGGGTTGCTTTCCAAATTTAAATGACGGCATAAACTGTTCTAACGCCGGTCGCAGATACCATTCAAACGGCATGTGGTGTTGGACTCATGTGTTAGGCCAGTTTTGTGCACAAACAGTATTTCGACAGCATAGGGGTTTGTTTTCCAAATTTAAATGAGAGTATTTGTGTATTTGTGTATTAAATAGCCCGTCTAACTTGAGTCGCTGGTACCATTGGGGTTTAAACATGTCGTCTGCTTGAATATATTGAATAACTCACCGCTAACTGTTTCGCGGCGTCCGTCGCGGCGTCCGTTCGTACTTGCGTCGCGGCGTCCGTTCTATTGTTTTTAACCCCCCCGGCGGTATGGTACCAGGCCAGGCTGAAATCTTTATCGCAGCATAAACTGTTCTAACGCGGGTCACAGATACCATTCGAACGACATGTGGTATTGGATTCGTTCGTTCGTTAGGCCAGTTTTGTGCACAAACAGTAGTTCGACAACATAGGGGTTGCTTTCCAAATTTAAATGACGGCATAAACTGTTCTAACGCCGGTCGCAGATACCATTCAAACGGCATGTGGTGTTGGACTCATGTGTTAGGCCAGTTTTGTGCACAAACAGTATTTCGACAGCATAGGGGTTTGTTTTCCAAATTTAAATGAGAGTATTTGTGTATTTGTGTATTAAATAGCCCGTCTAACTTGAGTCGCTGGTACCATTGGGGTTTAAACATGTCGTCTGCTTGAATATATTGAATAACTCACCGCTAACTGTTTCGCGGCGTCCGTCGCGGCGTCCGTTCGTACTTGCGTCGCGGCGTCCGTTCTATTGTTTTTAACCCCCCCGGCGGTATGGTACCAGGCCAGGCTGAAATCTTTATCGCAGCATAAACTGTTCTAACGCGGGTCACAGATACCATTCGAACGACATGTGGTATTGGATTCGTTCGTTCGTTAGGCCAGTTTTGTGCACAAACAGTAGTTCGACAACATAGGGGTTGCTTTCCAAATTTAAATGACGGCATAAACTGTTCTAACGCCGGTCGCAGATACCATTCAAACGGCATGTGGTGTTGGACTCATGTGTTAGGCCAGTTTTGTGCACAAACAGTATTTCGACAGCATAGGGGTTTGTTTTCCAAATTTAAATGAGAGTATTTGTGTATTTGTGTATTAAATAGCCCGTCTAACTTGAGTCGCTGGTACCATTGGGGTTTAAACATGTCGTCTGCTTGAATATATTGAATAACTCACCGCTAACTGTTTCGCGGCGTCCGTCGCGGCGTCCGTTCGTACTTGCGTCGCGGCGTCCGTTCTATTGTTTTTAACCCCCCCGGCGGTATGGTACCAGGCCAGGCTGAAATCTTTATCGCAGCATAAACTGTTCTAACGCGGGTCACAGATACCATTCGAACGACATGTGGTATTGGATTCGTTCGTTCGTTAGGCCAGTTTTGTGCACAAACAGTAGTTCGACAACATAGGGGTTGCTTTCCAAATTTAAATGACGGCATAAACTGTTCTAACGCCGGTCGCAGATACCATTCAAACGGCATGTGGTGTTGGACTCATGTGTTAGGCCAGTTTTGTGCACAAACAGTATTTCGACAGCATAGGGGTTTGTTTTCCAAATTTAAATGAGAGTATTTGTGTATTTGTGTATTAAATAGCCCGTCTAACTTGAGTCGCTGGTACCATTGGGGTTTAAACATGTCGTCTGCTTGAATATATTGAATAACTCACCGCTAACTGTTTCGCGGCGTCCGTCGCGGCGTCCGTTCGTACTTGCGTCGCGGCGTCCGTTCTATTGTCTGCTTGAATATATTGAATAACTCACCGCTAACTGTTTCGCGGCGTCCGTCGCGGCGTCCGTTCGTACTTGCGTCGCGGCGTCCGTTCTATTGTTTTTAACCCCCCCGGCGGTATGGTACCAGGCCAGGCTGAAATCTTTATCGCAGCATAAACTGTTCTAACGCGGGTCACAGATACCATTCGAACGACATGTGGTATTGGATTCGTTCGTTCGTTAGGCCAGTTTTGTGCACAAACAGTAGTTCGACAACATAGGGGTTGCTTTCCAAATTTAAATGACGGCATAAACTGTTCTAACGCCGGTCGCAGATACCATTCAAACGGCATGTGGTGTTGGACTCATGTGTTAGGCCAGTTTTGTGCACAAACAGTATTTCGACAGCATAGGGGTTTGTTTTCCAAATTTAAATGAGAGTATTTGTGTATTTGTGTATTAAATAGCCCGTCTAACTTGAGTCGCTGGTACCATTGGGGTTTAAACATGTCGTCTGCTTGAATATATTGAATAACTCACCGCTAACTGTTTCGCGGCGTCCGTCGCGGCGTCCGTTCGTACTTGCGTCGCGGCGTCCGTTCTATTGTTTTTAACCCCCCCGGCGGTATGGTACCAGGCCAGGCTGAAATCTTTATCGCAGCATAAACTGTTCTAACGCGGGTCACAGATACCATTCGAACGACATGTGGTATTGGATTCGTTCGTTCGTTAGGCCAGTTTTGTGCACAAACAGTAGTTCGACAACATAGGGGTTGCTTTCCAAATTTAAATGACGGCATAAACTGTTCTAACGCCGGTCGCAGATACCATTCAAACGGCATGTGGTGTTGGACTCATGTGTTAGGCCAGTTTTG
Source organism: Gari tellinella (assembly GCA_922989275.2). NCBI lineage: Eukaryota > Metazoa > Mollusca > Bivalvia > Cardiida > Psammobiidae > Gari > Gari tellinella. Next base: position 39,390,318 of record OV277857.1, on the reverse strand, counting down.
TGCACAAACAGTATTTCGACAGCATAGGGGTTTGTTTTCCAAATTTAAATGAGAGTATTTGTGTATTTGTGTATTAAATAGCCCGTCTAACTTGAGTCGCTGGTACCATTGGGGTTTAAACATGTCGTCTGCTTGAATATATTGAATAACTCACCGCTAACTGTTTCGCGGCGTCCGTCGCGGCGTCCGTTCGTACTTGCGTCGCGGCGTCCGTTCTATTGTCTGCTTGAATATATTGAATAACTCACCGCTAACTGTTTCGCGGCGTCCGTCGCGGCGTCCGTTCGTACTTGCGTCGCGGCGTCCGTTCTATTGTTTTTAACCCCCCCGGCGGTATGGTACCAGGCCAGGCTGAAATCTTTATCGCAGCATAAACTGTTCTAACGCGGGTCACAGATACCATTCGAACGACATGTGGTATTGGATTCGTTCGTTCGTTAGGCCAGTTTTGTGCACAAACAGTAGTTCGACAACATAGGGGTTGCTTTCCAAATTTAAATGACGGCATAAACTGTTCTAACGCCGGTCGCAGATACCATTCAAACGGCATGTGGTGTTGGACTCATGTGTTAGGCCAGTTTTGTGCACAAACAGTATTTCGACAGCATAGGGGTTTGTTTTCCAAATTTAAATGAGAGTATTTGTGTATTTGTGTATTAAATAGCCCGTCTAACTTGAGTCGCTGGTACCATTGGGGTTTAAACATGTCGTCTGCTTGAATATATTGAATAACTCACCGCTAACTGTTTCGCGGCGTCCGTCGCGGCGTCCGTTCGTACTTGCGTCGCGGCGTCCGTTCTATTGTTTTTAACCCCCCCGGCGGTATGGTACCAGGCCAGGCTGAAATCTTTATCGCAGCATAAACTGTTCTAACGCGGGTCACAGATACCATTCAAACGACATGTGGTATTGGATTCGTTCGTTCGTTAGGCCAGTTTTGTGCACAAACAGTAGTTCGACAACATAGGGGTTGCTTTCCAAATTTAAATGACGGCATAAACTGTTCTAACGCCGGTCGCAGATACCATTCAAACGGCATGTGGTGTTGGACTCATGTGTTAGGCCAGTTTTGTGCACAAACAGTATTTCGACAGCATAGGGGTTTGTTTTCCAAATTTAAATGAGAGTATTTGTGTATTTGTGTATTAAATAGCCCGTCTAACTTGAGTCGCTGGTACCATTGGGGTTTAAACATGTCGTCTGCTTGAATATATTGAATAACTCACCGCTAACTGTTTCGCGGCGTCCGTCGCGGCGTCCGTTCGTACTTGCGTCGCGGCGTCCGTTCTATTGTCTGCTTGAATATATTGAATAACTCACCGCTAACTGTTTCGCGGCGTCCGTCGCGGCGTCCGTTCGTACTTGCGTCGCGGCGTCCGTTCTATTGTTTTTAACCCCCCCGGCGGTATGGTACCAGGCCAGGCTGAAATCTTTATCGCAGCATAAACTGTTCTAACGCGGGTCACAGATACCATTCGAACGACATGTGGTATTGGATTCGTTCGTTCGTTAGGCCAGTTTTGTGCACAAACAGTAGTTCGACAACATAGGGGTTGCTTTCCAAATTTAAATGACGGCATAAACTGTTCTAACGCCGGTCGCAGATACCATTCAAACGGCATGTGGTGTTGGACTCATGTGTTAGGCCAGTTTTGTGCACAAACAGTATTTCGACAGCATAGGGGTTTGTTTTCCAAATTTAAATGAGAGTATTTGTGTATTTGTGTATTAAATAGCCCGTCTAACTTGAGTCGCTGGTACCATTGGGGTTTAAACATGTCGTCTGCTTGAATATATTGAATAACTCACCGCTAACTGTTTCGCGGCGTCCGTCGCGGCGTCCGTTCGTACTTGCGTCGCGGCGTCCGTTCTATTGTTTTTAACCCCCCCGGCGGTATGGTACCAGGCCAGGCTGAAATCTTTATCGCAGCATAAACTGTTCTAACGCGGGTCACAGATACCATTCGAACGACATGTGGTATTGGATTCGTTCGTTCGTTAGGCCAGTTTTGTGCACAAACAGTAGTTCGACAACATAGGGGTTGCTTTCCAAATTTAAATGACGGCATAAACTGTTCTAACGCCGGTCGCAGATACCATTCAAACGGCATGTGGTGTTGGACTCATGTGTTAGGCCAGTTTTGTGCACAAACAGTATTTCGACAGCATAGGGGTTTGTTTTCCAAATTTAAATGAGAGTATTTGTGTATTTGTGTATTAAATAGCCCGTCTAACTTGAGTCGCTGGTACCATTGGGGTTTAAACATGTCGTCTGCTTGAATATATTGAATAACTCACCGCTAACTGTTTCGCGGCGTCCGTCGCGGCGTCCGTTCGTACTTGCGTCGCGGCGTCCGTTCTATTGTCTGCTTGAATATATTGAATAACTCACCGCTAACTGTTTCGCGGCGTCCGTCGCGGCGTCCGTTCGTACTTGCGTCGCGGCGTCCGTTCTATTGTTTTTAACCCCCCCGGCGGTATGGTACCAGGCCAGGCTGAAATCTTTATCGCAGCATAAACTGTTCTAACGCGGGTCACAGATACCATTCGAACGACATGTGGTATTGGATTCGTTCGTTCGTTAGGCCAGTTTTGTGCACAAACAGTAGTTCGACAACATAGGGGTTGCTTTCCAAATTTAAATGACGGCATAAACTGTTCTAACGCCGGTCGCAGATACCATTCAAACGGCATGTGGTGTTGGACTCATGTGTTAGGCCAGTTTTGTGCACAAACAGTATTTCGACAGCATAGGGGTTTGTTTTCCAAATTTAAATGAGAGTATTTGTGTATTTGTGTATTAAATAGCCCGTCTAACTTGAGTCGCTGGTACCATTGGGGTTTAAACATGTCGTCTGCTTGAATATATTGAATAACTCACCGCTAACTGTTTCGCGGCGTCCGTCGCGGCGTCCGTTCGTACTTGCGTCGCGGCGTCCGTTCTATTGTTTTTAACCCCCCCGGCGGTATGGTACCAGGCCAGGCTGAAATCTTTATCGCAGCATAAACTGTTCTAACGCGGGTCACAGATACCATTCGAACGACATGTGGTATTGGATTCGTTCGTTCGTTAGGCCAGTTTTGTGCACAAACAGTAGTTCGACAACATAGGGGTTGCTTTCCAAATTTAAATGACGGCATAAACTGTTCTAACGCCGGTCGCAGATACCATTCAAACGGCATGTGGTGTTGGACTCATGTGTTAGGCCAGTTTTGTGCACAAACAGTATTTCGACAGCATAGGGGTTTGTTTTCCAAATTTAAATGAGAGTATTTGTGTATTTGTGTATTAAATAGCCCGTCTAACTTGAGTCGCTGGTACCATTGGGGTTTAAACATGTCGTCTGCTTGAATATATTGAATAACTCACCGCTAACTGTTTCGCGGCGTCCGTCGCGGCGTCCGTTCGTACTTGCGTCGCGGCGTCCGTTCTATTGTTTTTAACCCCCCCGGCGGTATGGTACCAGGCCAGGCTGAAATCTTTATCGCAGCATAAACTGTTCTAACGCGGGTCACAGATACCATTCGAACGACATGTGGTATTGGATTCGTTCGTTCGTTAGGCCAGTTTTGTGCACAAACAGTAGTTCGACAACATAGGGGTTGCTTTCCAAATTTAAATGACGGCATAAACTGTTCTAACGCCGGTCGCAGATACCATTCAAACGGCATGTGGTGTTGGACTCATGTGTTAGGCCAGTTTTGTGCACAAACAGTATTTCGACAGCATAGGGGTTTGTTTTCCAAATTTAAATGAGAGTATTTGTGTATTTGTGTATTAAATAGCCCGTCTAACTTGAGTCGCTGGTACCATTGGGGTTTAAACATGTCGTCTGCTTGAATATATTGAATAACTCACCGCTAACTGTTTCGCGGCGTCCGTCGCGGCGTCCGTTCGTACTTGCGTCGCGGCGTCCGTTCTATTGTCTGCTTGAATATATTGAATAACTCACCGCTAACTGTTTCGCGGCGTCCGTCGCGGCGTCCGTTCGTACTTGCGTCGCGGCGTCCGTTCTATTGTTTTTAACCCCCCCGGCGGTATGGTACCAGGCCAGGCTGAAATCTTTATCGCAGCATAAACTGTTCTAACGCGGGTCACAGATACCATTCGAACGACATGTGGTATTGGATTCGTTCGTTCGTTAGGCCAGTTTTGTGCACAAACAGTAGTTCGACAACATAGGGGTTGCTTTCCAAATTTAAATGACGGCATAAACTGTTCTAACGCCGGTCGCAGATACCATTCAAACGGCATGTGGTGTTGGACTCATGTGTTAGGCCAGTTTTGTGCACAAACAGTATTTCGACAGCATAGGGGTTTGTTTTCCAAATTTAAATGAGAGTATTTGTGTATTTGTGTATTAAATAGCCCGTCTAACTTGAGTCGCTGGTACCATTGGGGTTTAAACATGTCGTCTGCTTGAATATATTGAATAACTCACCGCTAACTGTTTCGCGGCGTCCGTCGCGGCGTCCGTTCGTACTTGCGTCGCGGCGTCCGTTCTATTGTTTTTAACCCCCCCGGCGGTATGGTACCAGGCCAGGCTGAAATCTTTATCGCAGCATAAACTGTTCTAATGCGGGTCACAGATACCATTCGAACGACATGTGGTATTGGATTCGTTCGTTCGTTAGGCCAGTTTTGTGCACAAACAGTAGTTCGACAACATAGGGGTTGCTTTCCAAATTTAAATGACGGCATAAACTGTTCTAACGCCGGTCGCAGATACCATTCAAACGGCATGTGGTGTTGGACTCATGTGTTAGGCCAGTTTTGTGCACAAACAGTATTTCGACAGCATAGGGGTTTGTTTTCCAAATTTAAATGAGAGTATTTGTGTATTTGTGTATTAAATAGCCCGTCTAACTTGAGTCGCTGGTACCATTGGGGTTTAAACATGTCGTCTGCTTGAATATATTGAATAACTCACCGCTAACTGTTTCGCGGCGTCCGTCGCGGCGTCCGTTCGTACTTGCGTCGCGGCGTCCGTTCTATTGTTTTTAACCCCCCCGGCGGTATGGTACCAGGCCAGGCTGAAATCTTTATCGCAGCATAAACTGTTCTAACGCGGGTCACAGATACCATTCGAACGACATGTGGTATTGGATTCGTTCGTTCGTTAGGCCAGTTTTGTGCACAAACAGTAGTTCGACAACATAGGGGTTGCTTTCCAAATTTAAATGACGGCATAAACTGTTCTAACGCCGGTCGCAGATACCATTCAAACGGCATGTGGTGTTGGACTCATGTGTTAGGCCAGTTTTGTGCACAAACAGTATTTCGACAGCATAGGGGTTTGTTTTCCAAATTTAAATGAGAGTATTTGTGTATTTGTGTATTAAATAGCCCGTCTAACTTGAGTCGCTGGTACCATTGGGGTTTAAACATGTCGTCTGCTTGAATATATTGAATAACTCACCGCTAACTGTTTCGCGGCGTCCGTCGCGGCGTCCGTTCGTACTTGCGTCGCGGCGTCCGTTCTATTGTTTTTAACCCCCCCGGCGGTATGGTACCAGGCCAGGCTGAAATCTTTATCGCAGCATAAACTGTTCTAACGCGGGTCACAGATACCATTCGAACGACATGTGGTATTGGATTCGTTCGTTCGTTAGGCCAGTTTTGTGCACAAACAGTAGTTCGACAACATAGGGGTTGCTTTCCAAATTTAAATGACGGCATAAACTGTTCTAACGCCGGTCGCAGATACCATTCAAACGGCATGTGGTGTTGGACTCATGTGTTAGGCCAGTTTTGTGCACAAACAGTATTTCGACAGCATAGGGGTTTGTTTTCCAAATTTAAATGAGAGTATTTGTGTATTTGTGTATTAAATAGCCCGTCTAACTTGAGTCGCTGGTACCATTGGGGTTTAAACATGTCGTCTGCTTGAATATATTGAATAACTCACCGCTAACTGTTTCGCGGCGTCCGTCGCGGCGTCCGTTCGTACTTGCGTCGCGGCGTCCGTTCTATTGTCTGCTTGAATATATTGAATAACTCACCGCTAACTGTTTCGCGGCGTCCGTCGCGGCGTCCGTTCGTACTTGCGTCGCGGCGTCCGTTCTATTGTTTTTAACCCCCCCGGCGGTATGGTACCAGGCCAGGCTGAAATCTTTATCGCAGCATAAACTGTTCTAACGCGGGTCACAGATACCATTCGAACGACATGTGGTATTGGATTCGTTCGTTCGTTAGGCCAGTTTTGTGCACAAACAGTAGTTCGACAACATAGGGGTTGCTTTCCAAATTTAAATGACGGCATAAACTGTTCTAACGCCGGTCGCAGATACCATTCAAACGGCATGTGGTGTTGGACTCATGTGTTAGGCCAGTTTTGTGCACAAACAGTATTTCGACAGCATAGGGGTTTGTTTTCCAAATTTAAATGAGAGTATTTGTGTATTTGTGTATTAAATAGCCCGTCTAACTTGAGTCGCTGGTACCATTGGGGTTTAAACATGTCGTCTGCTTGAATATATTGAATAACTCACCGCTAACTGTTTCGCGGCGTCCGTCGCGGCGTCCGTTCGTACTTGCGTCGCGGCGTCCGTTCTATTGTTTTTAACCCCCCCGGCGGTATGGTACCAGGCCAGGCTGAAATCTTTATCGCAGCATAAACTGTTCTAACGCGGGTCACAGATACCATTCGAACGACATGTGGTATTGGATTCGTTCGTTCGTTAGGCCAGTTTTGTGCACAAACAGTAGTTCGACAACATAGGGGTTGCTTTCCAAATTTAAATGACGGCATAAACTGTTCTAACGCCGGTCGCAGATACCATTCAAACGGCATGTGGTGTTGGACTCATGTGTTAGGCCAGTTTTGTGCACAAACAGTATTTCGACAGCATAGGGGTTTGTTTTCCAAATTTAAATGAGAGTATTTGTGTATTTGTGTATTAAATAGCCCGTCTAACTTGAGTCGCTGGTACCATTGGGGTTTAAACATGTCGTCTGCTTGAATATATTGAATAACTCACCGCTAACTGTTTCGCGGCGTCCGTCGCGGCGTCCGTTCGTACTTGCGTCGCGGCGTCCGTTCTATTGTCTGCTTGAATATATTGAATAACTCACCGCTAACTGTTTCGCGGCGTCCGTCGCGGCGTCCGTTCGTACTTGCGTCGCGGCGTCCGTTCTATTGTTTTTAACCCCCCCGGCGGTATGGTACCAGGCCAGGCTGAAATCTTTATCGCAGCATAAACTGTTCTAACGCGGGTCACAGATACCATTCGAACGACATGTGGTATTGGATTCGTTCGTTCGTTAGGCCAGTTTTGTGCACAAACAGTAGTTCGACAACATAGGGGTTGCTTTCCAAATTTAAATGACGGCATAAACTGTTCTAACGCCGGTCGCAGATACCATTCAAACGGCATGTGGTGTTGGACTCATGTGTTAGGCCAGTTTTGTGCACAAACAGTATTTCGACAGCATAGGGGTTTGTTTTCCAAATTTAAATGAGAGTATTTGTGTATTTGTGTATTAAATAGCCCGTCTAACTTGAGTCGCTGGTACCATTGGGGTTTAAACATGTCGTCTGCTTGAATATATTGAATAACTCACCGCTAACTGTTTCGCGGCGTCCGTCGCGGCGTCCGTTCGTACTTGCGTCGCGGCGTCCGTTCTATTGTTTTTAACCCCCCCGGCGGTATGGTACCAGGCCAGGCTGAAATCTTTATCGCAGCATAAACTGTTCTAACGCGGGTCACAGATACCATTCGAACGACATGTGGTATTGGATTCGTTCGTTCGTTAGGCCAGTTTTGTGCACAAACAGTAGTTCGACAACATAGGGGTTGCTTTCCAAATTTAAATGACGGCATAAACTGTTCTAACGCCGGTCGCAGATACCATTCAAACGGCATGTGGTGTTGGACTCATGTGTTAGGCCAGTTTTGTGCACAAACAGTATTTCGACAGCATAGGGGTTTGTTTTCCAAATTTAAATGAGAGTATTTGTGTATTTGTGTATTAAATAGCCCGTCTAACTTGAGTCGCTGGTACCATTGGGGTTTAAACATGTCGTCTGCTTGAATATATTGAATAACTCACCGCTAACTGTTTCGCGGCGTCCGTCGCGGCGTCCGTTCGTACTTGCGTCGCGGCGTCCGTTCTATTGTTTTTAACCCCCCCGGCGGTATGGTACCAGGCCAGGCTGAAATCTTTATCGCAGCATAAACTGTTCTAACGCGGGTCACAGATACCATTCGAACGACATGTGGTATTGGATTCGTTCGTTCGTTAGGCCAGTTTTGTGCACAAACAGTAGTTCGACAACATAGGGGTTGCTTTCCAAATTTAAATGACGGCATAAACTGTTCTAACGCCGGTCGCAGATACCATTCAAACGGCATGTGGTGTTGGACTCATGTGTTAGGCCAGTTTTGTGCACAAACAGTATTTCGACAGCATAGGGGTTTGTTTTCCAAATTTAAATGAGAGTATTTGTGTATTTGTGTATTAAATAGCCCGTCTAACTTGAGTCGCTGGTACCATTGGGGTTTAAACATGTCGTCTGCTTGAATATATTGAATAACTCACCGCTAACTGTTTCGCGGCGTCCGTCGCGGCGTCCGTTCGTACTTGCGTCGCGGCGTCCGTTCTATTGTTTTTAACCCCCCCGGCGGTATGGTACCAGGCCAGGCTGAAATCTTTATCGCAGCATAAACTGTTCTAACGCGGGTCACAGATACCATTCGAACGACATGTGGTATTGGATTCGTTCGTTCGTTAGGCCAGTTTTGTGCACAAACAGTAGTTCGACAACATAGGGGTTGCTTTCCAAATTTAAATGACGGCATAAACTGTTCTAACGCCGGTCGCAGATACCATTCAAACGGCATGTGGTGTTGGACTCATGTGTTAGGCCAGTTTTGTGCACAAACAGTATTTCGACAGCATAGGGGTTTGTTTTCCAAATTTAAATGAGAGTATTTGTGTATTTGTGTATTAAATAGCCCGTCTAACTTGAGTCGCTGGTACCATTGGGGTTTAAACATGTCGTCTGCTTGAATATATTGAATAACTCACCGCTAACTGTTTCGCGGCGTCCGTCGCGGCGTCCGTTCGTACTTGCGTCGCGGCGTCCGTTCTATTGTCTGCTTGAATATATTGAATAACTCACCGCTAACTGTTTCGCGGCGTCCGTCGCGGCGTCCGTTCGTACTTGCGTCGCGGCGTCCGTTCTATTGTTTTTAACCCCCCCGGCGGTATGGTACCAGGCCAGGCTGAAATCTTTATCGCAGCATAAACTGTTCTAACGCGGGTCACAGATACCATTCGAACGACATGTGGTATTGGATTCGTTCGTTCGTTAGGCCAGTTTTGTGCACAAACAGTAGTTCGACAACATAGGGGTTGCTTTCCAAATTTAAATGACGGCATAAACTGTTCTAACGCCGGTCGCAGATACCATTCAAACGGCATGTGGTGTTGGACTCATGTGTTAGGCCAGTTTTGTGCACAAACAGTATTTCGACAGCATAGGGGTTTGTTTTCCAAATTTAAATGAGAGTATTTGTGTATTTGTGTATTAAATAGCCCGTCTAACTTGAGTCGCTGGTACCATTGGGGTTTAAACATGTCGTCTGCTTGAATATATTGAATAACTCACCGCTAACTGTTTCGCGGCGTCCGTCGCGGCGTCCGTTCGTACTTGCGTCGCGGCGTCCGTTCTATTGTTTTTAACCCCCCCGGCGGTATGGTACCAGGCCAGGCTGAAATCTTTATCGCAGCATAAACTGTTCTAACGCGGGTCACAGATACCATTCGAACGACATGTGGTATTGGATTCGTTCGTTCGTTAGGCCAGTTTTGTGCACAAACAGTAGTTCGACAACATAGGGGTTGCTTTCCAAATTTAAATGACGGCATAAACTGTTCTTACGCCGGTCGCAGATACCATTCAAACGGCATGTGGTGTTGGACTCATGTGTTAGGCCAGTTTTGTGCACAAACAGTATTTCGACAGCATAGGGGTTTGTTTTCCAAATTTAAATGAGAGTATTTGTGTATTTGTGTATTAAATAGCCCGTCTAACTTGAGTCGCTGGTACCATTGGGGTTTAAACATGTCGTCTGCTTGAATATATTGAATAACTCACCGCTAACTGTTTCGCGGCGTCCGTCGCGGCGTCCGTTCGTACTTGCGTCGCGGCGTCCGTTCTATTGTCTGCTTGAATATATTGAATAACTCACCGCTAACTGTTTCGCGGCGTCCGTCGCGGCGTCCGTTCGTACTTGCGTCGCGGCGTCCGTTCTATTGTTTTTAACCCCCCCGGCGGTATGGTACCAGGCCAGGCTGAAATCTTTATCGCAGCATAAACTGTTCTAACGCGGGTCACAGATACCATTCGAACGACATGTGGTATTGGATTCGTTCGTTCGTTAGGCCAGTTTTGTGCACAAACAGTAGTTCGACAACATAGGGGTTGCTTTCCAAATTTAAATGACGGCATAAACTGTTCTAACGCCGGTCGCAGATACCATTCAAACGGCATGTGGTGTTGGACTCATGTGTTAGGCCAGTTTTGTGCACAAACAGTATTTCGACAGCATAGGGGTTTGTTTTCCAAATTTAAATGAGAGTATTTGTGTATTTGTGTATTAAATAGCCCGTCTAACTTGAGTCGCTGGTACCATTGGGGTTTAAACATGTCGTCTGCTTGAATATATTGAATAACTCACCGCTAACTGTTTCGCGGCGTCCGTCGCGGCGTCCGTTCGTACTTGCGTCGCGGCGTCCGTTCTATTGTTTTTAACCCCCCCGGCGGTATGGTACCAGGCCAGGCTGAAATCTTTATCGCAGCATAAACTGTTCTAACGCGGGTCACAGATACCATTCGAACGACATGTGGTATTGGATTCGTTCGTTCGTTAGGCCAGTTTTGTGCACAAACAGTAGTTTGACAACATAGGGGTTGCTTTCCAAATTTAAATGACGGCATAAACTGTTCTAACGCCGGTCGCAGATACCATTCAAACGGCATGTGGTGTTGGACTCATGTGTTAGGCCAGTTTTGTGCACAAACAGTATTTCGACAGCATAGGGGTTTGTTTTCCAAATTTAAATGAGAGTATTTGTGTATTTGTGTATTAAATAGCCCGTCTAACTTGAGTCGCTGGTACCATTGGGGTTTAAACATGTCGTCTGCTTGAATATATTGAATAACTCACCGCTAACTGTTTCGCGGCGTCCGTCGCGGCGTCCGTTCGTACTTGCGTCGCGGCGTCCGTTCTATTGTCTGCTTGAATATATTGAATAACTCACCGCTAACTGTTTCGCGGCGTCCGTCGCGGCGTCCGTTCGTACTTGCGTCGCGGCGTCCGTTCTATTGTTTTTAACCCCCCCGGCGGTATGGTACCAGGCCAGGCTGAAATCTTTATCGCAGCATAAACTGTTCTAACGCGGGTCACAGATACCATTCGAACGACATGTGGTATTGGATTCGTTCGTTCGTTAGGCCAGTTTTGTGCACAAACAGTAGTTCGACAACATAGGGGTTGCTTTCCAAATTTAAATGACGGCATAAACTGTTCTAACGCCGGTCGCAGATACCATTCAAACGGCATGTGGTGTTGGACTCATGTGTTAGGCCAGTTTTGTGCACAAACAGTATTTCGACAGCATAGGGGTTTGTTTTCCAAATTTAAATGAGAGTATTTGTGTATTTGTGTATTAAATAGCCCGTCTAACTTGAGTCGCTGGTACCATTGGGGTTTAAACATGTCGTCTGCTTGAATATATTGAATAACTCACCGCTAACTGTTTCGCGGCGTCCGTCGCGGCGTCCGTTCGTACTTGCGTCGCGGCGTCCGTTCTATTGTTTTTAACCCCCCCGGCGGTATGGTACCAGGCCAGGCTGAAATCTTTATCGCAGCATAAACTGTTCTAACGCGGGTCACAGATACCATTCGAACGACATGTGGTATTGGATTCGTTCGTTCGTTAGGCCAGTTTTGTGCACAAACAGTAGTTCGACAACATAGGGGTTGCTTTCCAAATTTAAATGACGGCATAAACTGTTCTAACGCCGGTCGCAGATACCATTCAAACGGCATGTGGTGTTGGACTCATGTGTTAGGCCAGTTTTGTGCACAAACAGTATTTCGACAGCATAGGGGTTTGTTTTCCAAATTTAAATGAGAGTATTTGTGTATTTGTGTATTAAATAGCCCGTCTAACTTGAGTCGCTGGTACCATTGGGGTTTAAACATGTCGTCTGCTTGAATATATTGAATAACTCACCGCTAACTGTTTCGCGGCGTCCGTCGCGGCGTCCGTTCGTACTTGCGTCGCGGCGTCCGTTCTATTGTTTTTAACCCCCCCGGCGGTATGGTACCAGGCCAGGCTGAAATCTTTATCGCAGCATAAACTGTTCTAACGCGGGTCACAGATACCATTCGAACGACATGTGGTATTGGATTCGTTCGTTCGTTAGGCCAGTTTTGTGCACAAACAGTAGTTCGACAACATAGGGGTTGCTTTCCAAATTTAAATGACGGCATAAACTGTTCTAACGCCGGTCGCAGATACCATTCAAACGGCATGTGGTGTTGGACTCATGTGTTAGGCCAGTTTTGTGCACAAACAGTATTTCGACAGCATAGGGGTTTGTTTTCCAAATTTAAATGAGAGTATTTGTGTATTTGTGTATTAAATAGCCCGTCTAACTTGAGTCGCTGGTACCATTGGGGTTTAAACATGTCGTCTGCTTGAATATATTGAATAACTCACCGCTAACTGTTTCGCGGCGTCCGTCGCGGCGTCCGTTCGTACTTGCGTCGCGGCGTCCGTTCTATTGTCTGCTTGAATATATTGAATAACTCACCGCTAACTGTTTCGCGGCGTCCGTCGCGGCGTCCGTTCGTACTTGCGTCGCGGCGTCCGTTCTATTGTTTTTAACCCCCCCGGCGGTATGGTACCAGGCCAGGCTGAAATCTTTATCGCAGCATAAACTGTTCTAACGCGGGTCACAGATACCATTCGAACGACATGTGGTATTGGATTCGTTCGTTCGTTAGGCCAGTTTTGTGCACAAACAGTAGTTCGACAACATAGGGGTTGCTTTCCAAATTTAAATGACGGCATAAACTGTTCTAACGCCGGTCGCAGATACCATTCAAACGGCATGTGGTGTTGGACTCATGTGTTAGGCCAGTTTTGTGCACAAACAGTATTTCGACAGCATAGGGGTTTGTTTTCCAAATTTAAATGAGAGTATTTGTGTATTTGTGTATTAAATAGCCCGTCTAACTTGAGTCGCTGGTACCATTGGGGTTTAAACATGTCGTCTGCTTGAATATATTGAATAACTCACCGCTAACTGTTTCGCGGCGTCCGTCGCGGCGTCCGTTCGTACTTGCGTCGCGGCGTCCGTTCTATTGTTTTTAACCCCCCCGGCGGTATGGTACCAGGCCAGGCTGAAATCTTTATCGCAGCATAAACTGTTCTAACGCGGGTCACAGATACCATTCGAACGACATGTGGTATTGGATTCGTTCGTTCGTTAGGCCAGTTTTGTGCACAAACAGTAGTTCGACAACATAGGGGTTGCTTTCCAAATTTAAATGACGGCATAAACTGTTCTAACGCCGGTCGCAGATACCATTCAAACGGCATGTGGTGTTGGACTCATGTGTTAGGCCAGTTTTGTGCACAAACAGTATTTCGACAGCATAGGGGTTTGTTTTCCAAATTTAAATGAGAGTATTTGTGTATTTGTGTATTAAATAGCCCGTCTAACTTGAGTCGCTGGTACCATTGGGGTTTAAACATGTCGTCTGCTTGAATATATTGAATAACTCACCGCTAACTGTTTCGCGGCGTCCGTCGCGGCGTCCGTTCGTACTTGCGTCGCGGCGTCCGTTCTATTGTTTTTAACCCCCCCGGCGGTATGGTACCAGGCCAGGCTGAAATCTTTATCGCAGCATAAACTGTTCTAACGCGGGTCACAGATACCATTCGAACGACATGTGGTATTGGATTCGTTCGTTCGTTAGGCCAGTTTTGTGCACAAACAGTAGTTCGACAACATAGGGGTTGCTTTCCAAATTTAAATGACGGCATAAACTGTTCTAACGCCGGTCGCAGATACCATTCAAACGGCATGTGGTGTTGGACTCATGTGTTAGGCCAGTTTTGTGCACAAACAGTATTTCGACAGCATAGGGGTTTGTTTTCCAAATTTAAATGAGAGTATTTGTGTATTTGTGTATTAAATAGCCCGTCTAACTTGAGTCGCTGGTACCATTGGGGTTTAAACATGTCGTCTGCTTGAATATATTGAATAACTCACCGCTAACTGTTTCGCGGCGTCCGTCGCGGCGTCCGTTCGTACTTGCGTCGCGGCGTCCGTTCTATTGTTTTTAACCCCCCCGGCGGTATGGTACCAGGCCAGGCTGAAATCTTTATCGCAGCATAAACTGTTCTAACGCGGGTCACAGATACCATTCGAACGACATGTGGTATTGGATTCGTTCGTTCGTTAGGCCAGTTTTGTGCACAAACAGTAGTTCGACAACATAGGGGTTGCTTTCCAAATTTAAATGACGGCATAAACTGTTCTAACGCCGGTCGCAGATACCATTCAAACGGCATGTGGTGTTGGACTCATGTGTTAGGCCAGTTTTGTGCACAAACAGTATTTCGACAGCATAGGGGTTTGTTTTCCAAATTTAAATGAGAGTATTTGTGTATTTGTGTATTAAATAGCCCGTCTAACTTGAGTCGCTGGTACCATTGGGGTTTAAACATGTCGTCTGCTTGAATATATTGAATAACTCACCGCTAACTGTTTTGCGGCGTCCGTCGCGGCGTCCGTTCGTACTTGCGTCGCGGCGTCCGTTCTATTGTCTGCTTGAATATATTGAATAACTCACCGCTAACTGTTTCGCGGCGTCCGTCGCGGCGTCCGTTCGTACTTGCGTCGCGGCGTCCGTTCTATTGTTTTTAACCCCCCCGGCGGTATGGTACCAGGCCAGGCTGAAATCTTTATCGCAGCATAAACTGTTCTAACGCGGGTCACAGATACCATTCGAACGACATGTGGTATTGGATTCGTTCGTTCGTTAGGCCAGTTTTGTGCACAAACAGTAGTTCGACAACATAGGGGTTGCTTTCCAAATTTAAATGACGGCATAAACTGTTCTAACGCCGGTCGCAGATACCATTCAAACGGCATGTGGTGTTGGACTCATGTGTTAGGCCAGTTTTGTGCACAAACAGTATTTCGACAGCATAGGGGTTTGTTTTCCAAATTTAAATGAGAGTATTTGTGTATTTGTGTATTAAATAGCCCGTCTAACTTGAGTCGCTGGTACCATTGGGGTTTAAACATGTCGTCTGCTTGAATATATTGAATAACTCACCGCTAACTGTTTCGCGGCGTCCGTCGCGGCGTCCGTTCGTACTTGCGTCGCGGCGTCCGTTCTATTGTTTTTAACCCCCCCGGCGGTATGGTACCAGGCCAGGCTGAAATCTTTATCGCAGCATAAACTGTTCTAACGCGGGTCACAGATACCATTCGAACGACATGTGGTATTGGATTCGTTCGTTCGTTAGGCCAGTTTTGTGCACAAACAGTAGTTCGACAACATAGGGGTTGCTTTCCAAATTTAAATGACGGCATAAACTGTTCTAACGCCGGTCGCAGATACCATTCAAACGGCATGTGGTGTTGGACTCATGTGTTAGGCCAGTTTTGTGCACAAACAGTATTTCGACAGCATAGGGGTTTGTTTTCCAAATTTAAATGAGAGTATTTGTGTATTTGTGTATTAAATAGCCCGTCTAACTTGAGTCGCTGGTACCATTGGGGTTTAAACATGTCGTCTGCTTGAATATATTGAATAACTCACCGCTAACTGTTTCGCGGCGTCCGTCGCGGCGTCCGTTCGTACTTGCGTCGCGGCGTCCGTTCTATTGTCTGCTTGAATATATTGAATAACTCACCGCTAACTGTTTCGCGGCGTCCGTCGCGGCGTCCGTTCGTACTTGCGTCGCGGCGTCCGTTCTATTGTTTTTAACCCCCCGGCGGTATGGTACCAGGCCAGGCTGAAATCTTTATCGCAGCATAAACTGTTCTAACGCGGGTCACAGATACCATTCGAACGACATGTGGTATTGGATTCGTTCGTTCGTTAGGCCAGTTTTGTGCACAAACAGTAGTTCGACAACATAGGGGTTGCTTTCCAAATTTAAATGACGGCATAAACTGTTCTAACGCCGGTCGCAGATACCATTCAAACGGCATGTGGTGTTGGACTCATGTGTTAGGCCAGTTTTGTGCACAAACAGTATTTCGACAGCATAGGGGTTTGTTTTCCAAATTTAAATGAGAGTATTTGTGTATTTGTGTATTAAATAGCCCGTCTAACTTGAGTCGCTGGTACCATTGGGGTTTAAACATGTCGTCTGCTTGAATATATTGAATAACTCACCGCTAACTGTTTCGCGGCGTCCGTCGCGGCGTCCGTTCGTACTTGCGTCGCGGCGTCCGTTCTATTGTTTTTAACCCCCCCGGCGGTATGGTACCAGGCCAGGCTGAAATCTTTATCGCAGCATAAACTGTTCTAACGCGGGTCACAGATACCATTCGAACGACATGTGGTATTGGATTCGTTCGTTCGTTAGGCCAGTTTTGTGCACAAACAGTAGTTCGACAACATAGGGGTTGCTTTCCAAATTTAAATGACGGCATAAACTGTTCTAACGCCGGTCGCAGATACCATTCAAACGGCATGTGGTGTTGGACTCATGTGTTAGGCCAGTTTTGTGCACAAACAGTATTTCGACAGCATAGGGGTTTGTTTTCCAAATTTAAATGAGAGTATTTGTGTATTTGTGTATTAAATAGCCCGTCTAACTTGAGTCGCTGGTACCATTGGGGTTTAAACATGTCGTCTGCTTGAATATATTGAATAACTCACCGCTAACTGTTTCGCGGCGTCCGTCGCGGCGTCCGTTCGTACTTGCGTCGCGGCGTCCGTTCTATTGTTTTTAACCCCCCCGGCGGTATGGTACCAGGCCAGGCTGAAATCTTTATCGCAGCATAAACTGTTCTAACGCGGGTCACAGATACCATTCGAACGACATGTGGTATTGGATTCGTTCGTTCGTTAGGCCAGTTTTGTGCACAAACAGTAGTTCGACAACATAGGGGTTGCTTTCCAAATTTAAATGACGGCATAAACTGTTCTAACGCCGGTCGCAGATACCATTCAAACGGCATGTGGTGTTGGACTCATGTGTTAGGCCAGTTTTGTGCACAAACAGTATTTCGACAGCATAGGGGTTTGTTTTCCAAATTTAAATGAGAGTATTTGTGTATTTGTGTATTAAATAGCCCGTCTAACTTGAGTCGCTGGTACCATTGGGGTTTAAACATGTCGTCTGCTTGAATATATTGAATAACTCACCGCTAACTGTTTCGCGGCGTCCGTCGCGGCGTCCGTTCGTACTTGCGTCGCGGCGTCCGTTCTATTGTTTTTAACCCCCCCGGCGGTATGGTACCAGGCCAGGCTGAAATCTTTATCGCAGCATAAACTGTTCTAACGCGGGTCACAGATACCATTCGAACGACATGTGGTATTGGATTCGTTCGTTCGTTAGGCCAGTTTTGTGCACAAACAGTAGTTCGACAACATAGGGGTTGCTTTCCAAATTTAAATGACGGCATAAACTGTTCTAACGCCGGTCGCAGATACCATTCAAACGGCATGTGGTGTTGGACTCATGTGTTAGGCCAGTTTTGTGCACAAACAGTATTTCGACAGCATAGGGGTTTGTTTTCCAAATTTAAATGAGAGTATTTGTGTATTTGTGTATTAAATAGCCCGTCTAACTTGAGTCGCTGGTACCATTGGGGTTTAAACATGTCGTCTGCTTGAATATATTGAATAACTCACCGCTAACTGTTTCGCGGCGTCCGTCGCGGCGTCCGTTCGTACTTGCGTCGCGGCGTCCGTTCTATTGTTTTTAACCCCCCCGGCGGTATGGTACCAGGCCAGGCTGAAATCTTTATCGCAGCATAAACTGTTCTAACGCGGGTCACAGATACCATTCGAACGACATGTGGTATTGGATTCGTTCGTTCGTTAGGCCAGTTTTGTGCACAAACAGTAGTTCGACAACATAGGGGTTGCTTTCCAAATTTAAATGACGGCATAAACTGTTCTAACGCCGGTCGCAGATACCATTCAAACGGCATGTGGTGTTGGACTCATGTGTTAGGCCAGTTTTGTGCACAAACAGTATTTCGACAGCATAGGGGTTTGTTTTCCAAATTTAAATGAGAGTATTTGTGTATTTGTGTATTAAATAGCCCGTCTAACTTGAGTCGCTGGTACCATTGGGGTTTAAACATGTCGTCTGCTTGAATATATTGAATAACTCACCGCTAACTGTTTCGCGGCGTCCGTCGCGGCGTCCGTTCGTACTTGCGTCGCGGCGTCCGTTCTATTGTTTTTAACCCCCCCGGCGGTATGGTACCAGGCCAGGCTGAAATCTTTATCGCAGCATAAACTGTTCTAACGCGGGTCACAGATACCATTCGAACGACATGTGGTATTGGATTCGTTCGTTCGTTAGGCCAGTTTTGTGCACAAACAGTAGTTCGACAACATAGGGGTTGCTTTCCAAATTTAAATGACGGCATAAACTGTTCTAACGCCGGTCGCAGATACCATTCAAACGGCATGTGGTGTTGGACTCATGTGTTAGGCCAGTTTTGTGCACAAACAGTATTTCGACAGCATAGGGGTTTGTTTTCCAAATTTAAATGAGAGTATTTGTGTATTTGTGTATTAAATAGCCCGTCTAACTTGAGTCGCTGGTACCATTGGGGTTTAAACATGTCGTCTGCTTGAATATATTGAATAACTCACCGCTAACTGTTTCGCGGCGTCCGTCGCGGCGTCCGTTCGTACTTGCGTCGCGGCGTCCGTTCTATTGTTTTTAACCCCCCCGGCGGTATGGTACCAGGCCAGGCTGAAATCTTTATCGCAGCATAAACTGTTCTAACGCGGGTCACAGATACCATTCGAACGACATGTGGTATTGGATTCGTTCGTTCGTTAGGCCAGTTTTGTGCACAAACAGTAGTTCGACAACATAGGGGTTGCTTTCCAAATTTAAATGACGGCAT
Organism: Gari tellinella; assembly: GCA_922989275.2. Taxonomy (NCBI): domain Eukaryota; kingdom Metazoa; phylum Mollusca; class Bivalvia; order Cardiida; family Psammobiidae; genus Gari; species Gari tellinella. The sequence continues at coordinate 39,371,173 of OV277857.1, read as the reverse complement.
AAACTGTTCTAACGCCGGTCGCAGATACCATTCAAACGGCATGTGGTGTTGGACTCATGTGTTAGGCCAGTTTTGTGCACAAACAGTATTTCGACAGCATAGGGGTTTGTTTTCCAAATTTAAATGAGAGTATTTGTGTATTTGTGTATTAAATAGCCCGTCTAACTTGAGTCGCTGGTACCATTGGGGTTTAAACATGTCGTCTGCTTGAATATATTGAATAACTCACCGCTAACTGTTTCGCGGCGTCCGTCGCGGCGTCCGTTCGTACTTGCGTCGCGGCGTCCGTTCTATTGTCTGCTTGAATATATTGAATAACTCACCGCTAACTGTTTCGCGGCGTCCGTCGCGGCGTCCGTTCGTACTTGCGTCGCGGCGTCCGTTCTATTGTTTTTAACCCCCCCGGCGGTATGGTACCAGGCCAGGCTGAAATCTTTATCGCAGCATAAACTGTTCTAACGCGGGTCACAGATACCATTCGAACGACATGTGGTATTGGATTCGTTCGTTCGTTAGGCCAGTTTTGTGCACAAACAGTAGTTCGACAACATAGGGGTTGCTTTCCAAATTTAAATGACGGCATAAACTGTTCTAACGCCGGTCGCAGATACCATTCAAACGGCATGTGGTGTTGGACTCATGTGTTAGGCCAGTTTTGTGCACAAACAGTATTTCGACAGCATAGGGGTTTGTTTTCCAAATTTAAATGAGAGTATTTGTGTATTTGTGTATTAAATAGCCCGTCTAACTTGAGTCGCTGGTACCATTGGGGTTTAAACATGTCGTCTGCTTGAATATATTGAATAACTCACCGCTAACTGTTTCGCGGCGTCCGTCGCGGCGTCCGTTCGTACTTGCGTCGCGGCGTCCGTTCTATTGTTTTTAACCCCCCCGGCGGTATGGTACCAGGCCAGGCTGAAATCTTTATCGCAGCATAAACTGTTCTAACGCGGGTCACAGATACCATTCGAACGACATGTGGTATTGGATTCGTTCGTTCGTTAGGCCAGTTTTGTGCACAAACAGTAGTTCGACAACATAGGGGTTGCTTTCCAAATTTAAATGACGGCATAAACTGTTCTAACGCCGGTCGCAGATACCATTCAAACGGCATGTGGTGTTGGACTCATGTGTTAGGCCAGTTTTGTGCACAAACAGTATTTCGACAGCATAGGGGTTTGTTTTCCAAATTTAAATGAGAGTATTTGTGTATTTGTGTATTAAATAGCCCGTCTAACTTGAGTCGCTGGTACCATTGGGGTTTAAACATGTCGTCTGCTTGAATATATTGAATAACTCACCGCTAACTGTTTCGCGGCGTCCGTCGCGGCGTCCGTTCGTACTTGCGTCGCGGCGTCCGTTCTATTGTTTTTAACACCCCCGGCGGTATGGTACCAGGCCAGGCTGAAATCTTTATCGCAGCATAAACTGTTCTAACGCGGGTCACAGATACCATTCGAACGACATGTGGTATTGGATTCGTTCGTTCGTTAGGCCAGTTTTGTGCACAAACAGTAGTTCGACAACATAGGGGTTGCTTTCCAAATTTAAATGACGGCATAAACTGTTCTAACGCCGGTCGCAGATACCATTCAAACGGCATGTGGTGTTGGACTCATGTGTTAGGCCAGTTTTGTGCACAAACAGTATTTCGACAGCATAGGGGTTTGTTTTCCAAATTTAAATGAGAGTATTTGTGTATTTGTGTATTAAATAGCCCGTCTAACTTGAGTCGCTGGTACCATTGGGGTTTAAACATGTCGTCTGCTTGAATATATTGAATAACTCACCGCTAACTGTTTCGCGGCGTCCGTCGCGGCGTCCGTTCGTACTTGCGTCGCGGCGTCCGTTCTATTGTTTTTAACCCCCCCGGCGGTATGGTACCAGGCCAGGCTGAAATCTTTATCGCAGCATAAACTGTTCTAACGCGGGTCACAGATACCATTCGAACGACATGTGGTATTGGATTCGTTCGTTCGTTAGGCCAGTTTTGTGCACAAACAGTAGTTCGACAACATAGGGGTTGCTTTCCAAATTTAAATGACGGCATAAACTGTTCTAACGCCGGTCGCAGATACCATTCAAACGGCATGTGGTGTTGGACTCATGTGTTAGGCCAGTTTTGTGCACAAACAGTATTTCGACAGCATAGGGGTTTGTTTTCCAAATTTAAATGAGAGTATTTGTGTATTTGTGTATTAAATAGCCCGTCTAACTTGAGTCGCTGGTACCATTGGGGTTTAAACATGTCGTCTGCTTGAATATATTGAATAACTCACCGCTAACTGTTTCGCGGCGTCCGTCGCGGCGTCCGTTCGTACTTGCGTCGCGGCGTCCGTTCTATTGTTTTTAACCCCCCCGGCGGTATGGTACCAGGCCAGGCTGAAATCTTTATCGCAGCATAAACTGTTCTAACGCGGGTCACAGATACCATTCGAACGACATGTGGTATTGGATTTGTTCGTTCGTTAGGCCAGTTTTGTGCACAAACAGTAGTTCGACAACATAGGGGTTGCTTTCCAAATTTAAATGACGGCATAAACTGTTCTAACGCCGGTCGCAGATACCATTCAAACGGCATGTGGTGTTGGACTCATGTGTTAGGCCAGTTTTGTGCACAAACAGTATTTCGACAGCATAGGGGTTTGTTTTCCAAATTTAAATGAGAGTATTTGTGTATTTGTGTATTAAATAGCCCGTCTAACTTGAGTCGCTGGTACCATTGGGGTTTAAACATGTCGTCTGCTTGAATATATTGAATAACTCACCGCTAACTGTTTCGCGGCGTCCGTCGCGGCGTCCGTTCGTACTTGCGTCGCGGCGTCCGTTCTATTGTTTTTAACCCCCCCGGCGGTATGGTACCAGGCCAGGCTGAAATCTTTATCGCAGCATAAACTGTTCTAACGCGGGTCACAGATACCATTCGAACGACATGTGGTATTGGATTCGTTCGTTCGTTAGGCCAGTTTTGTGCACAAACAGTAGTTCGACAACATAGGGGTTGCTTTCCAAATTTAAATGACGGCATAAACTGTTCTAACGCCGGTCGCAGATACCATTCAAACGGCATGTGGTGTTGGACTCATGTGTTAGGCCAGTTTTGTGCACAAACAGTATTTCGACAGCATAGGGGTTTGTTTTCCAAATTTAAATGAGAGTATTTGTGTATTTGTGTATTAAATAGCCCGTCTAACTTGAGTCGCTGGTACCATTGGGGTTTAAACATGTCGTCTGCTTGAATATATTGAATAACTCACCGCTAACTGTTTCGCGGCGTCCGTCGCGGCGTCCGTTCGTACTTGCGTCGCGGCGTCCGTTCTATTGTCTGCTTGAATATATTGAATAACTCACCGCTAACTGTTTCGCGGCGTCCGTCGCGGCGTCCGTTCGTACTTGCGTCGCGGCGTCCGTTCTATTGTTTTTAACCCCCCCGGCGGTATGGTACCAGGCCAGGCTGAAATCTTTATCGCAGCATAAACTGTTCTAACGCGGGTCACAGATACCATTCGAACGACATGTGGTATTGGATTCGTTCGTTCGTTAGGCCAGTTTTGTGCACAAACAGTAGTTCGACAACATAGGGGTTGCTTTCCAAATTTAAATGACGGCATAAACTGTTCTAACGCCGGTCGCAGATACCATTCAAACGGCATGTGGTGTTGGACTCATGTGTTAGGCCAGTTTTGTGCACAAACAGTATTTCGACAGCATAGGGGTTTGTTTTCCAAATTTAAATGAGAGTATTTGTGTATTTGTGTATTAAATAGCCCGTCTAACTTGAGTCGCTGGTACCATTGGGGTTTAAACATGTCGTCTGCTTGAATATATTGAATAACTCACCGCTAACTGTTTCGCGGCGTCCGTCGCGGCGTCCGTTCGTACTTGCGTCGCGGCGTCCGTTCTATTGTTTTTAACCCCCCCGGCGGTATGGTACCAGGCCAGGCTGAAATCTTTATCGCAGCATAAACTGTTCTAACGCGGGTCACAGATACCATTCGAACGACATGTGGTATTGGATTCGTTCGTTCGTTAGGCCAGTTTTGTGCACAAACAGTAGTTCGACAACATAGGGGTTGCTTTCCAAATTTAAATGACGGCATAAACTGTTCTAACGCCGGTCGCAGATACCATTCAAACGGCATGTGGTGTTGGACTCATGTGTTAGGCCAGTTTTGTGCACAAACAGTATTTCGACAGCATAGGGGTTTGTTTTCCAAATTTAAATGAGAGTATTTGTGTATTTGTGTATTAAATAGCCCGTCTAACTTGAGTCGCTGGTACCATTGGGGTTTAAACATGTCGTCTGCTTGAATATATTGAATAACTCACCGCTAACTGTTTCGCGGCGTCCGTCGCGGCGTCCGTTCGTACTTGCGTCGCGGCGTCCGTTCTATTGTCTGCTTGAATATATTGAATAACTCACCGCTAACTGTTTCGCGGCGTCCGTCGCGGCGTCCGTTCGTACTTGCGTCGCGGCGTCCGTTCTATTGTTTTTAACCCCCCCGGCGGTATGGTACCAGGCCAGGCTGAAATCTTTATCGCAGCATAAACTGTTCTAACGCGGGTCACAGATACCATTCGAACGACATGTGGTATTGGATTCGTTCGTTCGTTAGGCCAGTTTTGTGCACAAACAGTAGTTCGACAACATAGGGGTTGCTTTCCAAATTTAAATGACGGCATAAACTGTTCTAACGCCGGTCGCAGATACCATTCAAACGGCATGTGGTGTTGGACTCATGTGTTAGGCCAGTTTTGTGCACAAACAGTATTTCGACAGCATAGGGGTTTGTTTTCCAAATTTAAATGAGAGTATTTGTGTATTTGTGTATTAAATAGCCCGTCTAACTTGAGTCGCTGGTACCATTGGGGTTTAAACATGTCGTCTGCTTGAATATATTGAATAACTCACCGCTAACTGTTTCGCGGCGTCCGTCGCGGCGTCCGTTCGTACTTGCGTCGCGGCGTCCGTTCTATTGTTTTTAACCCCCCCGGCGGTATGGTACCAGGCCAGGCTGAAATCTTTATCGCAGCATAAACTGTTCTAACGCGGGTCACAGATACCATTCGAACGACATGTGGTATTGGATTCGTTCGTTCGTTAGGCCAGTTTTGTGCACAAACAGTAGTTCGACAACATAGGGGTTGCTTTCCAAATTTAAATGACGGCATAAACTGTTCTAACGCCGGTCGCAGATACCATTCAAACGGCATGTGGTGTTGGACTCATGTGTTAGGCCAGTTTTGTGCACAAACAGTATTTCGACAGCATAGGGGTTTGTTTTCCAAATTTAAATGAGAGTATTTGTGTATTTGTGTATTAAATAGCCCGTCTAACTTGAGTCGCTGGTACCATTGGGGTTTAAACATGTCGTCTGCTTGAATATATTGAATAACTCACCGCTAACTGTTTCGCGGCGTCCGTCGCGGCGTCCGTTCGTACTTGCGTCGCGGCGTCCGTTCTATTGTTTTTAACCCCCCCGGCGGTATGGTACCAGGCCAGGCTGAAATCTTTATCGCAGCATAAACTGTTCTAACGCGGGTCACAGATACCATTCGAACGACATGTGGTATTGGATTCGTTCGTTCGTTAGGCCAGTTTTGTGCACAAACAGTAGTTCGACAACATAGGGGTTGCTTTCCAAATTTAAATGACGGCATAAACTGTTCTAACGCCGGTCGCAGATACCATTCAAACGGCATGTGGTGTTGGACTCATGTGTTAGGCCAGTTTTGTGCACAAACAGTATTTCGACAGCATAGGGGTTTGTTTTCCAAATTTAAATGAGAGTATTTGTGTATTTGTGTATTAAATAGCCCGTCTAACTTGAGTCGCTGGTACCATTGGGGTTTAAACATGTCGTCTGCTTGAATATATTGAATAACTCACCGCTAACTGTTTCGCGGCGTCCGTCGCGGCGTCCGTTCGTACTTGCGTCGCGGCGTCCGTTCTATTGTTTTTAACCCCCCCGGCGGTATGGTACCAGGCCAGGCTGAAATCTTTATCGCAGCATAAACTGTTCTAACGCGGGTCACAGATACCATTCGAACGACATGTGGTATTGGATTCGTTCGTTCGTTAGGCCAGTTTTGTGCACAAACAGTAGTTCGACAACATAGGGGTTGCTTTCCAAATTTAAATGACGGCATAAACTGTTCTAACGCCGGTCGCAGATACCATTCAAACGGCATGTGGTGTTGGACTCATGTGTTAGGCCAGTTTTGTGCACAAACAGTATTTCGACAGCATAGGGGTTTGTTTTCCAAATTTAAATGAGAGTATTTGTGTATTTGTGTATTAAATAGCCCGTCTAACTTGAGTCGCTGGTACCATTGGGGTTTAAACATGTCGTCTGCTTGAATATATTGAATAACTCACCGCTAACTGTTTCGCGGCGTCCGTCGCGGCGTCCGTTCGTACTTGCGTCGCGGCGTCCGTTCTATTGTTTTTAACCCCCCCGGCGGTATGGTACCAGGCCAGGCTGAAATCTTTATCGCAGCATAAACTGTTCTAACGCGGGTCACAGATACCATTCGAACGACATGTGGTATTGGATTCGTTCGTTCGTTAGGCCAGTTTTGTGCACAAACAGTAGTTCGACAACATAGGGGTTGCTTTCCAAATTTAAATGACGGCATAAACTGTTCTAACGCCGGTCGCAGATACCATTCAAACGGCATGTGGTGTTGGACTCATGTGTTAGGCCAGTTTTGTGCACAAACAGTATTTCGACAGCATAGGGGTTTGTTTTCCAAATTTAAATGAGAGTATTTGTGTATTTGTGTATTAAATAGCCCGTCTAACTTGAGTCGCTGGTACCATTGGGGTTTAAACATGTCGTCTGCTTGAATATATTGAATAACTCACCGCTAACTGTTTCGCGGCGTCCGTCGCGGCGTCCGTTCGTACTTGCGTCGCGGCGTCCGTTCTATTGTCTGCTTGAATATATTGAATAACTCACCGCTAACTGTTTCGCGGCGTCCGTCGCGGCGTCCGTTCGTACTTGCGTCGCGGCGTCCGTTCTATTGTTTTTAACCCCCCCGGCGGTATGGTACCAGGCCAGGCTGAAATCTTTATCGCAGCATAAACTGTTCTAACGCGGGTCACAGATACCATTCGAACGACATGTGGTATTGGATTCGTTCGTTCGTTAGGCCAGTTTTGTGCACAAACAGTAGTTCGACAACATAGGGGTTGCTTTCCAAATTTAAATGACGGCATAAACTGTTCTAACGCCGGTCGCAGATACCATTCAAACGGCATGTGGTGTTGGACTCATGTGTTAGGCCAGTTTTGTGCACAAACAGTATTTCGACAGCATAGGGGTTTGTTTTCCAAATTTAAATGAGAGTATTTGTGTATTTGTGTATTAAATAGCCCGTCTAACTTGAGTCGCTGGTACCATTGGGGTTTAAACATGTCGTCTGCTTGAATATATTGAATAACTCACCGCTAACTGTTTCGCGGCGTCCGTCGCGGCGTCCGTTCGTACTTGCGTCGCGGCGTCCGTTCTATTGTTTTTAACCCCCCCGGCGGTATGGTACCAGGCCAGGCTGAAATCTTTATCGCAGCATAAACTGTTCTAACGCGGGTCACAGATACCATTCGAACGACATGTGGTATTGGATTCGTTCGTTCGTTAGGCCAGTTTTGTGCACAAACAGTAGTTCGACAACATAGCGGTTGCTTTCCAAATTTAAATGACGGCATAAACTGTTCTAACGCCGGTCGCAGATACCATTCAAACGGCATGTGGTGTTGGACTCATGTGTTAGGCCAGTTTTGTGCACAAACAGTATTTCGACAGCATAGGGGTTTGTTTTCCAAATTTAAATGAGAGTATTTGTGTATTTGTGTATTAAATAGCCCGTCTAACTTGAGTCGCTGGTACCATTGGGGTTTAAACATGTCGTCTGCTTGAATATATTGAATAACTCACCGCTAACTGTTTCGCGGCGTCCGTCGCGGCGTCCGTTCGTACTTGCGTCGCGGCGTCCGTTCTATTGTCTGCTTGAATATATTGAATAACTCACCGCTAACTGTTTCGCGGCGTCCGTCGCGGCGTCCGTTCGTACTTGCGTCGCGGCGTCCGTTCTATTGTTTTTAACCCCCCCGGCGGTATGGTACCAGGCCAGGCTGAAATCTTTATCGCAGCATAAACTGTTCTAACGCGGGTCACAGATACCATTCGAACGACATGTGGTATTGGATTCGTTCGTTCGTTAGGCCAGTTTTGTGCACAAACAGTAGTTCGACAACATAGGGGTTGCTTTCCAAATTTAAATGACGGCATAAACTGTTCTAACGCCGGTCGCAGATACCATTCAAACGGCATGTGGTGTTGGACTCATGTGTTAGGCCAGTTTTGTGCACAAACAGTATTTCGACAGCATAGGGGTTTGTTTTCCAAATTTAAATGAGAGTATTTGTGTATTTGTGTATTAAATAGCCCGTCTAACTTGAGTCGCTGGTACCATTGGGGTTTAAACATGTCGTCTGCTTGAATATATTGAATAACTCACCGCTAACTGTTTCGCGGCGTCCGTCGCGGCGTCCGTTCGTACTTGCGTCGCGGCGTCCGTTCTATTGTTTTTAACCCCCCCGGCGGTATGGTACCAGGCCAGGCTGAAATCTTTATCGCAGCATAAACTGTTCTAAAGCGGGTCACAGATACCATTCGAACGACATGTGGTATTGGATTCGTTCGTTCGTTAGGCCAGTTTTGTGCACAAACAGTAGTTCGACAACATAGGGGTTGCTTTCCAAATTTAAATGACGGCATAAACTGTTCTAACGCCGGTCGCAGATACCATTCAAACGGCATGTGGTGTTGGACTCATGTGTTAGGCCAGTTTTGTGCACAAACAGTATTTCGACAGCATAGGGGTTTGTTTTCCAAATTTAAATGAGAGTATTTGTGTATTTGTGTATTAAATAGCCCGTCTAACTTGAGTCGCTGGTACCATTGGGGTTTAAACATGTCGTCTGCTTGAATATATTGAATAACTCACCGCTAACTGTTTCGCGGCGTCCGTCGCGGCGTCCGTTCGTACTTGCGTCGCGGCGTCCGTTCTATTGTTTTTAACCCCCCCGGCGGTATGGTACCAGGCCAGGCTGAAATCTTTATCGCAGCATAAACTGTTCTAACGCGGGTCACAGATACCATTCGAACGACATGTGGTATTGGATTCGTTCGTTCGTTAGGCCAGTTTTGTGCACAAACAGTAGTTCGACAACATAGGGGTTGCTTTCCAAATTTAAATGACGGCATAAACTGTTCTAACGCCGGTCGCAGATACCATTCAAACGGCATGTGGTGTTGGACTCATGTGTTAGGCCAGTTTTGTGCACAAACAGTATTTCGACAGCATAGGGGTTTGTTTTCCAAATTTAAATGAGAGTATTTGTGTATTTGTGTATTAAATAGCCCGTCTAACTTGAGTCGCTGGTACCATTGGGGTTTAAACATGTCGTCTGCTTGAATATATTGAATAACTCACCGCTAACTGTTTCGCGGCGTCCGTCGCGGCGTCCGTTCGTACTTGCGTCGCGGCGTCCGTTCTATTGTTTTTAACCCCCCCGGCGGTATGGTACCAGGCCAGGCTGAAATCTTTATCGCAGCATAAACTGTTCTAACGCGGGTCACAGATACCATTCGAACGACATGTGGTATTGGATTCGTTCGTTCGTTAGGCCAGTTTTGTGCACAAACAGTAGTTCGACAACATAGGGGTTGCTTTCCAAATTTAAATGACGGCATAAACTGTTCTAACGCCGGTCGCAGATACCATTCAAACGGCATGTGGTGTTGGACTCATGTGTTAGGCCAGTTTTGTGCACAAACAGTATTTCGACAGCATAGGGGTTTGTTTTCCAAATTTAAATGAGAGTATTTGTGTATTTGTGTATTAAATAGCCCGTCTAACTTGAGTCGCTGGTACCATTGGGGTTTAAACATGTCGTCTGCTTGAATATATTGAATAACTCACCGCTAACTGTTTCGCGGCGTCCGTCGCGGCGTCCGTTCGTACTTGCGTCGCGGCGTCCGTTCTATTGTTTTTAACCCCCCCGGCGGTATGGTACCAGGCCAGGCTGAAATCTTTATCGCAGCATAAACTGTTCTAACGCGGGTCACAGATACCATTCGAACGACATGTGGTATTGGATTCGTTCGTTCGTTAGGCCAGTTTTGTGCACAAACAGTAGTTCGACAACATAGGGGTTGCTTTCCAAATTTAAATGACGGCATAAACTGTTCTAACGCCGGTCGCAGATACCATTCAAACGGCATGTGGTGTTGGACTCATGTGTTAGGCCAGTTTTGTGCACAAACAGTATTTCGACAGCATAGGGGTTTGTTTTCCAAATTTAAATGAGAGTATTTGTGTATTTGTGTATTAAATAGCCCGTCTAACTTGAGTCGCTGGTACCATTGGGGTTTAAACATGTCGTCTGCTTGAATATATTGAATAACTCACCGCTAACTGTTTCGCGGCGTCCGTCGCGGCGTCCGTTCATACTTGCGTCGCGGCGTCCGTTCTATTGTCTGCTTGAATATATTGAATAACTCACCGCTAACTGTTTCGCGGCGTCCGTTCGTACTTGCGTCGCGGCGTCCGTTCTATTGTTTTTAACCCCCCCGGCGGTATGGTACCAGGCCAGGCTGAAATCTTTATCGCAGCATAAACTGTTCTAACGCGGGTCACAGATACCATTCGAACGACATGTGGTATTGGATTCGTTCGTTCGTTAGGCCAGTTTTGTGCACAAACAGTAGTTCGACAACATAGGGGTTGCTTTCCAAATTTAAATGACGGCATAAACTGTTCTAACGCCGGTCGCAGATACCATTCAAACGGCATGTGGTGTTGGACTCATGTGTTAGGCCAGTTTTGTGCACAAACAGTATTTCGACAGCATAGGGGTTTGTTTTCCAAATTTAAATGAGAGTATTTGTGTATTTGTGTATTAAATAGCCCGTCTAACTTGAGTCGCTGGTACCATTGGGGTTTAAACATGTCGTCTGCTTGAATATATTGAATAACTCACCGCTAACTGTTTCGCGGCGTCCGTCGCGGCGTCCGTTCGTACTTGCGTCGCGGCGTCCGTTCTATTGTTTTTAACCCCCCCGGCGGTATGGTACCAGGCCAGGCTGAAATCTTTATCGCAGCATAAACTGTTCTAACGCGGGTCACAGATACCATTCGAACGACATGTGGTATTGGATTCGTTCGTTCGTTAGGCCAGTTTTGTGCACAAACAGTAGTTCGACAACATAGGGGTTGCTTTCCAAATTTAAATGACGGCATAAACTGTTCTAACGCCGGTCGCAGATACCATTCAAACGGCATGTGGTGTTGGACTCATGTGTTAGGCCAGTTTTGTGCACAAACAGTATTTCGACAGCATAGGGGTTTGTTTTCCAAATTTAAATGAGAGTATTTGTGTATTTGTGTATTAAATAGCCCGTCTAACTTGAGTCGCTGGTACCATTGGGGTTTAAACATGTCGTCTGCTTGAATATATTGAATAACTCACCGCTAACTGTTTCGCGGCGTCCGTCGCGGCGTCCGTTCGTACTTGCGTCGCGGCGTCCGTTCTATTGTTTTTAACCCCCCCGGCGGTATGGTACCAGGCCAGGCTGAAATCTTTATCGCAGCATAAACTGTTCTAACGCGGGTCACAGATACCATTCGAACGACATGTGGTATTGGATTCGTTCGTTCGTTAGGCCAGTTTTGTGCACAAACAGTAGTTCGACAACATAGGGGTTGCTTTCCAAATTTAAATGACGGCATAAACTGTTCTAACGCCGGTCGCAGATACCATTCAAACGGCATGTGGTGTTGGACTCATGTGTTAGGCCAGTTTTGTGCACAAACAGTATTTCGACAGCATAGGGGTTTGTTTTCCAAATTTAAATGAGAGTATTTGTGTATTTGTGTATTAAATAGCCCGTCTAACTTGAGTCGCTGGTACCATTGGGGTTTAAACATGTCGTCTGCTTGAATATATTGAATAACTCACCGCTAACTGTTTCGCGGCGTCCGTCGCGGCGTCCGTTCGTACTTGCGTCGCGGCGTCCGTTCTATTGTTTTTAACCCCCCCGGCGGTATGGTACCAGGCCAGGCTGAAATCTTTATCGCAGCATAAACTGTTCTAACGCGGGTCACAGATACCATTCGAACGACATGTGGTATTGGATTCGTTCGTTCGTTAGGCCAGTTTTGTGCACAAACAGTAGTTCGACAACATAGGGGTTGCTTTCCAAATTTAAATGACGGCATAAACTGTTCTAACGCCGGTCGCAGATACCATTCAAACGGCATGTGGTGTTGGACTCATGTGTTAGGCCAGTTTTGTGCACAAACAGTATTTCGACAGCATAGGGGTTTGTTTTCCAAATTTAAATGAGAGTATTTGTGTATTTGTGTATTAAATAGCCCGTCTAACTTGAGTCGCTGGTACCATTGGGGTTTAAACATGTCGTCTGCTTGAATATATTGAATAACTCACCGCTAACTGTTTCGCGGCGTCCGTCGCGGCGTCCGTTCATACTTGCGTCGCGGCGTCCGTTCTATTGTCTGCTTGAATATATTGAATAACTCACCGCTAACTGTTTCGCGGCGTCCGTTCGTACTTGCGTCGCGGCGTCCGTTCTATTGTTTTTAACCCCCCCGGCGGTATGGTACCAGGCCAGGCTGAAATCTTTATCGCAGCATAAACTGTTCTAACGCGGGTCACAGATACCATTCGAACGACATGTGGTATTGGATTCGTTCGTTCGTTAGGCCAGTTTTGTGCACAAACAGTAGTTCGACAACATAGGGGTTGCTTTCCAAATTTAAATGACGGCATAAACTGTTCTAACGCCGGTCGCAGATACCATTCAAACGGCATGTGGTGTTGGACTCATGTGTTAGGCCAGTTTTGTGCACAAACAGTATTTCGACAGCATAGGGGTTTGTTTTCCAAATTTAAATGAGAGTATTTGTGTATTTGTGTATTAAATAGCCCGTCTAACTTGAGTCGCTGGTACCATTGGGGTTTAAACATGTCGTCTGCTTGAATATATTGAATAACTCACCGCTAACTGTTTCGCGGCGTCCGTCGCGGCGTCCGTTCGTACTTGCGTCGCGGCGTCCGTTCTATTGTTTTTAACCCCCCCGGCGGTATGGTACCAGGCCAGGCTGAAATCTTTATCGCAGCATAAACTGTTCTAACGCGGGTCACAGATACCATTCGAACGACATGTGGTATTGGATTCGTTCGTTCGTTAGGCCAGTTTTGTGCACAAACAGTAGTTCGACAACATAGGGGTTGCTTTCCAAATTTAAATGACGGCATAAACTGTTCTAACGCCGGTCGCAGATACCATTCAAACGGCATGTGGTGTTGGACTCATGTGTTAGGCCAGTTTTGTGCACAAACAGTATTTCGACAGCATAGGGGTTTGTTTTCCAAATTTAAATGAGAGTATTTGTGTATTTGTGTATTAAATAGCCCGTCTAACTTGAGTCGCTGGTACCATTGGGGTTTAAACATGTCGTCTGCTTGAATATATTGAATAACTCACCGCTAACTGTTTCGCGGCGTCCGTCGCGGCGTCCGTTCGTACTTGCGTCGCGGCGTCCGTTCTATTGTTTTTAACCCCCCCGGCGGTATGGTACCAGGCCAGGCTGAAATCTTTATCGCAGCATAAACTGTTCTAACGCGGGTCACAGATACCATTCGAACGACATGTGGTATTGGATTCGTTCGTTCGTTAGGCCAGTTTTGTGCACAAACAGTAGTTCGACAACATAGGGGTTGCTTTCCAAATTTAAATGACGGCATAAACTGTTCTAACGCCGGTCGCAGATACCATTCAAACGGCATGTGGTGTTGGACTCATGTGTTAGGCCAGTTTTGTGCACAAACAGTATTTCGACAGCATAGGGGTTTGTTTTCCAAATTTAAATGAGAGTATTTGTGTATTTGTGTATTAAATAGCCCGTCTAACTTGAGTCGCTGGTACCATTGGGGTTTAAACATGTCGTCTGCTTGAATATATTGAATAACTCACCGCTAACTGTTTCGCGGCGTCCGTCGCGGCGTCCGTTCGTACTTGCGTCGCGGCGTCCGTTCTATTGTTTTTAACCCCCCCGGCGGTATGGTACCAGGCCAGGCTGAAATCTTTATCGCAGCATAAACTGTTCTAACGCGGGTCACAGATACCATTCGAACGACATGTGGTATTGGATTCGTTCGTTCGTTAGGCCAGTTTTGTGCACAAACAGTAGTTCGACAACATAGGGGTTGCTTTCCAAATTTAAATGACGGCATAAACTGTTCTAACGCCGGTCGCAGATACCATTCAAACGGCATGTGGTGTTGGACTCATGTGTTAGGCCAGTTTTGTGCACAAACAGTATTTCGACAGCATAGGGGTTTGTTTTCCAAATTTAAATGAGAGTATTTGTGTATTTGTGTATTAAATAGCCCGTCTAACTTGAGTCGCTGGTACCATTGGGGTTTAAACATGTCGTCTGCTTGAATATATTGAATAACTCACCGCTAACTGTTTCGCGGCGTCCGTCGCGGCGTCCGTTCGTACTTGCGTCGCGGCGTCCGTTCTATTGTTTTTAACCCCCCCGGCGGTATGGTACCAGGCCAGGCTGAAATCTTTATCGCAGCATAAACTGTTCTAACGCGGGTCACAGATACCATTCGAACGACATGTGGTATTGGATTCGTTCGTTCGTTAGGCCAGTTTTGTGCACAAACAGTAGTTCGACAACATAGGGGTTGCTTTCCAAATTTAAATGACGGCATAAACTGTTCTAACGCCGGTCGCAGATACCATTCAAACGGCATGTGGTGTTGGACTCATGTGTTAGGCCAGTTTTGTGCACAAACAGTATTTCGACAGCATAGGGGTTTGTTTTCCAAATTTAAATGAGAGTATTTGTGTATTTGTGTATTAAATAGCCCGTCTAACTTGAGTCGCTGGTACCATTGGGGTTTAAACATGTCGTCTGCTTGAATATATTGAATAACTCACCGCTAACTGTTTCGCGGCGTCCGTCGCGGCGTCCGTTCGTACTTGCGTCGCGGCGTCCGTTCTATTGTTTTTAACCCCCCCGGCGGTATGGTACCAGGCCAGGCTGAAATCTTTATCGCAGCATAAACTGTTCTAACGCGGGTCACAGATACCATTCGAACGACATGTGGTATTGGATTCGTTCGTTCGTTAGGCCAGTTTTGTGCACAAACAGTAGTTCGACAACATAGGGGTTGCTTTCCAAATTTAAATGACGGCATAAACTGTTCTAACGCCGGTCGCAGATACCATTCAAACGGCATGTGGTGTTGGACTCATGTGTTAGGCCAGTTTTGTGCACAAACAGTATTTCGACAGCATAGGGGTTTGTTTTCCAAATTTAAATGAGAGTATTTGTGTATTTGTGTATTAAATAGCCCGTCTAACTTGAGTCGCTGGTACCATTGGGGTTTAAACATGTCGTCTGCTTGAATATATTGAATAACTCACCGCTAACTGTTTCGCGGCGTCCGTCGCGGCGTCCGTTCGTACTTGCGTCGCGGCGTCCGTTCTATTGTCTGCTTGAATATATTGAATAACTCACCGCTAACTGTTTCGCGGCGTCCGTCGCGGCGTCCGTTCGTACTTGCGTCGCGGCGTCCGTTCTATTGTTTTTAACCCCCCCGGCGGTATGGTACCAGGCCAGGCTGAAATCTTTATCGCAGCATAAACTGTTCTAACGCGGGTCACAGATACCATTCGAACGACATGTGGTATTGGATTCGTTCGTTCGTTAGGCCAGTTTTGTGCACAAACAGTAGTTCGACAACATAGGGGTTGCTTTCCAAATTTAAATGACGGCATAAACTGTTCTAACGCCGGTCGCAGATACCATTCAAACGGCATGTGGTGTTGGACTCATGTGTTAGGCCAGTTTTGTGCACAAACAGTATTTCGACAGCATAGGGGTTTGTTTTCCAAATTTAAATGAGAGTATTTGTGTATTTGTGTATTAAATAGCCCGTCTAACTTGAGTCGCTGGTACCATTGGGGTTTAAACATGTCGTCTGCTTGAATATATTGAATAACTCACCGCTAACTGTTTCGCGGCGTCCGTCGCGGCGTCCGTTCGTACTTGCGTCGCGGCGTCCGTTCTATTGTTTTTAACCCCCCCGGCGGTATGGTACCAGGCCAGGCTGAAATCTTTATCGCAGCATAAACTGTTCTAACGCGGGTCACAGATACCATTCGAACGACATGTGGTATTGGATTCGTTCGTTCGTTAGGCCAGTTTTGTGCACAAACAGTAGTTCGACAACATAGGGGTTGCTTTCCAAATTTAAATGACGGCATAAACTGTTCTAACGCCGGTCGCAGATACCATTCAAACGGCATGTGGTGTTGGACTCATGTGTTAGGCCAGTTTTGTGCACAAACAGTATTTCGACAGCATAGGGGTTTGTTTTCCAAATTTAAATGAGAGTATTTGTGTATTTGTGTATTAAATAGCCCGTCTAACTTGAGTCGCTGGTACCATTGGGGTTTAAACATGTCGTCTGCTTGAATATATTGAATAACTCACCGCTAACTGTTTCGCGGCGTCCGTCGCGGCGTCCGTTCGTACTTGCGTCGCGGCGTCCGTTCTATTGTCTGCTTGAATATATTGAATAACTCACCGCTAACTGTTTCGCGGCGTCCGTCGCGGCGTCCGTTCGTACTTGCGTCGCGGCGTCCGTTCTATTGTTTTTAACCCCCCCGGCGGTATGGTACCAGGCCAGGCTGAAATCTTTATCGCAGCATAAACTGTTCTAACGCGGGTCACAGATACCATTCGAACGACATGTGGTATTGGATTCGTTCGTTCGTTAGGCCAGTTTTGTGCACAAACAGTAGTTCGACAACATAGGGGTTGCTTTCCAAATTTAAATGACGGCATAAACTGTTCTAACGCCGGTCGCAGATACCATTCAAACGGCATGTGGTGTTGGACTCATGTGTTAGGCCAGTTTTGTGCACAAACAGTATTTCGACAGCATAGGGGTTTGTTTTCCAAATTTAAATGAGAGTATTTGTGTATTTGTGTATTAAATAGCCCGTCTAACTTGAGTCGCTGGTACCATTGGGGTTTAAACATGTCGTCTGCTTGAATATATTGAATAACTCACCGCTAACTGTTTCGCGGCGTCCGTCGCGGCGTCCGTTCGTACTTGCGTCGCGGCGTCCGTTCTATTGTTTTTAACCCCCCCGGCGGTATGGTACCAGGCCAGGCTGAAATCTTTATCGCAGCATAAACTGTTCTAACGCGGGTCACAGATACCATTCGAACGACATGTGGTATTGGATTCGTTCGTTCGTTAGGCCAGTTTTGTGCACAAACAGTAGTTCGACAACATAGGGGTTGCTTTCCAAATTTAAATGACGGCATAAACTGTTCTAACGCCGGTCGCAGATACCATTCAAACGGCATGTGGTGTTGGACTCATGTGTTAGGCCAGTTTTGTGCACAAACAGTATTTCGACAGCATAGGGGTTTGTTTTCCAAATTTAAATGAGAGTATTTGTGTATTAAATAGCCCGTCTAACTTGAGTCGCTGGTACCATTGGGGTTTAAACATGTCGTCTGCTTGAATATATTGAATAACTCACCGCTAACTGTTTCGCGGCGTCCGTCGCGGCGTCCGTTCGTACTTGCGTCGCGGCGTCCGTTCTATTGTTTTTAACCCCCCCGGCGGTATGGTACCAGGCCAGGCTGAAATCTTTATCGCAGCATAAACTGTTCTAACGCGGGTCACAGATACCATTCGAACGACATGTGGTATTGGATTCGTTCGTTCGTTAGGCCAGTTTTGTGCACAAACAGTAGTTCGACAACATAGGGGTTGCTTTCCAAATTTAAATGACGGCATAAACTGTTCTAACGCCGGTCGCAGATACCATTCAAACGGCATGTGGTGTTGGACTCATGTGTTAGGCCAGTTTTGTGCACAAACAGTATTTCGACAGCATAGGGGTTTGTTTTCCAAATTTAAATGAGAGTATTTGTGTATTTGTGTATTAAATAGCCCGTCTAACTTGAGTCGCTGGTACCATTGGGGTTTAAACATGTCGTCTGCTTGAATATATTGAATAACTCACCGCTAACTGTTTCGCGGCGTCCGTCGCGGCGTCCGTTCGTACTTGCGTCGCGGCGTCCGTTCTATTGTTTTTAACCCCCCCGGCGGTATGGTACCAGGCCAGGCTGAAATCTTTATCGCAGCATAAACTGTTCTAACGCGGGTCACAGATACCATTCGAACGACATGTGGTATTGGATTCGTTCGTTCGTTAGGCCAGTTTTGTGCACAAACAGTAGTTCGACAACATAGGGGTTGCTTTCCAAATTTAAATGACGGCATAAACTGTTCTAACGCCGGTCGCAGATACCATTCAAACGGCATGTGGTGTTGGACTCATGTGTTAGGCCAGTTTTGTGCACAAACAGTATTTCGACAGCATAGGGGTTTGTTTTCCAAATTTAAATGAGAGTATTTGTGTATTTGTGTATTAAATAGCCCGTCTAACTTGAGTCGCTGGTACCATTGGGGTTTAAACATGTCGTCTGCTTGAATATATTGAATAACTCACCGCTAACTGTTTCGCGGCGTCCGTCGCGGCGTCCGTTCGTACTTGCGTCGCGGCGTCCGTTCTATTGTCTGCTTGAATATATTGAATAACTCACCGCTAACTGTTTCGCGGCGTCCGTCGCGGCGTCCGTTCGTACTTGCGTCGCGGCGTCCGTTCTATTGTTTTTAACCCCCCCGGCGGTATGGTACCAGGCCAGGCTGAAATCTTTATCGCAGCATAAACTGTTCTAACGCGGGTCACAGATACCATTCGAACGACATGTGGTATTGGATTCGTTCGTTCGTTAGGCCAGTTTTGTGCACAAACAGTAGTTCGACAACATAGGGGTTGCTTTCCAAATTTAAATGACGGCATAAACTGTTCTAACGCCGGTCGCAGATACCATTCAAACGGCATGTGGTGTTGGACTCATGTGTTAGGCCAGTTTTGTGCACAAACAGTATTTCGACAGCATAGGGGTTTGTTTTCCAAATTTAAATGAGAGTATTTGTGTATTTGTGTATTAAATAGCCCGTCTAACTTGAGTCGCTGGTACCATTGGGGTTTAAACATGTCGTCTGCTTGAATATATTGAATAACTCACCGCTAACTGTTTCGCGGCGTCCGTCGCGGCGTCCGTTCGTACTTGCGTCGCGGCGTCCGTTCTATTGTTTTTAACCCCCCCGGCGGTATGGTACCAGGCCAGGCTGAAATCTTTATCGCAGCATAAACTGTTCTAACGCGGGTCACAGATACCATTCGAACGACATGTGGTATTGGATTCGTTCGTTCGTTAGGCCAGTTTTGTGCACAAACAGTAGTTCGACAACATAGGGGTTGCTTTCCAAATTTAAATGACGGCATAAACTGTTCTAACGCCGGTCGCAGATACCATTCAAACGGCATGTGGTGTTGGACTCATGTGTTAGGCCAGTTTTGTGCACAAACAGTATTTCGACAGCATAGGGGTTTGTTTTCCAAATTTAAATGAGAGTATTTGTGTATTTGTGTATTAAATAGCCCGTCTAACTTGAGTCGCTGGTACCATTGGGGTTTAAACATGTCGTCTGCTTGAATATATTGAATAACTCACCGCTAACTGTTTCGCGGCGTCCGTCGCGGCGTCCGTTCGTACTTGCGTCGCGGCGTCCGTTCTATTGTTTTTAACCCCCCCGGCGGTATGGTACCAGGCCAGGCTGAAATCTTTATCGCAGCATAAACTGTTCTAACGCGGGTCACAGATACCATTCGAACGACATGTGGTATTGGATTCGTTCGTTCGTTAGGCCAGTTTTGTGCACAAACAGTAGTTCGACAACATAGGGGTTGCTTTCCAAATTTAAATGACGGCATAAACTGTTCTAACGCCGGTCGCAGATACCATTCAAACGGCATGTGGTGTTGGACTCATGTGTTAGGCCAGTTTTGTGCACAAACAGTATTTCGACAGCATAGGGGTTTGTTTTCCAAATTTAAATGAGAGTATTTGTGTATTTGTGTATTAAATAGCCCGTCTAACTTGAGTCGCTGGTACCATTGGGGTTTAAACATGTCGTCTGCTTGAATATATTGAATAACTCACCGCTAACTGTTTCGCGGCGTCCGTCGCGGCGTCCGTTCGTACTTGCGTCGCGGCGTCCGTTCTATTGTTTTTAACCCCCCCGGCGGTATGGTACCAGGCCAGGCTGAAATCTTTATCGCAGCATAAACTGTTCTAACGCGGGTCACAGATACCATTCGAACGACATGTGGTATTGGATTCGTTCGTTCGTTAGGCCAGTTTTGTGCACAAACAGTAGTTCGACAACATAGGGGTTGCTTTCCAAATTTAAATGACGGCATAAACTGTTCTAACGCCGGTCGCAGATACCATTCAAACGGCATGTGGTGTTGGACTCATGTGTTAGGCCAGTTTTGTGCACAAACAGTATTTCGACAGCATAGGGGTTTGTTTTCCAAATTTAAATGAGAGTATTTGTGTATTTGTGTATTAAATAGCCCGTCTAACTTGAGTCGCTGGTACCATTGGGGTTTAAACATGTCGTCTGCTTGAATATATTGAATAACTCACCGCTAACTGTTTCGCGGCGTCCGTCGCGGCGTCCGTTCGTACTTGCGTCGCGGCGTCCGTTCTATTGTTTTTAACCCCCCCGGCGGTATGGTACCAGGCCAGGCTGAAATCTTTATCGCAGCATAAACTGTTCTAACGCGGGTCACAGATACCATTCGAACGACATGTGGTATTGGATTCGTTCGTTCGTTAGGCCAGTTTTGTGCACAAACAGTAGTTCGACAACATAGGGGTTGCTTTCCAAATTTAAATGACGGCATAAACTGTTCTAACGCCGGTCGCAGATACCATTCAAACGGCATGTGGTGTTGGACTCATGTGTTAGGCCAGTTTTGTGCACAAACAGTATTTCGACAGCATAGGGGTTTGTTTTCCAAATTTAAATGAGAGTATTTGTGTATTTGTGTATTAAATAGCCCGTCTAACTTGAGTCGCTGGTACCATTGGGGTTTAAACATGTCGTCTGCTTGAATATATTGAATAACTCACCGCTAACTGTTTCGCGGCGTCCGTCGCGGCGTCCGTTCATACTTGCGTCGCGGCGTCCGTTCTATTGTCTGCTTGAATATATTGAATAACTCACCGCTAACTGTTTCGCGGCGTCCGTCGCGGCGTCCGTTCGTACTTGCGTCGCGGCGTCCGTTCTATTGTTTTTAACCCCCCCGGCGGTATGGTACCAGGCCAGGCTGAAATCTTTATCGCAGCATAAACTGTTCTAACGCGGGTCACAGATACCATTCGAACGACATGTGGTATTGGATTCGTTCGTTCGTTAGGCCAGTTTTGTGCACAAACAGTAGTTCGACAACATAGGGGTTGCTTTCCAAATTTAAATGACGGCATAAACTGTTCTAACGCCGGTCGCAGATACCATTCAAACGGCATGTGGTGTTGGACTCATGTGTTAGGCCAGTTTTGTGCACAAACAGTATTTCGACAGCATAGGGGTTTGTTTTCCAAATTTAAATGAGAGTATTTGTGTATTTGTGTATTAAATAGCCCGTCTAACTTGAGTCGCTGGTACCATTGGGGTTTAAACATGTCGTCTGCTTGAATATATTGAATAACTCACCGCTAACTGTTTCGCGGCGTCCGTCGCGGCGTCCGTTCGTACTTGCGTCGCGGCGTCCGTTCTATTGTTTTTAACCCCCCCGGCGGTATGGTACCAGGCCAGGCTGAAATCTTTATCGCAGCATAAACTGTTCTAACGCGGGTCACAGATACCATTCGAACGACATGTGGTATTGGATTCGTTCGTTCGTTAGGCCAGTTTTGTGCACAAACAGTAGTTCGACAACATAGGGGTTGCTTTCCAAATTTAAATGACGGCATAAACTGTTCTAACGCCGGTCGCAGATACCATTCAAACGGCATGTGGTGTTGGACTCATGTGTTAGGCCAGTTTTGTGCACAAACAGTATTTCGACAGCATAGGGGTTTGTTTTCCAAATTTAAATGAGAGTATTTGTGTATTTGTGTATTAAATAGCCCGTCTAACTTGAGTCGCTGGTACCATTGGGGTTTAAACATGTCGTCTGCTTGAATATATTGAATAACTCACCGCTAACTGTTTCGCGGCGTCCGTCGCGGCGTCCGTTCGTACTTGCGTCGCGGCGTCCGTTCTATTGTTTTTAACCCCCCCGGCGGTATGGTACCAGGCCAGGCTGAAATCTTTATCGCAGCATAAACTGTTCTAACGCGGGTCACAGATACCATTCGAACGACATGTGGTATTGGATTCGTTCGTTCGTTAGGCCAGTTTTGTGCACAAACAGTAGTTCGACAACATAGGGGTTGCTTTCCAAATTTAAATGACGGCATAAACTGTTCTAACGCCGGTCGCAGATACCATTCAAACGGCATGTGGTGTTGGACTCATGTGTTAGGCCAGTTTTGTGCACAAACAGTATTTCGACAGCATAGGGGTTTGTTTTCCAAATTTAAATGAGAGTATTTGTGTATTTGTGTATTAAATAGCCCGTCTAACTTGAGTCGCTGGTACCATTGGGGTTTAAACATGTCGTCTGCTTGAATATATTGAATAACTCACCGCTAACTGTTTCGCGGCGTCCGTCGCGGCGTCCGTTCGTACTTGCGTCGCGGCGTCCGTTCTATTGTTTTTAACCCCCCCGGCGGTATGGTACCAGGCCAGGCTGAAATCTTTATCGCAGCATAAACTGTTCTAACGCGGGTCACAGATACCATTCGAACGACATGTGGTATTGGATTCGTTCGTTCGTTAGGCCAGTTTTGTGCACAAACAGTAGTTCGACAACATAGGGGTTGCTTTCCAAATTTAAATGACGGCATAAACTGTTCTAACGCCGGTCGCAGATACCATTCAAACGGCATGTGGTGTTGGACTCATGTGTTAGGCCAGTTTTGTGCACAAACAGTATTTCGACAGCATAGGGGTTTGTTTTCCAAATTTAAATGAGAGTATTTGTGTATTTGTGTATTAAATAGCCCGTCTAACTTGAGTCGCTGGTACCATTGGGGTTTAAACATGTCGTCTGCTTGAATATATTGAATAACTCACCGCTAACTGTTTCGCGGCGTCCGTCGCGGCGTCCGTTCGTACTTGCGTCGCGGCGTCCGTTCTATTGTTTTTAACCCCCCCGGCGGTATGGTACCAGGCCAGGCTGAAATCTTTATCGCAGCATAAACTGTTCTAACGCGGGTCACAGATACCATTCGAACGACATGTGGTATTGGATTCGTTCGTTCGTTAGGCCAGTTTTGTGCACAAACAGTAGTTCGACAACATAGGGGTTGCTTTCCAAATTTAAATGACGGCATAAACTGTTCTAACGCCGGTCGCAGATACCATTCAAACGGCATGTGGTGTTGGACTCATGTGTTAGGCCAGTTTTGTGCACAAACAGTATTTCGACAGCATAGGGGTTTGTTTTCCAAATTTAAATGAGAGTATTTGTGTATTTGTGTATTAAATAGCCCGTCTAACTTGAGTCGCTGGTACCATTGGGGTTTAAACATGTCGTCTGCTTGAATATATTGAATAACTCACCGCTAACTGTTTCGCGGCGTCCGTCGCGGCGTCCGTTCGTACTTGCGTCGCGGCGTCCGTTCTATTGTTTTTAACCCCCCCGGCGGTATGGTACCAGGCCAGGCTGAAATCTTTATCGCAGCATAAACTGTTCTAACGCGGGTCACAGATACCATTCGAACGACATGTGGTATTGGATTCGTTCGTTCGTTAGGCCAGTTTTGTGCACAAACAGTAGTTCGACAACATAGGGGTTGCTTTCCAAATTTAAATGACGGCATAAACTGTTCTAACGCCGGTCGCAGATACCATTCAAACGGCATGTGGTGTTGGACTCATGTGTTAGGCCAGTTTTGTGCACAAACAGTATTTCGACAGCATAGGGGTTTGTTTTCCAAATTTAAATGAGAGTATTTGTGTATTTGTGTATTAAATAGCCCGTCTAACTTGAGTCGCTGGTACCATTGGGGTTTAAACATGTCGTCTGCTTGAATATATTGAATAACTCACCGCTAACTGTTTCGCGGCGTCCGTCGCGGCGTCCGTTCGTACTTGCGTCGCGGCGTCCGTTCTATTGTTTTTAACCCCCCCGGCGGTATGGTACCAGGCCAGGCTGAAATCTTTATCGCAGCATAAACTGTTCTAACGCGGGTCACAGATACCATTCGAACGACATGTGGTATTGGATTCGTTCGTTCGTTAGGCCAGTTTTGTGCACAAACAGTAGTTCGACAACATAGGGGTTGCTTTCCAAATTTAAATGACGGCATAAACTGTTCTAACGCCGGTCGCAGATACCATTCAAACGGCATGTGGTGTTGGACTCATGTGTTAGGCCAGTTTTGTGCACAAACAGTATTTCGACAGCATAGGGGTTTGTTTTCCAAATTTAAATGAGAGTATTTGTGTATTTGTGTATTAAATAGCCCGTCTAACTTGAGTCGCTGGTACCATTGGGGTTTAAACATGTCGTCTGCTTGAATATATTGAATAACTCACCGCTAACTGTTTCGCGGCGTCTGTCGCGGCGTCCGTTCGTACTTGCGTCGCGGCGTCCGTTCTATTGTTTTTAACCCCCCCGGCGGTATGGTACCAGGCCAGGCTGAAATCTTTATCGCAGCATAAACTGTTCTAACGCGGGTCACAGATACCATTCGAACGACATGTGGTATTGGATTCGTTCGTTCGTTAGGCCAGTTTTGTGCACAAACAGTAGTTCGACAACATAGGGGTTGCTTTCCAAATTTAAATGACGGCATAAACTGTTCTAACGCCGGTCGCAGATACCATTCAAACGGCATGTGGTGTTGGACTCATGTGTTAGGCCAGTTTTGTGCACAAACAGTATTTCGACAGCATAGGGGTTTGTTTTCCAAATTTAAATGAGAGTATTTGTGTATTTGTGTATTAAATAGCCCGTCTAACTTGAGTCGCTGGTACCATTGGGGTTTAAACATGTCGTCTGCTTGAATATATTGAATAACTCACCGCTAACTGTTTCGCGGCGTCCGTCGCGGCGTCCGTTCGTACTTGCGTCGCGGCGTCCGTTCTATTGTTTTTAACCCCCCCGGCGGTATGGTACCAGGCCAGGCTGAAATCTTTATCGCAGCATAAACTGTTCTAACGCGGGTCACAGATACCATTCGAACGACATGTGGTATTGGATTCGTTCGTTCGTTAGGCCAGTTTTGTGCACAAACAGTAGTTCGACAACATAGGGGTTGCTTTCCAAATTTAAATGACGGCATAAACTGTTCTAACGCCGGTCGCAGATACCATTCAAACGGCATGTGGTGTTGGACTCATGTGTTAGGCCAGTTTTGTGCACAAACAGTATTTCGACAGCATAGGGGTTTGTTTTCCAAATTTAAATGAGAGTATTTGTGTATTTGTGTATTAAATAGCCCGTCTAACTTGAGTCGCTGGTACCATTGGGGTTTAAACATGTCGTCTGCTTGAATATATTGAATAACTCACCGCTAACTGTTTCGCGGCGTCCGTCGCGGCGTCCGTTCGTACTTGCGTCGCGGCGTCCGTTCTATTGTTTTTAACCCCCCCGGCGGTATGGTACCAGGCCAGGCTGAAATCTTTATCGCAGCATAAACTGTTCTAACGCGGGTCACAGATACCATTCGAACGACATGTGGTATTGGATTCGTTCGTTCGTTAGGCCAGTTTTGTGCACAAACAGTAGTTCGACAACATAGGGGTTGCTTTCCAAATTTAAATGACGGCATAAACTGTTCTAACGCCGGTCGCAGATACCATTCAAACGGCATGTGGTGTTGGACTCATGTGTTAGGCCAGTTTTGTGCACAAACAGTATTTCGACAGCATAGGGGTTTGTTTTCCAAATTTAAATGAGAGTATTTGTGTATTTGTGTATTAAATAGCCCGTCTAACTTGAGTCGCTGGTACCATTGGGGTTTAAACATGTCGTCTGCTTGAATATATTGAATAACTCACCGCTAACTGTTTCGCGGCGTCCGTCGCGGCGTCCGTTCGTACTTGCGTCGCGGCGTCCGTTCTATTGTCTGCTTGAATATATTGAATAACTCACCGCTAACTGTTTCGCGGCGTCCGTCGCGGCGTCCGTTCGTACTTGCGTCGCAGCGTCCGTTCTATTGTTTTTAACCCCCCCGGCGGTATGGTACCAGGCCAGGCTGAAATCTTTATCGCAGCATAAACTGTTCTAACGCGGGTCACAGATACCATTCGAACGACATGTGGTATTGGATTCGTTCGTTCGTTAGGCCAGTTTTGTGCACAAACAGTAGTTCGACAACATAGGGGTTGCTTTCCAAATTTAAATGACGGCATAAACTGTTCTAACGCCGGTCGCAGATACCATTCAAACGGCATGTGGTGTTGGACTCATGTGTTAGGCCAGTTTTGTGCACAAACAGTATTTCGACAGCATAGGGGTTTGTTTTCCAAATTTAAATGAGAGTATTTGTGTATTTGTGTATTAAATAGCCCGTCTAACTTGAGTCGCTGGTACCATTGGGGTTTAAACATGTCGTCTGCTTGAATATATTGAATAACTCACCGCTAACTGTTTCGCGGCGTCCGTCGCGGCGTCCGTTCGTACTTGCGTCGCGGCGTCCGTTCTATTGTTTTTAACCCCCCCGGCGGTATGGTACCAGGCCAGGCTGAAATCTTTATCGCAGCATAAACTGTTCTAACGCGGGTCACAGATACCATTCGAACGACATGTGGTATTGGATTCGTTCGTTCGTTAGGCCAGTTTTGTGCACAAACAGTAGTTCGACAACATAGGGGTTGCTTTCCAAATTTAAATGACGGCATAAACTGTTCTAACGCCGGTCGCAGATACCATTCAAACGGCATGTGGTGTTGGACTCATGTGTTAGGCCAGTTTTGTGCACAAACAGTATTTCGACAGCATAGGGGTTTGTTTTCCAAATTTAAATGAGAGTATTTGTGTATTTGTGTATTAAATAGCCCGTCTAACTTGAGTCGCTGGTACCATTGGGGTTTAAACATGTCGTCTGCTTGAATATATTGAATAACTCACCGCTAACTGTTTCGCGGCGTCCGTCGCGGCGTCCGTTCGTACTTGCGTCGCGGCGTCCGTTCTATTGTTTTTAACCCCCCCGGCGGTATGGTACCAGGCCAGGCTGAAATCTTTATCGCAGCATAAACTGTTCTAACGCGGGTCACAGATACCATTCGAACGACATGTGGTATTGGATTCGTTCGTTCGTTAGGCCAGTTTTGTGCACAAACAGTAGTTCGACAACATAGGGGTTGCTTTCCAAATTTAAATGACGGCATAAACTGTTCTAACGCCGGTCGCAGATACCATTCAAACGGCATGTGGTGTTGGACTCATGTGTTAGGCCAGTTTTGTGCACAAACAGTATTTCGACAGCATAGGGGTTTGTTTTCCAAATTTAAATGAGAGTATTTGTGTATTTGTGTATTAAATAGCCCGTCTAACTTGAGTCGCTGGTACCATTGGGGTTTAAACATGTCGTCTGCTTGAATATATTGAATAACTCACCGCTAACTGTTTCGCGGCGTCCGTCGCGGCGTCCGTTCGTACTTGCGTCGCGGCGTCCGTTCTATTGTTTTTAACCCCCCCGGCGGTATGGTACCAGGCCAGGCTGAAATCTTTATCGCAGCATAAACTGTTCTAACGCGGGTCACAGATACCATTCGAACGACATGTGGTATTGGATTCGTTCGTTCGTTAGGCCAGTTTTGTGCACAAACAGTAGTTCGACAACATAGGGGTTGCTTTCCAAATTTAAATGACGGCATAAACTGTTCTAACGCCGGTCGCAGATACCATTCAAACGGCATGTGGTGTTGGACTCATGTGTTAGGCCAGTTTTGTGCACAAACAGTATTTCGACAGCATAGGGGTTTGTTTTCCAAATTTAAATGAGAGTATTTGTGTATTTGTGTATTAAATAGCCCGTCTAACTTGAGTCGCTGGTACCATTGGGGTTTAAACATGTCGTCTGCTTGAATATATTGAATAACTCACCGCTAACTGTTTCGCGGCGTCCGTCGCGGCGTCCGTTCGTACTTGCGTCGCGGCGTCCGTTCTATTGTTTTTAACCCCCCCGGCGGTATGGTACCAGGCCAGGCTGAAATCTTTATCGCAGCATAAACTGTTCTAACGCGGGTCACAGATACCATTCGAACGACATGTGGTATTGGATTCGTTCGTTCGTTAGGCCAGTTTTGTGCACAAACAGTAGTTCGACAACATAGGGGTTGCTTTCCAAATTTAAATGACGGCATAAACTGTTCTAACGCCGGTCGCAGATACCATTCAAACGGCATGTGGTGTTGGACTCATGTGTTAGGCCAGTTTTGTGCACAAACAGTATTTCGACAGCATAGGGGTTTGTTTTCCAAATTTAAATGAGAGTATTTGTGTATTTGTGTATTAAATAGCCCGTCTAACTTGAGTCGCTGGTACCATTGGGGTTTAAACATGTCGTCTGCTTGAATATATTGAATAACTCACCGCTAACTGTTTCGCGGCGTCCGTCGCGGCGTCCGTTCGTACTTGCGTCGCGGCGTCCGTTCTATTGTCTGCTTGAATATATTGAATAACTCACCGCTAACTGTTTCGCGGCGTCTGTCGCGGCGTCCGTTCGTACTTGCGTCGCGGCGTCCGTTCTATTGTTTTTAACCCCCCCGGCGGTATGGTACCAGGCCAGGCTGAAATCTTTATCGCAGCATAAACTGTTCTAACGCGGGTCACAGATACCATTCGAACGACATGTGGTATTGGATTCGTTCGTTCGTTAGGCCAGTTTTGTGCACAAACAGTAGTTCGACAACATAGGGGTTGCTTTCCAAATTTAAATGACGGCATAAACTGTTCTAACGCCGGTCGCAGATACCATTCAAACGGCATGTGGTGTTGGACTCATGTGTTAGGCCAGTTTTGTGCACAAACAGTATTTCGACAGCATAGGGGTTTGTTTTCCAAATTTAAATGAGAGTATTTGTGTATTTGTGTATTAAATAGCCCGTCTAACTTGAGTCGCTGGTACCATTGGGGTTTAAACATGTCGTCTGCTTGAATATATTGAATAACTCACCGCTAACTGTTTCGCGGCGTCCGTCGCGGCGTCCGTTCGTACTTGCGTCGCGGCGTCCGTTCTATTGTTTTTAACCCCCCCGGCGGTATGGTACCAGGCCAGGCTGAAATCTTTATCGCAGCATAAACTGTTCTAACGCGGGTCACAGATACCATTCGAACGACATGTGGTATTGGATTCGTTCGTTCGTTAGGCCAGTTTTGTGCACAAACAGTAGTTCGACAACATAGGGGTTGCTTTCCAAATTTAAATGACGGCATAAACTGTTCTAACGCCGGTCGCAGATACCATTCAAACGGCATGTGGTGTTGGACTCATGTGTTAGGCCAGTTTTGTGCACAAACAGTATTTCGACAGCATAGGGGTTTGTTTTCCAAATTTAAATGAGAGTATTTGTGTATTTGTGTATTAAATAGCCCGTCTAACTTGAGTCGCTGGTACCATTGGGGTTTAAACATGTCGTCTGCTTGAATATATTGAATAACTCACCGCTAACTGTTTCGCGGCGTCCGTCGCGGCGTCCGTTCGTACTTGCGTCGCGGCGTCCGTTCTATTGTTTTTAACCCCCCCGGCGGTATGGTACCAGGCCAGGCTGAAATCTTTATCGCAGCATAAACTGTTCTAACGCGGGTCACAGATACCATTCGAACGACATGTGGTATTGGATTCGTTCGTTCGTTAGGCCAGTTTTGTGCACAAACAGTAGTTCGACAACATAGGGGTTGCTTTCCAAATTTAAATGACGGCATAAACTGTTCTAACGCCGGTCGCAGATACCATTCAAACGGCATGTGGTGTTGGACTCATGTGTTAGGCCAGTTTTGTGCACAAACAGTATTTCGACAGCATAGGGGTTTGTTTTCCAAATTTAAATGAGAGTATTTGTGTATTTGTGTATTAAATAGCCCGTCTAACTTGAGTCGCTGGTACCATTGGGGTTTAAACATGTCGTCTGCTTGAATATATTGAATAACTCACCGCTAACTGTTTCGCGGCGTCCGTCGCGGCGTCCGTTCGTACTTGCGTCGCGGCGTCCGTTCTATTGTTTTTAACCCCCCCGGCGGTATGGTACCAGGCCAGGCTGAAATCTTTATCGCAGCATAAACTGTTCTAACGCGGGTCACAGATACCATTCGAACGACATGTGGTATTGGATTCGTTCGTTCGTTAGGCCAGTTTTGTGCACAAACAGTAGTTCGACAACATAGGGGTTGCTTTCCAAATTTAAATGACGGCATAAACTGTTCTAACGCCGGTCGCAGATACCATTCAAACGGCATGTGGTGTTGGACTCATGTGTTAGGCCAGTTTTGTGCACAAACAGTATTTCGACAGCATAGGGGTTTGTTTTCCAAATTTAAATGAGAGTATTTGTGTATTTGTGTATTAAATAGCCCGTCTAACTTGAGTCGCTGGTACCATTGGGGTTTAAACATGTCGTCTGCTTGAATATATTGAATAACTCACCGCTAACTGTTTCGCGGCGTCCGTCGCGGCGTCCGTTCGTACTTGCGTCGCGGCGTCCGTTCTATTGTTTTTAACCCCCCCGGCGGTATGGTACCAGGCCAGGCTGAAATCTTTATCGCAGCATAAACTGTTCTAACGCGGGTCACAGATACCATTCGAACGACATGTGGTATTGGATTCGTTCGTTCGTTAGGCCAGTTTTGTGCACAAACAGTAGTTCGACAACATAGGGGTTGCTTTCCAAATTTAAATGACGGCATAAACTGTTCTAACGCCGGTCGCAGATACCATTCAAACGGCATGTGGTGTTGGACTCATGTGTTAGGCCAGTTTTGTGCACAAACAGTATTTCGACAGCATAGGGGTTTGTTTTCCAAATTTAAATGAGAGTATTTGTGTATTTGTGTATTAAATAGCCCGTCTAACTTGAGTCGCTGGTACCATTGGGGTTTAAACATGTCGTCTGCTTGAATATATTGAATAACTCACCGCTAACTGTTTCGCGGCGTCCGTCGCGGCGTCCGTTCGTACTTGCGTCGCGGCGTCCGTTCTATTGTTTTTAACCCCCCCGGCGGTATGGTACCAGGCCAGGCTGAAATCTTTATCGCAGCATAAACTGTTCTAACGCGGGTCACAGATACCATTCGAACGACATGTGGTATTGGATTCGTTCGTTCGTTAGGCCAGTTTTGTGCACAAACAGTAGTTCGACAACATAGGGGTTGCTTTCCAAATTTAAATGACGGCATAAACTGTTCTAACGCCGGTCGCAGATACCATTCAAACGGCATGTGGTGTTGGACTCATGTGTTAGGCCAGTTTTGTGCACAAACAGTATTTCGACAGCATAGGGGTTTGTTTTCCAAATTTAAATGAGAGTATTTGTGTATTTGTGTATTAAATAGCCCGTCTAACTTGAGTCGCTGGTACCATTGGGGTTTAAACATGTCGTCTGCTTGAATATATTGAATAACTCACCGCTAACTGTTTCGCGGCGTCCGTCGCGGCGTCCGTTCGTACTTGCGTCGCGGCGTCCGTTCTATTGTCTGCTTGAATATATTGAATAACTCACCGCTAACTGTTTCGCGGCGTCTGTCGCGGCGTCCGTTCGTACTTGCGTCGCGGCGTCCGTTCTATTGTTTTTAACCCCCCCGGCGGTATGGTACCAGGCCAGGCTGAAATCTTTATCGCAGCATAAACTGTTCTAACGCGGGTCACAGATACCATTCGAACGACATGTGGTATTGGATTCGTTCGTTCGTTAGGCCAGTTTTGTGCACAAACAGTAGTTCGACAACATAGGGGTTGCTTTCCAAATTTAAATGACGGCATAAACTGTTCTAACGCCGGTCGCAGATACCATTCAAACGGCATGTGGTGTTGGACTCATGTGTTAGGCCAGTTTTGTGCACAAACAGTATTTCGACAGCATAGGGGTTTGTTTTCCAAATTTAAATGAGAGTATTTGTGTATTTGTGTATTAAATAGCCCGTCTAACTTGAGTCGCTGGTACCATTGGGGTTTAAACATGTCGTCTGCTTGAATATATTGAATAACTCACCGCTAACTGTTTCGCGGCGTCCGTCGCGGCGTCCGTTCGTACTTGCGTCGCGGCGTCCGTTCTATTGTTTTTAACCCCCCCGGCGGTATGGTACCAGGCCAGGCTGAAATCTTTATCGCAGCATAAACTGTTCTAACGCGGGTCACAGATACCATTCGAACGACATGTGGTATTGGATTCGTTCGTTCGTTAGGCCAGTTTTGTGCACAAACAGTAGTTCGACAACATAGGGGTTGCTTTCCAAATTTAAATGACGGCATAAACTGTTCTAACGCCGGTCGCAGATACCATTCAAACGGCATGTGGTGTTGGACTCATGTGTTAGGCCAGTTTTGTGCACAAACAGTATTTCGACAGCATAGGGGTTTGTTTTCCAAATTTAAATGAGAGTATTTGTGTATTTGTGTATTAAATAGCCCGTCTAACTTGAGTCGCTGGTACCATTGGGGTTTAAACATGTCGTCTGCTTGAATATATTGAATAACTCACCGCTAACTGTTTCGCGGCGTCCGTCGCGGCGTCCGTTCGTACTTGCGTCGCGGCGTCCGTTCTATTGTTTTTAACCCCCCCGGCGGTATGGTACCAGGCCAGGCTGAAATCTTTATCGCAGCATAAACTGTTCTAACGCGGGTCACAGATACCATTCGAACGACATGTGGTATTGGATTCGTTCGTTCGTTAGGCCAGTTTTGTGCACAAACAGTAGTTCGACAACATAGGGGTTGCTTTCCAAATTTAAATGACGGCATAAACTGTTCTAACGCCGGTCGCAGATACCATTCAAACGGCATGTGGTGTTGGACTCATGTGTTAGGCCAGTTTTGTGCACAAACAGTATTTCGACAGCATAGGGGTTTGTTTTCCAAATTTAAATGAGAGTATTTGTGTATTTGTGTATTAAATAGCCCGTCTAACTTGAGTCGCTGGTACCATTGGGGTTTAAACATGTCGTCTGCTTGAATATATTGAATAACTCACCGCTAACTGTTTCGCGGCGTCCGTCGCGGCGTCCGTTCGTACTTGCGTCGCGGCGTCCGTTCTATTGTTTTTAACCCCCCCGGCGGTATGGTACCAGGCCAGGCTGAAATCTTTATCGCAGCATAAACTGTTCTAACGCGGGTCACAGATACCATTCGAACGACATGTGGTATTGGATTCGTTCGTTCGTTAGGCCAGTTTTGTGCACAAACAGTAGTTCGACAACATAGGGGTTGCTTTCCAAATTTAAATGACGGCATAAACTGTTCTAACGCCGGTCGCAGATACCATTCAAACGGCATGTGGTGTTGGACTCATGTGTTAGGCCAGTTTTGTGCACAAACAGTATTTCGACAGCATAGGGGTTTGTTTTCCAAATTTAAATGAGAGTATTTGTGTATTTGTGTATTAAATAGCCCGTCTAACTTGAGTCGCTGGTACCATTGGGGTTTAAACATGTCGTCTGCTTGAATATATTGAATAACTCACCGCTAACTGTTTCGCGGCGTCCGTCGCGGCGTCCGTTCGTACTTGCGTCGCGGCGTCCGTTCTATTGTCTGCTTGAATATATTGAATAACTCACCGCTAACTGTTTCGCGGCGTCCGTCGCGGCGTCCGTTCGTACTTGCGTCGCGGCGTCCGTTCTATTGTTTTTAACCCCCCCGGCGGTATGGTACCAGGCCAGGCTGAAATCTTTATCGCAGCATAAACTGTTCTAACGCGGGTCACAGATACCATTCGAACGACATGTGGTATTGGATTCGTTCGTTCGTTAGGCCAGTTTTGTGCACAAACAGTAGTTCGACAACATAGGGGTTGCTTTCCAAATTTAAATGACGGCATAAACTGTTCTAACGCCGGTCGCAGATACCATTCAAACGGCATGTGGTGTTGGACTCATGTGTTAGGCCAGTTTTGTGCACAAACAGTATTTCGACAGCATAGGGGTTTGTTTTCCAAATTTAAATGAGAGTATTTGTGTATTTGTGTATTAAATAGCCCGTCTAACTTGAGTCGCTGGTACCATTGGGGTTTAAACATGTCGTCTGCTTGAATATATTGAATAACTCACCGCTAACTGTTTCGCGGCGTCCGTCGCGGCGTCCGTTCGTACTTGCGTCGCGGCGTCCGTTCTATTGTTTTTAACCCCCCCGGCGGTATGGTACCAGGCCAGGCTGAAATCTTTATCGCAGCATAAACTGTTCTA
The DNA here is from genome assembly GCA_922989275.2 of Gari tellinella. Classification (NCBI taxonomy): domain Eukaryota; kingdom Metazoa; phylum Mollusca; class Bivalvia; order Cardiida; family Psammobiidae; genus Gari; species Gari tellinella. The sequence continues at coordinate 39,336,668 of OV277857.1, read as the reverse complement.
ACGCGGGTCACAGATACCATTCGAACGACATGTGGTATTGGATTCGTTCGTTCGTTAGGCCAGTTTTGTGCACAAACAGTAGTTCGACAACATAGGGGTTGCTTTCCAAATTTAAATGACGGCATAAACTGTTCTAACGCCGGTCGCAGATACCATTCAAACGGCATGTGGTGTTGGACTCATGTGTTAGGCCAGTTTTGTGCACAAACAGTATTTCGACAGCATAGGGGTTTGTTTTCCAAATTTAAATGAGAGTATTTGTGTATTTGTGTATTAAATAGCCCGTCTAACTTGAGTCGCTGGTACCATTGGGGTTTAAACATGTCGTCTGCTTGAATATATTGAATAACTCACCGCTAACTGTTTCGCGGCGTCCGTCGCGGCGTCCGTTCGTACTTGCGTCGCGGCGTCCGTTCTATTGTCTGCTTGAATATATTGAATAACTCACCGCTAACTGTTTCGCGGCGTCCGTCGCGGCGTCCGTTCGTACTTGCGTCGCGGCGTCCGTTCTATTGTTTTTAACCCCCCCGGCGGTATGGTACCAGGCCAGGCTGAAATCTTTATCGCAGCATAAACTGTTCTAACGCGGGTCACAGATACCATTCGAACGACATGTGGTATTGGATTCGTTCGTTCGTTAGGCCAGTTTTGTGCACAAACAGTAGTTCGACAACATAGGGGTTGCTTTCCAAATTTAAATGACGGCATAAACTGTTCTAACGCCGGTCGCAGATACCATTCAAACGGCATGTGGTGTTGGACTCATGTGTTAGGCCAGTTTTGTGCACAAACAGTATTTCGACAGCATAGGGGTTTGTTTTCCAAATTTAAATGAGAGTATTTGTGTATTTGTGTATTAAATAGCCCGTCTAACTTGAGTCGCTGGTACCATTGGGGTTTAAACATGTCGTCTGCTTGAATATATTGAATAACTCACCGCTAACTGTTTCGCGGCGTCCGTCGCGGCGTCCGTTCGTACTTGCGTCGCGGCGTCCGTTCTATTGTTTTTAACCCCCCCGGCGGTATGGTACCAGGCCAGGCTGAAATCTTTATCGCAGCATAAACTGTTCTAACGCGGGTCACAGATACCATTCGAACGACATGTGGTATTGGATTCGTTCGTTCGTTAGGCCAGTTTTGTGCACAAACAGTAGTTCGACAACATAGGGGTTGCTTTCCAAATTTAAATGACGGCATAAACTGTTCTAACGCCGGTCGCAGATACCATTCAAACGGCATGTGGTGTTGGACTCATGTGTTAGGCCAGTTTTGTGCACAAACAGTATTTCGACAGCATAGGGGTTTGTTTTCCAAATTTAAATGAGAGTATTTGTGTATTTGTGTATTAAATAGCCCGTCTAACTTGAGTCGCTGGTACCATTGGGGTTTAAACATGTCGTCTGCTTGAATATATTGAATAACTCACCGCTAACTGTTTCGCGGCGTCCGTCGCGGCGTCCGTTCGTACTTGCGTCGCGGCGTCCGTTCTATTGTCTGCTTGAATATATTGAATAACTCACCGCTAACTGTTTCGCGGCGTCCGTCGCGGCGTCCGTTCGTACTTGCGTCGCGGCGTCCGTTCTATTGTTTTTAACCCCCCCGGCGGTATGGTACCAGGCCAGGCTGAAATCTTTATCGCAGCATAAACTGTTCTAACGCGGGTCACAGATACCATTCGAACGACATGTGGTATTGGATTCGTTCGTTCGTTAGGCCAGTTTTGTGCACAAACAGTAGTTCGACAACATAGGGGTTGCTTTCCAAATTTAAATGACGGCATAAACTGTTCTAACGCCGGTCGCAGATACCATTCAAACGGCATGTGGTGTTGGACTCATGTGTTAGGCCAGTTTTGTGCACAAACAGTATTTCGACAGCATAGGGGTTTGTTTTCCAAATTTAAATGAGAGTATTTGTGTATTTGTGTATTAAATAGCCCGTCTAACTTGAGTCGCTGGTACCATTGGGGTTTAAACATGTCGTCTGCTTGAATATATTGAATAACTCACCGCTAACTGTTTCGCGGCGTCCGTCGCGGCGTCCGTTCGTACTTGCGTCGCGGCGTCCGTTCTATTGTTTTTAACCCCCCCGGCGGTATGGTACCAGGCCAGGCTGAAATCTTTATCGCAGCATAAACTGTTCTAACGCGGGTCACAGATACCATTCGAACGACATGTGGTATTGGATTCGTTCGTTCGTTAGGCCAGTTTTGTGCACAAACAGTAGTTCGACAACATAGGGGTTGCTTTCCAAATTTAAATGACGGCATAAACTGTTCTAACGCCGGTCGCAGATACCATTCAAACGGCATGTGGTGTTGGACTCATGTGTTAGGCCAGTTTTGTGCACAAACAGTATTTCGACAGCATAGGGGTTTGTTTTCCAAATTTAAATGAGAGTATTTGTGTATTTGTGTATTAAATAGCCCGTCTAACTTGAGTCGCTGGTACCATTGGGGTTTAAACATGTCGTCTGCTTGAATATATTGAATAACTCACCGCTAACTGTTTCGCGGCGTCCGTCGCGGCGTCCGTTCGTACTTGCGTCGCGGCGTCCGTTCTATTGTTTTTAACCCCCCCGGCGGTATGGTACCAGGCCAGGCTGAAATCTTTATCGCAGCATAAACTGTTCTAACGCGGGTCACAGATACCATTCGAACGACATGTGGTATTGGATTCGTTCGTTCGTTAGGCCAGTTTTGTGCACAAACAGTAGTTCGACAACATAGGGGTTGCTTTCCAAATTTAAATGACGGCATAAACTGTTCTAACGCCGGTCGCAGATACCATTCAAATGGCATGTGGTGTTGGACTCATGTGTTAGGCCAGTTTTGTGCACAAACAGTATTTCGACAGCATAGGGGTTTGTTTTCCAAATTTAAATGAGAGTATTTGTGTATTTGTGTATTAAATAGCCCGTCTAACTTGAGTCGCTGGTACCATTGGGGTTTAAACATGTCGTCTGCTTGAATATATTGAATAACTCACCGCTAACTGTTTCGCGGCGTCCGTCGCGGCGTCCGTTCGTACTTGCGTCGCGGCGTCCGTTCTATTGTTTTTAACCCCCCCGGCGGTATGGTACCAGGCCAGGCTGAAATCTTTATCGCAGCATAAACTGTTCTAACGCGGGTCACAGATACCATTCGAACGACATGTGGTATTGGATTCGTTCGTTCGTTAGGCCAGTTTTGTGCACAAACAGTAGTTCGACAACATAGGGGTTGCTTTCCAAATTTAAATGACGGCATAAACTGTTCTAACGCCGGTCGCAGATACCATTCAAACGGCATGTGGTGTTGGACTCATGTGTTAGGCCAGTTTTGTGCACAAACAGTATTTCGACAGCATAGGGGTTTGTTTTCCAAATTTAAATGAGAGTATTTGTGTATTTGTGTATTAAATAGCCCGTCTAACTTGAGTCGCTGGTACCATTGGGGTTTAAACATGTCGTCTGCTTGAATATATTGAATAACTCACCGCTAACTGTTTCGCGGCGTCCGTCGCGGCGTCCGTTCGTACTTGCGTCGCGGCGTCCGTTCTATTGTTTTTAACCCCCCCGGCGGTATGGTACCAGGCCAGGCTGAAATCTTTATCGCAGCATAAACTGTTCTAACGCGGGTCACAGATACCATTCGAACGACATGTGGTATTGGATTCGTTCGTTCGTTAGGCCAGTTTTGTGCACAAACAGTAGTTCGACAACATAGGGGTTGCTTTCCAAATTTAAATGACGGCATAAACTGTTCTAACGCCGGTCGCAGATACCATTCAAACGGCATGTGGTGTTGGACTCATGTGTTAGGCCAGTTTTGTGCACAAACAGTATTTCGACAGCATAGGGGTTTGTTTTCCAAATTTAAATGAGAGTATTTGTGTATTTGTGTATTAAATAGCCCGTCTAACTTGAGTCGCTGGTACCATTGGGGTTTAAACATGTCGTCTGCTTGAATATATTGAATAACTCACCGCTAACTGTTTCGCGGCGTCCGTCGCGGCGTCCGTTCGTACTTGCGTCGCGGCGTCCGTTCTATTGTTTTTAACCCCCCCGGCGGTATGGTACCAGGCCAGGCTGAAATCTTTATCGCAGCATAAACTGTTCTAACGCGGGTCACAGATACCATTCGAACGACATGTGGTATTGGATTCGTTCGTTCGTTAGGCCAGTTTTGTGCACAAACAGTAGTTCGACAACATAGGGGTTGCTTTCCAAATTTAAATGACGGCATAAACTGTTCTAACGCCGGTCGCAGATACCATTCAAACGGCATGTGGTGTTGGACTCATGTGTTAGGCCAGTTTTGTGCACAAACAGTATTTCGACAGCATAGGGGTTTGTTTTCCAAATTTAAATGAGAGTATTTGTGTATTTGTGTATTAAATAGCCCGTCTAACTTGAGTCGCTGGTACCATTGGGGTTTAAACATGTCGTCTGCTTGAATATATTGAATAACTCACCGCTAACTGTTTCGCGGCGTCCGTCGCGGCGTCCGTTCGTACTTGCGTCGCGGCGTCCGTTCTATTGTTTTTAACCCCCCCGGCGGTATGGTACCAGGCCAGGCTGAAATCTTTATCGCAGCATAAACTGTTCTAACGCGGGTCACAGATACCATTCGAACGACATGTGGTATTGGATTCGTTCGTTCGTTAGGCCAGTTTTGTGCACAAACAGTAGTTCGACAACATAGGGGTTGCTTTCCAAATTTAAATGACGGCATAAACTGTTCTAACGCCGGTCGCAGATACCATTCAAACGGCATGTGGTGTTGGACTCATGTGTTAGGCCAGTTTTGTGCACAAACAGTATTTCGACAGCATAGGGGTTTGTTTTCCAAATTTAAATGAGAGTATTTGTGTATTTGTGTATTAAATAGCCCGTCTAACTTGAGTCGCTGGTACCATTGGGGTTTAAACATGTCGTCTGCTTGAATATATTGAATAACTCACCGCTAACTGTTTCGCGGCGTCCGTCGCGGCGTCCGTTCGTACTTGCGTCGCGGCGTCCGTTCTATTGTTTTTAACCCCCCCGGCGGTATGGTACCAGGCCAGGCTGAAATCTTTATCGCAGCATAAACTGTTCTAACGCGGGTCACAGATACCATTCGAACGACATGTGGTATTGGATTCGTTCGTTCGTTAGGCCAGTTTTGTGCACAAACAGTAGTTCGACAACATAGGGGTTGCTTTCCAAATTTAAATGACGGCATAAACTGTTCTAACGCCGGTCGCAGATACCATTCAAACGGCATGTGGTGTTGGACTCATGTGTTAGGCCAGTTTTGTGCACAAACAGTATTTCGACAGCATAGGGGTTTGTTTTCCAAATTTAAATGAGAGTATTTGTGTATTTGTGTATTAAATAGCCCGTCTAACTTGAGTCGCTGGTACCATTGGGGTTTAAACATGTCGTCTGCTTGAATATATTGAATAACTCACCGCTAACTGTTTCGCGGCGTCCGTCGCGGCGTCCGTTCGTACTTGCGTCGCGGCGTCCGTTCTATTGTTTTTAACCCCCCCGGCGGTATGGTACCAGGCCAGGCTGAAATCTTTATCGCAGCATAAACTGTTCTAACGCGGGTCACAGATACCATTCGAACGACATGTGGTATTGGATTCGTTCGTTCGTTAGGCCAGTTTTGTGCACAAACAGTAGTTCGACAACATAGGGGTTGCTTTCCAAATTTAAATGACGGCATAAACTGTTCTAACGCCGGTCGCAGATACCATTCAAACGGCATGTGGTGTTGGACTCATGTGTTAGGCCAGTTTTGTGCACAAACAGTATTTCGACAGCATAGGGGTTTGTTTTCCAAATTTAAATGAGAGTATTTGTGTATTTGTGTATTAAATAGCCCGTCTAACTTGAGTCGCTGGTACCATTGGGGTTTAAACATGTCGTCTGCTTGAATATATTGAATAACTCACCGCTAACTGTTTCGCGGCGTCCGTCGCGGCGTCCGTTCGTACTTGCGTCGCGGCGTCCGTTCTATTGTTTTTAACCCCCCCGGCGGTATGGTACCAGGCCAGGCTGAAATCTTTATCGCAGCATAAACTGTTCTAACGCGGGTCACAGATACCATTCGAACGACATGTGGTATTGGATTCGTTCGTTCGTTAGGCCAGTTTTGTGCACAAACAGTAGTTCGACAACATAGGGGTTGCTTTCCAAATTTAAATGACGGCATAAACTGTTCTAACGCCGGTCGCAGATACCATTCAAACGGCATGTGGTGTTGGACTCATGTGTTAGGCCAGTTTTGTGCACAAACAGTATTTCGACAGCATAGGGGTTTGTTTTCCAAATTTAAATGAGAGTATTTGTGTATTTGTGTATTAAATAGCCCGTCTAACTTGAGTCGCTGGTACCATTGGGGTTTAAACATGTCGTTTGCTTGAATATATTGAATAACTCACCGCTAACTGTTTCGCGGCGTCCGTCGCGGCGTCCGTTCGTACTTGCGTCGCGGCGTCCGTTCTATTGTTTTTAACCCCCCCGGCGGTATGGTACCAGGCCAGGCTGAAATCTTTATCGCAGCATAAACTGTTCTAACGCGGGTCACAGATACCATTCGAACGACATGTGGTATTGGATTCGTTCGTTCGTTAGGCCAGTTTTGTGCACAAACAGTAGTTCGACAACATAGGGGTTGCTTTCCAAATTTAAATGACGGCATAAACTGTTCTAACGCCGGTCGCAGATACCATTCAAACGGCATGTGGTGTTGGACTCATGTGTTAGGCCAGTTTTGTGCACAAACAGTATTTCGACAGCATAGGGGTTTGTTTTCCAAATTTAAATGAGAGTATTTGTGTATTTGTGTATTAAATAGCCCGTCTAACTTGAGTCGCTGGTACCATTGGGGTTTAAACATGTCGTCTGCTTGAATATATTGAATAACTCACCGCTAACTGTTTCGCGGCGTCCGTCGCGGCGTCCGTTCGTACTTGCGTCGCGGCGTCCGTTCTATTGTTTTTAACCCCCCCGGCGGTATGGTACCAGGCCAGGCTGAAATCTTTATCGCAGCATAAACTGTTCTAACGCGGGTCACAGATACCATTCGAACGACATGTGGTATTGGATTCGTTCGTTCGTTAGGCCAGTTTTGTGCACAAACAGTAGTTCGACAACATAGGGGTTGCTTTCCAAATTTAAATGACGGCATAAACTGTTCTAACGCCGGTCGCAGATACCATTCAAACGGCATGTGGTGTTGGACTCATGTGTTAGGCCAGTTTTGTGCACAAACAGTATTTCGACAGCATAGGGGTTTGTTTTCCAAATTTAAATGAGAGTATTTGTGTATTTGTGTATTAAATAGCCCGTCTAACTTGAGTCGCTGGTACCATTGGGGTTTAAACATGTCGTCTGCTTGAATATATTGAATAACTCACCGCTAACTGTTTCGCGGCGTCCGTCGCGGCGTCCGTTCGTACTTGCGTCGCGGCGTCCGTTCTATTGTCTGCTTGAATATATTGAATAACTCACCGCTAACTGTTTCGCGGCGTCTGTCGCGGCGTCCGTTCGTACTTGCGTCGCGGCGTCCGTTCTATTGTTTTTAACCCCCCCGGCGGTATGGTACCAGGCCAGGCTGAAATCTTTATCGCAGCATAAACTGTTCTAACGCGGGTCACAGATACCATTCGAACGACATGTGGTATTGGATTCGTTCGTTCGTTAGGCCAGTTTTGTGCACAAACAGTAGTTCGACAACATAGGGGTTGCTTTCCAAATTTAAATGACGGCATAAACTGTTCTAACGCCGGTCGCAGATACCATTCAAACGGCATGTGGTGTTGGACTCATGTGTTAGGCCAGTTTTGTGCACAAACAGTATTTCGACAGCATAGGGGTTTGTTTTCCAAATTTAAATGAGAGTATTTGTGTATTTGTGTATTAAATAGCCCGTCTAACTTGAGTCGCTGGTACCATTGGGGTTTAAACATGTCGTCTGCTTGAATATATTGAATAACTCACCGCTAACTGTTTCGCGGCGTCCGTCGCGGCGTCCGTTCGTACTTGCGTCGCGGCGTCCGTTCTATTGTTTTTAACCCCCCCGGCGGTATGGTACCAGGCCAGGCTGAAATCTTTATCGCAGCATAAACTGTTCTAACGCGGGTCACAGATACCATTCGAACGACATGTGGTATTGGATTCGTTCGTTCGTTAGGCCAGTTTTGTGCACAAACAGTAGTTCGACAACATAGGGGTTGCTTTCCAAATTTAAATGACGGCATAAACTGTTCTAACGCCGGTCGCAGATACCATTCAAACGGCATGTGGTGTTGGACTCATGTGTTAGGCCAGTTTTGTGCACAAACAGTATTTCGACAGCATAGGGGTTTGTTTTCCAAATTTAAATGAGAGTATTTGTGTATTTGTGTATTAAATAGCCCGTCTAACTTGAGTCGCTGGTACCATTGGGGTTTAAACATGTCGTCTGCTTGAATATATTGAATAACTCACCGCTAACTGTTTCGCGGCGTCCGTCGCGGCGTCCGTTCGTACTTGCGTCGCGGCGTCCGTTCTATTGTTTTTAACCCCCCCGGCGGTATGGTACCAGGCCAGGCTGAAATCTTTATCGCAGCATAAACTGTTCTAACGCGGGTCACAGATACCATTCGAACGACATGTGGTATTGGATTCGTTCGTTCGTTAGGCCAGTTTTGTGCACAAACAGTAGTTCGACAACATAGGGGTTGCTTTCCAAATTTAAATGACGGCATAAACTGTTCTAACGCCGGTCGCAGATACCATTCAAACGGCATGTGGTGTTGGACTCATGTGTTAGGCCAGTTTTGTGCACAAACAGTATTTCGACAGCATAGGGGTTTGTTTTCCAAATTTAAATGAGAGTATTTGTGTATTTGTGTATTAAATAGCCCGTCTAACTTGAGTCGCTGGTACCATTGGGGTTTAAACATGTCGTCTGCTTGAATATATTGAATAACTCACCGCTAACTGTTTCGCGGCGTCCGTCGCGGCGTCCGTTCGTACTTGCGTCGCGGCGTCCGTTCTATTGTTTTTAACCCCCCCGGCGGTATGGTACCAGGCCAGGCTGAAATCTTTATCGCAGCATAAACTGTTCTAACGCGGGTCACAGATACCATTCGAACGACATGTGGTATTGGATTCGTTCGTTCGTTAGGCCAGTTTTGTGCACAAACAGTAGTTCGACAACATAGGGGTTGCTTTCCAAATTTAAATGACGGCATAAACTGTTCTAACGCCGGTCGCAGATACCATTCAAACGGCATGTGGTGTTGGACTCATGTGTTAGGCCAGTTTTGTGCACAAACAGTATTTCGACAGCATAGGGGTTTGTTTTCCAAATTTAAATGAGAGTATTTGTGTATTTGTGTATTAAATAGCCCGTCTAACTTGAGTCGCTGGTACCATTGGGGTTTAAACATGTCGTCTGCTTGAATATATTGAATAACTCACCGCTAACTGTTTCGCGGCGTCCGTCGCGGCGTCCGTTCGTACTTGCGTCGCGGCGTCCGTTCTATTGTTTTTAACCCCCCCGGCGGTATGGTACCAGGCCAGGCTGAAATCTTTATCGCAGCATAAACTGTTCTAACGCGGGTCACAGATACCATTCGAACGACATGTGGTATTGGATTCGTTCGTTCGTTAGGCCAGTTTTGTGCACAAACAGTAGTTCGACAACATAGGGGTTGCTTTCCAAATTTAAATGACGGCATAAACTGTTCTAACGCCGGTCGCAGATACCATTCAAACGGCATGTGGTGTTGGACTCATGTGTTAGGCCAGTTTTGTGCACAAACAGTATTTCGACAGCATAGGGGTTTGTTTTCCAAATTTAAATGAGAGTATTTGTGTATTTGTGTATTAAATAGCCCGTCTAACTTGAGTCGCTGGTACCATTGGGGTTTAAACATGTCGTCTGCTTGAATATATTGAATAACTCACCGCTAACTGTTTCGCGGCGTCCGTCGCGGCGTCCGTTCGTACTTGCGTCGCGGCGTCCGTTCTATTGTTTTTAACCCCCCCGGCGGTATGGTACCAGGCCAGGCTGAAATCTTTATCGCAGCATAAACTGTTCTAACGCGGGTCACAGATACCATTCGAACGACATGTGGTATTGGATTCGTTCGTTCGTTAGGCCAGTTTTGTGCACAAACAGTAGTTCGACAACATAGGGGTTGCTTTCCAAATTTAAATGACGGCATAAACTGTTCTAACGCCGGTCGCAGATACCATTCAAACGGCATGTGGTGTTGGACTCATGTGTTAGGCCAGTTTTGTGCACAAACAGTATTTCGACAGCATAGGGGTTTGTTTTCCAAATTTAAATGAGAGTATTTGTGTATTTGTGTATTAAATAGCCCGTCTAACTTGAGTCGCTGGTACCATTGGGGTTTAAACATGTCGTCTGCTTGAATATATTGAATAACTCACCGCTAACTGTTTCGCGGCGTCCGTCGCGGCGTCCGTTCGTACTTGCGTCGCGGCGTCCGTTCTATTGTCTGCTTGAATATATTGAATAACTCACCGCTAACTGTTTCGCGGCGTCTGTCGCGGCGTCCGTTCGTACTTGCGTCGCGGCGTCCGTTCTATTGTTTTTAACCCCCCCGGCGGTATGGTACCAGGCCAGGCTGAAATCTTTATCGCAGCATAAACTGTTCTAACGCGGGTCACAGATACCATTCGAACGACATGTGGTATTGGATTCGTTCGTTCGTTAGGCCAGTTTTGTGCACAAACAGTAGTTCGACAACATAGGGGTTGCTTTCCAAATTTAAATGACGGCATAAACTGTTCTAACGCCGGTCGCAGATACCATTCAAACGGCATGTGGTGTTGGACTCATGTGTTAGGCCAGTTTTGTGCACAAACAGTATTTCGACAGCATAGGGGTTTGTTTTCCAAATTTAAATGAGAGTATTTGTGTATTTGTGTATTAAATAGCCCGTCTAACTTGAGTCGCTGGTACCATTGGGGTTTAAACATGTCGTCTGCTTGAATATATTGAATAACTCACCGCTAACTGTTTCGCGGCGTCCGTCGCGGCGTCCGTTCGTACTTGCGTCGCGGCGTCCGTTCTATTGTTTTTAACCCCCCCGGCGGTATGGTACCAGGCCAGGCTGAAATCTTTATCGCAGCATAAACTGTTCTAACGCGGGTCACAGATACCATTCGAACGACATGTGGTATTGGATTCGTTCGTTCGTTAGGCCAGTTTTGTGCACAAACAGTAGTTCGACAACATAGGGGTTGCTTTCCAAATTTAAATGACGGCATAAACTGTTCTAACGCCGGTCGCAGATACCATTCAAACGGCATGTGGTGTTGGACTCATGTGTTAGGCCAGTTTTGTGCACAAACAGTATTTCGACAGCATAGGGGTTTGTTTTCCAAATTTAAATGAGAGTATTTGTGTATTTGTGTATTAAATAGCCCGTCTAACTTGAGTCGCTGGTACCATTGGGGTTTAAACATGTCGTCTGCTTGAATATATTGAATAACTCACCGCTAACTGTTTCGCGGCGTCCGTCGCGGCGTCCGTTCGTACTTGCGTCGCGGCGTCCGTTCTATTGTTTTTAACCCCCCCGGCGGTATGGTACCAGGCCAGGCTGAAATCTTTATCGCAGCATAAACTGTTCTAACGCGGGTCACAGATACCATTCGAACGACATGTGGTATTGGATTCGTTCGTTCGTTAGGCCAGTTTTGTGCACAAACAGTAGTTCGACAACATAGGGGTTGCTTTCCAAATTTAAATGACGGCATAAACTGTTCTAACGCCGGTCGCAGATACCATTCAAACGGCATGTGGTGTTGGACTCATGTGTTAGGCCAGTTTTGTGCACAAACAGTATTTCGACAGCATAGGGGTTTGTTTTCCAAATTTAAATGAGAGTATTTGTGTATTTGTGTATTAAATAGCCCGTCTAACTTGAGTCGCTGGTACCATTGGGGTTTAAACATGTCGTCTGCTTGAATATATTGAATAACTCACCGCTAACTGTTTCGCGGCGTCCGTCGCGGCGTCCGTTCGTACTTGCGTCGCGGCGTCCGTTCTATTGTTTTTAACCCCCCCGGCGGTATGGTACCAGGCCAGGCTGAAATCTTTATCGCAGCATAAACTGTTCTAACGCGGGTCACAGATACCATTCGAACGACATGTGGTATTGGATTCGTTCGTTCGTTAGGCCAGTTTTGTGCACAAACAGTAGTTCGACAACATAGGGGTTGCTTTCCAAATTTAAATGACGGCATAAACTGTTCTAACGCCGGTCGCAGATACCATTCAAACGGCATGTGGTGTTGGACTCATGTGTTAGGCCAGTTTTGTGCACAAACAGTATTTCGACAGCATAGGGGTTTGTTTTCCAAATTTAAATGAGAGTATTTGTGTATTTGTGTATTAAATAGCCCGTCTAACTTGAGTCGCTGGTACCATTGGGGTTTAAACATGTCGTCTGCTTGAATATATTGAATAACTCACCGCTAACTGTTTCGCGGCGTCCGTCGCGGCGTCCGTTCGTACTTGCGTCGCGGCGTCCGTTCTATTGTCTGCTTGAATATATTGAATAACTCACCGCTAACTGTTTCGCGGCGTCCGTCGCGGCGTCCGTTCGTACTTGCGTCGCGGCGTCCGTTCTATTGTTTTTAACCCCCCCGGCGGTATGGTACCAGGCCAGGCTGAAATCTTTATCGCAGCATAAACTGTTCTAACGCGGGTCACAGATACCATTCGAACGACATGTGGTATTGGATTCGTTCGTTCGTTAGGCCAGTTTTGTGCACAAACAGTAGTTCGACAACATAGGGGTTGCTTTCCAAATTTAAATGACGGCATAAACTGTTCTAACGCCGGTCGCAGATACCATTCAAACGGCATGTGGTGTTGGACTCATGTGTTAGGCCAGTTTTGTGCACAAACAGTATTTCGACAGCATAGGGGTTTGTTTTCCAAATTTAAATGAGAGTATTTGTGTATTTGTGTATTAAATAGCCCGTCTAACTTGAGTCGCTGGTACCATTGGGGTTTAAACATGTCGTCTGCTTGAATATATTGAATAACTCACCGCTAACTGTTTCGCGGCGTCCGTCGCGGCGTCCGTTCGTACTTGCGTCGCGGCGTCCGTTCTATTGTTTTTAACCCCCCCGGCGGTATGGTACCAGGCCAGGCTGAAATCTTTATCGCAGCATAAACTGTTCTAACGCGGGTCACAGATACCATTCGAACGACATGTGGTATTGGATTCGTTCGTTCGTTAGGCCAGTTTTGTGCACAAACAGTAGTTCGACAACATAGGGGTTGCTTTCCAAATTTAAATGACGGCATAAACTGTTCTAACGCCGGTCGCAGATACCATTCAAACGGCATGTGGTGTTGGACTCATGTGTTAGGCCAGTTTTGTGCACAAACAGTATTTCGACAGCATAGGGGTTTGTTTTCCAAATTTAAATGAGAGTATTTGTGTATTTGTGTATTAAATAGCCCGTCTAACTTGAGTCGCTGGTACCATTGGGGTTTAAACATGTCGTCTGCTTGAATATATTGAATAACTCACCGCTAACTGTTTCGCGGCGTCCGTCGCGGCGTCCGTTCGTACTTGCGTCGCGGCGTCCGTTCTATTGTCTGCTTGAATATATTGAATAACTCACCGCTAACTGTTTCGCGGCGTCCGTCGCGGCGTCCGTTCGTACTTGCGTCGCGGCGTCCGTTCTATTGTTTTTAACCCCCCCGGCGGTATGGTACCAGGCCAGGCTGAAATCTTTATCGCAGCATAAACTGTTCTAACGCGGGTCACAGATACCATTCGAACGACATGTGGTATTGGATTCGTTCGTTCGTTAGGCCAGTTTTGTGCACAAACAGTAGTTCGACAACATAGGGGTTGCTTTCCAAATTTAAATGACGGCATAAACTGTTCTAACGCCGGTCGCAGATACCATTCAAACGGCATGTGGTGTTGGACTCATGTGTTAGGCCAGTTTTGTGCACAAACAGTATTTCGACAGCATAGGGGTTTGTTTTCCAAATTTAAATGAGAGTATTTGTGTATTTGTGTATTAAATAGCCCGTCTAACTTGAGTCGCTGGTACCATTGGGGTTTAAACATGTCGTCTGCTTGAATATATTGAATAACTCACCGCTAACTGTTTCGCGGCGTCCGTCGCGGCGTCCGTTCGTACTTGCGTCGCGGCGTCCGTTCTATTGTTTTTAACCCCCCCGGCGGTATGGTACCAGGCCAGGCTGAAATCTTTATCGCAGCATAAACTGTTCTAACGCGGGTCACAGATACCATTCGAACGACATGTGGTATTGGATTCGTTCGTTCGTTAGGCCAGTTTTGTGCACAAACAGTAGTTCGACAACATAGGGGTTGCTTTCCAAATTTAAATGACGGCATAAACTGTTCTAACGCCGGTCGCAGATACCATTCAAACGGCATGTGGTGTTGGACTCATGTGTTAGGCCAGTTTTGTGCACAAACAGTATTTCGACAGCATAGGGGTTTGTTTTCCAAATTTAAATGAGAGTATTTGTGTATTTGTGTATTAAATAGCCCGTCTAACTTGAGTCGCTGGTACCATTGGGGTTTAAACATGTCGTCTGCTTGAATATATTGAATAACTCACCGCTAACTGTTTCGCGGCGTCCGTCGCGGCGTCCGTTCGTACTTGCGTCGCGGCGTCCGTTCTATTGTCTGCTTGAATATATTGAATAACTCACCGCTAACTGTTTCGCGGCGTCCGTCGCGGCGTCCGTTCGTACTTGCGTCGCGGCGTCCGTTCTATTGTTTTTAACCCCCCCGGCGGTATGGTACCAGGCCAGGCTGAAATCTTTATCGCAGCATAAACTGTTCTAACGCGGGTCACAGATACCATTCGAACGACATGTGGTATTGGATTCGTTCGTTCGTTAGGCCAGTTTTGTGCACAAACAGTAGTTCGACAACATAGGGGTTGCTTTCCAAATTTAAATGACGGCATAAACTGTTCTAACGCCGGTCGCAGATACCATTCAAACGGCATGTGGTGTTGGACTCATGTGTTAGGCCAGTTTTGTGCACAAACAGTATTTCGACAGCATAGGGGTTTGTTTTCCAAATTTAAATGAGAGTATTTGTGTATTTGTGTATTAAATAGCCCGTCTAACTTGAGTCGCTGGTACCATTGGGGTTTAAACATGTCGTCTGCTTGAATATATTGAATAACTCACCGCTAACTGTTTCGCGGCGTCCGTCGCGGCGTCCGTTCGTACTTGCGTCGCGGCGTCCGTTCTATTGTTTTTAACCCCCCCGGCGGTATGGTACCAGGCCAGGCTGAAATCTTTATCGCAGCATAAACTGTTCTAACGCGGGTCACAGATACCATTCGAACGACATGTGGTATTGGATTCGTTCGTTCGTTAGGCCAGTTTTGTGCACAAACAGTAGTTCGACAACATAGGGGTTGCTTTCCAAATTTAAATGACGGCATAAACTGTTCTAACGCCGGTCGCAGATACCATTCAAACGGCATGTGGTGTTGGACTCATGTGTTAGGCCAGTTTTGTGCACAAACAGTATTTCGACAGCATAGGGGTTTGTTTTCCAAATTTAAATGAGAGTATTTGTGTATTTGTGTATTAAATAGCCCGTCTAACTTGAGTCGCTGGTACCATTGGGGTTTAAACATGTCGTCTGCTTGAATATATTGAATAACTCACCGCTAACTGTTTCGCGGCGTCCGTCGCGGCGTCCGTTCGTACTTGCGTCGCGGCGTCCGTTCTATTGTTTTTAACCCCCCCGGCGGTATGGTACCAGGCCAGGCTGAAATCTTTATCGCAGCATAAACTGTTCTAACGCGGGTCACAGATACCATTCGAACGACATGTGGTATTGGATTCGTTCGTTCGTTAGGCCAGTTTTGTGCACAAACAGTAGTTCGACAACATAGGGGTTGCTTTCCAAATTTAAATGACGGCATAAACTGTTCTAACGCCGGTCGCAGATACCATTCAAATGGCATGTGGTGTTGGACTCATGTGTTAGGCCAGTTTTGTGCACAAACAGTATTTCGACAGCATAGGGGTTTGTTTTCCAAATTTAAATGAGAGTATTTGTGTATTTGTGTATTAAATAGCCCGTCTAACTTGAGTCGCTGGTACCATTGGGGTTTAAACATGTCGTCTGCTTGAATATATTGAATAACTCACCGCTAACTGTTTCGCGGCGTCCGTCGCGGCGTCCGTTCGTACTTGCGTCGCGGCGTCCGTTCTATTGTTTTTAACCCCCCCGGCGGTATGGTACCAGGCCAGGCTGAAATCTTTATCGCAGCATAAACTGTTCTAACGCGGGTCACAGATACCATTCGAACGACATGTGGTATTGGATTCGTTCGTTCGTTAGGCCAGTTTTGTGCACAAACAGTAGTTCGACAACATAGGGGTTGCTTTCCAAATTTAAATGACGGCATAAACTGTTCTAACGCCGGTCGCAGATACCATTCAAACGGCATGTGGTGTTGGACTCATGTGTTAGGCCAGTTTTGTGCACAAACAGTATTTCGACAGCATAGGGGTTTGTTTTCCAAATTTAAATGAGAGTATTTGTGTATTTGTGTATTAAATAGCCCGTCTAACTTGAGTCGCTGGTACCATTGGGGTTTAAACATGTCGTCTGCTTGAATATATTGAATAACTCACCGCTAACTGTTTCGCGGCGTCCGTCGCGGCGTCCGTTCGTACTTGCGTCGCGGCGTCCGTTCTATTGTTTTTAACCCCCCCGGCGGTATGGTACCAGGCCAGGCTGAAATCTTTATCGCAGCATAAACTGTTCTAACGCGGGTCACAGATACCATTCGAACGACATGTGGTATTGGATTCGTTCGTTCGTTAGGCCAGTTTTGTGCACAAACAGTAGTTCGACAACATAGGGGTTGCTTTCCAAATTTAAATGACGGCATAAACTGTTCTAACGCCGGTCGCAGATACCATTCAAACGGCATGTGGTGTTGGACTCATGTGTTAGGCCAGTTTTGTGCACAAACAGTATTTCGACAGCATAGGGGTTTGTTTTCCAAATTTAAATGAGAGTATTTGTGTATTTGTGTATTAAATAGCCCGTCTAACTTGAGTCGCTGGTACCATTGGGGTTTAAACATGTCGTCTGCTTGAATATATTGAATAACTCACCGCTAACTGTTTCGCGGCGTCCGTCGCGGCGTCCGTTCGTACTTGCGTCGCGGCGTCCGTTCTATTGTTTTTAACCCCCCCGGCGGTATGGTACCAGGCCAGGCTGAAATCTTTATCGCAGCATAAACTGTTCTAACGCGGGTCACAGATACCATTCGAACGACATGTGGTATTGGATTCGTTCGTTCGTTAGGCCAGTTTTGTGCACAAACAGTAGTTCGACAACATAGGGGTTGCTTTCCAAATTTAAATGACGGCATAAACTGTTCTAACGCCGGTCGCAGATACCATTCAAACGGCATGTGGTGTTGGACTCATGTGTTAGGCCAGTTTTGTGCACAAACAGTATTTCGACAGCATAGGGGTTTGTTTTCCAAATTTAAATGAGAGTATTTGTGTATTTGTGTATTAAATAGCCCGTCTAACTTGAGTCGCTGGTACCATTGGGGTTTAAACATGTCGTCTGCTTGAATATATTGAATAACTCACCGCTAACTGTTTCGCGGCGTCCGTCGCGGCGTCCGTTCGTACTTGCGTCGCGGCGTCCGTTCTATTGTTTTTAACCCCCCCGGCGGTATGGTACCAGGCCAGGCTGAAATCTTTATCGCAGCATAAACTGTTCTAACGCGGGTCACAGATACCATTCGAACGACATGTGGTATTGGATTCGTTCGTTCGTTAGGCCAGTTTTGTGCACAAACAGTAGTTCGACAACATAGGGGTTGCTTTCCAAATTTAAATGACGGCATAAACTGTTCTAACGCCGGTCGCAGATACCATTCAAACGGCATGTGGTGTTGGACTCATGTGTTAGGCCAGTTTTGTGCACAAACAGTATTTCGACAGCATAGGGGTTTGTTTTCCAAATTTAAATGAGAGTATTTGTGTATTTGTGTATTAAATAGCCCGTCTAACTTGAGTCGCTGGTACCATTGGGGTTTAAACATGTCGTCTGCTTGAATATATTGAATAACTCACCGCTAACTGTTTCGCGGCGTCCGTCGCGGCGTCCGTTCGTACTTGCGTCGCGGCGTCCGTTCTATTGTTTTTAACCCCCCCGGCGGTATGGTACCAGGCCAGGCTGAAATCTTTATCGCAGCATAAACTGTTCTAACGCGGGTCACAGATACCATTCGAACGACATGTGGTATTGGATTCGTTCGTTCGTTAGGCCAGTTTTGTGCACAAACAGTAGTTCGACAACATAGGGGTTGCTTTCCAAATTTAAATGACGGCATAAACTGTTCTAACGCCGGTCGCAGATACCATTCAAACGGCATGTGGTGTTGGACTCATGTGTTAGGCCAGTTTTGTGCACAAACAGTATTTCGACAGCATAGGGGTTTGTTTTCCAAATTTAAATGAGAGTATTTGTGTATTTGTGTATTAAATAGCCCGTCTAACTTGAGTCGCTGGTACCATTGGGGTTTAAACATGTCGTCTGCTTGAATATATTGAATAACTCACCGCTAACTGTTTCGCGGCGTCCGTCGCGGCGTCCGTTCGTACTTGCGTCGCGGCGTCCGTTCTATTGTTTTTAACCCCCCCGGCGGTATGGTACCAGGCCAGGCTGAAATCTTTATCGCAGCATAAACTGTTCTAACGCGGGTCACAGATACCATTCGAACGACATGTGGTATTGGATTCGTTCGTTCGTTAGGCCAGTTTTGTGCACAAACAGTAGTTCGACAACATAGGGGTTGCTTTCCAAATTTAAATGACGGCATAAACTGTTCTAACGCCGGTCGCAGATACCATTCAAACGGCATGTGGTGTTGGACTCATGTGTTAGGCCAGTTTTGTGCACAAACAGTATTTCGACAGCATAGGGGTTTGTTTTCCAAATTTAAATGAGAGTATTTGTGTATTTGTGTATTAAATAGCCCGTCTAACTTGAGTCGCTGGTACCATTGGGGTTTAAACATGTCGTCTGCTTGAATATATTGAATAACTCACCGCTAACTGTTTCGCGGCGTCCGTCGCGGCGTCCGTTCGTACTTGCGTCGCGGCGTCCGTTCTATTGTTTTTAACCCCCCCGGCGGTATGGTACCAGGCCAGGCTGAAATCTTTATCGCAGCATAAACTGTTCTAACGCGGGTCACAGATACCATTCGAACGACATGTGGTATTGGATTCGTTCGTTCGTTAGGCCAGTTTTGTGCACAAACAGTAGTTCGACAACATAGGGGTTGCTTTCCAAATTTAAATGACGGCATAAACTGTTCTAACGCCGGTCGCAGATACCATTCAAACGGCATGTGGTGTTGGACTCATGTGTTAGGCCAGTTTTGTGCACAAACAGTATTTCGACAGCATAGGGGTTTGTTTTCCAAATTTAAATGAGAGTATTTGTGTATTTGTGTATTAAATAGCCCGTCTAACTTGAGTCGCTGGTACCATTGGGGTTTAAACATGTCGTTTGCTTGAATATATTGAATAACTCACCGCTAACTGTTTCGCGGCGTCCGTCGCGGCGTCCGTTCGTACTTGCGTCGCGGCGTCCGTTCTATTGTTTTTAACCCCCCCGGCGGTATGGTACCAGGCCAGGCTGAAATCTTTATCGCAGCATAAACTGTTCTAACGCGGGTCACAGATACCATTCGAACGACATGTGGTATTGGATTCGTTCGTTCGTTAGGCCAGTTTTGTGCACAAACAGTAGTTCGACAACATAGGGGTTGCTTTCCAAATTTAAATGACGGCATAAACTGTTCTAACGCCGGTCGCAGATACCATTCAAACGGCATGTGGTGTTGGACTCATGTGTTAGGCCAGTTTTGTGCACAAACAGTATTTCGACAGCATAGGGGTTTGTTTTCCAAATTTAAATGAGAGTATTTGTGTATTTGTGTATTAAATAGCCCGTCTAACTTGAGTCGCTGGTACCATTGGGGTTTAAACATGTCGTCTGCTTGAATATATTGAATAACTCACCGCTAACTGTTTCGCGGCGTCCGTCGCGGCGTCCGTTCGTACTTGCGTCGCGGCGTCCGTTCTATTGTTTTTAACCCCCCCGGCGGTATGGTACCAGGCCAGGCTGAAATCTTTATCGCAGCATAAACTGTTCTAACGCGGGTCACAGATACCATTCGAACGACATGTGGTATTGGATTCGTTCGTTCGTTAGGCCAGTTTTGTGCACAAACAGTAGTTCGACAACATAGGGGTTGCTTTCCAAATTTAAATGACGGCATAAACTGTTCTAACGCCGGTCGCAGATACCATTCAAACGGCATGTGGTGTTGGACTCATGTGTTAGGCCAGTTTTGTGCACAAACAGTATTTCGACAGCATAGGGGTTTGTTTTCCAAATTTAAATGAGAGTATTTGTGTATTTGTGTATTAAATAGCCCGTCTAACTTGAGTCGCTGGTACCATTGGGGTTTAAACATGTCGTCTGCTTGAATATATTGAATAACTCACCGCTAACTGTTTCGCGGCGTCCGTCGCGGCGTCCGTTCGTACTTGCGTCGCGGCGTCCGTTCTATTGTTTTTAACCCCCCCGGCGGTATGGTACCAGGCCAGGCTGAAATCTTTATCGCAGCATAAACTGTTCTAACGCGGGTCACAGATACCATTCGAACGACATGTGGTATTGGATTCGTTCGTTCGTTAGGCCAGTTTTGTGCACAAACAGTAGTTCGACAACATAGGGGTTGCTTTCCAAATTTAAATGACGGCATAAACTGTTCTAACGCCGGTCGCAGATACCATTCAAACGGCATGTGGTGTTGGACTCATGTGTTAGGCCAGTTTTGTGCACAAACAGTATTTCGACAGCATAGGGGTTTGTTTTCCAAATTTAAATGAGAGTATTTGTGTATTTGTGTATTAAATAGCCCGTCTAACTTGAGTCGCTGGTACCATTGGGGTTTAAACATGTCGTCTGCTTGAATATATTGAATAACTCACCGCTAACTGTTTCGCGGCGTCCGTCGCGGCGTCCGTTCGTACTTGCGTCGCGGCGTCCGTTCTATTGTTTTTAACCCCCCCGGCGGTATGGTACCAGGCCAGGCTGAAATCTTTATCGCAGCATAAACTGTTCTAACGCGGGTCACAGATACCATTCGAACGACATGTGGTATTGGATTCGTTCGTTCGTTAGGCCAGTTTTGTGCACAAACAGTAGTTCGACAACATAGGGGTTGCTTTCCAAATTTAAATGACGGCATAAACTGTTCTAACGCCGGTCGCAGATACCATTCAAACGGCATGTGGTGTTGGACTCATGTGTTAGGCCAGTTTTGTGCACAAACAGTATTTCGACAGCATAGGGGTTTGTTTTCCAAATTTAAATGAGAGTATTTGTGTATTTGTGTATTAAATAGCCCGTCTAACTTGAGTCGCTGGTACCATTGGGGTTTAAACATGTCGTCTGCTTGAATATATTGAATAACTCACCGCTAACTGTTTCGCGGCGTCCGTCGCGGCGTCCGTTCGTACTTGCGTCGCGGCGTCCGTTCTATTGTCTGCTTGAATATATTGAATAACTCACCGCTAACTGTTTCGCGGCGTCTGTCGCGGCGTCCGTTCGTACTTGCGTCGCGGCGTCCGTTCTATTGTTTTTAACCCCCCCGGCGGTATGGTACCAGGCCAGGCTGAAATCTTTATCGCAGCATAAACTGTTCTAACGCGGGTCACAGATACCATTCGAACGACATGTGGTATTGGATTCGTTCGTTCGTTAGGCCAGTTTTGTGCACAAACAGTAGTTCGACAACATAGGGGTTGCTTTCCAAATTTAAATGACGGCATAAACTGTTCTAACGCCGGTCGCAGATACCATTCAAACGGCATGTGGTGTTGGACTCATGTGTTAGGCCAGTTTTGTGCACAAACAGTATTTCGACAGCATAGGGGTTTGTTTTCCAAATTTAAATGAGAGTATTTGTGTATTTGTGTATTAAATAGCCCGTCTAACTTGAGTCGCTGGTACCATTGGGGTTTAAACATGTCGTCTGCTTGAATATATTGAATAACTCACCGCTAACTGTTTCGCGGCGTCCGTCGCGGCGTCCGTTCGTACTTGCGTCGCGGCGTCCGTTCTATTGTTTTTAACCCCCCCGGCGGTATGGTACCAGGCCAGGCTGAAATCTTTATCGCAGCATAAACTGTTCTAACGCGGGTCACAGATACCATTCGAACGACATGTGGTATTGGATTCGTTCGTTCGTTAGGCCAGTTTTGTGCACAAACAGTAGTTCGACAACATAGGGGTTGCTTTCCAAATTTAAATGACGGCATAAACTGTTCTAACGCCGGTCGCAGATACCATTCAAACGGCATGTGGTGTTGGACTCATGTGTTAGGCCAGTTTTGTGCACAAACAGTATTTCGACAGCATAGGGGTTTGTTTTCCAAATTTAAATGAGAGTATTTGTGTATTTGTGTATTAAATAGCCCGTCTAACTTGAGTCGCTGGTACCATTGGGGTTTAAACATGTCGTCTGCTTGAATATATTGAATAACTCACCGCTAACTGTTTCGCGGCGTCCGTCGCGGCGTCCGTTCGTACTTGCGTCGCGGCGTCCGTTCTATTGTTTTTAACCCCCCCGGCGGTATGGTACCAGGCCAGGCTGAAATCTTTATCGCAGCATAAACTGTTCTAACGCGGGTCACAGATACCATTCGAACGACATGTGGTATTGGATTCGTTCGTTCGTTAGGCCAGTTTTGTGCACAAACAGTAGTTCGACAACATAGGGGTTGCTTTCCAAATTTAAATGACGGCATAAACTGTTCTAACGCCGGTCGCAGATACCATTCAAACGGCATGTGGTGTTGGACTCATGTGTTAGGCCAGTTTTGTGCACAAACAGTATTTCGACAGCATAGGGGTTTGTTTTCCAAATTTAAATGAGAGTATTTGTGTATTTGTGTATTAAATAGCCCGTCTAACTTGAGTCGCTGGTACCATTGGGGTTTAAACATGTCGTCTGCTTGAATATATTGAATAACTCACCGCTAACTGTTTCGCGGCGTCCGTCGCGGCGTCCGTTCGTACTTGCGTCGCGGCGTCCGTTCTATTGTTTTTAACCCCCCCGGCGGTATGGTACCAGGCCAGGCTGAAATCTTTATCGCAGCATAAACTGTTCTAACGCGGGTCACAGATACCATTCGAACGACATGTGGTATTGGATTCGTTCGTTCGTTAGGCCAGTTTTGTGCACAAACAGTAGTTCGACAACATAGGGGTTGCTTTCCAAATTTAAATGACGGCATAAACTGTTCTAACGCCGGTCGCAGATACCATTCAAACGGCATGTGGTGTTGGACTCATGTGTTAGGCCAGTTTTGTGCACAAACAGTATTTCGACAGCATAGGGGTTTGTTTTCCAAATTTAAATGAGAGTATTTGTGTATTTGTGTATTAAATAGCCCGTCTAACTTGAGTCGCTGGTACCATTGGGGTTTAAACATGTCGTCTGCTTGAATATATTGAATAACTCACCGCTAACTGTTTCGCGGCGTCCGTCGCGGCGTCCGTTCGTACTTGCGTCGCGGCGTCCGTTCTATTGTTTTTAACCCCCCCGGCGGTATGGTACCAGGCCAGGCTGAAATCTTTATCGCAGCATAAACTGTTCTAACGCGGGTCACAGATACCATTCGAACGACATGTGGTATTGGATTCGTTCGTTCGTTAGGCCAGTTTTGTGCACAAACAGTAGTTCGACAACATAGGGGTTGCTTTCCAAATTTAAATGACGGCATAAACTGTTCTAACGCCGGTCGCAGATACCATTCAAACGGCATGTGGTGTTGGACTCATGTGTTAGGCCAGTTTTGTGCACAAACAGTATTTCGACAGCATAGGGGTTTGTTTTCCAAATTTAAATGAGAGTATTTGTGTATTTGTGTATTAAATAGCCCGTCTAACTTGAGTCGCTGGTACCATTGGGGTTTAAACATGTCGTCTGCTTGAATATATTGAATAACTCACCGCTAACTGTTTCGCGGCGTCCGTCGCGGCGTCCGTTCGTACTTGCGTCGCGGCGTCCGTTCTATTGTTTTTAACCCCCCCGGCGGTATGGTACCAGGCCAGGCTGAAATCTTTATCGCAGCATAAACTGTTCTAACGCGGGTCACAGATACCATTCGAACGACATGTGGTATTGGATTCGTTCGTTCGTTAGGCCAGTTTTGTGCACAAACAGTAGTTCGACAACATAGGGGTTGCTTTCCAAATTTAAATGACGGCATAAACTGTTCTAACGCCGGTCGCAGATACCATTCAAACGGCATGTGGTGTTGGACTCATGTGTTAGGCCAGTTTTGTGCACAAACAGTATTTCGACAGCATAGGGGTTTGTTTTCCAAATTTAAATGAGAGTATTTGTGTATTTGTGTATTAAATAGCCCGTCTAACTTGAGTCGCTGGTACCATTGGGGTTTAAACATGTCGTCTGCTTGAATATATTGAATAACTCACCGCTAACTGTTTCGCGGCGTCCGTCGCGGCGTCCGTTCGTACTTGCGTCGCGGCGTCCGTTCTATTGTCTGCTTGAATATATTGAATAACTCACCGCTAACTGTTTCGCGGCGTCTGTCGCGGCGTCCGTTCGTACTTGCGTCGCGGCGTCCGTTCTATTGTTTTTAACCCCCCCGGCGGTATGGTACCAGGCCAGGCTGAAATCTTTATCGCAGCATAAACTGTTCTAACGCGGGTCACAGATACCATTCGAACGACATGTGGTATTGGATTCGTTCGTTCGTTAGGCCAGTTTTGTGCACAAACAGTAGTTCGACAACATAGGGGTTGCTTTCCAAATTTAAATGACGGCATAAACTGTTCTAACGCCGGTCGCAGATACCATTCAAACGGCATGTGGTGTTGGACTCATGTGTTAGGCCAGTTTTGTGCACAAACAGTATTTCGACAGCATAGGGGTTTGTTTTCCAAATTTAAATGAGAGTATTTGTGTATTTGTGTATTAAATAGCCCGTCTAACTTGAGTCGCTGGTACCATTGGGGTTTAAACATGTCGTCTGCTTGAATATATTGAATAACTCACCGCTAACTGTTTCGCGGCGTCCGTCGCGGCGTCCGTTCGTACTTGCGTCGCGGCGTCCGTTCTATTGTTTTTAACCCCCCCGGCGGTATGGTACCAGGCCAGGCTGAAATCTTTATCGCAGCATAAACTGTTCTAACGCGGGTCACAGATACCATTCGAACGACATGTGGTATTGGATTCGTTCGTTCGTTAGGCCAGTTTTGTGCACAAACAGTAGTTCGACAACATAGGGGTTGCTTTCCAAATTTAAATGACGGCATAAACTGTTCTAACGCCGGTCGCAGATACCATTCAAACGGCATGTGGTGTTGGACTCATGTGTTAGGCCAGTTTTGTGCACAAACAGTATTTCGACAGCATAGGGGTTTGTTTTCCAAATTTAAATGAGAGTATTTGTGTATTTGTGTATTAAATAGCCCGTCTAACTTGAGTCGCTGGTACCATTGGGGTTTAAACATGTCGTCTGCTTGAATATATTGAATAACTCACCGCTAACTGTTTCGCGGCGTCCGTCGCGGCGTCCGTTCGTACTTGCGTCGCGGCGTCCGTTCTATTGTTTTTAACCCCCCCGGCGGTATGGTACCAGGCCAGGCTGAAATCTTTATCGCAGCATAAACTGTTCTAACGCGGGTCACAGATACCATTCGAACGACATGTGGTATTGGATTCGTTCGTTCGTTAGGCCAGTTTTGTGCACAAACAGTAGTTCGACAACATAGGGGTTGCTTTCCAAATTTAAATGACGGCATAAACTGTTCTAACGCCGGTCGCAGATACCATTCAAACGGCATGTGGTGTTGGACTCATGTGTTAGGCCAGTTTTGTGCACAAACAGTATTTCGACAGCATAGGGGTTTGTTTTCCAAATTTAAATGAGAGTATTTGTGTATTTGTGTATTAAATAGCCCGTCTAACTTGAGTCGCTGGTACCATTGGGGTTTAAACATGTCGTCTGCTTGAATATATTGAATAACTCACCGCTAACTGTTTCGCGGCGTCCGTCGCGGCGTCCGTTCGTACTTGCGTCGCGGCGTCCGTTCTATTGTTTTTAACCCCCCCGGCGGTATGGTACCAGGCCAGGCTGAAATCTTTATCGCAGCATAAACTGTTCTAACGCGGGTCACAGATACCATTCGAACGACATGTGGTATTGGATTCGTTCGTTCGTTAGGCCAGTTTTGTGCACAAACAGTAGTTCGACAACATAGGGGTTGCTTTCCAAATTTAAATGACGGCATAAACTGTTCTAACGCCGGTCGCAGATACCATTCAAACGGCATGTGGTGTTGGACTCATGTGTTAGGCCAGTTTTGTGCACAAACAGTATTTCGACAGCATAGGGGTTTGTTTTCCAAATTTAAATGAGAGTATTTGTGTATTTGTGTATTAAATAGCCCGTCTAACTTGAGTCGCTGGTACCATTGGGGTTTAAACATGTCGTCTGCTTGAATATATTGAATAACTCACCGCTAACTGTTTCGCGGCGTCCGTCGCGGCGTCCGTTCGTACTTGCGTCGCGGCGTCCGTTCTATTGTCTGCTTGAATATATTGAATAACTCACCGCTAACTGTTTCGCGGCGTCCGTCGCGGCGTCCGTTCGTACTTGCGTCGCGGCGTCCGTTCTATTGTTTTTAACCCCCCCGGCGGTATGGTACCAGGCCAGGCTGAAATCTTTATCGCAGCATAAACTGTTCTAACGCGGGTCACAGATACCATTCGAACGACATGTGGTATTGGATTCGTTCGTTCGTTAGGCCAGTTTTGTGCACAAACAGTAGTTCGACAACATAGGGGTTGCTTTCCAAATTTAAATGACGGCATAAACTGTTCTAACGCCGGTCGCAGATACCATTCAAACGGCATGTGGTGTTGGACTCATGTGTTAGGCCAGTTTTGTGCACAAACAGTATTTCGACAGCATAGGGGTTTGTTTTCCAAATTTAAATGAGAGTATTTGTGTATTTGTGTATTAAATAGCCCGTCTAACTTGAGTCGCTGGTACCATTGGGGTTTAAACATGTCGTCTGCTTGAATATATTGAATAACTCACCGCTAACTGTTTCGCGGCGTCCGTCGCGGCGTCCGTTCGTACTTGCGTCGCGGCGTCCGTTCTATTGTTTTTAACCCCCCCGGCGGTATGGTACCAGGCCAGGCTGAAATCTTTATCGCAGCATAAACTGTTCTAACGCGGGTCACAGATACCATTCGAACGACATGTGGTATTGGATTCGTTCGTTCGTTAGGCCAGTTTTGTGCACAAACAGTAGTTCGACAACATAGGGGTTGCTTTCCAAATTTAAATGACGGCATAAACTGTTCTAACGCCGGTCGCAGATACCATTCAAACGGCATGTGGTGTTGGACTCATGTGTTAGGCCAGTTTTGTGCACAAACAGTATTTCGACAGCATAGGGGTTTGTTTTCCAAATTTAAATGAGAGTATTTGTGTATTTGTGTATTAAATAGCCCGTCTAACTTGAGTCGCTGGTACCATTGGGGTTTAAACATGTCGTCTGCTTGAATATATTGAATAACTCACCGCTAACTGTTTCGCGGCGTCCGTCGCGGCGTCCGTTCGTACTTGCGTCGCGGCGTCCGTTCTATTGTCTGCTTGAATATATTGAATAACTCACCGCTAACTGTTTCGCGGCGTCCGTCGCGGCGTCCGTTCGTACTTGCGTCGCGGCGTCCGTTCTATTGTTTTTAACCCCCCCGGCGGTATGGTACCAGGCCAGGCTGAAATCTTTATCGCAGCATAAACTGTTCTAACGCGGGTCACAGATACCATTCGAACGACATGTGGTATTGGATTCGTTCGTTCGTTAGGCCAGTTTTGTGCACAAACAGTAGTTCGACAACATAGGGGTTGCTTTCCAAATTTAAATGACGGCATAAACTGTTCTAACGCCGGTCGCAGATACCATTCAAACGGCATGTGGTGTTGGACTCATGTGTTAGGCCAGTTTTGTGCACAAACAGTATTTCGACTGCATTGGGGTTTGTTTTCCAAATTTAAATGAGAGTATTTGTGTATTTGTGTATTAAATAGCCCGTCTAACTTGAGTCGCTGGTACCATTGGGGTTTAAACATGTCGTCTGCTTGAATATATTGAATAACTCACCGCTAACTGTTTCGCGGCGTCCGTCGCGGCGTCCGTTCGTACTTGCGTCGCGGCGTCCGTTCTATTGTTTTTAACCCCCCCGGCGGTATGGTACCAGGCCAGGCTGAAATCTTTATCGCAGCATAAACTGTTCTAACGCGGGTCACAGATACCATTCGAACGACATGTGGTATTGGATTCGTTCGTTCGTTAGGCCAGTTTTGTGCACAAACAGTAGTTCGACAACATAGGGGTTGCTTTCCAAATTTAAATGACGGCATAAACTGTTCTAACGCCGGTCGCAGATACCATTCAAACGGCATGTGGTGTTGGACTCATGTGTTAGGCCAGTTTTGTGCACAAACAGTATTTC
This sequence comes from Gari tellinella, assembly GCA_922989275.2. Lineage (NCBI taxonomy): Eukaryota > Metazoa > Mollusca > Bivalvia > Cardiida > Psammobiidae > Gari > Gari tellinella. Next base: position 39,308,033 of record OV277857.1, on the reverse strand, counting down.
GACAGCATAGGGGTTTGTTTTCCAAATTTAAATGAGAGTATTTGTGTATTTGTGTATTAAATAGCCCGTCTAACTTGAGTCGCTGGTACCATTGGGGTTTAAACATGTCGTCTGCTTGAATATATTGAATAACTCACCGCTAACTGTTTCGCGGCGTCCGTCGCGGCGTCCGTTCGTACTTGCGTCGCGGCGTCCGTTCTATTGTCTGCTTGAATATATTGAATAACTCACCGCTAACTGTTTCGCGGCGTCCGTCGCGGCGTCCGTTCGTACTTGCGTCGCGGCGTCCGTTCTATTGTTTTTAACCCCCCCGGCGGTATGGTACCAGGCCAGGCTGAAATCTTTATCGCAGCATAAACTGTTCTAACGCGGGTCACAGATACCATTCGAACGACATGTGGTATTGGATTCGTTCGTTCGTTAGGCCAGTTTTGTGCACAAACAGTAGTTCGACAACATAGGGGTTGCTTTCCAAATTTAAATGACGGCATAAACTGTTCTAACGCCGGTCGCAGATACCATTCAAACGGCATGTGGTGTTGGACTCATGTGTTAGGCCAGTTTTGTGCACAAACAGTATTTCGACAGCATAGGGGTTTGTTTTCCAAATTTAAATGAGAGTATTTGTGTATTTGTGTATTAAATAGCCCGTCTAACTTGAGTCGCTGGTACCATTGGGGTTTAAACATGTCGTCTGCTTGAATATATTGAATAACTCACCGCTAACTGTTTCGCGGCGTCCGTCGCGGCGTCCGTTCGTACTTGCGTCGCGGCGTCCGTTCTATTGTTTTTAACCCCCCCGGCGGTATGGTACCAGGCCAGGCTGAAATCTTTATCGCAGCATAAACTGTTCTAACGCGGGTCACAGATACCATTCGAACGACATGTGGTATTGGATTCGTTCGTTCGTTAGGCCAGTTTTGTGCACAAACAGTAGTTCGACAACATAGGGGTTGCTTTCCAAATTTAAATGACGGCATAAACTGTTCTAACGCCGGTCGCAGATACCATTCAAACGGCATGTGGTGTTGGACTCATGTGTTAGGCCAGTTTTGTGCACAAACAGTATTTCGACAGCATAGGGGTTTGTTTTCCAAATTTAAATGAGAGTATTTGTGTATTTGTGTATTAAATAGCCCGTCTAACTTGAGTCGCTGGTACCATTGGGGTTTAAACATGTCGTCTGCTTGAATATATTGAATAACTCACCGCTAACTGTTTCGCGGCGTCCGTCGCGGCGTCCGTTCGTACTTGCGTCGCGGCGTCCGTTCTATTGTTTTTAACCCCCCCGGCGGTATGGTACCAGGCCAGGCTGAAATCTTTATCGCAGCATAAACTGTTCTAACGCGGGTCACAGATACCATTCGAACGACATGTGGTATTGGATTCGTTCGTTCGTTAGGCCAGTTTTGTGCACAAACAGTAGTTCGACAACATAGGGGTTGCTTTCCAAATTTAAATGACGGCATAAACTGTTCTAACGCCGGTCGCAGATACCATTCAAATGGCATGTGGTGTTGGACTCATGTGTTAGGCCAGTTTTGTGCACAAACAGTATTTCGACAGCATAGGGGTTTGTTTTCCAAATTTAAATGAGAGTATTTGTGTATTTGTGTATTAAATAGCCCGTCTAACTTGAGTCGCTGGTACCATTGGGGTTTAAACATGTCGTCTGCTTGAATATATTGAATAACTCACCGCTAACTGTTTCGCGGCGTCCGTCGCGGCGTCCGTTCGTACTTGCGTCGCGGCGTCCGTTCTATTGTTTTTAACCCCCCCGGCGGTATGGTACCAGGCCAGGCTGAAATCTTTATCGCAGCATAAACTGTTCTAACGCGGGTCACAGATACCATTCGAACGACATGTGGTATTGGATTCGTTCGTTCGTTAGGCCAGTTTTGTGCACAAACAGTAGTTCGACAACATAGGGGTTGCTTTCCAAATTTAAATGACGGCATAAACTGTTCTAACGCCGGTCGCAGATACCATTCAAACGGCATGTGGTGTTGGACTCATGTGTTAGGCCAGTTTTGTGCACAAACAGTATTTCGACAGCATAGGGGTTTGTTTTCCAAATTTAAATGAGAGTATTTGTGTATTTGTGTATTAAATAGCCCGTCTAACTTGAGTCGCTGGTACCATTGGGGTTTAAACATGTCGTCTGCTTGAATATATTGAATAACTCACCGCTAACTGTTTCGCGGCGTCCGTCGCGGCGTCCGTTCGTACTTGCGTCGCGGCGTCCGTTCTATTGTTTTTAACCCCCCCGGCGGTATGGTACCAGGCCAGGCTGAAATCTTTATCGCAGCATAAACTGTTCTAACGCGGGTCACAGATACCATTCGAACGACATGTGGTATTGGATTCGTTCGTTCGTTAGGCCAGTTTTGTGCACAAACAGTAGTTCGACAACATAGGGGTTGCTTTCCAAATTTAAATGACGGCATAAACTGTTCTAACGCCGGTCGCAGATACCATTCAAACGGCATGTGGTGTTGGACTCATGTGTTAGGCCAGTTTTGTGCACAAACAGTATTTCGACAGCATAGGGGTTTGTTTTCCAAATTTAAATGAGAGTATTTGTGTATTTGTGTATTAAATAGCCCGTCTAACTTGAGTCGCTGGTACCATTGGGGTTTAAACATGTCGTCTGCTTGAATATATTGAATAACTCACCGCTAACTGTTTCGCGGCGTCCGTCGCGGCGTCCGTTCGTACTTGCGTCGCGGCGTCCGTTCTATTGTTTTTAACCCCCCCGGCGGTATGGTACCAGGCCAGGCTGAAATCTTTATCGCAGCATAAACTGTTCTAACGCGGGTCACAGATACCATTCGAACGACATGTGGTATTGGATTCGTTCGTTCGTTAGGCCAGTTTTGTGCACAAACAGTAGTTCGACAACATAGGGGTTGCTTTCCAAATTTAAATGACGGCATAAACTGTTCTAACGCCGGTCGCAGATACCATTCAAACGGCATGTGGTGTTGGACTCATGTGTTAGGCCAGTTTTGTGCACAAACAGTATTTCGACAGCATAGGGGTTTGTTTTCCAAATTTAAATGAGAGTATTTGTGTATTTGTGTATTAAATAGCCCGTCTAACTTGAGTCGCTGGTACCATTGGGGTTTAAACATGTCGTCTGCTTGAATATATTGAATAACTCACCGCTAACTGTTTCGCGGCGTCCGTCGCGGCGTCCGTTCGTACTTGCGTCGCGGCGTCCGTTCTATTGTTTTTAACCCCCCCGGCGGTATGGTACCAGGCCAGGCTGAAATCTTTATCGCAGCATAAACTGTTCTAACGCGGGTCACAGATACCATTCGAACGACATGTGGTATTGGATTCGTTCGTTCGTTAGGCCAGTTTTGTGCACAAACAGTAGTTCGACAACATAGGGGTTGCTTTCCAAATTTAAATGACGGCATAAACTGTTCTAACGCCGGTCGCAGATACCATTCAAACGGCATGTGGTGTTGGACTCATGTGTTAGGCCAGTTTTGTGCACAAACAGTATTTCGACAGCATAGGGGTTTGTTTTCCAAATTTAAATGAGAGTATTTGTGTATTTGTGTATTAAATAGCCCGTCTAACTTGAGTCGCTGGTACCATTGGGGTTTAAACATGTCGTCTGCTTGAATATATTGAATAACTCACCGCTAACTGTTTCGCGGCGTCCGTCGCGGCGTCCGTTCGTACTTGCGTCGCGGCGTCCGTTCTATTGTTTTTAACCCCCCCGGCGGTATGGTACCAGGCCAGGCTGAAATCTTTATCGCAGCATAAACTGTTCTAACGCGGGTCACAGATACCATTCGAACGACATGTGGTATTGGATTCGTTCGTTCGTTAGGCCAGTTTTGTGCACAAACAGTAGTTCGACAACATAGGGGTTGCTTTCCAAATTTAAATGACGGCATAAACTGTTCTAACGCCGGTCGCAGATACCATTCAAACGGCATGTGGTGTTGGACTCATGTGTTAGGCCAGTTTTGTGCACAAACAGTATTTCGACAGCATAGGGGTTTGTTTTCCAAATTTAAATGAGAGTATTTGTGTATTTGTGTATTAAATAGCCCGTCTAACTTGAGTCGCTGGTACCATTGGGGTTTAAACATGTCGTCTGCTTGAATATATTGAATAACTCACCGCTAACTGTTTCGCGGCGTCCGTCGCGGCGTCCGTTCGTACTTGCGTCGCGGCGTCCGTTCTATTGTTTTTAACCCCCCCGGCGGTATGGTACCAGGCCAGGCTGAAATCTTTATCGCAGCATAAACTGTTCTAACGCGGGTCACAGATACCATTCGAACGACATGTGGTATTGGATTCGTTCGTTCGTTAGGCCAGTTTTGTGCACAAACAGTAGTTCGACAACATAGGGGTTGCTTTCCAAATTTAAATGACGGCATAAACTGTTCTAACGCCGGTCGCAGATACCATTCAAACGGCATGTGGTGTTGGACTCATGTGTTAGGCCAGTTTTGTGCACAAACAGTATTTCGACAGCATAGGGGTTTGTTTTCCAAATTTAAATGAGAGTATTTGTGTATTTGTGTATTAAATAGCCCGTCTAACTTGAGTCGCTGGTACCATTGGGGTTTAAACATGTCGTCTGCTTGAATATATTGAATAACTCACCGCTAACTGTTTCGCGGCGTCCGTCGCGGCGTCCGTTCGTACTTGCGTCGCGGCGTCCGTTCTATTGTTTTTAACCCCCCCGGCGGTATGGTACCAGGCCAGGCTGAAATCTTTATCGCAGCATAAACTGTTCTAACGCGGGTCACAGATACCATTCGAACGACATGTGGTATTGGATTCGTTCGTTCGTTAGGCCAGTTTTGTGCACAAACAGTAGTTCGACAACATAGGGGTTGCTTTCCAAATTTAAATGACGGCATAAACTGTTCTAACGCCGGTCGCAGATACCATTCAAACGGCATGTGGTGTTGGACTCATGTGTTAGGCCAGTTTTGTGCACAAACAGTATTTCGACAGCATAGGGGTTTGTTTTCCAAATTTAAATGAGAGTATTTGTGTATTTGTGTATTAAATAGCCCGTCTAACTTGAGTCGCTGGTACCATTGGGGTTTAAACATGTCGTTTGTTTTAATATATTTAATAACTCACCGCTAACTGTTTCGCGGCGTCCGTCGCGGCGTCCGTTCTTACTTGCGTCGCGGCGTCCGTTCTATTGTTTTTAACCCCCCCGGCGGTATGGTACCAGGCCAGGCTGAAATCTTTATCGCAGCATAAACTGTTCTAACGCGGGTCACAGATACCATTCGAACGACATGTGGTATTGGATTCGTTCGTTCGTTAGGCCAGTTTTGTGCACAAACAGTAGTTCGACAACATAGGGGTTGCTTTCCAAATTTAAATGACGGCATAAACTGTTCTAACGCCGGTCGCAGATACCATTCAAACGGCATGTGGTGTTGGACTCATGTGTTAGGCCAGTTTTGTGCACAAACAGTATTTCGACAGCATAGGGGTTTGTTTTCCAAATTTAAATGAGAGTATTTGTGTATTTGTGTATTAAATAGCCCGTCTAACTTGAGTCGCTGGTACCATTGGGGTTTAAACATGTCGTCTGCTTGAATATATTGAATAACTCACCGCTAACTGTTTCGCGGCGTCCGTCGCGGCGTCCGTTCGTACTTGCGTCGCGGCGTCCGTTCTATTGTTTTTAACCCCCCCGGCGGTATGGTACCAGGCCAGGCTGAAATCTTTATCGCAGCATAAACTGTTCTAACGCGGGTCACAGATACCATTCGAACGACATGTGGTATTGGATTCGTTCGTTCGTTAGGCCAGTTTTGTGCACAAACAGTAGTTCGACAACATAGGGGTTGCTTTCCAAATTTAAATGACGGCATAAACTGTTCTAACGCCGGTCGCAGATACCATTCAAACGGCATGTGGTGTTGGACTCATGTGTTAGGCCAGTTTTGTGCACAAACAGTATTTCGACAGCATAGGGGTTTGTTTTCCAAATTTAAATGAGAGTATTTGTGTATTTGTGTATTAAATAGCCCGTCTAACTTGAGTCGCTGGTACCATTGGGGTTTAAACATGTCGTCTGCTTGAATATATTGAATAACTCACCGCTAACTGTTTCGCGGCGTCCGTCGCGGCGTCCGTTCGTACTTGCGTCGCGGCGTCCGTTCTATTGTTTTTAACCCCCCCGGCGGTATGGTACCAGGCCAGGCTGAAATCTTTATCGCAGCATAAACTGTTCTAACGCGGGTCACAGATACCATTCGAACGACATGTGGTATTGGATTCGTTCGTTCGTTAGGCCAGTTTTGTGCACAAACAGTAGTTCGACAACATAGGGGTTGCTTTCCAAATTTAAATGACGGCATAAACTGTTCTAACGCCGGTCGCAGATACCATTCAAACGGCATGTGGTGTTGGACTCATGTGTTAGGCCAGTTTTGTGCACAAACAGTATTTCGACAGCATAGGGGTTTGTTTTCCAAATTTAAATGAGAGTATTTGTGTATTTGTGTATTAAATAGCCCGTCTAACTTGAGTCGCTGGTACCATTGGGGTTTAAACATGTCGTCTGCTTGAATATATTGAATAACTCACCGCTAACTGTTTCGCGGCGTCCGTCGCGGCGTCCGTTCGTACTTGCGTCGCGGCGTCCGTTCTATTGTTTTTAACCCCCCCGGCGGTATGGTACCAGGCCAGGCTGAAATCTTTATCGCAGCATAAACTGTTCTAACGCGGGTCACAGATACCATTCGAACGACATGTGGTATTGGATTCGTTCGTTCGTTAGGCCAGTTTTGTGCACAAACAGTAGTTCGACAACATAGGGGTTGCTTTCCAAATTTAAATGACGGCATAAACTGTTCTAACGCCGGTCGCAGATACCATTCAAACGGCATGTGGTGTTGGACTCATGTGTTAGGCCAGTTTTGTGCACAAACAGTATTTCGACAGCATAGGGGTTTGTTTTCCAAATTTAAATGAGAGTATTTGTGTATTTGTGTATTAAATAGCCCGTCTAACTTGAGTCGCTGGTACCATTGGGGTTTAAACATGTCGTCTGCTTGAATATATTGAATAACTCACCGCTAACTGTTTCGCGGCGTCCGTCGCGGCGTCCGTTCGTACTTGCGTCGCGGCGTCCGTTCTATTGTTTTTAACCCCCCCGGCGGTATGGTACCAGGCCAGGCTGAAATCTTTATCGCAGCATAAACTGTTCTAACGCGGGTCACAGATACCATTCGAACGACATGTGGTATTGGATTCGTTCGTTCGTTAGGCCAGTTTTGTGCACAAACAGTAGTTCGACAACATAGGGGTTGCTTTCCAAATTTAAATGACGGCATAAACTGTTCTAACGCCGGTCGCAGATACCATTCAAACGGCATGTGGTGTTGGACTCATGTGTTAGGCCAGTTTTGTGCACAAACAGTATTTCGACAGCATAGGGGTTTGTTTTCCAAATTTAAATGAGAGTATTTGTGTATTTGTGTATTAAATAGCCCGTCTAACTTGAGTCGCTGGTACCATTGGGGTTTAAACATGTCGTCTGCTTGAATATATTGAATAACTCACCGCTAACTGTTTCGCGGCGTCCGTCGCGGCGTCCGTTCGTACTTGCGTCGCGGCGTCCGTTCTATTGTTTTTAACCCCCCCGGCGGTATGGTACCAGGCCAGGCTGAAATCTTTATCGCAGCATAAACTGTTCTAACGCGGGTCACAGATACCATTCGAACGACATGTGGTATTGGATTCGTTCGTTCGTTAGGCCAGTTTTGTGCACAAACAGTAGTTCGACAACATAGGGGTTGCTTTCCAAATTTAAATGACGGCATAAACTGTTCTAACGCCGGTCGCAGATACCATTCAAACGGCATGTGGTGTTGGACTCATGTGTTAGGCCAGTTTTGTGCACAAACAGTATTTCGACAGCATAGGGGTTTGTTTTCCAAATTTAAATGAGAGTATTTGTGTATTTGTGTATTAAATAGCCCGTCTAACTTGAGTCGCTGGTACCATTGGGGTTTAAACATGTCGTCTGCTTGAATATATTGAATAACTCACCGCTAACTGTTTCGCGGCGTCCGTCGCGGCGTCCGTTCGTACTTGCGTCACGGCGTCCGTTCTATTGTTTTTAACCCCCCCGGCGGTATGGTACCAGGCCAGGCTGAAATCTTTATCGCAGCATAAACTGTTCTAACGCGGGTCACAGATACCATTCGAACGACATGTGGTATTGGATTCGTTCGTTCGTTAGGCCAGTTTTGTGCACAAACAGTAGTTCGACAACATAGGGGTTGCTTTCCAAATTTAAATGACGGCATAAACTGTTCTAACGCCGGTCGCAGATACCATTCAAACGGCATGTGGTGTTGGACTCATGTGTTAGGCCAGTTTTGTGCACAAACAGTATTTCGACAGCATAGGGGTTTGTTTTCCAAATTTAAATGAGAGTATTTGTGTATTTGTGTATTAAATAGCCCGTCTAACTTGAGTCGCTGGTACCATTGGGGTTTAAACATGTCGTCTGCTTGAATATATTGAATAACTCACCGCTAACTGTTTCGCGGCGTCCGTCGCGGCGTCCGTTCGTACTTGCGTCGCGGCGTCCGTTCTATTGTTTTTAACCCCCCCGGCGGTATGGTACCAGGCCAGGCTGAAATCTTTATCGCAGCATAAACTGTTCTAACGCGGGTCACAGATACCATTCGAACGACATGTGGTATTGGATTCGTTCGTTCGTTAGGCCAGTTTTGTGCACAAACAGTAGTTCGACAACATAGGGGTTGCTTTCCAAATTTAAATGACGGCATAAACTGTTCTAACGCCGGTCGCAGATACCATTCAAACGGCATGTGGTGTTGGACTCATGTGTTAGGCCAGTTTTGTGCACAAACAGTATTTCGACAGCATAGGGGTTTGTTTTCCAAATTTAAATGAGAGTATTTGTGTATTTGTGTATTAAATAGCCCGTCTAACTTGAGTCGCTGGTACCATTGGGGTTTAAACATGTCGTCTGCTTGAATATATTGAATAACTCACCGCTAACTGTTTCGCGGCGTCCGTCGCGGCGTCCGTTCGTACTTGCGTCGCGGCGTCCGTTCTATTGTTTTTAACCCCCCCGGCGGTATGGTACCAGGCCAGGCTGAAATCTTTATCGCAGCATAAACTGTTCTAACGCGGGTCACAGATACCATTCGAACGACATGTGGTATTGGATTCGTTCGTTCGTTAGGCCAGTTTTGTGCACAAACAGTAGTTCGACAACATAGGGGTTGCTTTCCAAATTTAAATGACGGCATAAACTGTTCTAACGCCGGTCGCAGATACCATTCAAACGGCATGTGGTGTTGGACTCATGTGTTAGGCCAGTTTTGTGCACAAACAGTATTTCGACAGCATAGGGGTTTGTTTTCCAAATTTAAATGAGAGTATTTGTGTATTTGTGTATTAAATAGCCCGTCTAACTTGAGTCGCTGGTACCATTGGGGTTTAAACATGTCGTCTGCTTGAATATATTGAATAACTCACCGCTAACTGTTTCGCGGCGTCCGTCGCGGCGTCCGTTCGTACTTGCGTCGCGGCGTCCGTTCTATTGTTTTTAACCCCCCCGGCGGTATGGTACCAGGCCAGGCTGAAATCTTTATCGCAGCATAAACTGTTCTAACGCGGGTCACAGATACCATTCGAACGACATGTGGTATTGGATTCGTTCGTTCGTTAGGCCAGTTTTGTGCACAAACAGTAGTTCGACAACATAGGGGTTGCTTTCCAAATTTAAATGACGGCATAAACTGTTCTAACGCCGGTCGCAGATACCATTCAAACGGCATGTGGTGTTGGACTCATGTGTTAGGCCAGTTTTGTGCACAAACAGTATTTCGACAGCATAGGGGTTTGTTTTCCAAATTTAAATGAGAGTATTTGTGTATTTGTGTATTAAATAGCCCGTCTAACTTGAGTCGCTGGTACCATTGGGGTTTAAACATGTCGTCTGCTTGAATATATTGAATAACTCACCGCTAACTGTTTCGCGGCGTCCGTCGCGGCGTCCGTTCGTACTTGCGTCGCGGCGTCCGTTCTATTGTTTTTAACCCCCCCGGCGGTATGGTACCAGGCCAGGCTGAAATCTTTATCGCAGCATAAACTGTTCTAACGCGGGTCACAGATACCATTCGAACGACATGTGGTATTGGATTCGTTCGTTCGTTAGGCCAGTTTTGTGCACAAACAGTAGTTCGACAACATAGGGGTTGCTTTCCAAATTTAAATGACGGCATAAACTGTTCTAACGCCGGTCGCAGATACCATTCAAACGGCATGTGGTGTTGGACTCATGTGTTAGGCCAGTTTTGTGCACAAACAGTATTTCGACAGCATAGGGGTTTGTTTTCCAAATTTAAATGAGAGTATTTGTGTATTTGTGTATTAAATAGCCCGTCTAACTTGAGTCGCTGGTACCATTGGGGTTTAAACATGTCGTCTGCTTGAATATATTGAATAACTCACCGCTAACTGTTTCGCGGCGTCCGTCGCGGCGTCCGTTCGTACTTGCGTCGCGGCGTCCGTTCTATTGTTTTTAACCCCCCCGGCGGTATGGTACCAGGCCAGGCTGAAATCTTTATCGCAGCATAAACTGTTCTAACGCGGGTCACAGATACCATTCGAACGACATGTGGTATTGGATTCGTTCGTTCGTTAGGCCAGTTTTGTGCACAAACAGTAGTTCGACAACATAGGGGTTGCTTTCCAAATTTAAATGACGGCATAAACTGTTCTAACGCCGGTCGCAGATACCATTCAAACGGCATGTGGTGTTGGACTCATGTGTTAGGCCAGTTTTGTGCACAAACAGTATTTCGACAGCATAGGGGTTTGTTTTCCAAATTTAAATGAGAGTATTTGTGTATTTGTGTATTAAATAGCCCGTCTAACTTGAGTCGCTGGTACCATTGGGGTTTAAACATGTCGTCTGCTTGAATATATTGAATAACTCACCGCTAACTGTTTCGCGGCGTCCGTCGCGGCGTCCGTTCGTACTTGCGTCGCGGCGTCCGTTCTATTGTTTTTAACCCCCCCGGCGGTATGGTACCAGGCCAGGCTGAAATCTTTATCGCAGCATAAACTGTTCTAACGCGGGTCACAGATACCATTCGAACGACATGTGGTATTGGATTCGTTCGTTCGTTAGGCCAGTTTTGTGCACAAACAGTAGTTCGACAACATAGGGGTTGCTTTCCAAATTTAAATGACGGCATAAACTGTTCTAACGCCGGTCGCAGATACCATTCAAACGGCATGTGGTGTTGGACTCATGTGTTAGGCCAGTTTTGTGCACAAACAGTATTTCGACAGCATAGGGGTTTGTTTTCCAAATTTAAATGAGAGTATTTGTGTATTTGTGTATTAAATAGCCCGTCTAACTTGAGTCGCTGGTACCATTGGGGTTTAAACATGTCGTCTGCTTGAATATATTGAATAACTCACCGCTAACTGTTTCGCGGCGTCCGTCGCGGCGTCCGTTCGTACTTGCGTCGCGGCGTCCGTTCTATTGTTTTTAACCCCCCCGGCGGTATGGTACCAGGCCAGGCTGAAATCTTTATCGCAGCATAAACTGTTCTAACGCGGGTCACAGATACCATTCGAACGACATGTGGTATTGGATTCGTTCGTTCGTTAGGCCAGTTTTGTGCACAAACAGTAGTTCGACAACATAGGGGTTGCTTTCCAAATTTAAATGACGGCATAAACTGTTCTAACGCCGGTCGCAGATACCATTCAAACGGCATGTGGTGTTGGACTCATGTGTTAGGCCAGTTTTGTGCACAAACAGTATTTCGACAGCATAGGGGTTTGTTTTCCAAATTTAAATGAGAGTATTTGTGTATTTGTGTATTAAATAGCCCGTCTAACTTGAGTCGCTGGTACCATTGGGGTTTAAACATGTCGTCTGCTTGAATATATTGAATAACTCACCGCTAACTGTTTCGCGGCGTCCGTCGCGGCGTCCGTTCGTACTTGCGTCGCGGCGTCCGTTCTATTGTTTTTAACCCCCCCGGCGGTATGGTACCAGGCCAGGCTGAAATCTTTATCGCAGCATAAACTGTTCTAACGCGGGTCACAGATACCATTCGAACGACATGTGGTATTGGATTCGTTCGTTCGTTAGGCCAGTTTTGTGCACAAACAGTAGTTCGACAACATAGGGGTTGCTTTCCAAATTTAAATGACGGCATAAACTGTTCTAACGCCGGTCGCAGATACCATTCAAACGGCATGTGGTGTTGGACTCATGTGTTAGGCCAGTTTTGTGCACAAACAGTATTTCGACAGCATAGGGGTTTGTTTTCCAAATTTAAATGAGAGTATTTGTGTATTTGTGTATTAAATAGCCCGTCTAACTTGAGTCGCTGGTACCATTGGGGTTTAAACATGTCGTCTGCTTGAATATATTGAATAACTCACCGCTAACTGTTTCGCGGCGTCCGTCGCGGCGTCCGTTCGTACTTGCGTCGCGGCGTCCGTTCTATTGTTTTTAACCCCCCCGGCGGTATGGTACCAGGCCAGGCTGAAATCTTTATCGCAGCATAAACTGTTCTAACGCGGGTCACAGATACCATTCGAACGACATGTGGTATTGGATTCGTTCGTTCGTTAGGCCAGTTTTGTGCACAAACAGTAGTTCGACAACATAGGGGTTGCTTTCCAAATTTAAATGACGGCATAAACTGTTCTAACGCCGGTCGCAGATACCATTCAAACGGCATGTGGTGTTGGACTCATGTGTTAGGCCAGTTTTGTGCACAAACAGTATTTCGACAGCATAGGGGTTTGTTTTCCAAATTTAAATGAGAGTATTTGTGTATTTGTGTATTAAATAGCCCGTCTAACTTGAGTCGCTGGTACCATTGGGGTTTAAACATGTCGTCTGCTTGAATATATTGAATAACTCACCGCTAACTGTTTCGCGGCGTCCGTCGCGGCGTCCGTTCGTACTTGCGTCGCGGCGTCCGTTCTATTGTTTTTAACCCCCCCGGCGGTATGGTACCAGGCCAGGCTGAAATCTTTATCGCAGCATAAACTGTTCTAACGCGGGTCACAGATACCATTCGAACGACATGTGGTATTGGATTCGTTCGTTCGTTAGGCCAGTTTTGTGCACAAACAGTAGTTCGACAACATAGGGGTTGCTTTCCAAATTTAAATGACGGCATAAACTGTTCTAACGCCGGTCGCAGATACCATTCAAACGGCATGTGGTGTTGGACTCATGTGTTAGGCCAGTTTTGTGCACAAACAGTATTTCGACAGCATAGGGGTTTGTTTTCCAAATTTAAATGAGAGTATTTGTGTATTTGTGTATTAAATAGCCCGTCTAACTTGAGTCGCTGGTACCATTGGGGTTTAAACATGTCGTCTGCTTGAATATATTGAATAACTCACCGCTAACTGTTTCGCGGCGTCCGTCGCGGCGTCCGTTCGTACTTGCGTCGCGGCGTCCGTTCTATTGTTTTTAACCCCCCCGGCGGTATGGTACCAGGCCAGGCTGAAATCTTTATCGCAGCATAAACTGTTCTAACGCGGGTCACAGATACCATTCGAACGACATGTGGTATTGGATTCGTTCGTTCGTTAGGCCAGTTTTGTGCACAAACAGTAGTTCGACAACATAGGGGTTGCTTTCCAAATTTAAATGACGGCATAAACTGTTCTAACGCCGGTCGCAGATACCATTCAAACGGCATGTGGTGTTGGACTCATGTGTTAGGCCAGTTTTGTGCACAAACAGTATTTCGACAGCATAGGGGTTTGTTTTCCAAATTTAAATGAGAGTATTTGTGTATTTGTGTATTAAATAGCCCGTCTAACTTGAGTCGCTGGTACCATTGGGGTTTAAACATGTCGTCTGCTTGAATATATTGAATAACTCACCGCTAACTGTTTCGCGGCGTCCGTCGCGGCGTCCGTTCGTACTTGCGTCGCGGCGTCCGTTCTATTGTTTTTAACCCCCCCGGCGGTATGGTACCAGGCCAGGCTGAAATCTTTATCGCAGCATAAACTGTTCTAACGCGGGTCACAGATACCATTCGAACGACATGTGGTATTGGATTCGTTCGTTCGTTAGGCCAGTTTTGTGCACAAACAGTAGTTCGACAACATAGGGGTTGCTTTCCAAATTTAAATGACGGCATAAACTGTTCTAACGCCGGTCGCAGATACCATTCAAACGGCATGTGGTGTTGGACTCATGTGTTAGGCCAGTTTTGTGCACAAACAGTATTTCGACAGCATAGGGGTTTGTTTTCCAAATTTAAATGAGAGTATTTGTGTATTTGTGTATTAAATAGCCCGTCTAACTTGAGTCGCTGGTACCATTGGGGTTTAAACATGTCGTCTGCTTGAATATATTGAATAACTCACCGCTAACTGTTTCGCGGCGTCCGTCGCGGCGTCCGTTCGTACTTGCGTCGCGGCGTCCGTTCTATTGTTTTTAACCCCCCCGGCGGTATGGTACCAGGCCAGGCTGAAATCTTTATCGCAGCATAAACTGTTCTAACGCGGGTCACAGATACCATTCGAACGACATGTGGTATTGGATTCGTTCGTTCGTTAGGCCAGTTTTGTGCACAAACAGTAGTTCGACAACATAGGGGTTGCTTTCCAAATTTAAATGACGGCATAAACTGTTCTAACGCCGGTCGCAGATACCATTCAAACGGCATGTGGTGTTGGACTCATGTGTTAGGCCAGTTTTGTGCACAAACAGTATTTCGACAGCATAGGGGTTTGTTTTCCAAATTTAAATGAGAGTATTTGTGTATTTGTGTATTAAATAGCCCGTCTAACTTGAGTCGCTGGTACCATTGGGGTTTAAACATGTCGTCTGCTTGAATATATTGAATAACTCACCGCTAACTGTTTCGCGGCGTCCGTCGCGGCGTCCGTTCGTACTTGCGTCGCGGCGTCCGTTCTATTGTTTTTAACCCCCCCGGCGGTATGGTACCAGGCCAGGCTGAAATCTTTATCGCAGCATAAACTGTTCTAACGCGGGTCACAGATACCATTCGAACGACATGTGGTATTGGATTCGTTCGTTCGTTAGGCCAGTTTTGTGCACAAACAGTAGTTCGACAACATAGGGGTTGCTTTCCAAATTTAAATGACGGCATAAACTGTTCTAACGCCGGTCGCAGATACCATTCAAACGGCATGTGGTGTTGGACTCATGTGTTAGGCCAGTTTTGTGCACAAACAGTATTTCGACAGCATAGGGGTTTGTTTTCCAAATTTAAATGAGAGTATTTGTGTATTTGTGTATTAAATAGCCCGTCTAACTTGAGTCGCTGGTACCATTGGGGTTTAAACATGTCGTCTGCTTGAATATATTGAATAACTCACCGCTAACTGTTTCGCGGCGTCCGTCGCGGCGTCCGTTCGTACTTGCGTCGCGGCGTCCGTTCTATTGTTTTTAACCCCCCCGGCGGTATGGTACCAGGCCAGGCTGAAATCTTTATCGCAGCATAAACTGTTCTAACGCGGGTCACAGATACCATTCGAACGACATGTGGTATTGGATTCGTTCGTTCGTTAGGCCAGTTTTGTGCACAAACAGTAGTTCGACAACATAGGGGTTGCTTTCCAAATTTAAATGACGGCATAAACTGTTCTAACGCCGGTCGCAGATACCATTCAAACGGCATGTGGTGTTGGACTCATGTGTTAGGCCAGTTTTGTGCACAAACAGTATTTCGACAGCATAGGGGTTTGTTTTCCAAATTTAAATGAGAGTATTTGTGTATTTGTGTATTAAATAGCCCGTCTAACTTGAGTCGCTGGTACCATTGGGGTTTAAACATGTCGTCTGCTTGAATATATTGAATAACTCACCGCTAACTGTTTTGCGCGTCCGTCGGCGTCCGTTCGTACTTCCTTGCTTCCTTGCGCGTCCGTTCTATTGTTTTTAACCCCGGCGGTATGGTACCAGGCCAGGCTGAAATCTTTATTGCAGCATAAACTGTTCTAACGCGGGTCACAGATACCATTCGAACGACATGTGGTATTGGATTCGTTCGTTAGGCCAGTTTTGTGCACAAACAGTATTTTCGACAGCATAGGGTTTGTTTTCCAAATTTAAATGACAGCATAAACTGTTCTAACGCCGGTCGCAGATACCATTCAAACGGCATGTGGTGTTGGACTCATGTGTTAGGCCAGTTT
The DNA here is from genome assembly GCA_922989275.2 of Gari tellinella. Classification (NCBI taxonomy): domain Eukaryota; kingdom Metazoa; phylum Mollusca; class Bivalvia; order Cardiida; family Psammobiidae; genus Gari; species Gari tellinella. Next base: position 39,291,824 of record OV277857.1, on the reverse strand, counting down.
TGTGCACAAACAGTATTTCGACAGCATAGGGGTTTGTTTTCCAAATTTAAATGAGAGTATTTGTGTATTTGTGTATTAAATAGCCCGTCTAACTTGAGTCGCTGGTACCATTGGGGTTTAAACATGTCGTCTGCTTGAATATATTGAAAAACTCACCGCTAACTGTTTTGCGCGTCCGTCGGCGTCCGTTCGTACTTCCTTGCTTCCTTGCGCATCCGTTCTATTGTTTTTAACCCCGGCGGTATGGTACCAGGCCAGGCTGAAATCTTTATTGCAGCATAAACTGTTCTAACGCGGGTCACAGATACCATTCGAACGACATGTGGTATTGGATTCGTTCGTTAGGCCAGTTTTGTGCACAAACAGTAGTTCGACAACATAGGGGTTGTTTTCCAAATTTAAATGACAGCATCAACTGTTCTAACGCCGGTCGCAGATACCATTCAAACGGCATGTGGTGTTGGACTCATGTGTTAGGCCAGTTTTGTGCACAAACAGTATTTCGACAGCATAGGGGTTTGTTTTCCAAATTTAAATGAGAGTATTTGTGTATTTGTGTATTAAATAGCCCGTCTAACTTGAGTCGCTGGTACCATTGGGGTTTAAACATGTCGTCTGCTTGAATATATTGAATAACTCACCGCTAACTGTTTCGCGGCGTCCGTCGGCGTCCGTTCGTACTTCCTTGCTTCCTTGCGCGTCCGTTCTATTGTTTTTAACCCCGGCGGTATGGTACCAGGCCAGGCTGAAATCTTTATTGCAGCATAAACTGTTCTAACGCGGGTCACAGATACCATTCGAACGACATGTGGTATTGGATTCGTTCGTTAGGCCAGTTTTGTGCACAAACAGTAGTTCGACAACATAGGGGTTGTTTTCCAAATTTAAATGACAGCATAAACTGTTCTAACGCCGGTCGCAGATACCATTCAAACGGCATGTGGTGTTGGACTCATGTGTTAGGCCAGTTTTGTGCACAAACAGTATTTCGACAGCATAGGGGTTTGTTTTCCAAATTTAAATGAGAGTATTTGTGTATTTGTGTATTAAATAGCCCGTCTAACTTGAGTCGCTGGTACCATTGGGGTTTAAACATGTCGTCTGCTTGAATATATTGAATAACTCACCGCTAACTGTTTTGCGCGTCCGTCGGCGTCCGTTCGTACTTCCTTGCTTCCTTGCGCGTCCGTTCTATTGTTTTTAACCCCGGTATGGTACCAGGCCAGGCTGAAATCTTTATTGCAGCATAAACTGTTCTAACGCAGGTCACAGATCCCATTCGAACGACATGTGGTATTGGATTCGTTCGTTAGGCCAGTTTTGTGCACAAACAGTAGTTCGACAACATAGGGGTTGTTTTCCAAATTTAAATGACAGCATAAACTGTTCTAACGCCGGTCGCAGATACCATTCAAACGGCATGTGGTGTTGGACTCATGTGTTAGGCCAGTTTTGTGCACAAACAGTATTTCGACAGCATAGGGGTTTGTTTTCCAAATTTAAATGAGAGTATTTGTGTATTAAATAGCCCGTCTAACTTGAGTCGCTGGTACCATTGGGGTTTAAACATGTCGTCTGCTTGAATATATTGAATAACTCACCGCTAACTGTTTTGCGCGTCCGTCGGCGTCCGTTCGTACTTCCTTGCTTCCTTGCACGTCCGTTCTATTGTTTTTAACCCCGGCGGTATGGTACCAGGCCAGGCTGAAATCTTTATTGCAGCATAAACTGTTCTAACGCGGGTCACAGATACCATTCGAACGACATGTGGTATTGGATTCGTTCGTTAGACCAGTTTTGTGCACAAACAGTAGTTCGACAACATAGGGGTTGTTTTCCAAATTTAAATGACAGCATAAACTGTTCTAACGCCGGTCGCAGATACCATTCAAACGGCATGTGGTGTTGGACTCATGTGTTAGGCCAGTTTTGTGCACAAACAGTATTTCGACAGCATAGGGGTTTGTTTTCCAAATTTAAATGAGAGTATTTGTGTATTTGTGTATTAAATAGCCCGTCTAACTTGAGTCGCTGGTACCATTGGGGTTTAAACATGTCGTCTGCTTGAATATATTGAATAACTCACCGCTAACTGTTTTGCGCGTCCGTCGGCTTCCGTTCGTACTTCCTTGCTTCCTTGCGCGTCCGTTCTATTGTTTTTAACCCCGGCGGTATGGTACCAGGCCAGGCTGAAATCTTTATTGCAGCATAAACTGTTCTAACGCGGGTCACAGATACCATTCGAACGACATGTGGTATTGGATTCGTTCGTTAGGCCAGTTTTGTGCACAAACAGTAGTTCGACAACATAGGGGTTGTTTTCCAAATTTAAATGACAGCATAAACTGTTCTAACGCCGGTCGCAGATACCATTCAAACGGCATGTGGTGTTGGACTCATGTGTTAGGCCAGTTTTGTGCACAAACAGTATTTCGACAGCATAGGGGTTTGTTTTCCAAATTTAAATGAGAGTATTTGTGTATTAAATAGCCCGTCTAACTTGAGTCGCTGGTACCATTGGGGTTTAAACATGTCGTCTGCTTGAATATATTGAATAACTCACCGCTAACTGTTTTGCGCGTCCGTCGGCGTCCGTTCGTACTTCCTTGCTTCCTTGCGCGTCCGTTCTATTGTTTTTAACCCCGGCGGTATGGTACCAGGCCAGGCTGAAATCTTTATTGCAGCATAAACTGTTCTAACGCGGGTCACAGATACCATTCGAACGACATGTGGTATTGGATTCGTTCGTTAGGCCAGTTTTGTGCACAAACAGTAGTTCGACAACATAGGGGTTGTTTTCCAAATTTAAATGACAGCATAAACTGTTCTAACGCCGGTCGCAGATACCATTCAAACGGCATGTGGTGTTGGACTCATGTGTTAGGCCAGTTTTGTGCACAAACAGTATTTCGACAGCATAGGGGTTTGTTTTCCAAATTTAAATGAGAGTATTTGTGTATTTGTGTATTAAATAGCCCGTCTAACTTGAGTCGCTGGTACCATTGGGGTTTAAACATGTCGTCTGCTTGAATATATTGAATAACTCACCGCTAACTGTTTTGCGCGTCCGTCCGCTTCCGTTCGTACTTCCTTGCTTCCTTGCGCGTCCGTTCTATTGTTTTTAACCCCGGCGGTATGGTACCAGGCCAGGCTGAAATCTTTATTGCAGCATAAACTGTTCTAACGCGGGTCACAGATACCATTCGAACGACATGTGGTATTGGATTCGTTCGTTAGGCCAGTTTTGTGCACAAACAGTAGTTCGACAACATAGGGGTTGTTTTCCAAATTTAAATGACAGCATAAACTGTTCTAACGCCGGTCGCAGATACCATTCAAACGGCATGTGGTGTTGGACTCATGTGTTAGGCCAGTTTTGTGCACAAACAGTATTTCGACAGCATAGGGGTTTGTTTTCCAAATTTAAATGAGAGTATTTGTGTATTAAATAGCCCGTCTAACTTGAGTCGCTGGTACCATTGGGGTTTAAACATGTCGTCTGCTTGAATATATTGAATAACTCACCGCTAACTGTTTTGCGCGTCCGTCGGCGTCCGTTCGTACTTCCTTGCTTCCTTGCGCGTCCGTTCTATTGTTTTTAACCCCGGCGGTATGGTACCAGGCCAGGCTGAAATCTTTATTGCAGCATAAACTGTTCTAACGCGGGTCACAGATACCATTCGAACGACATGTGGTATTGGATTCGTTCGTTAGGCCAGTTTTGTGCACAAACAGTAGTTCGACAACATAGGGGTTGTTTTCCAAATTTAAATGACAGCATAAACTGTTCTAACGCCGGTCGCAGATACCATTCAAACGGCATGTGGTGTTGGACTCATGTGTTAGGCCAGTTTTGTGCACAAACAGTATTTCGACAGCATAGGGGTTTGTTTTCCAAATTTAAATGAGAGTATTTGTGTATTTGTGTATTAAATAGCCCGTCTAACTTGAGTCGCTGGTACCATTGGGGTTTAAACATGTCGTCTGCTTGAATATATTGAAAAACTCACCGCTAACTGTTTTGCGCGTCCGTCGGCGTCCGTTCGTACTTCCTTGCTTCCTTGCGCATCCGTTCTATTGTTTTTAACCCCGGCGGTATGGTACCAGGCCAGGCTGAAATCTTTATTGCAGCATAAACTGTTCTAACGCGGGTCACAGATACCATTCGAACGACATGTGGTATTGGATTCGTTCGTTAGGCCAGTTTTGTGCACAAACAGTAGTTCGACAACATAGGGGTTGTTTTCCAAATTTAAATGACAGCATCAACTGTTCTAACGCCGGTCGCAGATACCATTCAAACGGCATGTGGTGTTGGACTCATGTGTTAGGCCAGTTTTGTGCACAAACAGTATTTCGACAGCATAGGGGTTTGTTTTCCAAATTTAAATGAGAGTATTTGTGTATTTGTGTATTAAATAGCCCGTCTAACTTGAGTCGCTGGTACCATTGGGGTTTAAACATGTCGTCTGCTTGAATATATTGAATAACTCACCGCTAACTGTTTTGCGCGTCCGTCGGCGTCCGTTCGTACTTCCTCGCTTCCTTGCGCGTCCGTTCTATTGTTTTTAACCCCGGCGGTATGGTACCAGGCCAGGCTGAAATCTTTATTGCAGCATAAACTGTTCTAACGCGGGTCACAGATACCATTCGAACGACATGTGGTATTGGATTCGTTCGTTAGGCCAGTTTTGTGCACAAACAGTAGTTCGACAACATAGGGGTTGTTTTCCAAATTTAAATGACAGCATAAACTGTTCTAACGCCGGTCGCAGATACCATTCAAACGGCATGTGGTGTTGGACTCATGTGTTAGGCCAGTTTTGTGCACAAACAGTATTTCGACAGCATAGGGGTTTGTTTTCCAAATTTAAATGAGAGTATTTGTGTATTTGTGTATTAAATAGCCCGTCTAACTTGAGTCGCTGGTACCATTGGGGTTTAAACATGTCGTCTGCTTGAATATATTGAAAAACTCACCGCTAACTGTTTTGCGCGTCCGTCGGCGTCCGTTCGTACTTCCTTGCTTCCTTGCGCGTCCGTTCTATTGTTTTTAACCCCGGTATGGTACCAGGCCAGGCTGAAATCTTTATTGCAGCATAAACTGTTCTAACGCAGGTCACAGATCCCATTCGAACGACATGTGGTATTGGATTCGTTCGTTAGGCCAGTTTTGTGCACAAACAGTAGTTCGACAACATAGGGGTTGTTTTCCATATTTAAATGACAGCATAAACTGTTCTAACGCCGGTCGCAGATACCATTCAAACGGCATGTGGTGTTGGACTCATGTGTTAGGCCAGTTTTGTGCACAAACAGTATTTCGACAGCATAGGGGTTTGTTTTCCAAATTTAAATGAGAGTATTTGTGTATTAAATAGCCCGTCTAACTTGAGTCGCTGGTACCATTGGGGTTTAAACATGTCGTCTGCTTGAATATATTGAATAACTCACCGCTAACTGTTTTGCGCGTCCGTCGGCGTCCGTTCGTACTTCCTTGCTTCCTTGCACGTCCGTTCTATTGTTTTTAACCCCGGCGGTATGGTACCAGGCCAGGCTGAAATCTTTATTGCAGCATAAACTGTTCTAACGCGGGTCACAGATACCATTCGAACGACATGTGGTATTGGATTCGTTCGTTAGACCAGTTTTGTGCACAAACAGTAGTTCGACAACATAGGGGTTGTTTTCCAAATTTAAATGACAGCATAAACTGTTCTAACGCCGGTCGCAGATACCATTCAAACGGCATGTGGTGTTGGACTCATGTGTTAGGCCAGTTTTGTGCACAAACAGTATTTCGACAGCATAGGGGTTTGTTTTCCAAATTTAAATGAGAGTATTTGTGTATTTGTGTATTAAATAGCCCGTCTAACTTGAGTCGCTGGTACCATTGGGGTTTAAACATGTCGTCTGCTTGAATATATTGAATAACTCACCGCTAACTGTTTTGCGCGTCCGTTCGTTCTTCCTTGCTTCCTTACGCGTCCGTTCTATTGTTTTTAACCCCGGTATGGTACCAGGCCAGGCTGAAATCTTTATTGCAGCATCAACTGTTCTAACGCGGGTCACAGATACCATTCGAACGACATGTGGTATTGGATTCGTTCGTTAGGCCAGTTTTGTGCACAAACAGTAGTTCGACAACATAGGGGTTGTTTTCCAAATTTAAATGACAGCATAAAATCTTTACAAGAGTGTTAAACACTAGACTTACTGAATGGGCAGAAAAATACAACGTTCATGTAGAGGAACAAGCTGGGTTGAGAAAAAACATGAGCACAATAGATAATATATTTATTCTTAATGGTGCTATATCCCAGTTTTTGAACGAAAAAAAGAAATTGTTGCTTTTATAGATTTTAAAAAAGCTTTCGATTATGTAGTACGTGATGTTCTATGGTTTAAACTTGTGAACTATGGGGTTAGAGGTAAGATTTTGAATGTTATCAAATCAATGTATTGTAAACTTAAGTCTAAGGTAAAATATGACAATTGCTTAATGCCCCTATCCCACACCGACTACGAATCCCACGAATCGCTACGAATTGGAAAACGCTAGGATTCATAGTTGATTCTTAACAGATTCGTGGAGTTCTTACCTCATTCGTAGTCGATTCTTGCAATTCGTGAGCGGTCGGGGATTCGTGGCAAAAGTTTTGAGCTGTTCAAAGTTTTGGCCAAGACCTCCACGAATGGAACAATGGGTAGTTAATTCGTAACAAATTCGTAGTGCATTCGTAGCTGATTCGTAGGATTCGTAAACGGCGTTTTTGACGTTCGTGGTATTCTTAACTCATTCGTGGGATTCGTGAGTACTAGTTTGATACCTTTCTCCTGTAGCCAGGAGTCTGAGAGTCAATGCCATCTTCACTCCCGTATATATATTTGGTCTCACGTGAGTGTCCCTCCTCTGCATGGATGACTGACCTATAATCCTGGCATTCTTACATACAGCGCTCCCTCTCTATACAACGACACCCAATGGGACACACACAATATGTTCGGAGGGAGTCGTTATAGGGAGGGAAACTTAAGACTTGATTTACATTTGCAAACAGCTTGAATTAAGATCAGACGCCGAGTAACACGGCGTCTGGTCTGGATTCAAGATGTTTGTCACTCGTCATCAAAATGTCCAATATGTAAATTTGAGAAAACCAACAGACGATAATTTTAAGCAGTCGATATTGCAACAGCAACAATGTTAAACGTAAGTGTCATGTTTGGGGAACTGCCGTAAGGGTCGTTGTACGGAGGGGTCGTTGTTTGGAGGGCCGTTGTAGAATGTGAACACTGAAGTTGGTAAAGGTATTCTCATCTTCCACACTATAAGCTAATGTTCTATAGCCTTCTAGTCGGAGTCAGCCACTCTCTAACCCAGCACCTTGTGGATCTCTCCCTTCTTCTGCGGGATATCTTCTTGTTATTAGCATGCAGCTAGCGTTGATACGCCAGTTCCAAATCCAGTGCCACTGCTGCTCTATCTTAAAAGTCCATTTTTGGACTGATGCCCGAGTTGAAACGGGAACTACAGCGCTCCCTTTAACAATTGGAGACAAAATGTGTGCGTTGTTGGAAGGAGTAGTTATAGGGAGGGAAATTGGCTTACATTTGCAAACAATTTGAATCCAGATCCGACGCCGAATTACGCTGCGTCTGATCTGAATTCAAGCTGTTTGGCACACGCCATTATTTTTTTTTCTGTCAAATGTCTATTATGTAACTTTGAGAAAAACAGCAGCCAACAATTTTAAACAAACAATATAGCAGGCGTGAAAGCTTGGACATATTTGTGTTTGGTTGGAAAACAACGACAAGTGTTGTTGTAAGGAGGGAGTCGTGGTTAGGACGGTCGTTGCAGGGAGGGAACACTACATACCTTCAAGAATCCCACGAACCGTCAAGAATCAAATTTCATTCGTAGCTGATTCGTAGATGCATTCGGCACATTCGTAACTAATTCTTAGCGTTCGTGCAGTAGTCGTAGTGGATTCTTGCAATTCGTACTGAATTCTTGACAGTATTCGTAAGATTCGAGCCGAATCCCACGAATAGTCTTAACTCGTTCGTAGCCGATTCGTAGAGTGCCACGAATTGGATAGAAAGAAATGCCGAACTCCACGAATCCCCACGAATCACAGCATTTATCAATTCGTGGGATTCGTGGGATTCGTAGTCGGTGTGGAATAGGGGCATAAGTGAAAGCTTCTCTTTAACACTTGGAGTAGCTCAAGGAGAGTGTCTCTCGCCGTTTTTGTTCGCCATGTTTTTAAATGATCTGGAAGAGACCTTTCTCATAAAGGGATTCGAAGGTATTGACATTTATATGATAAAGCTTTGTTTAATTTTATATGCAGACGACATTTTGTTATTCTCTACTACAGAACATGGCTTACAAAGAGGGTTAGATATACTTTATGACTATTGTCAAAGATGGAAGCTTGTAGTTAATGTTGATAAGACCAAAGTTATGATTTTTAAGAAAGGAAGCAGAACACGAAAAGGTACCAGATTTACATATAATAATGCCGATATAGAAATAGTTTCAAAATTTAACTACCTAGGCATAGTGTTTACTTGCGGTGGTGCTTTTTTCTGAAACAGACACTGCACTGGCAGGTCAGGCTTTGAAAGCCATTTTTAAACTGAAGTCACATCTCTATAATTTTACAAATATTTCTGTATCACATAATCTTGAGTTGTTTGATAAACTTATATTACCAATACTGACTTACGGGTGTGAAGTTTGTGGATTTTCAAAGGCAGAAAAACTAGATTGAGTACATTTAGAATTTTGTAAACAGTTGCTTGGAGTCAAAGGGCAAACACAGAATAATTTCATTTATGGAGAATTAGGCAGAACTTCACTGAAAGAATACAGGTTTATTTCTGTAATACGTTATTGGTTAAAGACTATAAATTCTCATGATGCAAAATATGTAAAGTGTGTTATATAATATGATGTTAGATGAATTACACTCGTGGTTATCAAAAGTGAAAAGTGTATTGGAATCACTTTGGTTTTATGACGTTTGGCTGCACCAAGGTGTAGGGAATCCTAAACTTTTTCTCAATATCTTTAAACAGAGACTAACTGATAATTTCATTCAAGTGTGGCATGATCAAATTTCGAACTCGTCAAGAGCAGATAGCTATCGTTTATTTTCAGAGTTCGGTTTTAAAGAATATCTTAACAAAATTACTATTACTAAATTTAGGAAAGAATTAACTCGATTAAGAGTTTCATCACATAAACTAAAAATTGAAACAGGATGCTGGCACAAACCAAATCCCACGCCACGTCAAGACAGAAAATGCCAGCTATGTAACATCCTTGAAGATGAATATCACTTTCTGTTGGAATGTGCTCTTTATAGGCTAATAAAAGCTACATAAGCAATCATACTGGAGATATCCCAATATGTTTAAATTTATTGATCTTCTTAAATCAGAAAACGTAACCGAATTAAGAAACTTATCTATGCATGTACATAAAAGCTTCCAGTTAAGAAGCGGCACTTTTTACGTAAATAATGTGTGAAAAAGTACTACGGAGAAGTCCTGTGCTAAGTGACCACTAATTGGTGAGCAGGCGGCCGCTTGTGTAGATCTGGGACGAGACAGAGAGCTCATTAAAGAGCTTTCTGCATTATTTTAGTTCTGTATTAGTCGGCCGCCTTAGTTGCTCTTCTGTTGTGTGGTCGTTCAGTCTAGGTCTTCATGTAAAGCTTGAAGTTACCATTCAAAATTCGTATAAATTTTCAGAACACTTACAGGATATCTTGATCTCGAGTTGGTTAAGTGTATCTAAATAATTATAGATCTGCTCTACCAACTCAATATCAAGATGAAAAATTATCAAATTAACGTATTCTTATTATAATCAAAAAAAAATTTGTTCCAGAAATATTGTTATACAATCCATTTTATTAATACAATAATTGCGCGCAATTACCTCCCTTTATCATGCACAATATAAAGAACTGTTGTAAGCGGTCACTTAAAATGCGATTTAATTGCGCTTTTGGGACATATGGCTGCTTGTTGCGGGTCGGGAAGTTCAGAAAGGATCTTTAATTTTTGACCTCCCCAATGTCTGCATAGAACAGCCCCTGTCCATGGATGTGTACATGATTCTGTAACGAATGGCCGCTAAACACAGGTTTTGGCTGCTATATATATGTGATAGCTATAGTGTGAGAGACATGATAACTGACGTCGCCATCTTCCGTGCATGGAATGGATACTTAAATTCGTTCGGTCCTCGAAAGACGAGAATGTCTGTTAGGCATATATAACCAAGAAAAGGAAACTATTTCTACGATAACTAATGATTTTGATTACAATACGACCTCGTGTCGAAATTTCTTTTACGATAACACTATAAGTGAATATTTCACATTTTAATATGTCTCACTTTCCCCTCGTTAACATTGAAATTATACTTTGAACTTGATTAGTTATTGCATTATTTTGTATGCTTGTGTACTGTTGGGCCGCTGGCCTTATATATGAATAAAGTATCTATCATATTGGACAAAACTATTATTGCTATTACAAACAGTTTGGAGCCAGATCAGACGCCGGGTAACCCGGCGTCTGATGAGGCTCCAAAGACATTTTGATAGGAAAAACTTAATGACGAGTGACTAACAGCTTGAATCCAGATCAGACGCCGCGTTACCCGGAGTCTGAACTTGATTCAAGGTGTGTGCATGTGTAAGCCTATTTCCCCACCTAGAACGACTCCATCCGAACAACGCACACAATTTGTGTCTCCCGTTGGGTGTCGTTGTAGAGAGGGAACACTGTACCTTCATATGTGGTACTGCATGTATACTTAATAATAATCTGAAAGTGTAAAGTCTTATACATGTTTGAGATAAACGAAATGAAAAGTATGTGATAACACCAACGTTCCGTAAAAATCCAAACGAAACCCCAATGCAAGTAACCCCTTCACTGCCTTACGCCGAGTACACTTGTTATTCGCAAACAGTTTGGATTCTGATCAGACGCCGCGTTACGCGGTGTCTGATCAGGATTCAAACTGTTTGACATTTATTTCAATATTTCTTAAGTCAAAGGTCTCTTAAATTTAATTCTGAGAAATATAAGCAAACGACAATTATTGTTAAAACTTGATGACGTCACGGCAGTGAAGGGGTTCAGTTTAGAAAATGGTGATTTATATTTTTATCTGTGAGGAAAACAAGATGTAAGACGCCATAATCCTGGCTGCTTAAATTGATCAAGTTTGAAATAGTGAATCTTATTTTCTGCATTTAGCCCTATGGTGTCATTACTCATTAGAATTGTCTCTTCAAGACGATTGTAATGAGTAGCAACACCATAGGATTTGGTACTGAAATGAGTGGGGGAATGCTCCCTTTCAGATGGAGCCCTGCATGCACGATCAAACAACGTGAATCCTGGTGTGCCGCCCAATTTAGGTACATTTAATCAAATTCCAAACTGTCTCCTAAACTGGTGCACTTGGACCACACCAATGAATGTGGGTAGATGTTTTGACAGAAGAAAACATGTCAGACTCCGATTATTATTTTTATTTTACCATTCTTGAACATGGTATAGAGAACGACGAGAATAAAGGACTCAACCAATTCCCCTGCATATGCCAGAGGCAATTTCAAATAACGCCAAATGAAAGGTGTGTGTGAATAATCGAACAATGGAGACATACTTTGCAACATTGCTCGAGTTCAATCTCAGTGCTGTATATCCAAACTCAATGATACGTTTGAAAAGTTTACTAATTCATTGTGAAACAAAAGCAATCACCAAAGCTTCAGAGGCTGTATATTTTTAACATTTATTTCATAACTTTCCATCTGCTCCTTCTGTATCTCTCTAATTATTACAAACTCCATGGAATTTCAATTCGGTGTCACGAGTACAATATGTACGACTCGTTATGAGCAATGGATATCTCTATGGGTCGGATTAACAAACAATCAGGGCAAGAAATAATATTGTGTTTGTTATCAGTAGGTAGAAACATACAGTATGCGTCGATATAATGAATACGGTCAATCTCATAGCAGATTTGTATTTATTATGAATGAAACACTATGTCAAACGTCTATAATTATGGTAATTAGCTGGACCTTCGGAATGTTCGAGGACAAACGGGCTATATTATATAGACGGTTGTTTGCAGACAATTGGACGAATTGTCGGATCTTAGTGGATACTATGCTTTCGAAGAATTCGGGCTACGGCCGGTTGATGGATGGACAAAACTATGGTTTTCGTTATTTTAAAGTAAGAAGGGGGAAGGGGAGAGAGGTAAGGGATAGATATAAATGAATCATTATAACAATACAAAACTAAAACTGAAAGAATAAAGAAAAGAAAACTAGATAAAAGAACCTTAACTTTTGAAGTTTTACAAATCCCTTCTTTGACACAAAAGATAACAATACAAAACTAAAACTGAAAGAATAAAGAAAAGAAAACTAGATAAAAGAACCTTAACTTATGAAGTTTTACAAATCCCTTCTTTGACACAAAAGATAATATTTCAAATAAATGCTGCTGAAATGGGTAAAACATTATTGTACTGCACTAATTGCAAAACTGTGAGTCCCATGTATAAAAACTTGACTTATATTATATCTATGTTACATCGCTCCATCCCTACAACGACCTTCCCTACAACGACTCCATCCTAACAACGACCATTGCCGCTGTTCCCCCAAACAAGACATTTATGTCAAACCTATTCACGACTGCAATGCCGTCTGCTTAAAATTGTCGTCTGCTGTTTTTCTTTCCAAGTTACATATTGGACAGTTTTATAGGAAAAACTTAATGACGAGTGACAAACAGCTTGCATCCAGATCAGACGCCGCGTTACGCGGCGTCTGATCTTGATTCAAGGTGTGTGCATATGTAAGCCTATTTCCCCACCCTAGAACGACTCCATCCGAACAACGCACACAATGTTTGTCTCCCGTCGGGTGTCGTTGTAGAGAAGGAACACTGTACCTTCATATGTGGTACTGCATGTATACTGAAATAATAATCTGAAAGTGTAAAGTCTTATACATGTTTGAGATAAACGAAATGAAAAGTATGTGATAACACCAACGTTCCGTAAAAATCCAAACGAAACCCCAATGCAAGTAACCCCTTCACTGCCTTACGCCGAGTACACTTGTTATTCGCAAACAGTTTGGATCCTGATCAGACGCCGCGTAACGCGGTGTCTGATCAGGATTCAAACTGTTTGACATTTATTAAGTCAAAGGTCGCTTTAATTTAATTCTGAGAAATAAAAGCAAACGACAATTATTGTTAAAACTTGATGACGTCATGGCAGTGAAGGGGTTCAGTTTAGAAAATGGTGATTTTATTTTTATCTGAGAGGAAAACAAGATGTAAGACGCCATAATCCTGGCTGCTGAAATTGATCAAGTTTGAAATAGTGAATCTTATTTTCTGCAGTTTGCCCTATGGTGTCATTACTCATTAGAATTGTCTCTTCAAGACGATTGTAATGAGTAGCAACACCATAGGATTTGGTACTGAAATGAGTGGGGGAATGCTCCCTTTCAGATGGAGCCCTACACGCACGATCAAACAACGTGAATCCTGGTGTGCCGCCCAATTTAGGTACATTTAATCAAATTCCAAACTGTCTCCTAAACTGGTGCACTTGGACCATACCAATGAAAGTGGGTAGATGTTTTAACAGAAGAAAACATGTCAGACTCCGATTATTATTTTTATTTTACCATTCTTGAAAATGGTATAGAGAACGACGAGAATAAAGGACTCAATCAATTCCCCCTGCATATGCCAGAGGCAATTTCAAATAACGCCAAATATAAATTAAGTGTGAATAATCGCACAATGGAGACATATTTTGCAACATTGCTCGAGTTCAATCTCAGTGCTGTATATCCAAACTCAATGATACGTTTGAAAAGTTTACTAATTCATTGTGAAACAAAAACAATCACCAAAGCTTCATAGGCTGTATATTTTTAACATTTATTTCATAACTTTCCATCTGCTCCTTCTGTATCTCTCTAATTATTACAAACTCCATGGAATTTCAATTCGGTGTCACGAGTACAATATGTACGACTCGTTGTGAGCAATGGATATCTCTATGGGTCGGATTAACAAACAATCAGGGCAAGAAATAATATTGTGTTTGTTATCAGTAGGTAGAATCATACAGTATGCGTCGATATAATGAATACGGTCAATCTGATAGCAGATTTGTATTTATTATAGCCCATAGGTTTGCAGCATGAAGTCTATTATCGACGATCTGAATAGAAATCCTGTAACCACACGTCTGTTTATTAACACTATTAAGCGTAACGAGGGAATTGAGCCGTTGACGTCATGCCATAAGTGACAACATCGGTCCTTTACTTCAAATATGACCTGCAAACGACCTTGACCTGATCTCCAATTAACCATCCCAGTGTCCAGGTACAACTACCTTAAACTGTCGACGACACCCTTGCTAACGATATCGCAACATGACGTTGGTAAACAACAAATGACGTCTTTAGGGGCATGGTTTTCAAATATTTTACCAATATGCAATCTATTTTTGCTTAAGATACAAATATGCACTCGATATAATGAAAACAGCTTTAAAACTAATCGTTGAAGAATAGGCAGACAGATCGTGCAAAAATCCAGTGGAAGTTAAAAACCGTGTTTTTTATACTTATCCGCTTCAATTCATTCAACCATGACCATTTTTTGCACATAGTGATGTTTGTTTCTTAATTTTATTTATTGTAAAGCATCTAAACACGCATTCACTCTTTTAACTTGAAAATGTTTGCATTTTTGAAAAAGATATATACTTTTGCCCCTTTAATTATTTTGTTGAGTATACATGTACATTACCTTGCTATTTTTGTAACTATTAATATCTTTTTAAATTATTAACTATAATATAATTATTATTATATTATTATTATTATATTATTATTATTATATTATTATTATTATTATTATTATTATTATTATTATTATTATTATTATAATTACAACTTAGATTGTAACTATATGCATTCTCGTTTATAAACGAAAGGAAGCATCGTGCAATCAAATATATGAAACATGACAAACTTTTTTAAATATTGACGATCTAAAATCTAAGTGGCTAACAGTTTGGAGACTGATCAGATTCCGAGTTACAGGGCTGCCATTTCTCCGGAGTTTTTCTAAATCTTCGGATTTTTTCTAATATATGGTAGCTTAAAGCAGGCTGAAAGTATAGCAGAATGCGCCTTAAGGCGCATTCTGCTTTACTTCCAGCCTGCTTTAAGTAGACACGCGTCAACAAAAATAGAGACAGACAATGGGGTAAAGGTACGATTCATAAAATCGCACTTGAAAAATGCAAATTTTGAAATCTTAGGATTTGTTTGTCAACTTATGGCAGCCCTGGAGTTATTGGTGTCTGACTTGGGTCTAAATTAACAACCAACCCAATGTCGCAATGGGCGGTAAGGGGGGTTAAAATGGGCCAATAAACATGAAACTAGTCCCCATCATATAAATGTATATTTATACATTTTCTGACCCGATTTAACTTTCACCTGTAAAAGAGGCGGGACAAGGCGTGGCCTACTGCAATACAGAGCAGTTTTTAACTTGTATCTTGTACATTCATTATAACAAGATTAACCTGTTTAGATCCAGAGTAGTGTTACCCATTTGAACACTTGAATTGTTAGTTTTCTGCTAAAAAGTAAGAAGAGGAAAAGATTAGCCAGCGAATACAATTGTTACATACGGATTGCGCTTATCTTATGTACCTTTGTTAAAGCGACTCGCAACCAGATGGTGCATTAAAAATAGTAATTTGTAAATATGTGTCAAACGCTTATATAAATGGTAAAGAATTAGTTTAGGATAAGAAATTCTGTTTAAAAAAATGTATTTCAATAAAAAAAAATATTGGTCTCTTGTGGGATTCGAACCCGGGGCCCCGGCATTGGCGGACAGAAGGCAAAATAGGGGAAACCGCTTAGACCAATGGACCACGGAACTATCCGTTTATCTCGGATCGATTTAACATATTTCAATGTGTAGCGATCGAAAGTGCATACAACTTCATAATTCGGCTCGAGTTTATGTCTGAGCCCGTGTAGAGAAGCAACAACAACAACTATACCGTCTACTAGTCGGTATAGAAAAACGATGGAAAATATCTAAAAATCTAAGATTCGGTGACGATTTTTGAGACTTTTTTTGGACTGATCATATTTTTTTAATGTCAGAAGCCAAATAATGCCACAAATTTGCTTATATTTGAGTATTTTATTTTATTTTGACAAGTACACCATCCGGTTGCGAGTCCCTTTAACAGGTACTTTCACATTGCCAAAGTAAAGTCCGCTTAAATATGCCGTCTGTATTTAAGGGTGCGGTTCTTTGTTTGTTATTAAAAAAACACGTAAATTTACAGATTTGTGACTTATATATTCTCGAACGAATATAAAACAACCTGTTTCTAGATCAGACGTCGGGTTACTCTGATCTGGATCCAAACTATATGAACGTGTCAGTGAAGTTGCGATTATAACTTTGAACGGGTTTATAAACCTACTGCACGAATTTGTTACACTCAAAAAGTTTAGATCCAGACTCGGCGTCTCATCTGGATCCAAAATGACTGACACTCTGGTTATGTTCAGTGTGTTTCTTTTTTTAAAAGAAAACTTTTAATCAACTTTGATAATTGTGGCAGCCGAATTTTCAGACGACAATTATACATGTATATAGCGTACAGAATCATTCTGAATTGTCGTCTGCTTCAAATATATCGTCTGCTAAAAATCTTGAAAACAAGTTTCACGCTTTTGAAACAGAAGGAAAATTGAATACGAGTGACAAACAGTTTGGATCCAGATCAGACGCCGCGTTACGCGGCGTCTGATCTGGGTCCAAACTATTTGCAAATGTTAGACAAGTCGATCGCGCTTTGCATGGTAAGGGCTAAACCTATGGACGAACAGGTGATACGAAATGTTAACGGTAGGATGGTGATAGTGAAGAGCCGATTGTTATTAGAGATAGGCAGACACAGGTCGCGTGCCGGCACCCGTCCACCTAACCGCACTTGACAAATGCATGCTGTTATTTATTGATTAATATCCTGATAAGTAACACCTTGCGATGGGATTCGGCAACCCGGGGTGAAGTGGGTTATTGAAAATTTTATTAGATCCTTGTGTAATCACCCTTGTCGATAGAGGATCACGTCCAAAAAAATCCCTAAATTTAATTGCAGTATTACGATCGAATGTTCATTATGTTGCCAATGCACGTATCTTTGTAAAGTTAAACTTCAGTCAACCCATATTATGTCGGAATGTCGTCTGCTGTGAATTTGTCGTCTGCAAAATTTGAGAAAATATGAAGAAAAAAATATTTTAAAAATAATACTTGTTGAGTAAACTTTTTACAAACGGTTGCCAAACAGTTGGGATCCAGATGATCAGGTGACGCGTGACTCCATAGCCTGTTTCTAGTATTGAAAACAGGTTATCGCTTAAAGCAGTTTGAAAGTAAAGCAGAATGTGCATTAAGGAGCATTCTATTTTACTTTCAGTCCACGATGAGCTACAATCAGTTAGGATAAACTTAAAAGACAATATTTCTTCTGGTGCATGTTCACGACTATATAAAATGAAACTATTTTCTTCAATGGAGGAATAAATTCCATGTATATGCGTAAAATGTCTATCTATGGAGTAATGGATTCAATAGTGACGATCGGTCTTCATTCTGCTTGATTTAAAGGTTGTTGAATAAAAGTTCGGGTGTAATAAGTTCAACTCATCAAAGGTGTTCATGTCATATCTGTATTCAGGTACCAGAATGCATTGCGGCTCAGTTTTCAGACATCTACGTCTAACTTTTTTCTCACTGGGGACATTATAGACCACTTTCCGTTTGTACAACCGATTTAATTCTAGCCTATAGTCTCTACTATACTATACATAAGCAAATAGTGTAGACTCTGATGAAACGCCGCATTACGCGGCGTCTCGTCAAGGTCTGCACTGTTTGGTATGTCATATGGAATTATCTGCTTTATGGACAAACTCTGTAGTGACTTTAGATCAACGGTGTATATATAATATATATTATATTATTATAAAATTATTATATATATCTACAATGAAATATTCCAGCAAGCACATGGGGAAAGCGCATTGCAATACAGTGGAGAATCTGTTAATCTTTCCCGTTTAAACGCAAACGTACGCAAACGCAAAACACTAAAACGTAGAAAAGAACAACTTTTGGACAATTCTGATAATTCTTGTTTATCTTGGTGGCAAACAGTTTGGAGCCTGATCAGACGCCGGGTTACCCGGCGTCTGATCTGGCTCCAAACTGTTTGCACTGCAAATAATAGTTTGAGCGTAAACGCGTTTATTGGGAAAGAATAACGTTTTCTCCACTGTATCCAGGCATAAAATGGTCAACGTTAAGATATCTGCCAAAAATCCTCAATAAACCACACAGTCATAATGACATCATCTTAATAATTGTAATAATAGTAATAGTAATCAAGACTTTATTTAATGAGGGAACACACTTTGGTAATAACCAATCTGTCATCTACAATACATTGTACTTTTAGTTTCAAATCCAGTTTTATAATTACTCGGTGTGTGATCTTTTTACAAAAACCTGCACGCTTCGCTAGCAGCGCGTGGCAACTTTATTTGGATAGAAGCGTATTTTTTATGATTTCGAATTTTAATTTAAAATATTTCGAATAAGTGTTAGCAGAATATCAGACGACAGAACAGTATTTTGCCAACGACACGTTAAAGTGTGCATACGCCCGGTATAACTCTATAAATGCACCCTTTATATAGTAATACATTGAATTTATTCCACTGCTGAAGAAAATAGTTTCACTTTCTACAGGCACAAATATGTACCGTAAGGAATAGTTTGAGTCCCAGGCCCGGATCCAGAAATTTCTGAGTGGGGGGGCACACTTGGGGAGGGTATGGGATGGGTGGAACCCCTCCCATAAGGGGGGTACGGGGGACCTCCCCCGGAATTTTTTTGAAATTAACATCAAAATGGTGCATGCTGAGGGCATTCTAGAATGATGTAAACATCCCTATGAAACACCAAAAAAAAGTGGTTTCATAAGTCAGAAAGAAGATTTAAACGTAAACTTGAGAAGAAGAAAAATCGATTCTCAGACAACTATAATTTAGGGTCGGACATTTTTTAATTAACACCAAAAAGATACATTCTGGGGGCATTCTAAGAAAAAAGTTTACATCAATAGAATGATGTAAATATCCAAACACCACAAAAGTGGTATTATAAGACAGAAAGAAGTTACAATCGTCATAAAGAGGGAAAAAATCCGGAACTTTTTTTAAATTAACATTAAAATGGTGCATTCTGGTGGCATTTGAGAACAATCTTCTAAGAAAGTTTACTTTAAAAGAATGATATAAATATCCTTTATGAAATCCCAAAAATGGTTGTCATAAGACAGAAAGAAGATGCATGCAATTTTTTAACGATACTTGACAAAATCAGCACTGAAAACAGTAAATAATACAGCGAAATTTTTTGAAATTAACAATAAAATGGTGCATTCTGGTGGCATTCTGAGCACATTCCTAGAAGAAAGCTTACTTCAAAAAAATGGTTTAAATATCCTAAATAAAACCCTAAAAGTGGTCTCAAAAGACGGAAAGAAGATGAACATTTTTACTTGACAAAACCAGCACTGAAAACAGTACATAATACAGTTCTTTTTTTTAAATTCTGATGGCATCTGAGAACATTCATAGAAGAAAGTTTACTTCAAAAGAACGATTGAAATATCCTTTATGAAATGCCAAAAGTGGTTTCATAAGACAGAAAGAAGATGCAACTTTTCTTAACGATACTTGACAAAATCAGTGCTGAAAACAGTACATAATATGGTGAAATCTTTTGAAATTAACAATAAAATGGTGCATTCTGGTGGCATTCTGAGAATATTCTCAAAAGAAAGTTTACTTCAAATGAATGATGTAAATATCCTTTATGAAACCCCAAAAGTGGTTCAGAGATAATGATACTACATGTTTAATATTCATAGTATAAACTGTCCCTGTCATTGGGCATAGCTCATGGGGAAGTTAATAAAATTGCGACAACATGTACACTCAATGCGCAGTTCATCGGCCCTTGATGTACTCGATTATACTAAAATATATGTTGTATTCCAATATTGTTTACAAATTGGGATGGGTTTAGATTAAGCTTTTTAACTTCGATTTTGGGTGAAACTCAAAGGTATACCTATCAGGCTTCATTACAACAGGTGAGCGGTATCAATGCCTTCAATGCCCTCTTATTTACGATTAAATTCAAGGTTCTACTTTTACAATATATCACAAAATGACATAGTGCACATTGAAACTAACTCTCCCCACAAACATTACATTGACAATTCCAATTAAGACTCGTCCACGTTTTACTTTATTTAAGGTTGTTGTATACAATTTATTACAAAACGTCAACAATGCAGAACCTGAGCGTTTATGAGCCCTCTGACCTGGATATTCGCTGTTTGTACAGAACAAGTTTTCCAGTCACTACTTAACTTTTAACAAAGTTAAGTACACACAAAAGTACACACAGTGCAGGCCCCAGAAGCTCTTTATGCACTGTTTCAGTGCAGATCGGGATAAGAGGGTTCATTTACAAACCCTCTGGTCTGGGTCAGCATTGCTCGTACAGGACAAGAGTTCTGGTCACTAGTACACTGCAGTTTACTTACAGTTAATTGAAACTTAAATCATTCTCCCTTAACCCTTTGAAACCTAGTCCCGCATTTAGGCGTCCTTTTCAAACAGTATACATGTGAAAAGTGCACTTGTCCTATGCAAAGAGTGAACACCCGGATCAGAGGGCTCCTTACGGAGCCCTCTGATTTGGGTCTTTACTGTTTGTCATATCGCAAAACATTGACAAAAACAACCCTTAAAGGTCAGAAATGGACTATACTTAAATGGAAACTGGGATTGTCCATTTGAAGTTTCAGGGAGGAAAGAGTTAAAACATCAAATGAACAATTCCAGTGACACTAAGAAACGATTTTTACAATACTTTATATAATGACAGACAGTGTAGACCCTGATCGAGGACTTCTGAAGGATTAACCCTTGTACATACGCCTCTAATTTATTCATCCACTGAATTTAGACAGTCACGAATATTTACCATAAGAAATACATTTTGTATTTATAGCCTAGTATAATTGTAGATGGTAACTTAAAGTAGGCTGGAAATAAAGCAGAATGTGCCTGAATGCACATTCTGCTTTACTTTTCAATCTGCTTTAAGTAGTCACCTGTCAACTAAAGGCAGGCTATGGGGTAAACTGTTAAGTAACTGTCTTTTCTCATCTTTCTGTAACCAGTGTAGACGATGCGATGGTCGCAGTTTTGGAATGAACCTATTCTTCCCAACTTGCTTTTCATGGTGACAGTAACAATGCGTGATCTGTATTTTTCCTTATAAGAACTTAACCAGACTTTCATTTCCATAGTAACCAAACTCCTGCTGCCAGGGTCTAATAGGGAACATGATGCACCTGCTAACTGTGATCCGAATCACTAAAACGCTTATTAGGTTGAAATAGCTGTAAAACAAAGCGCTTAGAAAACATGATTAAACCAGTGTAAGGGTGTATTGTTCCCACTACCAAACATGTGCCCCAGGGCTATAATGTTGTCTAAATAAAGAAGGCACCCCGCAGTGTCAAGACAGTAAAATGTAGGGGCCAAATAAGGGGCACACGCCAATACAGTAGAACCGTAGAGCTTAGTGGTGTCTCAGAAGTTAAAAAGAGTAAGTTAAAAAAAAAAAAAAGCCGGCTCAGCTGGGGGGGGGCACGTGCCCCCCTGTGCCCCCCCGGTAAATCCGGGACTCAAACTTTCTGTATCCCAGAAGATGGTAGCTGAAAGCAGGATGAAAGTAAAGCGCATTCTGTTTTTCTTTTAACCTACTTTAATTTAGTAGTCACCTGTCTTCAAAATTAGAAACAGGCTATTGGCTACGAAGTAACTGCATATGCCTGGATATTATTACGTCGAAGAACATAAGCCCCTTTGTTTTCATATAGCCCTGGGGGCAACACTTGTCCCCTCCGTAAATGGACCGTGCAACTGAATCCCCGAATATAAAATGAAACGGCACGCGACGCTAAGCGGTTTTGACAAAAAGGTGACAAAAAGGCAAATCTGTTTGAAGTTATAGTGACACGTGGCGATGAAATCAGAATCCACATGATGCGAAGATGGGCCTTACTTCTGGGTTCATTAATTTCCAATAAAAGAGCACATCACTGTGCATTGCCGCACTAACAATTAAACCAATTCTCCCTGCAATAAACGTAGCCTTTTTACCCCCAAAAAGTTGTAACTTTACCGCGTCAAATAATAATTTATGTAAATGTCACCACAAAAATACAGTTTCGCCCTGTTTGACCTCTGATCCTTACAATGCTTAACCCTATCACCCAGAAACGTCTGTTGATGCCTTTACTTATCCTTAAAATAAAATGTTTTTATGTTTCTATGTAATGCTCGGTTTAAAGGCCAATTTTTTTGGTTCCGCGAGATGTCCATTGGACTGACTTGGAAAACTGGAAAACTTGTTTCTGCATCCTGACAAGACGGCTATAAAAGCCCCGTGAAAATTAGACAGAAAGCGCCTTCAGGGTCGTTCTGCTTTATGTTTCCTAAAAACGCATTAAATTCCATTATTTCAAAATAAGAGTAGAAATCCGAAGATTTCCGAAAAATCCGTAGGCTCGGAGAAAAGTAGAAAAATCCGAAGGTTTCGGAAACGAAATTGTAGCCCTGTAGATGCAATGCAGTGAAATCCTATATTATAAAGTAAAGCAGACAACAAAAGAAATGTCTGCATTACTTTTACCCTTGTTCAGGAACGTATATTAGATAATCTACGTTCCTGCCTTGTTTAACCTATTATTCAATAGTCTGTTTCTATAGTAAAGAAGACAGGTGACCACATAAAGTAGGTTGAAAGTGAAGGAGGATGCGTATTAAGCTTTATTTTCAGCCACTAAAAGCAGGTTGAAAGTAAAGCAGAATCCGACTGAATTCTCATTCTGCTTTACGTTCAGCTTGCTTTAAGCTACCATCTGCTAGGATTTAGATAATATCTCCTATGGTTCATTTTCATGACTGTATAAATTGGAACTATTTTCTTTAGTGGAGGAATAAAGTAATTATCTATGGAGTCATTTTAACCCTTTCCCCAATAGAAGCGCCTTTTAGCGGCTATGATTTATTCATCCGCTGAAGAAAATAGTTCCAATTTAATCAGTAATGAATATGTATTTTAGGGAATATTTTTCTATATTATAGTACATGATAGCTTAAAGTAGGTTGAAAGTAAAGCAGAATGCGCCCTAAGGCGCATTCTGCTTTACTTTCAACCTGCTTTAAGTAGTCACCTATCTTAAGTACTAGAAATAGACTATGGGGTAAAGGGTTAAGATAGCACACCCCTGACGGGCCAATCAATGCAGGTAAATATCAATTCTCAACGTAGAGCGATTACCAAGTCTTTCAACTGACGACCGTATCGGACCATGGTACAAGGTTATAAAGCGTCATTTGAGTTGAGTCAGAGTTTGTGCTCAAGCAATCAAATGCTTGAGAATGACTTCAGACTCAACTCAGAAGCTTTATAACACAGGGCCCATGTTTCGCGCATCGTTCGGTACGGTCCGTCAATCGACTTTAATGACCGATTGCCTTACGAAGAATACCGATATTTAACTACATGAATATTTACCTGAACTCATTAGAAACGACCTACCTTTAATGACTGTTCGCGTGGGGGTAAAAGCTGTACTAAACTGTAGTTCGAACAGATCGCGCGATAGGGAGGATAACTTTTGAAACTTTTGAAACTTTTGAAACTTTATTGAAATATATCTGTATAAGGTCCACTACCGTGGACAGCATTAACATTTATACAAATAGAAAACATACATATCAATAGAGAGGTCATTAGTTGGGAATACGCAAATTCATTTGAAATTTTTATAATTTATAATAAAGCCTAAATAAAAAGTATTTCTTATGAATAAACAGATGTTAACCAAAATGTGTTCCATATATAGTCATACATATCACCTGACAGTTTAGATCATGATCAGTTCCTAGGTAACTCGGCCTCTGATCGTGGTCTATGCTGGCTCGAGTTCACTCTTTCAATTTGTATATTGATGTGTCATAATAGAAGAAGAAAGCATACAGGTATTTACCAAGCTCTACCTAATAGGATGAATAACAAAATAAATAAATAAATACTTCATTTTTGCCAACAGTAATGCTGGGGTACCCATATGATATGCTTCTCCAGCTAGACGAAATTTGGAGAAGAAATACAGGTACACACAGCAGTCTACTAGCTAAGAGTAGTATATGCGTTTACCAATTTCTCAATTTCTCCAACGAAACAAAATTTGGAGATACATGTAGATATTAGATACGAGTATATAAATAACTAAACCACTGGCACAAACATAAATACAAACTAAGAAACTTACTACATGTACAAATAAATACCCACATGTAAGACTGTACACTTTAGACACTTGTAAAGGGATAGAAAAGAGTAATAGAGAAATAGAGATAGAGAGAAAGAAAAAGAGAGGGAGAGAAAGAGAGAAGGAAAGATGAAGGAAAGAAAGAGAGAAGACAGACGGTCAGACTGACGGACAGACAGACATATATATATAGATAGAGAAAGTGCATCTAATGCCACATAGTTGAAATGCTGACGTGAAGTGTACATTTTATTTTACTCCTATCTTGCTAGCTTGATGTTTACTTCAAACGTATCGTCTGTGTAAGATTTCAAAATAAGTTGTGTGCTTATTAAACTGAAATAATTAAAATTATGTGCCAAACAGTTTGGGCTCAGACCAGACCCCACGTTATTTGGCGTCTGATCTGGATCCAAACATTTTGCAAAAGTTATCTATGTCGCAACTAGCTTGATAGGGGTTTCCAAATTAAATCAAAACAATGTATACTATGTGTCATTACAATATAATAAACTGCAGTTAGGCGTCGTTCGGACACAGTCGGGTAGCAATTTTGTCCGTGCAGTTGTGTCGTAAGCCCCAATTATAACCGTTAAAAGCATGCAGTTCTCGCAATGATTACAAAAGGCAGAATATAGCCATTTGACCGTATGTGGAAATGGATGTACTCTGACGATCAGTAGGGAGGTTTAGCCGAAGTGAGTCCAAGGTAAGCAGCAATTAATTTAATAAAGGAGAGCTTCTCTTACATCTAGTTCCCCACGGACGAAACAGCGACAGCGTTTTCAGGTATTATGGGTTCAGATGAGACGCCGAGTAAATCGACGACTCACTAGGATCCAAACTGCCGACCAGTTCGATCGCATGTGGCTAGCAGGCCAAAGGCAAATAACTCTTAACCTACCGATCCGCCCTCGGCAAATTACCATACTGTCAGTTTGGATTCAGATATGACGCCGATCTACTCTTCGTCATATCCGAAGTCACACTGATTGTAGATGGCCGTAAATTATTCTCACACAGTACATTTTGCACGCTTCAACCGTTATAATTGTTACAGCTTAGTTTAATGTATATCTAAGGGCTATAGAAGTATAAAATACATAGAATTACATCGTCGGGCATTTAGCAATATGGAAATAAAAATAAGTGTATGGTATCGCATATGCGCCATTACCGATTGGTGCGAGACACTAGTTTTGTCGACAGGTTGATACAGATCGCACGCTGACCTAGTCTGTGTATGATATGGATCCAACCTGTCCACAATAAAAAGCACCAGTAGTTCTGTATCAACTCGTATTTACAATTGTTAAAACTTGAAACAGTTTACTATTTACACTCATGTTTACCAAGTATAATAAAGATTTAAGTAACAAGTACATGTATATCTAAGGTAAGAGCTATAGATAGGGAGATTATTTCATAACACAGAATCTTTATTTTTGCATCAAACTCTACGGCGCTACTGCCCACTAGAATCGTCTCTTTGAGACGATTCCAATGGACAGCCACACCATAGGGTTTTGTGCCGGAATGAGTATGGAATTGCTGGATTTGTTCATTTTACTCCTTCCTATTTGGATCCCTTTCAGATGATTAGGTTTTAAAGGCTGCCATAATTTTTTTCACAAGAATTGAAAGATTGTGTAGCGTTTACAGTCATTATGATTCAATATCATAATATTAAAAGATATGGATCACATACGATAATATTTAAATGTGTTAATTGTGCAAACAAATATATCACACTTGATAAATTGATGTCATCCTTTCTTTAAGTATAGTCTAACCTGTATTAAGCGATATCTGAATTAGATATATTTATAGCTTTTATCTAAGAAATAATAAATTCATACCAGTGATATCACGAGGCCGACGTAATTTAATTTCTACGCATCTCAACTCCTTCCCGTGTTTTTCCACGATAAAACACTGGTATGAATCAATTATTTCGATTCTAACACTTCAATTTAATTACTATTTGCACCGACGCAACGACGCTACATTTCTTAGGGTACCCATTTCCGAAGCCTCGTTAAGCCGTTACAGCGCGATCGTGCTTTAATGTGAATTTAACAACGGATACGTTCCTTCTTTATTTTATAAATTCGAGTGCCAATGTGTGTTAGAATGATATTTACACACATGTGCCTAATGCAAGACTAAAGTAAGACAGAAAACCATATATGAGCTCTCTGCAAACCACGTTTTCCCTGAATTAAACAGCCATACCATTTTCATATACTTTAGCTGCTTGAAATCTCTTGTTTACTGCCCTGCCTGCTTTGTGAACGGTATTTTGTAAGCCTTCACATAGTTGACACTAAGGCTTTTATTGCTTTTTTCGATTCTTTTTTTTCTTTTTTGTAAACAATAACTGATGGGTTTTAATAATAATAATAATAATTATTATTATTATTATTATTATTATTATTACTATTACTATTACTATTACTATTACTATTATCATTATCATTTTTATTATCATCTCGTTTGCATTTTTGTAGGTACCGGTAATTTATAATAATGGCTTTGGAAGCCATTACTCCATAGATACGTATTTTAACACATTTAATCAAATCTTCCATTGAAGAAAATAGTTCCACTTTACACAGTCGTGAATATCGTGTGTCATAAGAAATAATTTCTATATTCTAGCAGAAAGTAGATTAGCTTAAAGCAGGTTAAATGTAAAGCAGGGTTCACCTTAACTCTTAACTCCCTAAAACTTTAAATGGACAATTCCAGTTTCCATTTTAGTCTAGTCCATTTCTGACTTTTAAGGGTTGTTTTTGTCAATGTTTGGCATTATGACAAACAGTGAAGACCATGATCAGAGGGCTCTGGGTCTTCACTGTTTGCATAGAACAAGTGTACTATTCACATGTACACTGTTTGAAAAGGACGCCTATATGCGGGACTAGGGTTCAAAGGGTTAAGGCACATTCTGCTAAAGCAACCTAAACTTTCAACTTAATTTAAGCAGTCACCTGTCTTTAAAACTAGAAGTAGGCTATGAAGTAAAGGGTTTAATATAACTGACATCTTACTGCAACATAAAAGTAGAGAAGAAATTCCTTTTGAAACCCTTTGCCGCAAAGCATTAGATAGCTACATGACCGCGCAATCAATTCGTCTCCGTAAAATATCATTATACCAGCTTTTTTATAGCGCTTTTTTCACACAGGAGTTGTGCATTCGAAGGCGCTAAAATAAATGAAATTGCAAATCATAATCTGATTTTTACAGTTCCAATTTATCTTCATTATTTAAATCATATTTTAATGTGAATAAATTTTGAGACCCTTTTATTTTTAAGCACTGTCGGGGTTCCAAGCAAACAGCCCCGCTTTTTTCCAATAGTTCTGAACTCTACCCGCTGTCACTAGGAAAATCTATCGAACAGCTGTGTAAATCGATATTGATGGGCATCAGAGTGACAAAGGCGGCGAGAACAAAAGCCGGGCTCTTCATCAAAGGGCTCGAAACACCGTTGTAATAGGGGAGAAACAAGCGGGTTTTCTATGGATTTTGAGGGGCAGGTGTGCGGTATGAGCGCACACGGTACCGTTCCCTGGTAAAAATGCGCCGTTATTCCCGCTAACTTTAGACAGAAATATAATAGGGAATGGGGTAAAAGTTTTAGCCCCTGTCCCCTAGTTTAAAATTCTCGTTTTTTACAATTTTCAAATTTAGATTATATTAATGGACTTCTAACTGACTCGAGTGCCAAATATTGTTCAGCCTAAATATATAGAGACCGGGTTATTCGGCGTCAGATCTAGATACTAACTGTTTGCAAACGCCAAAATAGTCTTGGTGGATCTAGAATAAAGTTTTCAATTGATTTCTTCATATACAATTACATGTGTGTTGTTGTTGTTTTACTTAATTATTGAAATGAAAAATGAAATCAAAATTAAACCCACTTTCCGCCTTGCTCTGACACTTTTGCTAATTTAGATTTTAGATATTTTAACTGAGAAAAAACCCAACAGTATGTGCGCCCTGATACGGCGCCAAGTTAAGCGATTGAAATACACTTGAATTAAAGTTCTCTCTAAAACATGGGTTATCTAGGGTTATATAGCTCCCTATGTTATAAGGATCTGCACAGTTAGCAGCGATATGAGTTTAAGAAAAGGCACGTAATCTCTGGCTCTTTTTGTTAGAAATAAAATTAACAGTTATGGTCGTTTTTGCGGTGATGCCCATTACAGTAATTTTCTTGTACTCTTTAGATTGTTTAGCTAAAAAGTTTAAATCTGTTCAGTTCAAGGATTGAACAGTAGATCTATAGTTGGCATTTCTTTAACCCTTTACCCAATAGCCTTTCTCGAGTTTTAAAAAAAGTATCACTAAAAGCAAGTTTGAAAGTAAAGCAGAATGGACATAAAGGCACATTCTGCTTCACTTTCAGCCTGCTTTAGCTACCATCTGCTTCAATATAGAAAATATTTTGTATGATACATATTCATGACTGTATAAAACTTAAGTGGAATCTTTTTTCTGCAGTTAAGAAATAAATTTTGGGCTAAAAAATGTTTATTCATGTATAATGGATTAAACAAGCAGAGTCTACATTTTGTATTTTAAGTTCATTTGCTTCTTTTTATTTACACTCAGTTGCAAGGGAAAGTTAAGAGTAGATTCTACATATAAAAAAACCCATTTTGGAGCAGTCGCCAGTTTTATCATACATGCCTAACACATTTTAAGAAACAAAATGCACGTTGCCAGGATTTCCCAAGGCATATTCTATTTAACATAGATTTAATCCATTTTACTTTCATCTGAGTTACATGCAACTTCCGTAATTATGAATAATTTTGCCATGATCTTTATCAATAAAAATAAGCCAGGTGGTGTATTTATTTTTAGCATGAAAATCCATAAAACGGAATCACAGAATCACCTGATTCACTCGACAAGCTGCGGAGACAAAGAGATGCCATATTGTCGTCTGGTGCATTACCAGAGCGCGCAAGTTTGCTGCATGCTGATTGGTTAATGTATCGGAATCGAAGCTGCACAGTACCAGATATCTGGCCGTTAGCCAATAAGGAATAACGGCGCCATATTCGAATAAGGCACGCGCTCGACTGAAAGCACGCGCAGAAATCGGGAGCAGGTGGAATCTGCGAGGGGACGCTATGAAAAAATCGATTTTTGCCGTCTGCTTCATTTTAGAACAAAACAATAGACATAATGGAATATTGATGAAAATATCGTCCACGTGCTGCCAATTTTAAACTGAACTTTCTATAATAAGCATCAAAAGTACACATGATAACCTTTGAGCGCGTGGCAGAAAAAAATGACGTCTGCTCCTGATAGTGTCGTCTGGTAACCTTTACCCTTAACTTTAGCTTTGAAGACAGATGGTTGCTTAAAGCAGGCTTAAAGAAAAGCAGAATGCTCCCCAAGGAGCATTCTGCTTTGCTTTCTGTCTGCTTTAAGCTACGTACATCTACATCTGCTAGGATATTAGAGGAACTATTTCTTGTGATGCATAGATCTATTCAACACAGTATAAAGCATAGCTACATGTATGGTATAAAGTGGAACTGTTTTCTCTAGTGGAAGTATGAATTCAAGGCGTAAAAAGGTGCATATATTTTGAAATGGGTAAAATTGTAGTTAAACTTGCGGTCAGCAAACGTTTATTGGAAAAGTATTAGAATAGCTGAAGAGAGTTGGTTAAAGCATATAAAGAGTAAGGCATTAAAAAATTCAAAAGAACTCTCTGCTGGCGGCGTTTCGTTCTGCAATGAGCTGTCGCACGTCTTTGTGATTGTCAAGTTGTTGTTGTTTTTAGATCGCTTAAATACAGTAGATGTACTGACTGTCATATGAAATATGTATTTTTTATGAAAAGAGAAAAAACTATTTAAAAAGTCAAGATGTCGTAAAATAAATTATTTTTAACAGTTAATTAAATACTGTAAGTTGCTGTATGTCCCTTACTATACGCGGTATAAAATGACATAAGGGCGAGAGTGGAGAAAACGGCATTATTCATTTCCGTTCAATACGCAATAAAATAAAATAAAGAAAACTTTGGAATGGACATAAGTTACACTTTTAGCCCTTTGATGGATGATCAAATTATTCGTGATACTTTTACCCCATCACCGTTTCATAGTTCATGACTGTTAAAAATGGGTCTATTTTCTGTAGAAAAAAAAAAGAAAAAAAAAAAAAAGTAACAGAGCTGAACATAGCTTCCCGTGAGTAACTCCATTCTGACAAAGTAAAACTTTTAAGGGTGCTTGATCTCGCATAATCCCTAAAGATGATTTGAGATCGGTAAGTAAGAATCACCTTTGAATGCGTTTTGGAGATTAGTAAAGGGAAATAACTCTATCAAATTTTGGTTGATTTATGAACTGAGTTATCTACCTTCACAAATGATTAAGTCAATCGGCTAAGTTTCTAATAACATTTAAGGTCGTTTTTTATGATTTATTGCAAACTTACAAACAGTGCAGACCCAGAGTAAAGAATGAGTATAATTGTTGCTAGGGCTCAATGAGTTAACAGTTGTTTATTCCCCTATTTTTTAGCTAAGCTGAGCAAGTTCAAGCACATGTTTAAAGACATTACTGAATATTAAATTGCAATATTGTCCAATGATGGTGGCTTGGGTGGTTAGTGGTTACACCAAGTCAAGTAAAAAAGGCTTGAATTAAATCATGCAAAGCATGCTTTTAACACATTTAACCCTAGCGACGACTATAGTCGTCATTTACAAACAGTGAACCTGAGAGAATTGCTCTTGCCCTATGCTAACAGTGTAAACCCTGATCAGAGGGCTCATATAGGAGCCCCTGATCAGGGTCTACACTGCTTATCATTTTGAAATATATTGTTAAAATCATCCTCAAATAGTAAAAAATGAACTAGACTTATTTTGAAATTGGAATTGACCATTAAAAGTTTCAGGGATGAATGAGTTAACTGTACAACAAGAGCACCGCAAGCCGGGCACATTATACGCCCGTCAAATCGATCTTAGAATGTAGTCATACCAAAACCCTATCATGGTAAAAACAAAAGGGGAAGAACCCTGAAAGTTAGGGGTCATATGCTGACCAAGTTTCAAAAGGATGGGAATAAATTTGTTTGAGAAAGAGAGCTACAAACTAAAAAATGCCCGTTTTTGATGATAAAAGGGGCATAACTCTTGAATGTCAGGGGCAATCTTGCTGGTTATGGAACTTGACCGAGACATTATGGTCATACACATGCTGACAAAGTTTCAAAAGGATTGGAATTAATTTATTTGAGTTAGAGAGCGGACAAACTGAAAAATGCCCATTTTTGACAAAATAAGGGGCATAACTCTTGGAAGTCTGGGGCAATACTGCTGATTATAGAACATAACTGAGACATTATGGTAATACACATGCTGACCAAGTTTCAAAAGGATTGGAATAAATTTGTTTGAGTTAGAGAGCGGACAAACTAAAAAATGCCAGTTTTAGATAAAAAAAGGGGACATAACTCTTGACTGTCTGTGGCAATCTTGCTGGTTATAAAACATGACTGAGACATTATGGTCATACACATGCTGACCAAGTTTCAAAAGGCCTGAAATAAATTTGTTTGAGTTAGAGAGCGGACAAACTAAAATATGCCCTTTTTTTACAAAAAAGGGGCATAACTCTTGAATGCCTGGTGCAATCCTGCTGGTTATCAAACTTGACAGAGATATTATGGTCATACACATGCTGACCAAGTTTCAAAAGGATTAAAATAAATGTGTTTGAGTTAGAGAGCAGACAAACTAAAATATGCCCGTTTTTTAAGAAAAAAGGGGCATAACTCTTGAATGTCTGGGGCAATCCTGCTGGTTATCGAACTTGACCGAGATATTATGATCATACACATGCTGACAAAGTTTGAAAAGGATTAAAACATATTTGTTTGAGTTAGAGAGCGGACAAACTAATATGCCCGTTTTTTACAAAAAGGGGCATAACTCTTGAATGTCTGGGTCAATCTTGCTGGTTATCGAACTTGACCGAGATATTATGGTCATACACGTTCTGACCAAGTTTCAAAAGGATTGGACTAAATTTGTTTGAGTTAGAGAGCGGACATGAAAAAGTTAACGGACGGACAGACGGACAGACGGACGGACGGACGGACGGACAGCGCCACGACATAATACGTCCCGTCTGAAGACGGGCGTATAAAAATCGGTGAAGCATCTCATGTGAGGCCAGTCCCATACTTTTGATTGTTTGGTTTGAAAAAACATCTGAATTTGAGTATGTCAGGGCCTCTCTAGACAACATAACATGGCTATCCCACAGGTTCTTGCTTTTACAATTACTTTCAGGCCTAGTGAGAACAATGGCGGATCATTGAATGGACTTTGGTAATGTCTTTTCTCTCTGACTGGAAACATCTCTTGTTATTTACAAATACAGCGCCCCCTCTCTACAACGACACCCAATGGGAGACAAAATGTGTCTTTGTTGTTCGGAGGGAGTTGTTATAGGGAGGGAAATTGGTTTACATTTGCACACAGCTTGAATCCAGATCAGATGCCGCATTAAGTTTTTTTCTGTCAAAATGTCCAATATGAAACTTTGAGAAAAACAGCAGACGAGAACTGTAAGCTTATTTTATTACAGCAGCAAAAGCGTTAGACATAGTTGTCCTATTTAGGGAACTGCGCCAATGATCATTGTAAGAAGGGAATCGTTGTTGAGAGGGCCGTTGTAGGGAGGGATCACTGTACATCAGATCCAGACCAGGGGCCCGTTTTACTAAACAACTTACGCAAAAATTTTGCGTAAGTCAAAATCGTTTAACTCTTATTTTCGACCATAAACGTTTGCAAACAGCAAATAGCCAGATCAGAGGACGCGCTATTTGCTGTTTGTCGAAATTGATAACTAAAACTATAAATTAAAATTTAAATTTTGACTTACGCAAATAATTTGCGTAAGTAGTTTAGTAAAACGGGCACCAGATGCTAGGCTACTCTGAATCAATATTGTCTGACACTTACATAGAGCTCCAGATAAGAAGAGAATTTCAACAAGGGCCACCATGGCCCTAAATCGCTCACCTGGTTCAATATGTAAAATTAACCTATAGTGACCTAGATTATGACTGGACATGACCCACAATTAACCTTTAGAGTGTTAACAAGATTTTTCTATAATTTGACCTAGTGACCTAGTTTTTGACCAGACACAATCCATATTTGATTTTGACCTAAATTTGATGTAGGCAAACATTCTTGAAATATTTCATTCAGATCTAACGAGATTTGTAGCCTCTAGAGGGTTAACACTGTTTTTCTTTGATTTGGCCTAGTGACCTAGTTTTTGACCCGACATGACCCATATTCGAACTTGACCTATATATCAATTGGGCAAACATTCTAACTAACTTGCGTTAAAATCCAATACGATTTGTAGCCTCTAGAGTGTTCACAATGTTTTTCTAACATTTGCCCTAGTGACCTAGTTTTGACCGGACATGACCCACATTCAAACTTGACCTGGATTTCATCAAGACAAACATTTTGATCAAGTTTCATAAAGATCCATTGAGATTTGTAGCCTCTAGAGTGTTAACAACGTTTTTCTATGATTTGACCTAGTGACCTAGTTTTTGACTGGACATGACCCACATTCGAACTTGACCTAGATATCAATAAGGCAAACATTCTGACCAAGTTTCATAAGATCCATTGAGATTTGTAGTCTCTAGAGTGTTAACAAGGTTTTTCTATGATTTGACCTAGTGACCTAGTTTTTGACCGGACATAACCCACATTCTAACTTGACCTAGATTTTATCAAGACAAACATTGTCATGAAGTTTCATGAAGATCGGATGAAATTTGTAGGCGCTAGAGTGTTAACGAACAATTGTGAACAGACAGACGACGGACATTCAGCGATCCTAAAAGCTCACCTTGGCACTTCGTGCCAGGTGAGCTAAAAACTTAAATAGTTATTTCTGCATTAAACCCAATGGTTTCACTACGCAGTAGAATGGTCTCTTCAAGCAAGTGTAAGTACTCCGTGCTTCGAGACGATTCTAATGAGTAGTAACACCATAGGATTTGGTACTGAAATGAGTGAGAAAATATTGAATTAGTTCAGTGTACTCCCTTTTATCTGGGGCCCTGTATATCAATATATTTTAAGTCAGACTGCATAAGGCAATTTTAACCCTTTACCCCATAGCCCTATTCTAGATTTGAAAATAGGCGACTACTTAAAGCAGGTTGAAAGTAACGCAGAATGCACCTTAAGGCACATTCTAGCTGTTTTACTTTTAGCATGCTTTAAGCTTCTATCTGCTAAGATATAGACTTTTTTTGGTACATGTTTATGACTGTAAAAATTGGAACTATTTTCTTCAGTGGAGGAATAAATTAAGCGTGCTAAAAGGCGGTTCAATGGGGTAAAGCAGATGATAATACAGCAGTGACAAGAGTTACAACATCATTACAGTGGAGAATCTGTTATTCTTTACCAATTAACGCGTTTACGCTAAAACTATTATTTGCAGTGCAAACAGTTTGGAGCCAGATCAGACGCCGGGTAACCCGGCGTCTGATCAGGCTCCAAACTGTTTGCCACCAAGATAAACAAGAATTATCAGAATTGTCCAAAAGTTGTTCTTTTCTACGTTTTAGTGCTTTGCGTTTGCGTACGTTTGCGTTTTAACGGGAAAGAATAACAGATTCTCCACTGTGCACTTGGAAGGTGTTTTGATAGAAAGGAGAAACAAAATGTGGCATATAAGACCATGTTTATTTCATTTTATCATTTCAAAAGTGTGTAAACACATAACATTTGCGTAGAAATACAGCAAAGATCACAGCAAAAGTTTAAAACTTATTTATTTTACATTGATTACGAAACAAGTCATAATAACTTTATATAATATACAAATAATATGTGATGTCTTAAAAGTTGGTGTAATAGGTCATTATTTTAGAAGCAAAACTGGAGTGCCCACAGCAGGGCTGCCATTTCTCCGGATTTTTATCCTAGCAGATCGTAGCTTAAAACAGGCTGAAAGTAAAGCAGAATGCGCCTTAACCTTTCAACCTGTTTTAAGCAATCATGTGTCTTCAAAACAAGACACAGACTATGGGGTAAAGGTACGTTTAGTAAAATTGCGACTGAAAAATTGAAAATTTGAAATCTTAGGATTTTTATGATCAACTTATGGCAGCCCTGCCACAGAAAACCCACATGTCTGGATGTGCGACTTATGTACCCTTACTTTTACTATCCCGACCCAGGATCGAACTTGAGACTGAATTGGTGAGAAGTGGATGCACTAACCACTGCACTATCTCTGGAACACGTGTTTATTCAAATTAAACGTTTCAAGAGTACATTGTATGTAAATACAGTAAACATTTCTATTAAGACCACTAAAATTAAGGCTTATTGATTGTGTAAAGACTGGTGACAGCTTAACCCATTACCCAAAAGCCCTTTTTCTAGATTTGAAAATATGTGACTACTTAAAGCAGGTTGAAAGTAAAGCAGAATGCACCTTAAGGTACATTCTGCTTTACTTTCAGCCTGCTTTAAGTTACTATTTACTAGGATATAAAACATGTTTCTTATGGTATATCTTTAAGACTATATAAAGTGGAACTATTTTCTTAAATGGAGGAATGAATTAGAGGCCTACAAAGGGCATTTATATGGGCAAATAGGTTAAAGCCAGGTGGAAATTAAACAGAAAGCTCCTATAGGAGCTTTCTGTTTACATTTACCTTGCTTTAAGCAGTCATGTGCCTAACACACATGGTAATTAACAAAAGTTAGTGGTCATACTAGAGAGGTTTTATTGTACATGAGCTGTTGTGTATTCTACATTAGCAATACAGCAATATCAACAAAACAGTACTATTCTAACTCTAGACACTATAAATATATTGTCTGCTAAACATCCAATACTATAATTGGTATTTACCTTCATCCATAATTGCCAATATACAAACTGAGTGACCAACAGTTTAGATTCAGATCAGTCATCAAGTTACTCTATGCCTGATAGGTTCAAAACCATTTTCAGGTCTAGAAAACTCATTGCCAATTTTTAAGACAATATTAATTCATATGCAGTAAAACCGCTCTATTACAACCACTAAAAGAAGGATAAAGGACTTATGAAAGACAGCTTAAAGCAAGGTGAAAGTAAAACAGAAAGCTTCCAAAGGAGCTTACTGTTTTACCTTTACCTTGCTTTAGCAGCCTTGTCCCAGATAATACCATACACTTAACACATCTTAGTGGTTGTTTTACTATACTTGCTCACATACCAATAGAGCCCCTGTGTTTCTTTTTGAGAAAAAAATAAAAAATATTTTTGCCCGATCACAATCATCTGTTAACACCTCCCCCTCCCCCTCCCCCACTCACTCAAACCCCAACAGAAGTAGCCAAAAACAAACAAACTGCTTTAAGTGGTCACTTCTCTTTAACCCATTACCCCATAAATACGCCATTTTACGCCTCTAGTTTATTTTTCCAATGAAGAAAATAGTTCCAATTTATGAATATGTACAATAAGAAATATTTTCTGTACTCCAGTAGATTTTTTCTTAAAGCAGGCTGAAAGTAAAGCAGAATGTGCCTTAAGGCACATTCTGCTATACTTTCAACCTGCTTTTAGTGGTCACC
The DNA here is from genome assembly GCA_922989275.2 of Gari tellinella. Lineage (NCBI taxonomy): Eukaryota > Metazoa > Mollusca > Bivalvia > Cardiida > Psammobiidae > Gari > Gari tellinella. Next base: position 39,254,505 of record OV277857.1, on the reverse strand, counting down.
TGTCTTCAAAACTAGAAACAGGCTATGAGGTAAAGGGTTAAACTGAGATAATAAACAAGCTATGGTTTAACAGGTTAACCTTTATTAGGCTTAGAAAATTTTGTCTGAAAGATTTGCTGTCTGCATTAACCCTTTCAAGATCAAATTTATCGTGAGGTTTTTACCCCTTCACGGCCATATTGTCGTCTGCTTTAATACTGTTGTCTGCAATATCGTTTCAAAGTCAGATTTAAGGCAGTATAACTTGCATAATTTCAAAACAAGTGGCAACAGTTTTTATCCTGATCAGATGCCACGTTACACAGCGTTTGATCAGGATAAAAACTGTTTGCAAATGGGCTTTATGACGTCATTGAGAATGAAAGGGTTAACCCATAACCCCATAAATACATGTACCACAATTTATGCCTCATTTGAAGAAATACTTCCAATATATTATACATGTAGTCATGAATATGCCGCATCAGCAATATTTTCTTAATTCTAACAAATGTAAGCCTAAAGTAGGCTGAAAGAAAAGCAGAATGTGCCTTAGGGCACATTCTGCTTTACTTTCAACCTGCTTTAATTGGTCACCTATTTTCAAAACTAGAAACAGGCTATGGGGTAATGGGTTAAACTGCTGAACACCACAACTTTGTGATAATTGTTTCAAGCAGTATGGATCCCCATGAGACGCCGAGTTACTCTGCATCTCATCTGGATCCAAACTGATTGACACTCAGATGATATTTTATGAAATAAAATGCAGGTACAGTACTCCCTCTCTACAACGGCCCTACGAACAACGGTTCCCTCCTTACAACGACCATTGCTGCTGTTCCCAAAACAATATTATTATGTCCAACTTTTTCATGACTGCAATATAGTCTACTTAAAATTGTTGTCTGCTGGTTTTCTCAAATTTACATATTAGACATTTTGAAAGAAAAAACCCCATAATGACGAGTGACAAACAGCTTGAATCTAGATCAGATGCCACGTAACGCTGTGTCTGATCTAGATTCAGGCTGTTTGCAAATGTAAGCCAAATTCCCTCCCTACAATGCACATATATTTGGTCTCCCATTGGGTGTCGTTGTAGAGAAGGGAACACTGTAAATAAATTCTGAGAATTGTTGCAGACAACAAATTATGTAGACAACAATAACATAGTGCGCAGAAGATTAACCCAGTACCCCTCAGCCTGTTTCTAGTTTTGAAGACAGGTGACCACTTAAAGTAGGTTGAAGGTAAAGCAGAATGTGCCTTTAGGGCATTCTGCTTTGCTTTCAGTCTGCTTTAAGCTACCATCTGCTAGAATATAGAAAATATTTATAATGGTATATATTCATGACTTTATAGAGTGAAACTATATTCTTCAGTGAAGGAATAAAATGGAGGTGTAAAAAGGCATAAAAATGGGGTAATGGGTTAATCCTATAAATTTTCTGCCATTTTTTTTACATAAATATCACAAGATTGTCAAACAGTTTGGATCAAGATGAGACACATATTCAGGGCTGCCATTTCTCCGGATTTTTCCTAAGTCTTCGGATTTTAATCCTAGCAGATCGTAGCTTAAAACAGGCTGAAAGTAAAGCAGAATGTGCCTTCAAGCGCATTCTGCTTTACTTTCAACCTGTTTTAAGCAGTCATGTGTCTTCAAAACAAAAAACAGACTATGGGGTAAAGGTAAATTTAGTAAAAGTGCGTCTGAAAAATTGAAAATTTGAAATCTTTGGATTTTTATGATCAACTTATCCAATGTCTCATCTGTATTCAAATTATTTGCAATGCAGAAGGTTACCTATCAAACTTGGTTCAAATAATACAGTCGATACTCGATACTACGAACTCGCTTAAATCAATCTTACCAGTAGTTCTTAAGTTGAATTTTGATAATTCGATCTCATTTAAGTCGAACATACCCGTATTTCAAAGTTAAAACGGTGCTAAGCCATGTTTTAACTTTGAAATATGGGTATGTTCGAACAAACAAAAGGTCGTAGAATCGAGTTTTTACTGTTTACATGTACTGGTACCCAAGGAAATTCATTTGGTAACAAGAGGGCCTGAAGGCCCTGATATCGCTCACCTGTTGTACTGAAGCCTGATAGCTTTGCCTTTCTGTTTCACCCGTTTTGATCTAAATCAATTCAAATTTGTAGTATAGCATGTAAACAATTTGGAATACAACCTCATTATTCTAGTATAGTAGAATACATCAAGGGCAGATAACTAGAGCCTTAACAATACTGAAATTAAGCCTTTTCAGCATTTCAAAGTATATCAAGGGCAGATAACTATTGCCACGATGAATAGATTTCAACAATAATTGCACTCCTTCGAGAACTTATAGCTAGATACTTCGTTTACAGGACTATAATCAAAATCCATTGAAAACTGTAGTTGCAAGAGTGTAAATGCTGTAAGATATGGCATTTTCAGCAATTCAAGGGCAGATAACTCTTGACCTATGGGTTTGATTTCAACCATAATTACACTTATTTGAACTCTTATGGTCATATACAATCTGAGCAAGTTTGAAAAAGATTAAATAAATATTGTGGCTTCTAGAGTGTAAACAGTCTGTTAAATATGGCATTTTCAGCAATTCAAAGGTTGATAACTCTTGACCTATTGGTTTTATTTCAACCATAATTGAACTCATCCAAACTCTTATGGTAATATACAATCTGGGCAAGTTTTAGAAATATTAGATAAATATTGTGGCTTCTAGAGTGTAAACACTGTTAAATATTGCATTTTCAGCAATTCAAAGGTAGATTACTCTAGACCTATTATTCAGAATTCAATAAAAATCGAACTAATCCGAACTCTTATAGTAATATACAATCTGAGCAAGTTTGAAAAAGACTGGTTAAATTTTGTGGCCTCTAGAGTGTAAACACTGTGAAATATGGCATTTTCAGCAATTCAAAGTTTGATAACTCTTGACCTATTGGTCGGATTTCAACCATAATCAAACTCATCCAAACTCTTATGGTAATATACAATCTGAGCAAGTTTGAGAAAGACTGGATAAATATTGTGGCCTCTAGAGTGTAAACACTGTTAAATATGGCATTTTCAGCAATTCGAAGGTTGAAAAATCTTGACCTATTGGTCAAATTCCAACCATAATCAAAATCATCCGAACTCTTATGGTAATATACAATCTGAGCAAGTTTGAGAAAGATTGGATAAATATTGTGGCCTCTAGTGTGTAAACACTGTTAAATATGGCATTTTCAGCAATTCAAAGGTTGATAACTCTTGACCTATTGGTTGGATTTCAACCATAATCAAACTCATCCGAACTCTTATGGTAATATACAATCTGAGCAAGTTTGAGAAAGATTGGATATATATTGTGGCCTCTAGAGTGTTAACACTAAAATTGTTGACGCCGCACGACGGAAGACGCAATATGGACGACGGACGCCGGACATTCAAGGATTGCAAAAGCTCACCCTGAGCTAATTAGGTGAGCTAATAATAAAAAAATGAGAGCACTGCATGCTGGTACCAACGCTCCTCTGCAATTATGGCCAAATTAAATATATTAAGCCCACCTTATTTTACCTATTAATTACCTCTAAATGACCTTGACCTTTATTAGACATGGCCCAAATTTCACTGAGCTCAAGATCTGTTTAAGGTGAGTACACATACCAAATATAAAGTCTGTATCACATGTAGTTCTAAAGTTATGGCCAACATTAACATTTCTGACGACAACACAGACACCAGAGTGATGGCAATAGCTCGTAGTTTCTTTAAAACAGACAAGCTAATTAAAAAGATTTACAACCAGATTTGGCATGATTTTACTTTTTGCAAATGGCTATCTGCCTCTCGGGTATATAAAAACTTAAATATGAGTATAGGAAAAGGATTTATGTAAAAAAGAAACATTTCAAAGAGATTTTTTTTCTCAATGAACTTGGTGAGGATTCAAACCCATGTGTAGAAGACAAAACATATTTACCAAACTAATTCTCAACCTATTGAGCTAGCTGGGCAATTGTTAAACTACATGTACTGTATTTCATCCTATTTGATAAATAGAACTATTTTCTTCAGTAAAGTGAGAAATTAAAGGCAGCTGGGCTGCCATTTCTCCGGATTTTTCCTAAATCTCCGGATTTTTTCCCAGTACATGGTAGCTTAAAGTAGGCTGAAAGTAAAGCAGAATGCGCCCTTAGGCGCATTCTGCTTTACTTACAGCCTGCTTTAAGTAGTCACATGTCAACAAGTTAAGAAAAAGGCTATGGGGGTAAAGGTACGATTCGTAAAATCGCACTTGAAAAATTCAAATTTGGAAATCTTAGGATTTTTCATGTCAACTTATGGCAGCCCTGTAAAGGCGTAAAAATGCTGCATTGCATATCTATCGAGTAAAAGTTTAAAGACACTATTTTTAGCAACACACCAGCATGTGAAAACAGTAGAATGCAGTCCTTGGCATAAACAGAATACAAAACCATTAACCATAGCCTGTTTCTAGAAGATATGTAACCACTTAAAGCAGGTTGACAGTAAAGCAAAATACGCCTTAGGGCCCATTGTGCTTTAATTTCAGCCTGCTTTAAGCTACCTTCTGCTAGAATAAAGAAAACATTTCTTATGATACATATTCATTACTGTATAAGATAAAACTATTTTCTTCAGTGGAGTAATGATTTTATGCAAAAATGCATATCTATAATGTAAAGGGTAAAAGATACCAGCACTTTTTAGCAACAGGGCAGCCCGTGAAAACAGTAGAACACAGTCCTAATGGCATAAACAGAATACAAAATCATTCAACGATACGTCATGTAGTTGAGAGGTCTCTAAGCTTGGCTAGCAGTCTGTCCTGTATGTGTGACTGTATTCCCAGCCCACTAAGCACTGCATGGGGATCAGGCACATCTTCTATCATTGTGGCCAGTGCCTGAGAAAATACAAATACATGTGGATAAATGGGATTAAAAACTGTCAATAACGACCACTAAATCAAACAAATTATTTTTTGTTTAAGGCAGGTGACTGCTTAAAGCAAGGTGAAAGTAAAATAAAAAGCTCCTTTAGGAGCTTTTTGTTTTACTTTCATCTCGCTTTAAACTGTAACCTGTCTGTCATACACTCATTCATTCTTGGTTTAGTGGTTGAAATAGAGATGTTTTACTGTAGTTAGATTAATTCATAATGTCAGTATGTGCATATATTTCTCCTTCATGCTATGTAGGGCTGTGCATCAGCAGTTATTTCCTTCACAATTTTTATCCTGATATTTCATTTTAACGACGATACATATCATGATACGTATTGCCTGTGAGAATAAAAGGTGATGTGTATTGAAATTTTTTAGTCTGGATACAATACGTATCATGATACAGACTTTTAAATATAAACACAACAGTTGTTAGCTTGCAACTAGAGCCACTGGCGGCACTAGTGCAGTGGTAACACATTGGACTACGGTACCAGGGGTCGTGAGTTTGATCCCCCACCGGACCAGCGGTCTGACTAGGGGATTTTTTCTGAATCCCCTATGATGTACAGGAATGTTCTTGAGCAAGACATGTACCGCAAATTGCTCCTCTCCACCCAGGGGTTAAAATGGGTACCTGTGAAGAGTATGGTCTGAGTCAGTGTAGGCAAGATGGCTCAATGATCAGGGGAGTAAGTGTACAGTCAGCTGAGCGGTCATTCGGACTGAAAGTAGACTTTAACTTGGCATATCATTTTATTATCCACCCGGCCAAACAGAGCCATCCACCTGATTGTTTTAACAATACCTTGCTGTTAGTTTGCAACCAGAGCCATCCACCCTGATAACGTTTCAAATCAAATATGTATATATTAACAAATATATGTAATGTAAAAAGTATGATGTTGGAAGAGATATTTTCCCTTCAAAAAATATACATGTATCATTATACCGTCTTGTCAGTTACTTTAAAATGGATGTCTGTAAAATATTCAAATCCATTTTTCACTTTTGTTATAAGGCAAACAGTTTTCTGATGGGACACTTTATTATTAAGTGTAAATTGTGATGCACGATATTTAACACTCGTATCAATGCATGGCAGGGCTGATGAATGTATTGCATCACAGTATATTGCAAGATTCATTTACAAGCCGATAATCGGCCGCTAAGTACATCGCAATGCATCGATGAATCGTTACACCCCTAATGCTTAGCATCATGTGCTACAATTGCTTAGCATGAACAGTCTGAATCAAACATCCCGTATCTCAGCATCTGACCATGATTCAAGCTGTTTGCTTCTTTTAAAGGGACTCGCAACCGGATGGTGTACTTGTCAAAATAAAATAAAATACTCAAATAAAAGCAAATTTGTGGCATTATTTGGCTTCTGACATTAAAAAAATATGATCAGTCCAAAAAGAGTCTCAAGAATCGTCACCGAATCTTAGATTTTTAGATATTTTCCATCGTTTTTCTATACCTACTAGTTTTGGTATAGTTGTTGTTGTTGCTTCTCTTCACGGGCTCAGACATAAACTCGAGCCAAATTATGAAGTTGTATGCACTTTCGATCGCTACACATTGAAATACGTTAAATCGATCCGAGATAAACGGATAGTTCCGTGGTCCATTGGTCTAAGCGGTTTCCCCTATTTTGCCTTCTGTCCGCCAATGACGGGGCCCCGGGTTCGAATCCCACAAGAGACCAATATTTTTTTTTATTGAAATACATTTTTTTAAACAGAATTTCTTATCCTACATTAATTCTTTACCATTTATATAAGCGTTTGACACATATTTACAAATTACTATTTTTAATGCACCATCTGGTTGCGAGTCGCTTTAAAACAATGTAAAGACCAAGCAAAGCACCCAGATGACTTTTTAAGAAGACAATGTACATGTAATAGTTTGATGAAATAAAAATATAAACTTATACTAATCTATTGTGATGTTGTTTTTTATTATTTTCAAACCTTAAACATAATAAATACAGTGCACCCTCTCTACAACGGCCATCCCAACAACGACTCCCTCCTTACAATGTGACCCTTGCCCCAGTTCCCTAAAGAGGACAATTATGTCTAACGCTTTTACTACTGCGATATCGTCTGCTTCAAATTGTCGTCTGCTGTTTTTCTTAAAGATACATATAATTGATAGAATACATTTATTGACGAGTGACAAACAGCTTGAATCCAGATCAGACGCCGCGTAACGCAGTGTCTGATCTGGATTAAAGCTGTTTACAAATGTAAGCAAAGTCTTAATTTCCCTCCCTATAATGACTCCCTCGGAACAACACACACACGATGTGTCTCCCATTGGGTGTTGTTGTAGAGAGGGAGCACTGTTCAGATATCACAGCCACTTAAGAGAAGAATCATAATGTAAAAGACAGATGGTAGCTCCCGTAGGAGCTTGCTCCAAGCAACCATCTGACTTTAAAACCACAAATAAGTCTTGTTTGAGTGGTGGTAATTGTCTAGTTTGAGATAACTCAACTGTTAACCAATTTCCCCCATAGCCTGTTTTTAGTTTTTAAAACAGTAGACCTCTTACAGCAAGTTGAAAGTACAGTTAAATGCTAGCGAGTCTTTACTCATTCACCCCTGGAACATTTAATGGACAATTGCATAGTCCAATTAAGTCTAGTCAATTTTTGACAATTTAGGGTTGATTTTAACAATACCTTGCAAAATGACAAAAAGTGCAGACCCTGATCAGAGAGTTCCTGTAGGAGCCCTCTGATCAGGGTCTTCACTGTTTGCATAGGACAAGGGTACTCCTTACATGTACACTGTTTGATCATGATGATCATACTTGTCACTAGGGTTGAATGTGTTAAAGATGAAATACAGAACACAGTTCCATTTTTTATGGGAGTTTAAAGCAGGTTGAGGGTAAAACAGAATGTTCCCTTAAAGAAGCATTCTGCTTCACATTGAACCCGCTTCAAGTGGTCACCTGACTGTCTTGAAATTTAACAAGAGTGTGTCCCAGTTACACGAATGCCCCCGATGATACAGGGAGGGGAATCCAGACTATCAAATGTAAAATGTACGAGTTAGAGAGCGGAAACTGTCTTGGAGTGCCATAAAAGCGCCATTTTGAGGAATTCAAGGGCCATTACTCCAAAGGGCCTAGCATTAATTGGTGCCGCTGGTTATCCATTTTATGTCAACAAACATTTTCAGAACGTTTGGTGAAGATCAGATGAAAAGCAATGTGTTTGTGAAACACAAATGCCCCCAGCCAGCTTTATGTTCTGTAATGTAATGCTTATTTGCAAAAGCAGGTCAAAAGTCATGGTCGCATGGTAAATGAAACATTGGCATGGTTGGAGAAGTCTTAACACAAGAAACATACAATGTACGAGGGGTGTTTCATAATTAATGCAACTAGATCAATAACTTTATTAATACAAGTGCAAAATAGTTGTGTGATATATCATTCGAAAGAGTCATTCTTCGCCTACAGAATGGTATAATGCACAGTAAGATCACATGACTAAACAAGTCACACCATGAGCCTAAATGACCCCAAGTCAAGGGCACTGGACCGTTTTTGTGTATTTTTGAGGTAATGTTTCGAACAAATTTTGATACTGTAATTACCATGACGGTTTTATTATTTGAAACAATTTTATGAAACTTTCGGTCAGATTAATTTAGACAATTATACACAAATTACGCGATTTAGAATTATATCATTTCACAAAATGACAAAAATATAGGTAATATTTAACTCTTACTGAAAAAATCATAAAAAATGACACTAGTGTTATGTTCAAGAGGTTTTGTTGAAATCTAGAACACATTTTGTTATATCAAACCATGCTATAATTGAAGAAATTGAAGATGTTCATGTTTTAAAATCAAATTACAGACATACGAATTTAAAAAACAAGGGCCACTATGGCCCTAAATCGCTCACCTGGTACACCATGGCAAACTTGACCTATAGTGACCTAGATTATGACTGGACATGTATACCGACAATCAACCTCTAGAGTGTAAACAAGATTTGCCAATGATTTGACCTAGTGACCTGGTTTTTGACCGGACATGACCCATATTCAAACTTGACCTAGATATCAATGCGACAAACATTCTGACCAAATTTCATTAAGATCCTGACCAAATTTCATTAAGATCCATTGAGATTTGTAGCCTCTAGAGTGTCAACAAGGTTTTTCTATGATTTGACCTAGTGACCTAGTTTTTGACCTGACATGACCCACATTCGAAGTTGACCTAGATATCATTGAGACAAACATTCTGACCAAGTTTCATCAAGATCCAATGAGATTTGTAGCCTCTAGAGTGTTCACAAGGTTTTTCTATGATTTGACCTAGTGACCTAGTTTTTGATCGGACATGACCCACATTCAAACTTGACCTAGATATCAATAAGGCAAACATTCTGACCAAGTTTCATAAAGATCCATTGAGATTTGTAGCCTCTAGAGTGTTCACAAGGTTTTTCTATGATTTGACCTAGTGACCTAGTTTTTGATCGGACATGACCCACATTCAAACTTGACCTAGACATCAATAAGGCAAACATTTTGGCCAAGTTTCATTAAGATCCAATGAGATTTGTAGCCTCTAGAGTGTTCACAAGGTTTTTCTATGATTTGACCTAGTGACCTAGTTTTTGATCGGACATGACCCACATTCAAACTTGACCTAGATATCAATAAGGCAAACATTCTGACCAAGTTTCATAAAGATCCATTGAGATTTGTAGCCTCTAGAGTGTTCACAAGGTTTTTCTATGATTTGACCTAGTGACCTAGTTTTTGATCGGACATGACCCACATTCAGACTTGACCTAGACATCAATAAGGCAAACATTTTGGCCAAGTTTCATTAAGATCCATTGAGATTTGTAGCCTCTAGAGTGTTAACAAGGTTTTTCTATGATTTGACCTAGTGACCTAGTTTTTGACAGAACATGACCCACATTCGAACTTGACCTAGATATCAATGAGGCAAACATTCTGACCAAGTTTCATTAAGATCCATTGAGATTTGTAGCCTCTAGAGTGTTCACAAGGTTTTTCTATGATTTGACCTAGTGACCTAGTTTTTGATCGGACATGACCCACATTCAGACTTGACCTAGACATCAATAAGGCAAACATTTTGGCCAAGTTTCATTAAGATCCATTGAGATTTGTAGCCTCTAGAGTGTTAACAAGGTTTTTCTATGATTTGACCTAGTGACCTAGTTTTTGACAGAACATGACCCACATTCGAACTTGACCTAGATATCAATGAGGCAAACATTCTGACCAAGTTTCATTAAGATCCATTGAGATTTGTAGCCTCTAGAGTGTTAACAAGATTTTTCTATGATTTGACCTAGTGACCTAGTTTTTGACCGGACATGACCCACATTCGAACTTGACCTAGATATCAATGAGGCAAACATTCTGACCAAGTTTCATAAAGATCCATTGACATTTGTAGTCTCTAGAGTGTTAACAAGGTTTTTCTATGATTTGACCTAGTGACCTAGTTTTTGACCGGACATGACCCACTTTCGAACTTGACCTAGATTTCATCAAGACAAACATTGTCATGAAGTTTCATGAAGATAAGATGAAATTTGTAGGCGCTAGAGTGTTAACGAACAATTGTGGACGGACGGACAGACGACGGACGACGGACATTCAGCGATCCTAAAAGCTCACCTTGGCACTTCGTGCCAGGTGAGCTAAAAATCATAGCGTTGGAAAATTCATGTAAACGTTTTTCATTAGCAAAATGAGAAATTTCATTTTTTTAGAAATGAGATTTAATACAGCTGGGCCTTTTAATTGTAATGAAATCTTATTTATATTAAAATTCAGACATAAACTGATATATTTCAAAAACAAAGTATAGAATTTTTACTTTTAAAAAAGTTATTAGGTCAATAAGTAAAGTCTGAAAAGTGCTATTTTCTAGTGCCCTTAAGGAGGGGTCATTTAGATAAGTATTGTGATTTATCCCATAGTGTGATCTAATAGTGCATTATACCATCGTGTAGGTGAGAAATCGCCCTTTCCAACGATATATCACACATGCATATTACAATTATTATATCGAAGTAATTAATGGAGTTGCATTAATTATGAAACACCCCTCGTACATACAAAGTATGGAAGCTCTAGGCCTACTGGTTCAAATGTTATAGGCATATAAAGATTTATACAAAAGAAGGTCAAAGGTCAAGGTCACAAGGGCAAAAACGTAGGTATGGTTGGAAAGGTCTTGATACAAGAAATATATAAACAAAATATGAAAGCCGTAGGCCTACTGGTGCAAATGTTATAGCCATTTAAAGATTTTAACAAAAGTAGGTCAAGGTCACAGGTCAAAAAAGTGTTGTATGGTTGGAAAGGTCTTGCCACAGGGAAGACACCTGCCAAGTATAAAAGACCCAGGTGCAAAAATGCAAAGGTTATAGCACTATACTTATATTAATTAGGTCAAAGGTCAAGGTCACATATTCAAATACCTTGGTATGGTTTGAAAGGTCTTGACACAAGAAATATACATACAAACTATGAAAGCCCTTGGACTACTGGTGCTGATGTTATAGCCATTTAAAGATTTTTACAAAAGTAGGTCAAATGTCAAGGTCACAGTTGGTATGGTCGGAAAAGTCATGACATGAGGAACAAACCTGCCAAGTATAAAAGGCCCAGGTGCAAAAAGCAAAAGTTATAGCCAAGGTTAAGGTTTTTGGTTAAAGTGTAATTAAATAGAGCAACGGTAATGGTCAAGGTCCCATGGTCAAATACGTTGGTATGGTTGGAAAGGTCTTGACACAAGAAATATACATACAAAATATGAAAGCCTTTGACCTACTGGTGCAAATGTTATAGCCATTTAAAGATTTTTACAAAACAAAAGTAGGTCAAATGTCAAGGTCAAGGTCACAAGGTCAAATACTTTGGTATGGTTGGAAAGGTCTTGACACGAGGGAAACACATGCCAAGTATAAAAGGCCCAGGTTCAAAAATGCAAGAGTTATAGCCAAGGTTAAGGTTTTTGGTTAAAGTTTGATTAAATAGGTGAAAGGTGAAGGTCAAGGTCACATGGTCAAAGACGTTGGTATGGTTGGAAAGGTCTTGACACAACAAATATACATACAAAATATGAAAGCCCTGGGCCAACTGGTCGAATGTTATAGCCATTTAAAGATTTTTACAAAAGTAGGTCAAAGGTCAAGGTCAAGGTCACAAGATCAAAATGTTTTGTATGGTTGGAAAGGTCTTGCCATGAGAAATACACATGCCAAGTATAAAAGGCCCAGGTTCAAAAATGCAAGAGTTATAGCCAAGGTTAAGGTTTTTGGTTAAAGTTTGATTAAATAGGTGAAAGGTGAAGGTCAAGGTCACATGGTCAAAGACGTTGATATGGTTGGAAAGGTCTTGACACAACAAATATACATACAAAATATGAAAGCCCTGGGCCAACTGGTGAAAATGTTATAGCCATTTAAAGATTTTTACAAAAGTAGGTCAAAGGTCAAGGTCAAGAGGTCAAAAAGTTTTGTATGGTAGGAAAGGTCTTGATACAGGGAAGATACATGCCAAGTATAAAAGGCCCAGGTACAAAAATGCAAGAGTTATAGCCAAGGTTAAGGTTTTTGGCACAGACAGACGGACGGACGGACGGACGGACGTTCTCACAGTTGGACATTTGTTGGGTATATTTTTTGTTTAAAAGTACCCAACAGTACACTAAAATACCCAACAATAACAATAGGGCAATCACGGAATGAATGGAATCTATTGTTCTCCCTACCCAACAAAGGACCTTTCGTGCGCTCGGACGGAGGGACGAACCAACAGACATGACAAAAACTATATGCCCCCGAATCGTAGATTCTGGGGGCATAAAAACAGGCTTTATAGTAATGGTTATCTACTTTGATTTCCATTTCCACCAAGAACAAGAAGCATTGTACAATAAAACCTCTCTATTACAACCACTAAAATAAAGGCTAATTGAGTGTATAAAATATATGTGACAGCTTAAAGCAAGGTGACAGCACAGGGACCTGGCACGATTGATTTTTGAGAGAAAAAATTGTCAAAAGGTATATATAGAGACAAGGGGTACAACTGAGTGTTAGTACATGCTCACCCTATCTCGACAAAACCGGGCATATCATAAATAATAATTGATAAAACGACACCCTTTTTGCACTTCTGTCTAGCTTATATAATACCCTTCCATAAAAACATAACATAAAACCAACTGTAAGCATGCACTTTCAAAAGTAATTGCATTTACTCACAGAAATCAACGACTTTTGGAAAACGGGACAGGTGTTCGTTCACAGCTGAAACCGCATTGACCACTACTGTGTGCTTGTATAGGCGGTAATATCGAACATGACAGTCATACAGTTCCATGGATATCCATTTTTTACACCGATCAAAGCTGATTTATACTCAAACCAATGCAATACCAACAACAAATTTGCATGTTTTCATCGGCAGTAAAGCTCTTCTTGTACATGTAGGCTTTTTTGGTACGGCAATGATTTGAGAAGAAATCAGCTTTGATCGGTGTCAAAGCTGTATATTTATGGAACTGTATGACTGTCATGCTCGATATTACCGCCTAAACAAGCGTACAGTAGTTGTCAATGACTGTAACACTCGATTACCGCCTAAACAAGCATACAGTAGTGGTCAATGCTGTGTTAGCAGTGAACGAACACCTGTCCCGTTTTCCAAAAGTCGTTGATTTCTGTGAGTAAATGCAAATACTGTTGAAAGTGCATCCTTACAGTTGGTTTTATGTTATGTTTTTATGGATGGGTATTATATTAGCTAGACAGAAATGCAAAAAGGATGTCGTTTCATCAATTATTATTCGTGATATGACCGCTTTTGTCGAGATAGATTGAGAATATACTAACAATAAGTTGTACCCCTTGTCTCTATATATACCTTTTGAAAAAAATTTATCTCAAAAATCAATCGTGCCGGGTCCCTGTGGGTGACAGTACAATAGAAAGTTCCTAAAGGAGCTAAAAACACCTTGCTTAAAGCAGTCACCTATTGTAAACATTTATTAATTAACACCGTTTAGTGGTCATAATAGAGATGTTTCTCAGGGCTTCAGATAAGAGGGAGTAAACTGAACAATCAAACATTTCATTTTCTCACTCATATGTCAACTCCAAATCCTATGGTGCTAGTTCTCATTACAATTGTCTCAAAGAGACAATTGTAATGAGTATGACACCATAGGATTTAATGCAGTCATAAAGATTTTAGCTCTTGAAATACTCCCCTTATCTTAAGGCCTGGTTTTACTGTACTGTAACCTCTGCCCCACATACCTGCAACTCTCCTTCAGTCAAGACTGATATGGCATTTGAAGCACTTTCTTCCAATTGCGTCTGCACTTCATCCTAGCAAAATATAACGTGTACATACGGTCAGACTTGTGTTAACATGCTCTGCCATAGAAGCACAGTTTTATGCCTTTCCTTTTAGGGCCACAAAGAAGTCTAACCCAGTACCCCATAGCCTGTTTCTAGTTTTGAAGATATGCGACCACTAAAAGCAGGCTGAAAGTAAAGCAGAATGCACCTTAAGGCATATTCTACATTGTACTTTACTTTCAGCCTGCTTTAAGTTATGATCTTCTAGAATATATGAAATGTTTCCTATTTAACATATTTGATTCTCTATAAAATGGAAATATTTTCTTCAGTGGAGGAATAACTTAAAGGCGTAAAAAGGCATATTTATGGAGTAATGGGTTAACATGTTCTACCATAGAAGCACATTTTCATGCCTTTACTTTTAAGGCCGCAAAGAAGTCGAAGAACACCTCTATTTGCTCAGATAGAAACACCTTTTCTAGAATATAGAAAATATTACCTATTCCACATACAGTGAAACTTCTCTAAACCGCACACGTACAACATGATATTTTGAGTCTATAAATCCTTTCGTGGCAGCTTAATGCAGGATACAAGTTAGGTGGAAAGCTCTCTATGGGAGCTTTCTGTCCTATATTTATCCTGCATTAAATAGTCATTTGTCTTAAAGCCACGATCTCACTGTCCCGGTTTGGGTCCCTGGTGATCAGTCCCGGTTTAGCAAACTGGCAGTCACCGGCAGTCACCGGGAGTACAACCTTGGCGGCGCTGGGGACGACCGGCTTCCACCGGCTAACATCCCCGGATGCTTTAAAATGTTTAATACAACCGGGGGTCACCGGGAGAGCTACCAGAACCGGCTTCATCCGGGGAATCAACGCCGGGGTATGCCGGGGTAACGCCGGATCTTTACCGGCACATCCGGGGCAGCTCCGGGTCTCTACTGTGAACAACCGGGGTGTTTGCGAGGATAAATTTGAATTTGTTTTTAAAAAAATGCAGATTTCTAAATTTTGTTTTTAGCGTTTGCGTTTTGTTTGTGTTTAAATAGGAAATAATATCGTCCTCTCTATTGTATAGGGTAAATCTAATATATAAATTTATAGATAAATGGCTTCAGGCTAAAGTCTTTATGTCCACTACAAACAGTATGTAACCAGATCAGACGCCGGGCAAACTGTTTGAAACTCATATTAAAATGAAGTTTGAACAATCTACATTTTTATGTTCTTTTTTATCGCATTTCGTTTGTATTTCATCTCATATACCCCGAGAGACAAAAGAGAATTTATACTAATTCACGTCCACCCCGGTTTATGTCCTTTCCGGCTAACACCGGGTAACGCCGGCACGCCACCGGTGAACAACCGGGGTTGATCGGGACGACACCGGTGGTCACCGGGATACCACCGGCGACGATCAGGGTTATACCGGGATTAACCGGCCCTTCGCCGTAACCACGCCGGGTCAAACCGGGAACTCACCGGGATAGAATGGGGGAGATCCGGCTTCTTTACCGGGAGTCCACCGGGGTAACGCCTTGAATGTGAGATCGCAATTTATTTTTTCATAAAAGTCGCCCCGGCTCATCCCGGTTCCCCCCGGTACACCGGCTATTCTCACCGAGATGCACCGGGACCAGCACCGGGACAGTGAGATCGGGGCTTTAGTGGTCTGCTGTCTCTTACAAGGAGTGTCCAGTTATGAGTTTACTGCAGACATGTTTGTTCAAAGTCCTGTTAAAGATTCAAATAATTTTCCATCAGTAAACATCCAGACTGATTAAGATTTCAAACTTTCTAGGTATGGGGTAAAGGGTTAAGGACTTCAGTATTTGAAATACTCCCTTTTCCTGGATCAAAGATATATGTTTTATTCATAGAGAGGTTATACAGTGAATACCAACTTAATTGTGTTAATCTTAAAGTTTTTAAGGCAGGTGGCTGCTTAAAGCAAGATAAAGGTAAAACAGACAGCTCCTTTAGGAGTTTTTAACCCTTCACCCCATAGCCTGTTTCCATTATTGAAAATAGGTGACCACATAAAGCAGGTTTAAAGTAAAGCTTTGAGCCTTAAGATGCACTCTGCTTTACTTTCAGTCTGCTTTAAGTTACCATCAGCTATGATACAGATTTTTTTTCTGATGGTTCATGTTCATGACTGTATAAATTGGAGTTAGTATCTTCAGTGGAAGAATATATACTGAGACGAAAAAGAAACGCATGGTTACCTTTCAATGTACAGTAAAAACTTAATTCTACGAACTTGCGTTTTAACTTTGAAATACGGGTATGTTCGACTTAAGCGATACTGAGATATCAAAATTCAACTCACAAAATACTGGTAAGATCAATTTAAACGAGTTCGTAGTATCGAGTTTCGACTGTAGTTTTAAATGGTATTATTTAATAGAATATTCAAAACGATTATTTTATATCGACAACTTATCATATTGAACATATTGAAAAAGTTTCATTCCAGTGTGACCAATAGTTCACGAGAAAATGGTTTCTTATTGACATTAACCCCTCCCAAGTGAAAGTGTAGCGTGACTGCCTGTACTTGGAGAATCAAAGCTTGTTCAATATCTCGTATGGTCTCCTCGAGCATTTGTCCCAGCTATGACTCTCCTATGCATGGAGTTCATCAGCTTCCCCTCCTAATTCCATAACAGATCATTCGCAAAACTTATTGCTCTCAAGAACGCATGCGTCAGCGAAGTGTTCCTGACGACGTTGATACACATGACGTTAACCATCAGATCAATTTAGAGTGACCCGGGACTCATCAGTGAAGAGAACCTGTCTCCACTACATCAGTGGAAAGTTTTTGGGCGAATGTGTCGCCAACCACGCGCTACTGTGTACCCGACGCTGAGCATCAAGTGGAAAACCAACGTAAAGACTTCAGGCCCGCAGACCATTGACCCGTAACCAGTTTCGTACAGTGTCGGCATTGATATGATGATTTTGGTTGCCTAACGTGTTATCAGTGGTTTAACTGGCAGTACGGTGGCAATTGGGCAGGTGGGCTGGGTAATTGGTCCTGTCCTAACGTGACGTACAGACGTCCCGTTCGCCGTCGGTCTGCAAGGCTTTCCGTCTCTCACAGGCGTCTTACAAGACGTTCTATAGCCGAGAAATGCACATTGAACTGAACAACAGCTTGTGGTTAGCCTCGATGCACCAATGGTGATGCAATAGCTTGCCCCATCTGAACTTTGGCTAAGCGTACCATACTTCGAAGATGATGAAAGCAGTTTTTAAATCCGTAAAGCAATGTGTCAACTTCAAATGTACACCACTGACTGTTTTTAACAATTCAATATCTCGTCAACAAAATTTCACACGGGATATTTTGCATTTTCACATCTTCGCCGCTTACCACAAACTTTCACGAGATTGCGTAATTTTATCCACCAGAAATTGAGGACATTAGCAAAGATTTTAATTTACCGAATTTCATAAATCATGGCCAAGTAATAAAGAAAATATTTAATATTTTATGTACCCAGGTCTGTGAAGGTGGCACAGAAGCACAGCACGATATTCAAGCAGAACATTGATAAACATAAGTGCTAGCAGAACATCTCAGCAGAACATCCTAGCAGAACATTTTCAAATAACGCTCATGGATGAATGTTCTGCTGGCAGAAGATCTGAGCAGAACATACTAGCAGAACACTTGCAAATAACACTCGTGGATGAATGTTCTGCTGGCATAACATCTTAGCAAAGCGTCCCAGCAGAACATATATGTTCTGCTGGCAGAACATCTCTGCAGAACATCCTAGCAGAACATTTTCAAATAACGCTCGTGGACGAATGTTCTACTGGCAGAACATATTAGTAGAACACTTGCAAATAACGCTTGTAGATGAATGGCTGCTGGCAGAACATTTTAGCAGAACATCCCAGCAGAACATTGGCAAAAAATCTCAAATAACGCTCGTGGAAGAATGTTCTGCTTGCAGAACATCTCTGCAGAACATCCTAGCAGAACATTTTCAAATAACGCTCATAGATGAATGTTCTGCTGGCAGAACATCTCAGCAGAACATCCTAGCAGAACATTGGCAAAAAATCTCAAATAACGCTCGTGGAAGAATGTTCTGCTTGCAGAACATCTCAGCAGAACATCCTAGCCGAACACTTGCAGTTAATCTAGTGGATGTATACTCTGCTGGCAGATCATCTCAGCAGAACATCCAAGCAGAACACTTGCAGTTAATCTAGTGGATGTATACTCTAGATATACATCCAGAGTACTCTAGATATACATCTATTCTCTAGAATAGATCCAACATCCATTCTGTGTTGGATGTACACAGAAATATTGTAAGGAATGAAAGGTTATGTACTTTATGTCATTTGAATGATTTAGAAGACGAGTACCATTTTATACTGAAATGCCCTTTATATAACCATATTAGAAATATATATATTCCAATGTTTTATTCAACTCGCCCGAGCATGTATAAATTTATAAATTTGTTAAATTCAGAAAATAAAACAGTTTTAAACAAACTGGCACTCTATTGCATCAAAAGTTTTAAGCTTAGAAGTGATAAACTAAATGCATTGTAGATAAGTTTTTCAGGGTCCAGGGTTGTGGGGCGTTTGTGTTGGGTCTGGAATCGTTCTCGGGTGTTTGATTGATCAGATTTGAGCTTTTGCTCGGGTCTGGTCGGTCGGATGCTTGGGACCGGTCTCTTGCTCGGCTTAAGGGCTCTGTAGACTTGGACCAGGGTGATGTATGTTTGGTACGGTTAGTTATGTTGTTTATTCTCCATAGGAATTATTGTAGATTGAGCCTTGTCTAATAGATGTAAAAATGTGTAATCTCCTAAGACACTTAGGTGGGGGAGGGGGTGATTCAGAAAACTCCTGAAGGAGTTTTCTGCGTTACTTTCGGCCTGCAGTTAGTGGACATCCCCTGAAAATTCAAAAGAAAAATTCCAATCTCCAATTTTAAAAGCCAATTCCATTTTAACGATTATAATGACAAGCAGTACAGGGCCTGATCAGATGGTTCATTAAGGAGCCCTCTGATCGGAATCTTTACTGTTTGCATAAAACAAGTGTACTCTCCGCAAAGATATTGTTGTTATTGATAAGTATATGTGTCGCTATGGTGTAATGTTGTTAGTTACCATCACGTGTTCTGATGAGGTAGCTATGATGTAATGTAATTACGTCACAAGTATTTTATGAAGAAGTTACAAGTGTATAAAAATAGTACACACTTTTCCCCACGTGGCTTATGGCGTCATCTATGTACGTCATCATTGCTACGTATACGATGACGTGATGTGTAGTGGGGGGGAAAAAGTCAAGTTGTTTATGTTTGTGGGTTTAAAGATTTATATAGATCTATCTAAATCTTAATTTATAAGCAAGGTCAAATTTTAATAACTTAGTGAAATATTTGTGATTTGTTTGTTGATGTGCATTACTATATCAAATAGTTTCTTAATTGTGTTAAATGCGTTTAACTAGTGTAGTTTTAAATCTATTCAGTGCAATACTGCCGTATCCTCAAGTAACGCTACTCGCAGATGCGGTGGTGCTGCGCTGACTTCGGGTTAAATGTGAGAATGAAAATTTCTTTTCTTATGTTGCTAACAGGGCTGCCATTTTCAAGATTTTTCCAAAATTCTTCGGATTTTTATACTAGCAGAGTGTAGCTTAAACCGGGTTGAGGGTGAAGCTGAATGCGCCTTAAGGCGTATTCTGCTTTACTTTCGGCCTGCTTTAAGTTATCGCGTTTAAAAAAAAAAAAAATATGATAAAAATTGAAAATCTTAGAATTTTCTAGTCAACTAGTAGAAGCCCTGTGATAATGATGAGCACTCTCGGGATACATGGTCCATGTTGATATTTCTGTTAAACATGCCTTGTATCTCATAATTTTAGTACCATCAGTTTTATGTTATTATGTATATATGTTATGATGATGAGCTTGTATGCTTAAGTCAAAATAAAACATCTGTTCTGTTCTGTTCTGTATACTCTGCTGGCAGAACATCTCAGCAGAACATCCTAGCAGAACGTTTTCAAATAGCGCACATGGAAGAATGTTCTGCTGGCAGAACATCTCAGCAGAACATCCTAGCAGAACATTCTAAAATAACGCTCGTGGATGAATGTTCTGCTTGCAGAACATCTTAGCAGAACATTCCAGCAGAAAATATATATACAGAACATCTCAGCAGAACATCCCAGCAGACTATATATGTTCTGCTGGCAGAACATCTCAGCAGAAAATATTAGAAGAACACTTGCAAATAATGCTTGTGGATAAATGTTCTGCTGGCAGAACATCTTAGCAGAACATTCCAGCAGAAAATATATATACAGAACATCTCAGCAGAACATCCCAGCAGACTATATATGTTCTGCTGGCAGAACATCTCAGCAGAAAATATTAGAAGAACACTTGCAAATAATGCTTGTGGATGAATGTTCTGCTGGCAGAACATCTAAGCAGAACATATATATATTCTGCTTGCAGAACATCCTAGCAGAACATTTTCAAAAAAACGCTCGTAGATGAATGTTCTGCTGGCAGAACGTCTCAGCAGAACATCCTAACAGAACATTTTCAAATAACGCTGATGGATGAATGTTCTGCTGGCAGAACATCTCAGCAGAACATCCCAGCAGACTATATATGTTCTGCTGGCAGAACATCTCAGCAGAACATAACAGCAGAACACTTGCAAATAACGCTTGTGGATAAATGTTCTGCTGGCAGAACATCTTAGCAGAACATTCCAGCAGAAAATATATATACAGAACATCTCAGCAGAACATCCCAGCAGAACATTCTAAAATAACGCTCGTAGATGAATGGCAGAACATCTTAGCAGAACATCCTAGCAGAACATTGGCAAATAACGCTCGTGGATGAATGTTCTGCTGGCAGAACATCTCAGCAGAACATCTCAGCAGATCATCCTAGCAGAATTATTTTCAAAAAACACTCGTGGATGAATGTTCTGCTGGCAGAACATCTCAGCAGAACAAAGTAGCAGAATGTTTTCAAATAACACTCCTGGATAAATGTTCTGCTGGCAGAACATCTAAGCAGAATATCATGGCAGAAGATTTTCAAATAACACTCGTGGATGAATGTTTTGCTGGCAGAACATCTCAGGAGAACATCCCATTAGAATATATATCTTCTGCTGGCAGAACATCCTAGCAGAAGACTTGCAAATAACGCTTGTAGATGAATGCTCTGCTTGCAGAACATCTTAGCAGAACATCCTAGCAAAATGTTTTCAAATAGCGCTCATGGAAGAATGCTCTGCTGGCAGAACATCTCAGCAGAACATCCTAGCAGAACATTTTCCAATTATGCTTGTGGATGAATGTTCTGCTGGCAGAACATCTCAGCAGAATATCCTAGCAGAACATTTTAAAATAAATCTAGTGGATGAAAGTTTTGCTGGCAGAACATCTCAGCAGAACATCCCGGCAGAACATATATGTTCTGCTGGCAGAACATCTCAGCAGAACATCCTAGCAGAACATTTTCAAAAAACGCTCGTCGATGAATGTTCTGCTGGCAGAACATCTCAGCAGAACATCCTAGCAGAACACTTAAAAATAATGCTTGTGGATGAATGTTCTGCTGGCAAAACATCTCAGCAGAACATCCCAGCAGAACTTATATGTTCTGCTGGCAGAACATCTCAGCAGAACATCCTAGCAGATCGTTTTCAAATAACGCTCGATGAGGAACGTTCTGCTGGCAGAACATCTCAGCAGAACATCCTAGCAGATTGTTTTCAAATAACGCTCGATGAGGAACGTTCTGCTGGCAGAACATCCCAGCAGAACATCCCTGCAGAACATATATGTTCTGCTGGCAGAACATCTCTGCAGAAAATCCTAGCAAAACATTTGAAATAATGCTCGTAGATGAATGTTCTGTCTAAGCAGAACATCCTAGCAGAATACTTGCAAATAACGCTCGTAGATAAATGTTCTGCTGGCAGAACATCTGAGCAGTACATCATAGCAGAACATTTTCAGAATTACGCTCTTGGCTGAATGTTCTGCTGGCAGAACATCTTAGCAGAACATCCTAGCAGAACATCGGCAAATCAAGCTCGTGGCTGAATGTTCTGCTGGCAGAACATCTCTGCAGAACATCTTAGCAGAACATTTTAAAATAAGGCTCGTAGATGAATGTTCAGCTAGCAGAACAGCTTCGCAGAACATCCTAGCAGAACATTGGCAAATAACACTCGTGGCTGAATGTTCTGCTGGCAGAACATCTCAGCAGAACATCCAAGCAGAACATATATGTTCTACTGGCAGAACATCTTAGCAGAACATCCTTGCAGAACACTTGCAAATAACACTCGTAGATGAATGTTCTGCTGGCAGAACATCTCAGCAGAACATCCTAGCAGAACACTTACAAATAATGCTTGTGGATGAATGTTCTGCTGGCAAAACATCTCAGCAGAACATCCCAGCAGAACTTATATGTTCTGCTGGCAGAACATCTCAGCAGAACATTTTCAAATAACGCTCGAGGAGGAACGTTCTGCTTGCAGAACATCCCAGCAGAACATCCCTGCAGAACATATATGTTCTGCTGGCAGAACATCTCTGCAGAAAATCCTAGCAAAACATTTTCAAATAACGCTTGTAGATGAATGTTCTGCTGGCAGAACATCTAAGCAGAACATCCTAGCAGAACACTTGCAAATAACGCTCGTAGATAAATGTTCTGCTGGCAGAACATCTGAGCAGAACATCATAGCAGAACATTTTCAGAATTATGCTCTTGGATGAATGTTCTGCTGGCAGAACATCTTAGCAGAACATCCTAGCAGAACATCGGCAAATCAAGCTCGTGGCTGAATGTTCTGCTGGCAGAACATCTCTGCAGAACAACCTAGCAGAACATTTTAAAATAAGGCTCGTAGATGAATGTTCTGCTAGCAGAACAGCTTCGCAGAACATCCTAGCAGAACATTGGCAAATAACACTCGTGGCTGAATGTTCTGCTTGCAGAACATCTCAGCAGAACATCCAAGCAGAACATATATGTTCTACTGGCAGAACATCTTAGCAGAACATCCTTGCAGAACACTTGCAAATAACACTCGTAGATGAATGTTCTGCTGGCAGAACATCTCAGCAGAACATCCTAGCAGAACACTTACAAATAATGCTTGTGGATGAATGTTCTGCTGGCAAAACATCTCAGCAGAACATCCCAGCAGAACTTATATGTTCTGCTGGCAGAACATCTCAGCTGAACATCCTAGCAGAACATTTTCAAATAACGCTCGAGGAGGAACGTTCTGCTGGCAGAACATCCCAGCAGAACATCCTTGCAGAACATATATGTTCTGCTGACAGAACATCTCTGCAGAAAATCCTAGCAAACATTTTCAAATAACGCTCGTAGATGAATGTTCTGCTGGCAGAACATCTAAGCAGAACACTTGCAAATAATGCTCGTAGATGAATGTTCTGCTGGCAGAACATCTGAGCAGAACATCATAGCAGAACATTTTCAGAATTACGCTCTTGGATGAATGTTCTACTTGCAGAACATCTTAGCAGAACATCCTAGCAGAACATCGGCAAATCAAGCTCGTGGCTGAATGTTCTACTGGCAGAAAATCTCTGCAGAACATCCTAGCAGAACATTTTAAAATAAGGCTCATAGATGAATGTTCTGCTAGCAGAACAGCTTCGCAGAACATCCTAGCAGAACATTGGCTAATAACACTCGTGGCTGAATGTTCTGCTGGCAGAACATCTCAGCAGAACATCCAAGCAGAACATATATGTTCTACTGGCAGAACATCTTAGCAGAACATCCTTGCAGAACACTTGCAAATAACACTTGTAGATGAATGTTCTGCTGGCAGAACATCTCAGCAGAACATCCTAGCAGAACATTTTCAAATAACGCTGGTGGATGAATGTTCTGCTGGCAGAACATCTAAGCAGAACATCCTAGGAGAACATTGGCAAATAACGCTAGTAGATGATTGTTCTGCTGGCAGAACATCTCAGCAGAACATCCCAGCAGAACATTTATGTTCTGCTGGCAGAATATCTCAGCAGAACATCCTAGCAGAACACTTACAAATAACGCTTGTGGATGAATGTTCTGCTGGCAGAACATCTTAGCAGAATATCCCAGCAGAATGGCAGAACATTTTTGCAGAACATCCTAGCAGAACATTTTCAAATAATGCTCGTAGATGAATGTTCTGCTGGCAGAACATCTTAGCAGAACATCCATGCAGAACACTTGCAAGTAACGCTCAGATGTTCTGCTGGCAGAACATCTGAGCAGAACATTTTCAAATAACGCTCTTGGATGAATGTTCTGCTGGCAGAACATCTGAGCAGAACATTTTCAAATAACGCTCTTTGATGAATGTTCTGCTGGCAGAACATATTAGTAGAACATCCTATCAGAACATTGGCAAATAATGCTCTAGGCTGAATGTTCTGCTGGCAGAACATCTCAGCAGAACATCCTAGCAGAACACTTGCAAATAACGCTCGTAGATGAATGTTCTGCTGGCAGAACATCTCAGCAGAACATCCTAGCAGAACATTTTCAAATAATCCAGTGGATGAATGTTCTACTGGCAGAACATCTCAGCAGAACATCCTAGCAGAACATTTTCAAATAATCCAGTGGATGAATGTTCTGCTGGCAGAACATCTCAGCAGAACATCCTAGCAGAACATTTTCAAATAACACTTGTGGATGAATGTTCTGCTGGCAGAACATCTCAGCAGAACATCCCAGCAGAATATATATGTTCTGCTGGCAGAACATCTCAGCAGAACATCCTAGCAGAACACTTGCAAATAACACTTGTGGATGAATGTTCTGCTGGCAAAACATCTTAGATGAACATCCTAGCAGAACATATATGTTCTGCTTGCAGAACATCTCTGCAGAACATCCTAGCAGAACATTTTCAAATAACGCTTGTAGATGAATGTTCTGCTTGCAGAACATCTTAGCAGAACATCCTAGCAGAACACTTGCAAATAATGATCGTAGATTAATGTTCTGCTGGCCCCTGGGTAAAAAATGACCAGCCCTTAGGATTATCAGTTTTTTAAAGGGAAAACTTTTAAAAATCTTCTTCTCTGAAACAGTATTAAAGGCCCAGATCATTGATATGTGACATGTTGCTTTGTCATATGATTTACTACCAAGATTGTTCAAATTATTACCCTTTTGGTTAAAAAAGGTCCGCCCGGGGTTTATCAGTTTTACATATATAGGAAAACCTTTGAAAATCTTCT
Source organism: Gari tellinella (assembly GCA_922989275.2). Classification (NCBI taxonomy): domain Eukaryota; kingdom Metazoa; phylum Mollusca; class Bivalvia; order Cardiida; family Psammobiidae; genus Gari; species Gari tellinella. The sequence goes on along the minus strand of OV277857.1, from coordinate 39,228,822 downwards.
TCTTTTAAACCGTAAGGCCCAGATGATCAATATTTGACTTGTAGCTTTTCATTGTGGTCCTCTACCAAGATTATTCAAGTTATGACCCCTGAGTCATAGCTATATCAAAATGTTGTCTTGTCCAGTCAGCTTCCATGGTTCAATGTCTTCAGGTGAGCGAAATGTAGGCCCTGGCCCTCTTGTTCATTAGTGGAATTGCTCCTTTAAATCCATATTTAGTTAGCATTTGAGAAAAGAAAATACATGTTCAGAAGAAAGACGATGTGTTCGGAGGATTTTACAGTATTCACCAATTGCGGCAGTCTGTGTCTACGAGCATTGTCTCTACAACAGGATCAGTTTGAAACAGATCTTAGACTCAAAACGTGTGGAGTTAAATGGCCATACATATCACCTAGCGGGTGTCACCATGTTTAGAAATGCACATTACACAGCTATAGTGATTTTTGAAGAGAGATTTTTCTAGTTTGATGGTCTTGAAGGGAGTCTGCATCCTTTGTGTGTGTTATAAGATACTATTTGAGGAAAATCCCAATATCAGGACAAGTTATATATTGTTTTAGCTAAGGTCATTTCAATTATTATTATTAGGTAGATGGAACAAAAGAAGTTCATTCAGACACATCAATGGTAATAATTGAAATGATACCTACAGTTATTTAGTCATTCTCATTTTAAACAAGTGTTATGGACCCTTAACTTTGTACATGTATTCCGATTTTGGTGTGCTATACTACTGAAACGTTGGAAAGGAGCAAAACTGTAACTGAAATTACCTTAAAATGGACAGTGTTTAAACAAAAGGCCACATCAACTTGTTAAAGAGTCAGGTGAAATGGAAGACAACAGATGGCAACAAGCTTTAGAAAATACTGTGCTGAATATGAGCTTTGGTGATATTGTGATGTCCCATTGTCATTCCCTGTTTATATCCTCCGTTATCCTTTAGCATGTGTGAAGTCTAGAAACCAATTTATCAGAATGTTTTAATGATATTTGGGACAAGTTCTAATATGCGTTATCTCGTGTAAAGAAAGGGTATTTAGGTCAAATCGCAGATAAAAACTTGTGTGTACTCTAAGGTCACATAATCAACCCTATCTTCAGGAAACTTGATTTTCTACATGATGTCTTAGGCAAGTTTTATTACAGATTCTGCTACAGTTTTGCTCTGAATTCGAGTTTAAAAATCTAACCCGCATTTTTATGTGTTCATGCTGTTTTTGTTTTCTACTTAAAAGCATAAACAAATGAACCGAAACTGCACAAGATTTATATTAATTGACAGACAGAGCAAAATAATATTAAACAAGAGGCCCAGAGGGCCACATTTTACTCACCTGAGACATTGTACCATAGAAGCTGACTGGGCAAGACAACATTTTGATATATATAGCTATGATCCACGTGTCATTATTTGATCTCGGTAGAGGACTACAATGCAAGCTACATCTCAGATATTAATGATCTAGGCCTTACAATTTAAGAGAAGATTTTTAAAGGTTTTCCCATAAAAAAACTGACAAGCCCAGGGCGGGCCAATTTTAGTCTGGGTCATAATTTGAACAAATTTGGTAGAGAACCACAAAGCAAAGCTATATGTCAAATATTAAAGATCTGGGTCTTACAGTTTTGGAAAAGAAGATTTTTAAAGGTTTTACTATATAAGTCTGTGTAAAACTGATAAGCCCCGGGGCGGGCCAAATTTGATCCAGGGGTAATAATTTGAACAATCTTGGTAGAGGATAATAGGGCAAAGCTACATGTCAAATATAAATGATCTAGGCCTTACGGTTTCAGAGAAGAAGATTTTTAAAGGTTTTCCTAGGAAAAACTAATAGGCCCGAGGGCGTGGCCATTTTTGGCCCGGGGGTCAAAATTTGAACAATCTTGGTAGAGGACCACAAGGCAAAGCTATATATCAAATATTAAAGATCTAGGCCTTACAGTTTCAGAGAAGAAGATTTTTAAAGGTTTTCCTATATAAGTCTCTGTAAAACTGATAAGTCCCGGGGCGGGGCAAATTTTGACCCAGGGGTCATAGTTTGAACAACTTTGGCAGAGGACCACAAGGCAAAGCTATATATCAAATATTAAAGATCTGGGCCTTACAGTTTCAGAGAAGAAGATTTGTAAAGGTTTTCCTATATAAGTCTATGTAAAACTGATAATAGACTAGTCGGATTTCTAGAAATTGTGAATAATAAAAGAGTAGTAGGCATTTCGTGTTAAAAGTTGGCAAACAGTTGTTTTTACATAATTTGGGTGTGCTGAATCCAAAAATGCCGTTTGACAAGCTCTATTTTTAGTATTTAAGGTCAAAATGGCGGAAAACAAAATGGCCGCCGAAAACTCTATTTGTAACCCCCTAAACTTGTAAATAACAATGGAGTAGTAGTCATTTCGTGTTAATAGTTGACAAACGGTTGTTTTTACATAACTTGGGTTTGCTGAATCTAAATATGCCATTTGCCAAGCTCTGTTTTTAGTATTACAGGTCAAAATGGCGGAAAACAAAATGGCCGTCGAATTTTTTTTTTGAAAACCCCCCAAACTTGTAAATTATCAAAGAGTAGTAGGCATTTCGTGTTGTTTTTACAAAACTTGGGTGTGCTGAATATAAATATGCCATTTGCCAAGCTCTGTTTTTAAAAGATAAGGTCAAAATGGCCAGAAACAAAATGACCGCCGAAATCTCTATGTGTAACCCCTAAACTTGTAAAAAATTATGGAGTAGTAGGCATTTCATGTTAATACATGTAGTTTGAAAACAGTTGTTTTTACATAATTTGAGTGTGCTGAATCCAAATATGCCATTTGCTAAGCTCTTGTTTTAGTTTTAAAGGTCAAAATGGCGGAAAAGAAAATGGCCGCCGAAAACTCTATTTATAATTTCCTAAACTTGTAAATATTAATGGAGTAGTAGGCTTTTCGTGTTGATAGTTGGCAAACAGTTGTTTTTACATAATTTGGGTGTGCTGAATCCAAATATGCCATTTGCCAAGCTCTGGTGTTAGTTTTAAAGGTCAAAATGGCGGAATACAAAATGGTCGCCGAAAACTCTATTTGTTACCTTCTTAACTTGTATATACTAATGGAGTAATAGGCATTTCGTGTTTAAAGTTGGCAAACAGTTGTTGTTAAATAATTTGGGTGCGTTGAGTTCAACTATTTTATTTGTCAAGCTCTATCTTTAGTATTTAAGGTCAAAATGGAGGAAAAACAAAATGGCCACCGAAAACCCTATTTGTTACCACCTAAAATTATACTATGTTAGGCACATGGTCAACACGATGATAATTACTTGTATTAGAGGACAAAAAAATACTGTAACATAATTTTGGGAATCATAATATCATTCTGCCCATCTGCATCTGGGATACAGGTATTTCAGGTACATGTACAATGTATAAGGTGGACAGAAATATCGATACAAACTATTAATCAGATATACATGTATAGTCACAATTGTAGTAGATAGCAATGCCCTTAATATCTGAATTCAAGTGAGAATATACTCTTAACATACTCATGTTATAACATATAGTTTGAGATGGAGTTTCACTAATGTATATATTCCAAGGTATCAGTTGATGCATGCAGTTGCCGCGTGTCTCTATTTTACCGATAGTGATTTCTTTTCATTAGTCCTATGTCTAACATTTATTTTTTCAGATAAGGAAATATACTAGGTCACAAATTTTTGTTTTCAAATAAAAACACAAATCCAACCAAACAGATTATTATTGAATACCGCAACAATCACATAATTGTAGCATGAATATTTTGTAGTGTCTGTGTAGAGCAAATATCATTATTTAGACCATGGTAATCACAATTATGCCGCCGTTCAAAGGGAGTATATATATCCTACATAAATGTAATAGTGCATATGTAAGTTGCAATGCATACGTTTGCCCTGTAAAAAGAAAATATCAGTCTCGATTGTGAATCACATGTCCACTCTATATGCCCTTATTCGGGATAATGACAGCTTTGCTGAAATAACCTGTCCTTTCAGTTTCATTCAGTTTAAAAAGCATAATCACTTTCAAAGAAATATTGTTAAAAGATACAAACTGTTTTAAATACGAGCAGCACAGTAGAGTCTATTCAAGGTATATGTCTACTTTGTATTCAACTAAAATATTCATGTGCACTTAGTTTCTAGTGCCCGTGTGAAAAAAGGGTCAAGCAAAACGAGCAGAATAATGTCATTGTGTTGGGTTACAGCAGTGCTATTTAAATGGTAAGCATTGATTGTCTGCTTGTCTCAAGATCATCAGAATACCACTGTTATTTGCATTTTGCATCTGACTTTAGCCATCGCATTAAATTATACACTTGTAGTTTCAAATGATGCCGGAATCAACTATTTGCCAATAGTGTTTCTTGTGGTGTAGCATATTTGCAAAACGAGCACAATAGAAGCAGCGTATTATCTCAAAAGGGGCAGGGGTTAAGAAGCCAAACGGAAAAGAAGGACAAGCTACTAAAGCAAACAGAAAATGCGGGTTCGTCGCGAGTAGATACTGCTAATTCAAGGTAAAACTTTATAGATCCAAACAATCGAGTCGCTATTGACCGAATTTTATCAAGTTCTAGTGCTAGTCATGCCATGGGTTGGCACAAAAACATGCTATGCCACCTTCACGAGTAAGAGTCATATATCTCAAGACTTGCTGAGGCAGACAAAGACGAAGCAAGCTGCAGTAACACTGTCGCAAAGCAACAGCAAATATACGTTTCTAGAACATCTAGTAGTTCTATTTGGCCTGTCATGAACTGGAAGGCATGAATGTTTTGCAAGAATACTCATGCAAAAAAGAAGCTGTCATCTATCACAACATTCAGAATGAGCGAACAGATTCTCGAAGCTTCAAACTTTTACTAAACTCTCAGTATCCGTCTTGCTGGAGTTAATGATCTCATTGCATCAAAGGGAAAACCCATGTTGGGTGTTTCGTAAATTTCAACAGACGCACATCATAGACAAAGTAAGAATCAGTCAATGATTATGACGACATAGCTATACAGTGGCTTGTTTTTTAACTGAAAATGCACATGTACTAGAGCTGTCCGATGTATGGAAGAGATATTGCTCATTAACAGAAACTGCGGGGGTAGAAGTTCCTGCTTCTTTTAAAAGCAGAAGAACCTCTTTCAAGGAGAAGCTAGTACAACATGTAAAAGAAGATCACGATTTCATAACAATTCCGGGCATTAGCAAACATTGCTTGTACCTTTAAAGTTTGAACCTTCAACAATTTATGGTTTTAGTCACAGATGACACCGAAGAGAATGGGTTTGCAAGATCTATATACGCCCTTCGACAAGAACTACATTACAGGTCCCTGAAATAATGGAGGCGATTTTACCAGCGGAAATACCAGAGGGTAAGAGAGAACCCAAGTCAACAAATGAAACAAAAAGGAAATGGTTCTCTGTAACATCGGATAACCTTTTATCAACCCGTTCGATGGAGAGCGATATGGCGTTTTTCATCAACACACAAGATGACTCTGATTCAAGAAGAGTTGGCTGGACACGGTGCAATTAAACACTGATAAGTAGAAACCGGGAGATAACAAATGTAGGTTATATGCCAATTATACAAGCTCCTGCACATGAATTAGATTTATAAAAGCTCCTGCACATGAATTAGACACGTTAAACACAGTTGTCAGGCATTGTAGGCATGTTGCTCTTGCCCTTAGGTTAACAATAATATTATGTTGTGTTGACATTTGCTGAGGCACTGTTTTGAAAGTTAAAGAGGCTTAAGTGGGCAAAAGCATGATTATGAAAATCACTTGTTTGTAAATCTTGGTGGACTTCATACTTGCCCTCAGTTGTCTGAAATCTATAGGGCAACACATGTTAGCAAGTGGACTGCTCGATGTATGAACAGAGGGACACGCCCTTGGCCCTAGAGCAGCAGGACAAGTATTAGCATGGAAGAACTATGGAATGATGACGCATATACTTACTCCTAAAAGCATTATAGAGAATGATGATGCAACAATATCTAAACTCCATTCAGGATAAAGACATTGACATGTGCAATTTAACAGTATATTCTATGGCGGTAATCTCGCAAATGGCTACTATCTTCATTTTTGGGTAACATACAAGTACACAGAAGTAAGTGAGTACTAACGTGGTTCTTAATGTGAAATCTACATATTTACGACAGTATGATTTGACACAAATCTCATTGAAATAGAAAAAGTCTTTACAATTTTATTGCAAAATGCAATTGTTCTAATGTAGCCATTTTGAAAACTGAACGCCATCTTGACTTACGGGTACAAGAAAGATACAAAGTAATTCCATGGTAATCAATTTAAATTGTCCATAGTCAAAAAGTATTATTTGAAACAAATATCATTGAAATAGGACAAGTCTCAGCATTTTTACTATGAAATTCAACATTTCTGTAGTGGCCATATTTAGAAATGACGACCATCTTGAATTTTAAGTGACAGATACAAAGAAGTCATTGAATAATATCATCATTTAAAATTTGAATATTACATAATAAAAAAGTACTATATGACACAAAAGCATTGAAAAGAATAATTCTTTGCAATTTTATTGCTAAATGCAATTATTCTGTATATTCCATGGTGGCCATCTTAAAAAATGGCGGCCATCTTGAATTTTAAGTGGCTGACGGGTTTTTTCAAAAGATCAATCCCTCAGGAGTATGTGTGCCAACTGTTGTGCTTGTTATTCTCTTCAAATTTGCGACTATCTGCTCCACAATTTTCAGAAGTATAAGTAAAATGTTCACACGTATTTGTTAGTAAATATTTATAGGTGGCCATTTTGATTTCTGCCATTTTCCAATTATATGCTGAAGATACCACTAGACAGGCAGCCAAAGTGAGTTTGACACGAATTTATTTTCTTGTATGTTAGTTCTTTCTTTAAAGAATGTTTTTTTTATTATCATTATCATTTTGCTGCTATATATAACGAAGTGTATATTTGATTTGCTACATTTGGTTTTCTTCGGCAGCCATTTTGTTTCCGCCATTTTCCTAACCCTTGTGGTTTAGTTCGAAATGCGGTAGAATATTACATTCAACTTTTCAGAATTCTGCCTTTTTAACAGACAATGTTAATATTATGCCCATATGTCCGATGTAGCGTATCTTTATTTGACTGGAAATAGCGTTCAATGGCAGCCATTTTGTTTGCCGCCATTTTGACCTTAAATACTAAAATCAGAGCTTAACAAATGGCATATTTAGATTCAGCACCCCCAAATTATGTAAAAACAACTGTTTGCCAACTATTAACACGAAATGCCTACTACTCTTTGATAATTTACAAGGTTAGGGGGTAACAAATAAAGTTTTCGGCGGCCATTTTGTTTTCCGCCATTTTTACCTTAAATACTAAAAATAGAGCTTGTCAAACGGCATATTTGGATTCAGCATACCTAAATTATGTAAAAACAACTGTTTGCCAACTTTTAACACGAAATGCCTAGTAAGGTCAGAATTCTCCAAAATCCGCCTAGGCTATAAGCCCCGGGGTGGGGCCAATTTTGACCCAGGGGTAATAGTTTGAACAACTTTGGTAGAGGACTATAAGGCAAAGATACATGTCAAATATAAATGATCTGGGCCCTACAGTTTCAGAGAAGAAGATTTTTAAAGGTTTTCCTGTGAAAAACTGATAAGCCCAAGGGTGGGGCCAATTTTGACCCAGGGGTAATAATTTGAACAATCTTGGTAGAGGACTACAAGGCAAAGCTACATGTCAAATATTAAAGATCTGGGCCTTACAGTTTTTAAATTTTTAAAGGTTTTCTTATATAAGTCTATGTAAAACTGATAAGCGGGGCGGGGCCAATTTTGACCCGGGGTCATAATTTGAACAATTTTGGTAGAAGACCTTAACCCTTTCCCACATAGCACATCTCTAGTATTGAATATAGGTGTCCGCTTAAAGCAGGTTGGAAGTAAAGCAGAATGTGCTTTAAGCGCATTCTGCTTTACTTTCAGCCTGCTTTAAGCTATCATCTGCTAGAATATAGAAAATATTTTGTATTATACATATTTATAAATGTATAAATTGGAACTATTTTCTTCAGGGCAAGAATAAACTGAATGCGCTAAAAGGCGCTTCTATGGGGGAAAGGGTTAAGGCAAAGCTACATGTCAAATATAAATGATCTAGGCCATACAGTTTCTGAGAAGAAGATTTTTAAAGGATTTCCTAAGTAAAACTGATAAGCCCCAGGGCGGGGCCATTTTTGGCCCCAGGTTCAAAATTTGAACAATCTTGCTAGAAGATCATTAGGTAATGATACATACCAAATATCAAAGGTCTGGGCCTTTTGGTTTCTGAGAAGAAGATTTTTTAAGATTTTCTTATGCATTAAAAGTTGTCTATACGGTCATGTTAGAAAATCTAGTCCCACAGCAAGGGGAATAACTCTAGCCAAAATCTTTGAACAAGATTTCGTTCCCCCTTGTCACTGATGCTTCTGACGAAGTTTGGTTGAAATCGGATCAGTGGTTTCTGAGGAGATGTTGTTTGAAAATGTGAACGGACGACATACGACGGACGCCAGACACCGGGCGACGGACGATGGACGGAATGGTATCACAATAGCTCCTCCTGAGCCTTCGACCTTCGGCTCAGGTGAGCTAAAAACTGTGAAAAAATAATGCTTGTTTTTTACAATGTTTTCAGCTGTAGTAATTTGGTATGAAACGCACTAAGACAGCAGAGGAAATGGAACAAGGTTCCTTTAGAATTTCACAACTACATGTATATATGGTTTTATTCCGTATTGTTATTAGTGGGAGATACAATTTTTCATATCCTTTCCTAATTAATAGACTCAAACGTGTATTTCATTGTAAACCAACTTCTAGCATTATGTTTAGTACCATAAAACAATTATAAACTAAGCCAAATCGTCAGGGAAATAAACCGTAACAAAATCATTGAAAACATAAAAAGGCAGAGATAATGGAAAGTAAAATGCAATAAGTTTACGGAAACATTGTGAAAAACAGCCATTGTTCAACGAGTTATGGCTTCATATTTCACCATATTTGCCACATTAGTGCTCTAATCAGTAAAGCATGTACGTGCAGCAAACCTGCAGTAACTGTTTCATGATTTAAAGTTTCTGTACTGACTATGCCATGAACGGTGTGATATGTGACTTTGCCTCTGGTTAATATTTAGAGCGTTTGTGCTAAATTTTTCTCTTAATTAAAAATACTATTTTTACTCTAAAGCATAATGAGTATTTGTGAAGAACAGTCAGTTTACAATTTTGTATCGTGTACATAAAATGACTTATGTTTAGTTTTACAGGAATTATATTCATTATTTTATAACAGGTATACAGTCAGGATTCGATACAACGACACAGTTCGTTCCCAACAAAATGTCGTTGTAACAAGTCTGTCGTTATATTGAATCTTCATATATATATAGTTTTGAAAAGGTTTGTTCCCACCGATTTCGTGTCGGTAAGTTAGTATTCTGTTGTAACGAATGTCGTTGTATCGAGTCCTGGCTGTATACTGTTAGCATTTCACATTTTGAGCTCACCTGAGTCAAAGGCTCAAGGTGTGAAATGGTAACAGTATCATAAGTGAGGCGTAGGCATAGTTAGCCCCTAGCCGTCAATTGTAGTTGACTATGGTGTCCTACAATACGGAAGCTAACGAAAGCAACTTCTGAGCCAAAGTCAAACCATAACACAAAATAACCCAAATTGGATAGATTGTGAGCAAAAGGCAGTGTCAAAATAAGGTTAAAAATCAATGTGAAAAAGGAGCCATTACTAGTACAAGCAATGGCTTCTGTTTTACAATTTTGTTCCATGTATAACTTTACATGAAACGCACTGAAACAAGATTTGAACCAAAACAATTTTGGTTTCTATAATTTCAGTACTGTATCCAAAGCATTACACACATCTTGTTGGAGATACAAGTGTTGATATTGTGTTCTTAGTTCTGATTTAAACCTGTAGTTCAATGTACACCACCATTATGTTATGATTTCTGTGATAATAGCAATATAGAGTTGAGGTCAGAGCATGTTTGAAAGAATTGTTTTGCTTTTAATTATGGCAAAATAATGGCAAGAAAAGACTGTGTCAAAACGTACAATAAACCGATTGAATGTAAGCAGACATCAGTAAGGTTAACAAAACATTGTGAAAGAGTTATTGGTCATACAATCAAAGGCTTCTTTTTAACAATGTTTTTCACTTGAATAACTTAGTATGTAATGTACAGAAACTGGATCGGTAACTCAAATACGAGGGTAGTTCAAAAAGTTTTGATACTGGATCAATAACTTCAGTATCAAAGGTGCAAAATGCATGTGTGATATATCATTTTAAAGATCCTTTCTTTGCCGACACGGTGATATCATGCACGATAAGATCATATTACTCGATCAGCCCCGACATGAACCTAAATGACCCCTCCTCGAGGACACTGGACCTTTTTTGTGTATATGTGAGCAAATTTTCTAAACACAATTTGATACTATAATTATTAATACGGCTTTATTATTTTGAATAAGTTTATGAAATTTTCTGTCAAATACAATAAGACATAAATTTTATGCAAACACTACACGGTTTTAAATGTTATTATTATGCTAATTTTAAACACGTACTGAAAATATAATAAAAAATTGATCTCCTGTTATGTATAAAAGTAGTTAGGGAAACTACAAACTCTTTTTTTTATTATTAAACCAGGCTATAATTGAAGCCATTGAAAAATGGTTTCATGTTTTAAAATCAAAATGTAGATATACTGATCTAGAACATTTTCATAGCGTTCGAAAAAACATGTTCACTTTCGTCATTAGCAAAATAAGAAATGTTGATTTTGAAAAAATGAGATTTTAGACAGTTTCCCCTTTCAATAGAAATAAACTTTTATTTACATTAAAATTTAGACATAAACTGATATATTTCAAAACAAATTCTGGAAATTGTTCTCTTTAAGAAGTTATTACGTCAAAAAGTAATGTTTGAAAAGTGCTATGTTCCAGTGTCCTCGAGTAGGGGTCATTTAGGTTCATGTTGTGACTAATCGAGTTATGTGATCTTATCGTGCATTATACCATCGTGTAGGCGAAGAATTGCTCTTAAAAATGATATATCACACATGCATTTTGCACTCATTATATTGAAGTTATTGATCCAGTATCAAAACTATTTGAACACCCCTCGTATATATCTTTACAAAACAATTTTTCAATAAAACCTAAAACGTCTATAAAATGAGTTGTTTATATTCGATATTCCTCAAATTTGATAGAATGATTTAAGATATTGAAGATTGTTACTTTACCCATTACTTTTTCGCTCACTCCCTTTAACCTTTTCAAAACAAATCCGTGTGTGAAAACATTGTTTGGAAAGGAAAATAGCCTAGAAAGAGCTAATTGATTATATAAAGTTGTAATGACTGTGGTCTGCAAACGTTTTCAATATAGAAGTGTCTGCAAGTTTTAGCTTGGTAAATAGTTAATAATGGACATAATAGTGTATTTAATGGAACATGCGTTATCACATAACTACCCTTGTTTTCTATAACGAACAACGATCACAAATATCCTTGTCTCTAACATGTGTGAGATCAATATGATGACGTCATTTTAACGTCACTGTTTATAGCGGCGTTTTGATGTCACCAGGTCTTCAAAAAATGCCTATTGCTTTAAATAATAATCTGAAAATCGTTGGTTATGTGAGAAAAAGAATCTGTCACAAGTCGATGTTTAAGACAAGTTAATCTCAAACTCCTCTAGGATAGAACAGTTATTAAGCTCGCCAAATAACATTTCAATCCTAGACTCGTTTGAGATCAGTTTGTCTTAAACATCACCTCATGGCAGATCCTATATTTCTTATAAGCATCGTTCTTTGGTGCCTACCAGTACTAGCCTTATAAATGTGTCTTGCCTAAGGATTCTCAAACATCTTAGGCGAAGGCGGGAAATAGATCCTAGTCTAACAGGTGAGAGTCCTGTGCCAATCTGCCACTGAGGAATCCTTTTAAGCTCACCAGAGCCAAAAGTGCTCAAGGAGAGCTATTTGATACCGCTCTGTCCGTCGTCTGTCCGCGCTGACATTTTGGGTATATCGGACTAGGTGACGTAACATAGAACAAAAGAAAAAAAGAGAGCTGTTTATTCCTTTAGTGCTTGTTGGGTTTATGTGGCTGTTTTGGGTTTATGTTGCTTCTTTTCACACCTTTTTAAAAATGGAAAAGTAACATAAACCTGAAATGTAACAGAGCGTCCGTCCGTCAACAATTGCAAAAGACTAATCCTCTGAAACCAAAAGCCCCAGTATAACCAAAGTTGATCACATATATGCTGTTGATTTGAACTTCAAAGGTTATTACAATTAAGTGAAGGGGCATATGATCATGTTGCCATGGCAACCATGCACAATATCTATAAAAATCTTCTCCGAAACCAACTGTTCCGATTTCGATTTGGTTTTCAGCAAAATGTTTTTCAATGGATAGACTTTTAAAGATCCTTAAAAAAACATGGCCGTCAGAGGGCATGGTCATTGTCTATGTTCGCAAATATCAAATTAAACGTTAAAAATCTTCTAGAAGTCATATTATTGGCTATACCTTTATGAAATTTTGTCGTTTAAGTCGTACTGGAATATAGGTCATGCAAGATCATTAAGTAAGTCAGTTAGTCAGATTGCAGAAAAAAAAACATTTTGCAACTCTAGAAGCAATATTTTTTGCAAAAATGTTCATGAAACCTGCTTATAATGATTATCTTGACAAAAGCTAAGCTCTCTTAGAATATGGGTAACATAAGGTAGGTCAGTAGGTCAAAACATAGAACGAGAGCACCTCAAACGGTTGCTGGACGCTCGACTTTCATATACTTGAGACGGACACATTTTTCAAACTTAAAGAATGTGTATGGGTGTTTAATACCCTATTGATCATAGAAGTTTGTAAGCAACAACAACTTAAACATACTTGGACAGTCTACATTCCATTTAAAGTAAACTATAAGTCAAAAGAAGGACAATAATTATGCCTGCTTTACCTGCCTTGTTGTAATGAGTTGCCCTTTTGAAACTAAACAAGTATTCAAATATATTGGAAGTTTAAAATCAAGAACTTTCTACAGTTACTGAATAATTTCATATACAAATTTTGAGTCAAACAAGGGCAATAACTCTGCAATGACAAATCCCATGGTTATCTGCTTTGTTGAAAGGTGATGCCCTTTTGAAACTGAACAAGTATTCAAAGTTTCAAGTCAATACCTATGGTAATTATTGAGAAATCTAATTAAATTCTAAAAAGTCAAAACAAGGGCAATTACTCTGGAATCACAAAGCTAAGGGTTACCTGCCTTCTTGTAATGAGTAGTCCTTTTGATACTTATCAAGTATTTAAAGTTTCAAGTAAATACCTATGGTAATTATTGAGAAATTTCAATTTACAAGTTTTATGTAAATAAAAAAACAAGGGCAATAACTCTCGAATGGCACATCCACTGTCACCTTTCTTGTTTGAATGAGTTGCCCTTTTGATATAACACAAGTATTTAAAGTTTCCAGTTAATACATTTGACAGTTATTAAGATATTTCAATTTACAAGTTTTAAGTAAATAAATCAAGGGCAATTACTCTGGAATTACAAATGACAGAGTAACCTACCTTGTTGTAATGAGTTGTCCTTTTGATACTGAACAAGTATTCCAAGTTTCAAGTTAATATCTTTCGTAGTTATTTAGATACATTAATTAATAACTTTTAAGTAAATAAAACATGGGCAATAACTCTGGATACACTAACCCCAGGGTTACCTGTCTTGTCATAATGAGTTGCCCTTTTTGATACTGAATAACTATTGACGCTGACGCAGACGACAGGGTGATGACAATAGCTCGACTTTTCAAAAAAGTCGAGCTAAAAAGCTTCTATACACTGTAGGAGCCATATTTTTAGCTAGAAGATCATAAAATTTGCTCCGAATGACCACCTTAACAAAAACTAGACAATGTAGTTATATGGATTAAAAAGTGGGTCAGTAGCCCAAATCATAGGAAAAGCTTCAAAGTACTCTAGGGCCCACATCTTTTGCCTTATATTCATGAAACTCGTTCAAGTTTATCACCATGACAAAATCTAGGTCAAATATGAATATGGGTTAAGCAGAGCATTGACAAGAAACACCGCAAAGTCTAACTAATGAACATTCTGCTGGCAGATCAAATCTGAGGGACATCCTAACTAAGCATTGGCAAGAAATACTCTAAAATACATATTCTTTGGCAAATTGTCTCAGCACAACAACACAGCTGAATTTACAAGAAAGTTGAACTACTGAATGTTCCGCTGTCAATTCCACTCAGCGGTGCATCCTAGTAGAGCATTGTCAAAACCAATCATAATTGAATATTATCTGACAAAACAACTCAATTAAACAATCCAGAACAGCATTTCTAAGCGAGTCAAACTAATGAATATTTTGCTGGCAGAGCAACTAAGAACAGCAACCAACCTGAGCATAAAGTTTTTACATGAAGGCCGAACATGCAAATCTTCTGCCGAGATGTTCTACTGAGATGTTCTGCAAGCAGAACATCCACTAATAAACGTTTTTGGTAAATGTTCTGCTGGCATGTTCTGCTAGCAGAACATTCACTAACAAGTGTTTTTTTAGACTAGTCGGATATCTAGAAATTGTGAATAATAAAAGAGTAGTAGGCATTTCGTGTTAAAAGTTGGCAAACAGTTGTTTTTACATAATTTGTGTGTGCTGAATCCAAATATGCCGTTTGCCAAGCTCTAATTTTAGTATTTAAGGTCAAAATGGCGGAAAACAAAATGGCCACCGAAAACTCTATTTTTAACCCCCTAAACTTGTAAATAATAATGGAGTAGTAGGCATTTCGTGTTAATAGTTGGTAAACAGTTGTTTTTACATAACTTGGGTGTGCTGAATCTCAAATGCCATTTGCCAAGCTCTGTTTTTATTTATTTTAGATCAAAATGGCGGAAAACAAAATGGCCGTCGAAAATTCTCTTTGAAACCCCCTAAACTTGTAAATAATCAAATAGTAGTAGGAATTTCGTGTTAATAGTCGTCAAACAGTTGTTTTTACATACCTGGGTGTGCTGAATCTTAATATGCCATTTTCCAAGCTCTGTTTTCAGTATTTAAGGTCAAAATGGCGGGAAACAAAATGGCTGCCGAAATCTCTATTTGTAACCCCCTAAACTTGTAAATAATAATGGAGTAGTAGGCATTTCTTGTTAATAGTTGGCAAACAGTTGTTTTTACATAACTTGGGTGTGCTGAATCTTAATATGCCATTTTCCAAGCTCTGTTTTTAGTATTTAAGGTCAAAATGGCGGAAAACAAAATGGCCGCCGAAATCTCTATTTGTAACCCTCTAAACTTGTAAATAATAATGGAGTAGTAGGCATTTCGTGTTAATAGTTGGAAAACAGTTGTTTTTACATAACTTCGGTGTGTTGAATTCAAATATGCCATTTGCCAAGCTCTATCTTTAGTATTTAAGATCAAAATGGCGGATATACAAAATGGCCACCGAAAACCCTATAAAAACCCTATTGTAATCAACTACTTGGCAATAGTGTTTCTTGTGGTGTAGCGTATTTGCAAAACGAATACAATGCAAGCAGCGTATAATCTCAAAAGGGGCAGGGGTTAAGAACTCAGAATGTGCATTATTTGCCAAACGGAAAAGAAGGTCAAGCTACTAAAGCCAACAGAAAATGGGGTTTCATCACTAGTAGATGCTGCTAATTCAAGGCAAACCTTATAGATCAAAACAATCGAGTCGCAATTGACCGAATTTTATCAAGTTTTAGTGCTAGTCATGCCATGGTTTGGCACAAAACATGCTATGCCACCTTCACGAGTAAGAGTCATATCTCAAGACTTACGTCTCTAGAACATCTAGTAGTTCTATTTGGTCTGTCATGAACTGGAAGGCATAAATGTTTTGCCAGAATACTCATGCAGTTCAGTTCAGTTCAACATTTATTGTACTGTTGCCACCGGCCCATACACAAGATGATATAAACAAATGTACATATATAAACATGTGTAGTAGTGAAAGCATCCTGGTAATCTGCCTTAAGATCTATTAAATGCATACTTGAAACTTGGGAAATACATGTAGATCATACCACTATACATAAATTAACATAAAGAACAGAATATTAAACAGACATGCAAAAAGCAAGCTTTCATCTATCACAACATTCAAAATGAGCAAACAGATTCTCGAAACTTCAAAATTTGACTAAACTCTAAGTATCCGTCTTGCTGGAGTTTATGATCTCATTGCACCAAAAGGGAAAAACCATGTTGGGTGTTTCGTAAAATTCATCAGACGCACATCATAGACAAAGTGACAATCAGTCAATGACGACATAGCTATACAGTGGCCTGTTTTTTAACTGCAAATGCACACGTACTAGAGCTGTCTGATGTATGGAAGAGATATTGCTCATTAACAGAAACTGCGGGTGTAGAAGTTCCTGCTTCTTTTAAAAGCAGAAGAACCTCTTTCAAGGAGAATCTATAGTACCACATGTCAAACAAGATCATGATTTCATAATAATTCCGGGCATTAGCAAACATTGCTTGTACCTTTAAAGTTTGAAACTTCGACGATTTATGGTTTAGTCACAGATTACACCGAAGAGCCATCCCTATTGCATGTTTATAACCATGGCGATGACTCATTCCTGGGGATGGTACATGTTGCCTTAAAGTTTAGATCTGACATTATGACAGATCCATTGTATAAAAAGTTCATAATTAATTAGATCGAGATGATATCTTCTGTGTCTGAAAGTCTCTTTCTGTTTTTTTTCGCTTGGTGTTTGGAGGGCAGAGGTTGATCCAGACTGATCCAGAGGGTGACAAACAGGCATATGTGTCTTGTCCTATATTGTTCAATGCTGAGAATCTTGGAAGGCAGTATCGAAACTGCAAACCAAGATTCTCAGCACTGGACATCATCAGGTCTATAACATCAGTGGAGGCAAACACTGGACCCCAAAACACCTGGCCATGGCAAATACCCTTCATTGGGCAACTAGATCATGGGACCTTGCCCAATTATTTAACAATACAGGCCACATTATCAGTTAGGATAATGTCCTGAAAATAGACACTGCTCTTGCAGTATATATGTTCTGCTGGGATGTTCTGCTAAGATGTTCTGCCAGCAGAAAATTCATCCACCAGCGTTATTTGCAAGTGTTCTGCTAGGATGTTCTGCTGAGATGTTCTGCCAAGAGAACATATATGTTCTGCTAGGATGTTCTGCTGAGATGTTCTGCCGGCAGAACATTTATCAACAAGATTATTCGAAAGTGTTCTGCTAGGATGTTTTGCTGAGATGGTCTGCCAGCAGAACATTCATCCACAAGTGTAAGCGGACATGAGGCCCCCTGGACACGAGCCCCCGGCCATTTTTGCGCGGGCCGACACAAGCCCCCCGCCTGTTTTGCGCGGGCGGACATGAGCGCCCCCCCCCTGACCTACCGTATTATAAGATACATGTTTTATTGTGTAAAAATGTAGATTTAAAACTTCAAAACGTGTTTTTAAGTGTTATTTTGTAATAATTGCACTTTATATGTATTGATTCTAACCCCAAATGCGTGAGAACTTTGCTATGTTTGAGAACTATGAGACACAAACAACACCTTTAACTTACAATTATAAGGACAATGGATTCAATTAATCTACCAAACTTACACGTTTCACTGACAGTGTTTCTTCAGTAAAAAAGTCAATTAAACAATTAATTTCATGTATCATCAAAGTGTTACCGACAGTATGATTCGCTAATAAGCAACAATTATCTTATTGTGTAATCAAGTTGACAATATAAATGATTAGATCTATCATCATTATCTTTTTCCTACGAGGTATCATGATTAAAATGAAACAATTAATAATTGGCAAATTATTACTAACAAGCAAGGCAATATTTATAGCCGAAAAGAAACTTCATTTTTTGCTACAAATATCACAAAACATTAGTTAATTATTTGTCCGACCAGGGGGGCTTATGTCCGCCCGCGCAAAATCAGCCGGGGGCTCGTGTCCGTTGGGGGGGGGGCTCATCTATGAGCGTTATATGTATTTGCAAGTGTTCTGCTAGGATGTTCTGCTGATATGTTCTGCCAGCAGAACATTCATCTAAGAGCGTTATTTGCAAGTGTTCTGCTAGGATGTTCTGCTGAGATGTTCTGTCAGCACAAATAAATTCGAAAGAAGACTCAAGCAGGAAACGCAACACAAACAATACACCCACCTCTAAAACATTCATCTACAAGCGTTATTTGCAAGTGTTCTGCTAGGATGTTCTGCCAGCAGAACATTCATCCACAAGCATTATTTGCAAATGCTCTGCAAGGATGTTCTGCTGAGATGTTCTACAAGCAGAACATTCATCTATGAGCGTCATTTGCAAGTGTTCTGCTAGGATGTTCTGCTGATATGTTCTGCCAGCAGAACATTCATATACGAGCGTTATTTGCAAGTGTTTTGCTAGGATGTTCTGCTGAGATGTTCTGCCAGCAAAACATTCATCCACAAGCATTATTTGCAAATGCTCTGCTAGGATGTTCTGCTGAGATGTTCTGCAAGCAGAACATTCATCTATGAGCATTATATGTATTTGCAAGTGTTCTGCTAGAATGTTCTGCTGATATGTTCTGCCAGCAGAACATTCATCTAAGAGCGTTATTTGCAAGTGTTCTGCTAGGATGTTCTGCTGAGATGTTCTGTCAGCACAAATAAATTCGAAAGAAGACTCAAGCAGGAAACGCAACACAAACAATACACCCACCTCTAAAACATTCATCTACAAGCATTATTTGCAAGTGTTCTGCTAGGATGTTCTGCTGAGATGTTCTGCCAGCAGAACATTCATCCACAAGCATTATTTGCAAATGCTCTGCAAGGATGTTCTGCTGAGATGTTCTGCAAGCAGAACATTCATCTATGAGCATCATTTGCAAGTGTCCTGCTAGGATGTTCTGCTGAGATGTTCTGCCAGCAGAACATTCATATACGAGCGTTATTTGCAAGTGTTCTGCTAGGATGTTCTGCTGAGATGTTCTGCCAGCAGAACATTCATCCACAAGCATTATTTGCAAATGCTCTGCTAGGATGTTCTGCTGAGATGTTCTGCAAGCAGAACATTCATCTACGAGCATTATTTGCAAGTGTTCTGCTAGGATGTTCTGCTGATATGTTCTGCCAGCAGAACATACATCTTAGAGCGTTATTTGCAAGTGTTCTGCTAGGATGTTCTGCTGAGAAGTTCTGCCAGCAGAACATTCATCCACAGGCATTATTTGCATATGCTCTGCTAGGATGTTCTGCTGAGATGTTCTGCAAACAGAACATTCATCTACGAGCATTATTTGCAAGTGTTCTGCTGGGATGTTCTGCTAAGATGTTCTGCCAGCAGAACATTCATCCACAAGCATTATTTGCAAATGCTCTACTAGGATGTTCTGCTGAGATGTTCTGCAAGCAGAACATTCGTCTATGAGCGTTATATGTATTTGCAAGTGTTCTGCTAGGATGTTCTGCTGATATGTTCTGCCAGCAGAACATTCATCTAAGAGCGTTATTTGCAAATGCTCTGCTAGGATGTTCTGCTGAGATGTTCTGCAAGCAGAACATTCATCTACGAGCATTATTTGCAAGTGTTCTGCTAGGATGTTCTGCTGATATGTTCTGCCAGCAGAACATTCATCCACAAGCATTATTTGCAAATGCTCTGCAAGGATGTTCTGCTGAGATGTTCTGCAAGCAGAACATTCATCTATGAGCGTCATTTGCAAGTGTTCTGCTAGGATGTTCTGCTGATATGTTCTGCCAGCAGAACATTCATATACGAGCGGTATTTGCAAGTGTTTTGCTAGGATGTTCTGCTGAGATGTTCTGCCAGCAAAACATTCATCCACAAGCATTATTTGCAAATGCTCTGCCAGGATGTTCTGCTGAGATGTTCTGCAAGCAGAACATTCATCTATGAGCATTATATGAATTTGCAAGTGTTCTGCTAGGATGTTCTGCTGATATGTTCTGCCAGCAGAACATTCATCTAAGAGCGTTATTTGCAAGTGTTCTGCTAGGATGTTCTGCTGAGATGTTCTGTCAGCACAAATAAATTCGAAAAAGACTCAAGCAGGAAACGCAACACAAACAATACACCCACCTCTAAAACATTCATCTACAAGCGTTATTTGCAAGTGTTCTGCTAGGATGTTCTGCTGAGATGTTCTGCCAGCAGAACATTCATCTACAAGCATTATTTGCAAATGCTCTGCAAGGATGTTCTCCTGAGATGTTCTGCAAGCAGAACATTCATCTATGAGCATCATTTGCAAGTGTCCTGCTAGGATGTTCTGCTGATATGTTCTGCCAGCAGAACATTCATATACGAGCGTTATTTGCAAGTGTTCTGCTAGGATGTTCTGCTGAGATGTTCTGCCAGCAGAACATTCATCCACAAGCATTATTTGCAAATGCTCTGCTAGGATGTTCTGCTGAGATGTTCTGCAAGCAAAACATACATCTTAGAGCGTTATTTGCAAGTGTTCTGCTAGGATGTTCTGCTGAGAAGTTCTGCCAGCAGAACATTCATCCACAGGCATTATTTGCATATGCTCTGCTAGGATGTTCTGCTGAGATGTTCCTACAGCAGGACATTAATATACAAGCGTTATTTGCAAGTGTTCTGCTAGGATGTTCTGCTGAGAAGTTCTGCCAGCAGAACATTCATCCACAGGCATTATTTGCATATGCTCTGCTAGGATGTTCTGCTGAGATGTTCTGCAAACAGAACATTCATCTACGAGCGTTATTTGCAAGTGTTCTGCTGGGATGTTCTGCTAAGATGTTCTGCCAGCAGAACATTCATCTACGAGATTATTTGCCAATGTTCTCCTAGGATGTTCTGCTGAGATGTTCTACTGAGATGTTCTGCAAGCAGAACATTCATCTACGAGCATTATTTCCATGTGTTCTGCTAGGATGATCTGCTGATATGTTCAGCCAGCAGAACATATATATTCTGCTGGGATGTTCTGCTAAGATGTTCTGCCAGCAGAACATACATCTAAGAGAGTATTTGCCAATGTTCTGCTAGGATGTTCTGCTGATATGTTCTGCCAGGAGAACATATATCTACAAGCATCTTTTGCCAATGTTCTGCTAGGACGTTCTGCTGAAATGTTCTGCCAGCAGAACATTCATCCACGAGATTTGATGAAAATGTTCAGCCAGGATGTTCTGTTGAGATGTTCTGCCAGCAGAACATTCATCCATGAGCATTATTTGCCAATGTTCTGCTAGGACTTTCTGCTGAGATTTTCTGCCAGCAGAACATTCATCCAAGAGCAATATTTGAAAATGTTTTGCTAGGATGTTCTGCTGAGATGTTCTGCCAGCAGAGCATTCATCTACCAGCGTTATTTGCAAGTGATCTGCTAGGATGTTCTGCTAAGATGTTCTGTCAGCAGAACATTCATCCTTGAGATTATATGACAATGTTCTGCTAGGATGGTCTTCTGAGATGTTCTGCCAGCAGAACATTCATATACGAGCAGTATTAGCAAGTTTTCTGCTAGGACGTTCTGCAAAGATATTCGGTCAGCAGAACATTCATCCACGAGCATTATTTGCCAATGTACTGCTAGGACGTTCTGCTAAGATGTTCTGTCAGCAGAAAATTCATCCACAAGATAATATGACAATGTTCTGCTAGGATGTTCTGCTGAGATGTTCTGCCAGCAGAACATTCATATACGAGCGGTATTAGCAAGTGTTCTGCTAGGATGTTCTGCTAAGATGTTCTGCCAGCAGAATATTCATGTATGAGCGTTACTTGCAAGTGTTCTGTTAGGATGTTCTGCTGAGATGTTCTGCCAGCAGAACATTCATCTATGAGCATTATTTGAAAATGTTCTGCTAGGATGTTCTTCTTAGATGTTCTGCTAGCAGAACATTCATCTACGAGTGTTATTTTCAAGTGTATTGCTAGGATGTTCTGCTAAGATGTTCTGTCAGCAGAACATTCATCCACGAGATTATATGACAATGTTCTGCTAGGATGTTCTGCTAAGATGTTCTGCCAGCAAAACATTCATCAACGAGCATTATTTGCAAATGTTCTGCTAGGATGTTCTGCTGAGATGTTCTGCTAGGGTGTTATGCTGAGATGTTCTGCTAGCAGAACATTCATCTACGAGCGTTATTTGAAAATGTTCTGCTAGGATGTTCTGCTGAGATGTTCTGCCAGCAGAACATTCATCCGAGACCTTAATTTGCAAGTATTCCGCTAGGATTTTCTAATAAGATGTTATGCCAGCAGAACATTCATCCCTGAGCATTATTTGCAAATGTTCTGCTAGGATGTTCTGCTAAGATGTTCTGCAAGCAGAATATATATGCACTGCTAGGATGTTCTGCTGAGATGTTCTGCAAGCAGAACATTCATCTATGAGCGTTATTTGCAAGTGTTCTACTAGGATGTTCTGCTAGCAGAACATCCACTAATAAACGTTTTTGGTAAATGTTCTGCTGGCCTGTTCTGCTAAGATGTTCTGCCAGCAAAACATTCATCTACGAGCTTTATTTGAAAATGTTCTGCTATGATGTTCTACAGATATGTTCTGTTGGCATGTTCTGCTAAGATGTTCTGCCAGCAAAACATTCATCCACGAGCGTTATTTGCAAGTTTTTTGCTAGGATGTTCTCCTGAGGTGTTCTGCCAGCAGAATATATATGTTCTGCTGGGTTGTTCTGCTGGGTTGTTCTGCTGAGATGTTCTGCCAGCAGAACATTCATCTATGAGCGTTATTTGAAAATGTTCTGCTAGGATGTTCTGCTGAAATGTTCTGCAAGCAGAACATATATGCTCTACTAGGATGTTCTGCTGATATGTTCTGCCAGCAGAACATTCATCTATGAGCATTATTTGAAAATGTTCTGCTAGGATGTTCTGCTGAGATGTTCTACAAGCAGAACATTCATATACGAGCGTTACTTGCAAGTGTTCTGCTGATATGTTCTCGGAGATGTTCTGCCAGCAGAACATTCATCCACGAGATTATATGGAAATGTTCTGCTAGGATGTTTTGTTGAGATGTTCTGCCAGCAAAACATTCATCTACGAGCGTTATTTGCCAATGTTCTACTAGGACGTTCTGCTGAGATTTTCTGCCAGCAGAACATTTATCCAAGAGCATTATTTGAAAATGTTTTGCTAGGATGATCTGCTGAGATGTTCTGCCAGCAGAGCATTCATCTACAAGCGTTATTTGCCAGTGATCTGCTAGGATGTTCTGCTGAGATGTTCTGCCAGCAGAACATTCATATACAAGCAGTATTAGCAAGTGTTCTGCTAGGATGTTCTGCTAAGATATTCTGTCAGCAGAACATTCATCCACGAGCGTTATTTGCCAATTTTCTGCTAGGACGTTCTGCTAAGATGTTCTGTCAGCAGAACATTCATCCACGAGATTATATGACAATGTTCTGCTAGAATGTTCTGCTGAGATGTTCTTCCAGCAGAACATTCATATATGAGCAGTATTAGCAAGTGTTCTGCTAGGATGTTCTGCTAAGATGTTCTTCCAGCAGAATATTCATCTATGAGCATTATTTGCAAGTTGAGGGCTTAGCAACACAACTATTCTAACTCCATTTTCAGAAATTATTCAGGAACTGGCAAAAACTGTTTCCTTCTTCTTTTAATGGCTTTGTTAAACCTTTTTGTTCATCAACACACCTCAAAGCACTAAAGAAACAACATATAATTTGAATTTTTCAAAAAAAGAAGTTTATTTTGGTTTTAAACACATTTCTTGAGTTAGAATAGTTTTGCACCAGAATTTCCCCTTGTCCTAAGGAATTTGTTGTGCAACAAGTTAGAATAGTTTTGCACTAACAAAAAATGCCAAATGCAAACAGGTTTGGAAGCAAGACTATTCTTACTTAAGTTTTGGTATTATTAGAGTACCTTTTGAATGCTCTTAAATTCACATATTAATGTATGTGCCATTTGGATAAACTTTCATTACTCTGAGGTTGTCTATAAGTGGTTACAGTAAGAATAAACGAAGCTAAAACTTTCAGAGATTCACTTGCCTACATGAGTTCAGATTATCCAGATGAAATGTAAAAAGTGCTAAATATTGCATTAGTAAATGTAAGAAATATCCATTTTTAACTTGTCTGTTTTTCGAAGGGAAAAAAAGAAGCTCTTGTCGTCAATCAGGCATTCCGCATTGTCGTCATCATTGGTGTTGCCAACATTTTCGTCTGAAATCTTAACATCAATTTTAAAATCTTAAAACTGGCCATAACTTCTTAAATTTTTCATCTACAACCTTCATTTTAGGTATGCATGTTCATCTTGACAAGTCCTATCAAGACATACTAGAATATTTTACCAATTGACCTTAAGGTGGTTCGCGGGTCAGCTTATTCTGTGTCAGAATTCTTTGAAACCTTGATTAAATTGAAATATACCATATGGAGAGTGAAAAATCGTTAAAATAAAAAAAGTTACAGTGTCGTTTTTTTCTGACAGGACCTTTTGTCGAGAAAAGCTCCTTTTTTAATAAACAGGAATATTTTCTTTATAGAATGATATAACTCAATAATTTCTGTACATTCAAGTAAACTGTATATAGACCATTAGTTACACGGCATTCCGGCAGGGTGTACGGGCTGGTATGACGGTTTTGGATTCCGTATTTCCTGAGCGCGAAGGAAATACGGAATCCAAAACCGTCATACAAGCCCGTACACCCTGCCGGAATGCCGTGTAACGAATTTATTTCCAGTCTAGATCCAATACAAGAAAAACAACATGCACCATCTGACATAGTGTTGTTTACTTGATCCTAAATTGACACTTGAAATTGACAACAGTTCTCTGAAATCTCTCGCGCTAGAACAAAAAAAGTCTATACAGTTAAATTTCGATGTTTGGAACTCGCATAAGTAGAATCTACCTGCATTTCTATAGATTAATGTCATAAACCCGCTTTTGTTGAACATAACCGTATTTCAAGCTAAAAAGGTGGCATTTCCACCTTTTAAACTTTGAAATACCGATATGTTTGAGTGAACAGAATTCAAGATAGGTCCTAAGTTTAACTGTATCTAACATGATTACGTCATCAGATTGGAATGTGGGCATCTTATAAATGTTCATTACATGTAGGCTACTACCAAAATATTTTGAACGGACAGTTCTAGGACGACATTTATGTTTTATGAAACACTGTAACGATAAGTTTTAACAAATGAACGGAAATAATCAGGAGCGAACGAATGAATACGTTGGTCAGTGGCTATGCATATCGAGTTAAGTCTATTTGGGTTGATTTCGATAAAAATATTGATCTAAATATGTCCTAATTATGTGTCAATTTCATTACAAACCAGTGACAAGTGCCATTTCATTTCCAGTCTTTTGTTTACCATGGTGACGACGCGGGTGGGGTAATCAGGGAAAACAAAGCAAGAAATTAGCATTTAATCGATATTTGATTTACACATACGCATAATGATAGATTCAATACAGTTTTTAATTGAGATTTCTTTTTATTTCTTGATAAACAATTGCTTAATAAACAGAAAAAGAGAGATTATTTACGCGAATCGATCGAGGGTGAAACATCTATTAAGTCACGTGATCCGTACTACCCGGCAAAATCAATGAATACGGTCTCGTACACAGTGGTCACATGTGCAGTTTTAGTCTATCAGAGCCCAAGAATTTATGATGACTGGAAATAATATAAGATATTGGGCAAACAAAAGTATTTCATGACATATTTTTCTGGAAATATCAATATCTTAAAAAAGTCAAATTCTGAAAATCTCAAATTACAAATAATCTAGCTGTTTAACATACACTAATTTTACTCTTATTAGATAGATATAACTTAATTCTACTAGTCACAAAAATCTAATGAAAATCTACAGTAGAATTTACATTTTATACATGATTTCCTGAAATTCTGACAAAATGTTAACACAAAACGAGTAACCTCCCTTGAGTTCAACTTTAAAATGCCGTCAGCTCTAAATAATACCATAAGTCAAACCTGTAATAAGGGACCATTGAAAACGGTAGCCTGTAGATCTTTAAAGATAAGTGACTGCTTAATGCATAACAAAAGTAATGCATTAAAGCTCTTTTAGGATCTATCTTTTAGCATAACGTTTGTCCTGTGTTAAGCTGCCATCTGTTATATAGGCTATAAATCCTCACAAATTTAGCTGTCACTTGACTATACTTGCATCTGATATTATTCATTATTACTAGATTAAACATAGCCTGTCCTTTGATCAGTGCGTTATGAATTGACTAGTCACTAAAATAGGACAATTTGTTAAAAAAAAAAAGTTTTGAAGCGAGTGGGAATCGAACCTAGAACCTTTGGATTGCAAGTCAATCATCGTACCAACGGCGCTAACAGAGAAGACACTGAAGCAGATCAAACTTTTCTTTACCTAAATTTTCTACTATAAGCACGTGCCGCAAAGATCAGGTGAAAATCATCAGCATTTCCGGAACTTGAGATGCTGGCCGCCCGCTGTCGAACCACTTGTTCTCTTTTACCTAATTTTACGCTATTTTGCCGAAATCTTGAAATTGGCCATATCTTCTTCAATCTTTAATCTACAGCCTTCATTTTTGGTTTGCATGTTCATCTTGTCAAGTCCTATTCATACATACCAAAATATTTAATCAATTCACCTTGACCTTTGACCAAATTTTACTTCATTTTTCACTGATCTTCAAAAACAGAGGAGCAGTGGTACCCACATGGGGTGCTCATGTTTTAAAGACTTGACAATTTTTTAAACAAAAATACATGTGTTAAATAAGCACCTAAAATGTCTGAGATGTTTGACATTTTGAAAGCAGTGTTGCATTTCAATGTTTCCAAAAGTAAATCCACTGCCACAATTACAAGTTTGCAGGATAGTTTTGCATTTTTTGATATCTTGGTCCAATTTTATTTTTTTTTATATTAGGCTCTCAGTTTGCTATTTACTTGTCAACAAATCTTATAGGACGGTAAAAAAAATTATGTTTAAAATTGCATGTTTTTAAAGGATGCCATATTTGCTGCTTGCCTATTCGTACAGCTTTGTTTCAAAACACTGTAATCAACTACCCAATTTTGAAAAAATATGTTTTCTTCAACATTTTGTCAACATTTATTGACTTGGCGCTTTTCAAAACAAAGGTTAGTTTGTTAACGCCCATTTCTGCCATCTATGGACTTAAATTGGATGCCCCACGGGCCCAGTGAGAGGGGCGGATACAGAAAACTTAGGAGAGATGCCCTACTCTTTTTATCTGCATAGTTTCTGGTTCTTTCGGATACCCAGTGTAATGCACTGATACATCGTACCTCGGTTTGTTTTCTCAAAGGTATCATCGGATGTCAGGCGTGCAATATCTTCTGTTAACTTAATCTGCTGATTTGATAGAATATGTGATTCATTGTAACAGACCAATCTTTGGACGAGACCTTCCAGAGTTCCCTTGAGATGACAGACCTATATCATCAATGTTCCAGACTAATCTTGGATGACAGACCTATATCATTGATGTGCCAGAGTACTTTATACATGACAGACCTATATCATCCATGTTCCAGACCAATCTCTGGATGGCATGCCTACATCATCAATGTGCCAGAGTACTTTATACATGACAGACCTATATCATCCATGTTCCAGACCAATCTCTGGATGGCTGGCCTACATCATCAATGTGCCAGAGTACTTTATACATGACAGACCTATATCATCCATGTTCCAGACCAATCTTTAGATGGCTGGCCTACATCATCAATGTGCCAAAGTACTTTTTACATGACAGACCTATATCATCCATGTTCCAAACCGATCTTTGGATGACAGACCTAGTATATCATTGATGTTCCAGACAAATCTTTGATTGACTGACCTATATCATCCATGTTCCAAACCAATCTTTGGATGACAGACCTATACCATTGATGTTCAAGAACAAAATTTGGATGACAAGTCTATCTTATCAGTATTCCAAAGTTATCTTTGGGTGATAGACCTATATCATCAATGTTTAAGGGTAACCTTGGGCTATCATCAAGACCAGTTTGTGGATGCCAGACCTATATCATCACAGTTCCTAACCAATCTCTGGGTGACAGATCTATATCATCAGTATTTCCGCAGAATGGCAAGCCTAACAAGAGGGCCTGACGGCCCTGATATCGCTCACCATTTGTAATGAAGCCTGATAGCTTTACCTTTGAATTTCACCGGTTTTATTCTAAATCCATTCAAGTTTGTCGACCTACTGTAGTATAGTAGAGTACATCAAAGGCAGATAACTAGAGCCTAAACAATACTGAAATGAAGCCTTTTTCTAGCATTTCAAAGTATATCAAGGGCAGGTAACTATTGCAACAATGATTACATTAATTTACATTTCAACAATAATTGCACTCCTTCCAGAACGTATAGCTACATCCTTTGTGTACAAGTATAATCAAAATCCATTGAAACTGTAGTTGCAAGAGTGTAAATGCTGTAAAATATGGCATTTTCAGCAATTCAAAGGTAGATATCTCTTGATCGGATTTGTCCGAATCCAACCATAATCACCCTTTTACCAACTCTTATGGTCATATACAATTTGAGCAAGTTTGAGAGAGCTTGGGTAAATATTGTGGCCTCTAGAGTGTAAACACTGTTAAATATATCATTTTCAGCAATTCAAAGGTAGATAACTTTTGACCTATTGATCCGATTACAACCATAATTGAACTCATCCAAATTCTTATGGTAATATACAATCTGAGTAAGTTTGAGAAAGATTGGAGAAAATTTGTGACCTCTAGAGTGTAAACATCTTTAAATATGGCATTTTCAGCAATTTAAAGGTAGATTACTCTCGACCTATATCTCTGATTTCAACCATAATCAAACTCATCTGAACTCTTATAGTCATTTACAATCTGAGCAGGTTTTAGATAGATTGGATAAAAATTGTGGCCTCTAGAGTGTAAACACCGTTAAATATGGCATTTTCAGCAATTCAAAGGTAGATTACTCTTGATCTATTTGTCTGATTTCAACCAAATTCGAACTCATCTGAACTCTTATAGTCATATACAATCTGGGCAAGTTTGAGAAAGATTGGATAAATATTGTGGCGTCTAGAGTGTAAACACTAAAATTGTTGACGACGGACGACGCACGCCAGACGCCGGACGACGCAGGACATTCAAGGATTGCAAAAGCTCACCATGAGCTAGCTCAGGTGAGCTAAAAATAGGGATGGCACAATAGCCTATAGTAGCGACTTATCGTGATAGGTGAAGTCATGATAGCCGACAATCAATTGAAAAATAAAACCATCGATACTATCGGCGATAGTTTGAGCTACTATTGCTAGTTGGATTTTTATCACTTACAAATACATAACTCTCTCCACGATTTGTACCTGAATTTTGATTTTGTTCCCAGTGTGTGTTTAAGTCTTTTTCAATCCTTTTTCCTACAGCTTGTTTTCAATATTGGAGACAGGTCACAGGTTGCTTAAGGCAGGTTGAAAGTAAAGCAGAATGTGCGATAAGACACACTCGCTCTGCTTTACTTTCAGTCTGCTTTAAGCTACCATCCGCTAGGATATAGGAAGTATTATTTTTTATGGTTTACATTCATAAAAGTATACAGTGATGCTCACTTATAACGAAATTCAGGGGACCTTACAAATTAGTTCGTCTTATCCAAATTTCGTCTTATCCAAACAATGAAATTTCTTTGTGAATAGTTTGCAGATAAAGAAATTTTTACTCATCATACTTTTAGTACAAAATTTATTAGGAAAAAGGAAAGATAGAAAGGCATAGAAATCAAATCTTAAATATTTTTTTAAATTGTACCAATAGAATAAATGATAACAACATAAGATTGGCTATGACATTAGAAATGCCATATTTCTTTTTTGAATTTTTTTAACCAGTTCCCCGTTTTGTATTAATAGAAAACTCAACCTAATATGAATATTTAATAAGTAAACTTTATTGAAATAATTTTTTTTTTATTTAGATCTATTATGTTGATATAGCATCGGTGGCTGTTATCTTTTTGCAGAACATGAGTGTCAAACAGCAAGAAATCCGATCAGACACCTAGTTATTAAGCATCTGATCTGGATCCAAACAAATAATGTGCCCAGACTAATTATTTCCAGTTGTTTGAATATCCTATCAATAGCATAATTATATGCAAAACATGTTGGTTGGGTAATGTTTTGTTAACAGAGGTGATGAACAGCTAAGCAATTAAGTACTGTCACCTTTGTAAGCCGATTGACGGACATGAGCCCTCCTGGACACGAGCCCCCCCGGCCGATTTTTCGCGGGCGGACACGAGCCCCCCGCCTGTTTTGCGCGGGCGGACATAAGCCCCCCCACTGGTTGGACAGATAATTAACTAATGTTTTATTAATAGTTGTAGCAAAACATGAAGTTTTTCTTCGGCCATAAATATTGCCTTGCTTGTTAGTAATAATTCGCCAATTATTAATTGTTTCATTTTAATCATGATACCTCGTAGGATAAAGATAATGATGATACTTCTAATCGTTTATATTGTCAACTTGATTAAACAATAGTGACTAAATAAGATAATCGTTGCCTATTAGCGAAACAAACTGTCGGTAACACTTTGATGATACATGGAATTAATTGTTTAATTGACTATTATTACTGAAGAAACACCGCCAGTGAGACTTGTAAGTTTGATAGATTGATTGAATCTATTGTCCTTATAATCGTAAGTTCAAGAAAGGTGTTGTTTGTATTTCATAATTCTCAAACATATCAAAGTTCTCATACATTTGGGGTTAAAAACATAATATATAATGTGCGAAAATGACAAAATAACACTTAAAAACACGTTTAGAAGTTTTAAATCTAGAATTTTACACAGTAAAACAGGTATCTTATCATACGGTAGGTCGGGCGGCTTATGTCCGCACGCGCAAAACAGGTGGGGGGCTCGTGTCCGCCCGCGCAAAATCGGCCGGGGGGGCTCGTGTCTGGGGGGCTCATGTCCGCTTACCTTGTAAGCCACTTGTCAAACTGTGAAAATGACCGGCATGTTGTATTAACAGAACCATTTAAGGGTAAAATCAAGTTTAGGGACCTAAAAATCATGTTGTCTTATCCAATATTTCGTTATATCCAGTTTTCATCTTAAGCAAGCATAAGGCCATTGATATAAAGAATGAAGCAATGGGGGAATTATTTTTACTTTGTATTAAGCATTTTTTCATTTTATCCAAGTTCATAATAAGTGAGCATCACTGTATGTGGTAACTTAACTTCTCGTGACAGTACTGCAATAATGAATCCTACTATTGATAGTGAGTTCATCTATCGATAAATATCATGATAGCAATATTAGTTGCAATAGTCAGCTGATGAAATATTGGAATATTTTCATTTATGCTCTAAACATAGAATGTTGGGGCTCTTTTAAAATACATCAACAAGACAGGTTCCTTTGAGTCAGAAAAGTATGTTTAAATCATCAATAAATAATGTATAACCTGTAAACTCCTCAAACAAATACTCCCTGTCTCTATATTAAGTTGTGGGGGGGGGGGGGGGGTTGTTTCACAGAGGTCCACAGCTAGTTTATGGACATGTTCATGTAATGTGTCCTTACCAATTTTTGTAACAGTATATTGTGTAAAAGCAGAAGAAACATCACTTTTATAAACCCAAAATTTATACACAACGATTTCGGGAAAACTAATAAGGCACAGAAAAATCACATAACAGTCAATTTCTAACATGACGTTGTACTTAACCGTTTTTCTGCCGAGTTGGAATGTAAACATTTTGTTTTTTTTTCATTAGAGCTTTCCAAGAAAACATGTGTTGAAACTGCATTCAAATGGTCTCTTTTGGAGACAATTTGAATGTGATGTCAAGCCTTGTATTCAAGAAAAATAAGTACCACCAAATTGTGGTCTGCTTATCTCCCTTACAGTGGGCTAAAAATCAATAAAATCCATTCAATATAATGGCTGCACAGTTTAGAAGCAGTTTCATGATGCCACAAACATGATTTACTATGTCACCAATTAACATTTAATTATGTCTTCAAAGTCAAGTTAGAATAATCTTACACTTTGATTCTAAACTATTCAAACTGAATTAAAGTGCAAAACTATGCTAACTCAAGTTAGCATAGTTTTGCACGGAAACCGCCAACCATTTTCCTCAAAATTTTATTTTGCAAAACTATTCTAACTCAAGTTAGAATAGTTTTGCACCAAGATTATTATCACTTTGAGATAGAATATTTTTTTAAAATATTAATAAATCTGAATAAGGGGAGATCCTTTGAAAGCACAGAAAACAAGGCAAATACTGAAAATTGCAGACTCGGTTTAATTGAGTCTGTTCATGAGCAATACTGAAATATGCAACAGTGCTCACGCCCCCTAGCACCAGCTTAAGCAGAATTCAACTTTCAACTGTAAATACGCTGAAATCAATGATTCCAAAGGACCAGAAAGTATAACAACACTGAGAATGAAGTATGGGGCGACTTTTTACAGCCGCCACACAAGCACTTAACATCTGCTGTTGTGAATGATATAAATCTGAATAAGGGGAGATCCTTTGAAAGCACAGAAAACAAAGCAAATACTGAAAATTGCAGACTCGGTTTAATATCTTCAAAACTACTTGGAATATTACCATAATATTTTTACACATTATGTATCTAATGAATTTATACCAATAAATGTAAAATAACGTTTTTTGAAAAAAATTGAGTTTTGCGCTAAGCCCTCGAAGTGTTCTGTTAGGATGTTCTGCTGAGATCTTCTGCCAGCAGAATATTCATCTACGAGCATTATTTGAAAATGTTCTGCTAGGATGTTCTGCTGAGATGTTCTGCCAGCAGAACATTCATCTACAAGCGTTATATGTGAGCGTTATTTGCCAATGTTCTGCTAGGACGTTCTGCTGAGATGTTCTGCCAGCAGAACATTCATCCACGAGCATTATTTGAAAATGATTTGCTAGGATGTTCTGCTGAGATGTTCTGCCAGCAGAACATTCATCTAGGAGCCTTATTTGCAAGTGTTCTGCTAGGATTTTCTGCTAAGATGTCCGGTCAGCAGAACATTCATACACGAGATTATATGACAATGTTCTGCAAGGATGTTCTGCTGAGAAGTTCTTCCAGCAGAACATTCATAGACAAGCAGTATAAGCAATTGTTCTGCTATGATGTTCTGCTAAGATATTCTGTCAGCAGAACATTCATCCATGAGCATTATTTGCCAATGTTCTGCTAAGATATTCTGTCAGCAGAACATTCATCCAAGAGCATTATTTGAAAATGTTTGGCTAGGATGTTCTGCTGAGATGTTCTGCCAGCAGAACATTCATCTACGAGCGTTATATGCAAGTGTTCTGCTAGGATGTTCTGCTAAGATGTTCTGACAGCAGAACATTCATCCACGAGATTTTATTTGCCAATGTTCTGCTAGGATATTCTGCTGAGATGTTCAGCAAGCAGAACATTCATCCATGAGATGATTTGAAAATGTTCTGCTAGGATGTTCTGCAGAGATGTTCTGCCAGCAGAACATTCATCTACGAGCGTTATTTGCAAGTGTTCTGCTAGGATGTTCTGCTGAGATGTTCTGTCAGCAGAACATTCATAGACGAGCAGTATAAGCAACTGTTCTGCTAGGATGTTCTGCTAAGATATTCTGTCAGCAGAACATTCATCCTAGAGCGTTATTTGCCAATGTTCTGCTAGGACGTTCTGCTGAGATGTTCTGCCAGCAGAACATTCATCCATGAGATTGTTTGAAAATGTTCTGCAAGGATGTTCTGCTGAGATGTTCTGCCAGCAGAAAATTCATCTAAGAGAGGTATTTGCAAATGTTCTGCTAGTATGGTCTGCTGAGAAGTTCTGCCAGTAGAACATATATGTTCTGCTGGGATGTTCAGCTAAGATTTTCTGCCAGGAAACATATATCTACGAGTGTTATTTGCCAATGTTCTGCTTGGACGTTCTGCTGACATGTTCTGCCAGCAGAACATTCATCCACAAGATTATATGAAAATGTACTGCTAGGATGTTCTGCTGAGATGTTCTGCCAGCAAAACTTTCATATACCAGCTTTATTTGCAAGTGTTCTGCTAGGATGTTCTGCTAAGATGTTCTGTCAGTAGAACATTCATCAACGAGCATAATTTGAAAATGTTCTGCTAGGATATTCTGCTGAGATGTTCTGCCAGCAGAACATTCATCTATGAGCGTTATTTGCCAATGTTCTGCTAGGACGTTCTGCTGAGATATTCTGCCAGCAGAACATTCATCCAAGAGCATTATTTGAAAATGTTTGGTTAGGATGTTCTGCTGAGATGTTCTGCCAGCAGAACATTCATCTACTAGCGTTATATGCAAGTGTTCTGCTAGGATGTTCTGCTAAGATGTTCTGACAGCATAACATTCATCCATGAGATTTTATTTGCCAATGTTCTGCTAGGATATTCTGTTTAGATGTTCTGCCAGCAGAACATTCATCCATGAGATGATTTGAAAATGTTCTGCTAGGATGTTCTGCAGAGATGTTCTGCCAGCAGAACATTCATCTATGATCGTTATTTGCAAGTGTTCTGCTAGGATGTTCTGCTGAGAAGTTCTTCCAGCAGAACATTCATAAACGAGCAGTATAAGCAACTGTATTGCTAGGATGTTCTGCTAAGATATTGTCAGCAGAACATTCATCCAAGAGCATTATTTGCCAATGTTCTTCTAGGAAATTCTGCTAAGATATTCTGTCAGCAGAACATTCATCCAAGAGCGTTATTTGCCAATGTTCTGCTAGGACTTTCTGCTGAGATGTTCTGCCAGCAGAACTTTCATCCATGAGATTATTTGAAAATGTTCTCCTAGTATGTTCTGCAGAGATGTTCTGCCAGCAGAACATTCATCTACGAGCGTTATTTGCAAGTGTTCTGCTAGGATGTTCTGCTGAGATGTTCTGCCAGCAGAACATATTTGTTCTGCTGGGATGTTCTGCTAAGTTGTTCTGCCAGCATAACATTCATCTACGAGCTTTATTTACCAATGTTCTGCTAGGACATTCTGCTGAGATGTTCTGCCAGCAGAACATTCATCCACGAGATTATTTGAAAATGTTCTGCTAGGATGTTCTGCTGAGATGTTATGCAAGCAGAAGATTTATATACGAGCGTTATTTGCAAGTGTTCTGCTAGGATGTTCTGCTAAGATGTTATGTCAACAGAACAGTCATCCACGAGCATTATTTGAAAATGTTTTGCTAGGATGTTCGGCTGAGATGTTCTGCCAGCAGAACATTCATCTACGAGCGTTATTTGCAAATGTTCTGCTAGGATGTTCTGCTGAGATGTTCCTACAGCAGGACATTAATATACAAGCGTTATTTGCAAGTGTTCTGCTAGGATGTTCTGCTGAGATGTTCTGCCAGCTGAACATTCATCTACCAGCGTTTTTTGCAGTAGTTCTGCTAGTACGTTCTGCTGAGAAGTTCTGTCCGCAGAACATTCATCCAAGAGTAGTATTTGAAAATGTTCTGCTAGGATGTTCTGCTGAGATGTTCTGCCAGCAGAACTTTCATCCATGAGATTATTTGAAAATGTTCTCCTAGGGTGTTCTGCAGAGATGTTCTGCCAGCAGAACATTCATCTACGAGAGTTATTTGCAAATGTTCTGCTAGGATGTTCTGCTGAGATGTTCCTACAGCAGGACATTAATATACAAGCGTTATTTGCAAGTGTTCTGCTAGGATGTTCTGCTGAGATGTTCTGCCAGCAGAACATTCATCTACGAGCGTTATTTGCCAATATTCTGCTAGGACTTTCTGCTGAGATATTCTGCCAGCAGGACATTCCTCAAAGAGCATTATTTGAAAATGTTTTGCTAGGATGTTCTGCTGAGATGTTTTGCCAGCAGAACATTCATCTACGAGCGTTATATGCAAGTGTTCTGCTAGGATGTTCTGCTGAGATGTTCTGCCAGCAGAACTTTCATCCATGAGATTATTTGAAAATGTTCTCCTAGGATGTTCTGCAGAGATGTTCTGCCAGTAGAACATTCATCCAAGAGCGTTATATGCAAGTGTTCTGCTAGGATGTTCTGCTAAGATGTTCTGACAGCAGAACATTCATCCATGAGATTTTATTTGCCAATGTTCTGCTAGGATATTCTGTTTAGATGTTCTGCCAGCAGAACATTCATCCATGAGATGATTTGAAAATGTTCTGCTAGGATGTTCTGCAGATATGTTCTGCCAGCAGAACATTCATCTATGATCGTTATTTGCAAGTGTTCTGCTAGGATGTTCTGCTGAGAAGTTCTTCCAGCAGAACATTCATAGACGAGCAGTATAAGCAACTGTATTGCTAGGATGTTCTGCTAAGATATTCTGTCAGCAGAACATTCATCCAAGAGCATTATTTGCCAATGTTCTTCTAGGAAATTCTGCTAAGATATTCTGTCAGCAGAACATTCATCCAAGAGCGTTATTTGCCAATGTTCTGCTAGGACTTTCTGCTTAGATGTTCTGCCAGCAGAACTTTCATCCATGAGATTATTTGAAAATGTTCTCCTAGTATGTTCTGCAGAGATGTTCTGCCAGCAGAACATTCATCTACGAGCGTTATTTGCAAGTGTTCTGCTAGGATGTTCTGCTGAGATGTTCTGCCAGCAGAACATATTTGTTCTGCTGGGATGTTCTGCTAAGTTGTTCTGCCAGCATAACATTCATCTACGAGCTTTATTTACCAATGTTCTGCTAGGACATTCTGCTGAGATGTTCTGCCAGCAGAACATTCATCCACGAGATTATTTGAAAATGTTCTGCTAGGATGTTCTGCTGAGATGTTATGCAAGCAGAAGATTTATATACGAGCGTTATTTGCAAGTGTTCTGCTAGGATGTTCTGCTAAGATGTTATGTCAACAGAATAGTCATCCACGAGCATTATTTGAAAATGTTTTGCTAGGATGTTAGGCTGAGATGTTCTGCCAGCAGAACATTCATCTACGAGCGTTATTTGCAAATGTTCTGCTAGGATGTTCTGCTGAGATGTTCCTACAGCAGGACATTAATATACAAGCGTTTTTTGCAAGTGTTCCGTTAGGATGTTCTGCTGAGATGTTCTGCCAGCTGAACATTCATCTACCAGCGTTTTTTGCAGTAGTTCTGCTAGTACATTCTGCTGAGAAGTTCTGTCCGCAGAACATTCATCCAAGAGCAGTATTTGAAAATGTTCTGCTAGGATGTTCTGCTGAGATGTTCTGCCAGCAGAACTTTCATCCATGAGATTATTTGAAAATGTTCTCCTAGGGTGTTCTGCAGAGATGTTCTGCCAGCAGAACATTCATCTACGAGAGTTATTTGCAAATGTTCTGCTAGGATGTTCTGCTGAGATGTTCCTACAGCAGGACATTAATATACAAGCGTTATTTGCAAGTGTTCTGCTAGGATGTTCTGCTGAGATGTTCTGCCAGCAGAACATTCATCTACGAGCGTTATTTGCCAATATTCTGCTAGGACGTTCTGCTGAGATATTCTGCCAGCAGGACATTCCTCCAAGAGCATTATTTGAAAATGTTTTGCTAGGATGTTCTGCTGAGATGTTCTGCCAGCAGAACATTCATCTACGAGCGTTATATGCAAGTGTTCTGCTAGGATGTTCTGCTGATATGTTCTGCCAGCAGAACTTTCATCCATGAGATTATTTGAAAATGTTCTCCTAGGATGTTCTGCAAAGATGTTCTGCCAGCAGAACATTCATCTACGAGAGTTATTTGCAAATGTTCTGCTAGGACGTTCTGCTGAGATGTTCTTCCAGCAGAACATTCATCAAAAAGCATTATTTTAAAAATGTTCTGCTGGGATGTTCAGCTAAGATGTTCTGCCAGCAGAACATATAGCTATGAGCATTTTTTGCCAGGGTTCTTCTACGATGTTCTGCTGAAATGTTCTGCCAGCAGAACATTCATCCACGAGATTTTATGAAAATGTTCTGCTAGGACGTTCTACTGTTATGTTGTGCCAGCAGAACATTCATATACGAGTGTTATTTGCAAGTATTCTGCTGGGATGTTCTGCTGAGATGTTTTGCCAGCAGAAAATTCATATACAAGCGTTATTATCAAGTGTTCTGCTAGGATGTTCTGTCAGCAGAATATTCATTCACTAGCATTATTTGAAAATGTTCTGCTAGGATGTTCTGCTGAGATGTTCTGCCAGCAGAACATTCTTTTACGAGCGTTATTTGCCAATGTTCTGCTAGGACGTTCTGCTGAGATATTCTGCAAGCAGAACATTCATCCATGAGATTATTTGAAAATGTTCTGCTAGGATGTTCTGCTGAGATGTTCTGACAGCAGAACATTCATCTACGAGCGTTATATGCGAGCGTTATTTGCCAATGTTCTGCTAGGCTTTTCAAACTGGCTTTATTGCAGGTCGCTATCTGGGCGAAATAACTAGGCAAATATATGATGTCATGAATTATGCAGATGAATATAATATACCTGGATTAATTTTGCTAGTTGATTTTGAAAAGGCATTTGATTCTTTATCTTGGAGTTTTATTATGAAAGTTTTGAGGTTTTTTAAGCTTGGTGAGTCAATCCAATCATGGATTAAAGTATTATATAAAAATGCAAAACTTCGCATTAACCAAGAGGGAAATTTGTCAACATTCTTCACAATTGAGAGAGGCTGCAGACAAGGGGGACGCTTTATCTCCGTACATCTTTATCCTCTGTGCTGAAATCCTAGCTATAAGGATCAGAAGTAATGAAACAAGAGCACCGCAAGCCGGGCACATTATACGACCGTCAAATCGATCTTAGAATGTAGTCATACTAAAACCCTATCAAGGTAAAGTGGAAAAAAGGGGAAGAACCTTGAAAAGTTAGGGGTCATATGCTGACCAAGTTTCAAAAGGATTGGAATAAATTTGTTTGAATTAGAGAGCGGACAAACTAAAATATGCCAGTTTTTAACCAAATAAGGGGCATAACTCTTGAATGTCTAGTGCAATCTTGCTGGTTATAGAACATAACCGAGGCATTATTGTAAGACACATGCTGACCAAGTTTCAAAAGGATTGGAATAAATTTGTTTGAGTTAGAGAGCGGACAAACTAATAAATGCCTGTTTTTGACAGACAGAGGGGCATAACTCTTTAATGTCTGAGACAATCTTGCTGGTTATGGAACATAACTAAGACAATATGGTAATACACATGCTGACCAAGTTTCAAAAGGATTGGAATAAATTTATTTGAGTTAGAGAGCGGACAAACTAAAATATGCCCGTTTTTGACGAAATAAGGGGCATAACTCTTGAATTTCTGGGGCAATCTTAAAGGTTATCAAACTTGACCGAGATATTATGGTCATACACATGCTGACCAAGTTTCAAAAGGATTGAAATAAATTTGTATGAGTAAGAGAGCGGACAAACTAAAATATGCCCGTTTTTTTACATAAAAAGGGGCATAACTCTTGAACGTCTGGGGCAATCATGCTGGTAATCGAATTAGACCGAAATAATTTGGTCATACACATGATGAATAAGTTTAAAAATGATTGGAATAAATTTCTTTGAGTTAGAGAGCGGACAAACTAAAATGCCTGTTTTTGACGAAAAAAGGGGCATAAGTCTTGCATGTCTTGGTCAATCTTGCTGGTTATCAAACTTGACCGAGATATTATGGTCATACACGTTCTGACCAAGTTTCAAAAGGATTGGACTAAATTTGTTTGAGTTAGAGAGCGGACATGAAAAAGTTACTCAAATGCCCGTTTTTTTTAAGAAAAAAGCGTCATAACTCTTGAATGTCTTGAACGATCTTGCTGGTTATCAAACTTGACCGAGATATTATTGTCATACACGTTCTGACCAAGTTTCAAAAGGATTGGACTAAATTTGTTTGAGTTAGAGAGCGGACATGAAAAAGTTAACGGACGGATGGACAGACGGACGGACGGACAGCGCCACGACATAATACGTCCTGTCTGAAGACGGGCGTATAAAAATAAAAGGTATTAAAATAGGTGCAGTGGAATATAA
Organism: Gari tellinella; assembly: GCA_922989275.2. Lineage (NCBI taxonomy): Eukaryota > Metazoa > Mollusca > Bivalvia > Cardiida > Psammobiidae > Gari > Gari tellinella. The sequence goes on along the minus strand of OV277857.1, from coordinate 39,188,547 downwards.
ATTCTCTCAGTATGCAGATGATTGCTCAGCAATCCTAGATGGTTCCTCAACTTCATTAAATGAAACACTAAATGAACTGGCAGTTTTTGCGCGCTATTCAGGGCTTAATGTTAATTTTGACAAACCTCAGGTTGTTTGGATAGGATTAAAAAAATACAGTAGTGACACTATAAATACAAGATGGAAACTTAAATGGAGAGTTACAAGCTTTAAACTATTAGGAATTAATTTTGATGTAGACTTAGACAAAATTATTTCTATAAACTATGATGATAGAATTTCTCAACTGAAAAATATTATTAATAGGTGGAAAAGACGATTTATTTATGCTTTTCAGTGGATTACCTGAAAAAAGCAGTGGATTATCACCAATCGCCGTTTTCCCAGTAGGGCTCCCCAAAAATCGTAGTCAATCGTGTCTTATCGTTAAATTCCGGCAGTCCGATTTGTCGCGAACCACTCAACGGAAGAACACGAATCCAAAATCGGGAGCAACGACGTAATTCGGATGACGTCAAATCAATAAATAAGTGACGTCATCGTACGGGAAACTGTTTCGTTAATGTGTTCGATGTAAACTTGGGGCTCAACACGGGGTAAATCATGTACTTTCGCTTTCACAATTGTCAAACAATTTCGTTTAAAAAGTGGCTTAAAAGCATAAATAACAGTTATAAAAACTTTACTTTTACCTATTATATTCACACATTTATTTATATCGATTCCAAATCCAACCGATGATATTATTAAACAAAAAATTCATTGCTTTTTTACTTCCTCTGGGAAGGACCAGCAAAAATAAAAAAGAACGTTATTATAAAAGAATACCAGGAGGGCGGATTAAAAATGATAAACCTATTAGCTTATATTCATAGTCTTAAAATAACATGATTAAGAAGACTTATTATCTCCCCTGGTAAATGGAGCAAGATTGTTCCTGAATTATTTGATATGACTAACATGATAAAACTTGGTGATTCATATGTACAAAAACAGAGACAAAATGTGAAAAATCCTTTTTGGCAAAACGGTTTAGATGCTTATTTGGTTCTACTTAGAAAAAACAATCCTTCAAATTGGGACCATTTTCTTTCTACACCAATATTTTTAACAATAATATTAAGATAGGTGAACAACCTATATATTTCAAGAAATGGTGCCAAAAAGGAATTTTCCTAATCAATGACCTGATACAGGAAACTAGGTAACTTTTATAGTGCAACAGACTTAAGAGAAATTTTTAATATTAAAACTAATTTTTTACAGTACTATGGAGTATTGAAGAGTTTAACTGAATTTGCAAACTTACATAATATTCAATTATCTTATCAGAAATTACAAGCTCCAATTATTCCTTATACATTCTCAGTTTTGATAAGAAGTAAAAGGGGCACAAAAGACATTTACAGTATTTTGAATAAAAATGATGATTCTGCAACAGCTAAACTGAAATGGGGAAAAAATATCAAATAGAAAATGAAACATGGAAACAAATATTCATGTCCCCTTTTAACTCCTCGACTAAAACCTCTTTACAATGGTAAAACACCATTCATTCATTCATTCATTCTTTACAATGGTTCCAATTTAGAATCAACCACAATATATTACCTACCAAAAAGTACTTGTTTACCATTAATGTAATTTTAAGTCCATTTTGCCAGTTTTGTCAGGTTGAAGAAGACCTTGTTCACATGCTCTGGTCTTGCCAAAGTACACATGAATTTTTAAAACAAGTCAAAGAATATCTCAGCCTGTATCTTTGAGGAGAAACATTTTATCTTTAACATTAATGAGAATTTTTCAGACCTTTCCTTCTTCATTCAGCTAAAACACTATATTTTTCTATCCAAATTCCACAATAAACCACTCTCTGTCATTGCTTTTATGAACAAAACTAAAACACACTATCAACCAATAAAATACTTAGCCCAAAAGAATAATAGAACAGAAAATTTAATCAAATATTGGGACAAATATATGCATATTCTGGACAGTGATTAAATAAACAAAACACACAATAGCACCAAATATGTGTGATATGGATTACTCATCTACGAGCATTATTTGCAAGTGTTCTGCTAGGATGTTCTGCTGAGATGTTCTGCCAGCAGAACATATTTGTTCTGCTGGGATGTTCTGCTAAGTTGTTCTGCCAGCATAACATTTATCTACAAGCTTTATTTGCCAATGTTCTGCTAGGATGTTCTGCTGAGATGTTCTGCAAGCAGAACATTCATCCACAAGATTATATGAAAATGTTCTGCTAGGATGTTCTGCTGAGATGTTCTGCAAGCAGAAGATTCATCTACCAGCGTTTTTTTCAATAGTTCTGCTAGTATGTTCTGCTGAGAAGTTCTGTCAGCAGAACATTCATCCACGAGCAGTATTTGAAAATGTTCTGCTAGGATGTTCTGCTGAGATGTTCTGCCAGCAGAACATTCATCTACGAGAGTTTTTTGCAAATATTCTGCTAGGACGTTCTGCTGAGATGTTCTTCCAGCAGAACATTCATCCACGAGCATTATTTTAAAAATATTCTGCTAAGATGTTCTGCCATTCATCCACGAGCATTATTTTAAAAATATTCTGCTAAGATGTTCTGCCAGCAGAAGATATATCTATGAGTATTTTTTGCCAAGATTCTGCTAGGATGTTCTGCTGAGAAGTTCTGCCAGCAGAACATTCATCCACGAGATTATATGAAAATGTTCTGCTAGGATGTTGTACTGTTATGTTCTGCCAGCAGAACATTCATATACGAACGTTATTTGCAAGTGTTCTGCTGGGATGTTCTGCTGAGATGTTCTGCCAGCAGAACATTCATCCATGAGCATTATTTGAAAAAGTTTTGCTAGGATGTTCTGCTGAGATGTTCTGCCAGCAGAACATTCATCTATGAGCGTTATTTGTCCATGTTCTGCTAGGATGTTCTGCTAAGATGTTCTGTCAGCAGAACATTCATCCACGAGATTATATGACAATGTTCTGCTAGGATGTTCTGCTGAGATTTTCTGCCAGCAGAATATTCATCCATGAGCATGATTTGAAATTGTTCTGCTAGGATGTTCTGCTGAGATGTTCTGCCAGCAGAACATTCATATACAAGCATTATTAGCAAGTGTTCTGCTAGGATGTTCTACTAAGATATTCTGTCAGCAGAATATTCATCCACGAGCATGATTTGAAATTGTTCTGCTAGGATGTTCTGCTGAGATGTTCTGCCAGCAGAACATTCATTTACGAGCGATATTTGCCAATGTTCTGCTAGGACTTTCTGCTGAGATGTTCTGCCAGCAGAACATTCATCCATGAGATTATTTGAAAATGTTCTGCTAGGATGTTCTGCTGAGATGTTCTGCCAGCAGAACATTCATCTACATGTGTTATATGCAAGCGTTATTTGCCAATGTTCTGCTAGGACATTCTGCTGAGATGTTCTGCCAGCAGAACATTTATCCATGAGCGTTATTTAAAAATGTTTTGCTAGGATGTTCTGCTGAGATGTTCTGCCAGCAGAACATTGATATAGGAGCCTTATTTGCAAGTGTTCTGCTAGGATGTTCTGCTAAGATGTTCTGTCAGCAGAACATTCATACACGAGATTATATGACAATGTTCTGGGAGGATGTTCTGCTGAGAAGTTCTTCCAGCAGAACATTCATAGACGAGCAGTATTAGCAACTGTTCTGCTAGGATGTTCTGCTGAGATGTTCTGCAAGCAGAACATTCATCTATGAGCGTTATTTGCAAATGTTCTGCTAGTATGTTCTGCTGAGAAGTTCTGCCAGTAGAACATATATGTTCTGCTGGGATGTTCAGCTAAGATTTTCTGCCAGCAAACAAATATCTACGAGTGTTATTTGCCAATGTTCTGCATGGACGTTCTGCTGACATGTTCTGCCAGCAGAACATTCATCCATGAGATTATATGAAAATGTACTGCTCGGATGTTCTGCTGAGTTACTCTGCCAGCAGAACATTCATCTACGAGCGTTTTTTGCAAGTGTTATGCTAGGATGTTCTGCTGAGAAGTTATGCCAGAAAGAGCATCCATCCACGAGATTATTTAAAAATGTTCTGCTAGGATGTTCTGCTGAGATGTTTAGCAGACCATTAATCTATGAGGTTATTTGCCAATGTTCTGTTAGGATGTTCTGCTGAGATGTTCTGCCAGCAGAACATTCATCCATGAGATTATTTGAAAATGTTCTGCTAGGATGTTCTGCTGAGATGTTCTGCCAGCAGAACATTCATCTACGAGGTTTATTTGCAAGTGTTCTGCTAGGATGTTCTGTTGTGATGTTCTGCCAGCAGAACATATATGTTCTGCTGGGATGTTCTGCTAAGTTGTTCTGCCAGCAGAACATTCATCTATGAGCGTTATTTGCCAATGTTCTGCTAGGATGTTCTGCTAAGATGTTCTGCCAGCAGAACATTCATCCACGAGATTATTTAAAAATGTTCTGCTAGGATGTTCTGCTGAGATGTTCTGCCAGCAGAACATTCATCTACGAGCGTTATTTGCAAGTGTTTCCCTAGGATGTTCTGCTGAGATGTTCTGCCAGCAGAACATATATGTTCTGCTGGGATGTTCTGCTGAGATGTTCAGCTAGCAGAACATTCATCTACGAGCAATATTTGCCAATGTTCTGCTAGGATGTTCTGCTGAGATGTTATTTGCCAATATTCTGCTATGACGTTCTACCGAGATGTTCTGCCAGCAGAACATTCATCCACGACCGTAATTTGCAAGTATTCCGCTAGGATTTTCTAACAAGATGTTCTGCCAGCAGAACATTCATCCACGAGCATTATTTGCAAATTTTCTGAGATGTTCTGAGATGTTCTGCCAGCAGAACATATATCTTCTGCTGGGATGTTCTGCTGAGATGTTTTGCCAGCAGAACATTCATCTTCGAACGTTATTTGCAAGTGTTCTGCTAGGATGTTCTGCTGAGATGTTCTGCCAGCAGAACATTCATTTACGAGCGTTATTTGCCAATGTTCTGCTAGTATGTTCTGCTGAGTTGTTCTGCCAGCAGAGTGTCCATCCACAAGATTATTTGAAAATGTTCTGCTAGGATGTTCTGCTGAGATGTTCTGCCAGCAGAACATTCATCTACAAGCGTTACTTGCAAGTGTTCTGCTAGGATGTTCTGCTAATATGTTCTGCCAGCAGAACATTCATCTACAAGCGTTATTTGAAAATTTTCTGCTAGGATGTTCTGCAGAGATGTTCTGCCAGCAGAACATTCATCCACGAGCGTTATTTGCAAATGTTCTGCTTGGATGTTCTGCTGAGATTTTCTGCCAGCAGAACATTCATCTTCAAGCGTTATTTGTAAGTGTTCTGCTGAGATGTCCTGCTAAGATGTTCTGCCAGCAGAACATTCATCTAGGAGAGATTTTTGCAAGTGTTCTGCTAGGATGTTCTGCTGAGATGTTCTGCCAGCAGAACATTTAATGCTATGTTTATCACCTATGTTTATCAATGTTCTGCTGGAATGTCGTGCTGTGCTGTTGTGCCAACTTCACGGACCTTATGTACCCTGCGTCTCTTATTTGTCTTAGTATATTAAATGGGCTAAAAGGTGCATCTATGGAGGAAAGGGTTAAGCTGCCAGCCTTTCTTTTAATGGTCATAATAGAGAGGTTTTACTCTATACGAATAAAAGATTGCACATATTCATAGGTAGCTAGTGTGGTAAGTATACAACATAATTTTGAATACAAGATAAAGAGAGATAACTCATACTTACCAATTCTTTTTTCTTTTGTTGCACTTCTTGAAGAGCATACTCTCCCCTTATATGAGCCATTTCTAAAACGAAAAATATACAAGAATGTGAGCAATTTCTATTCAGTATCAACTCAGACAGATGTGTGTGCAGATAATATGGATGGCAATTTTCTAAACATCAGGGCTGCCATTTCTCCAGATTTTTCCTTAATCTCTGGATTTTTTCTCAGTACACGGTAGCTTAAAGCAGACTGAAAGTAAAGCAGAATGCACCCTAAGGCACATTCTGCTTTACTTACAGCCTGCTTTAAGTAGTCCCATGTCAACAAAACAAGACAAGGGCCACTATGGCCCTAAATCGCTCACCTGGTAACCATGTACACCGTGTGACCTAGTTTTTGACCGGGCATGACCCTCATTCTAACTTGACCTCTATTTCAATGAGACAAACATTTTGTTCAAGTTTCATGAAGATTCAATGAATTTTGTAGTCTCTAGAGTGTTAACAAGGTTTTTGGATGATTTGACCTAGTGACCTAGTTTTTGACAAGACATAAGCCACATTTGAACTTGACCTATATTTCATTGAGGCAAACCTTTTCATCAAGTTTTATGAAGATCAAATGAAATTTGTAGTCTCTAGAGTGTTAATAAGGTTTTTCGATGATTTGACCTAGTGACCTAGTTTTTGACCGGACATGACCCACATTTTAACTTGACCTAGATTTTATTGAGGCAAACATTTTGATGAAGTTTCATGAAGATCCAATGAAATTTGTAGTCTCTAGAGTGTAACAAGGTTTTTTGAAGATTTGACCTAGTGACCTAGTTTTTGACCGGACATGACCCACATTCGAACTTAATCTAGATTTTATTTTTTATATAAGGCAATCATATTGATGAAGTTTTATGAAGATCCAATGAAATTTGTAGCCTCTAGAGTGTTAACAAGGTTTTTCGATAATTTGACCTAGTGACCTAGTTTTTAACCGAACATAACACACATTCAAACTTGACCTAGATTTCATTGAGGCAAACCTTTTCATCAAGTTTTATGAAGATCCAATGAAATTTGTAGTCTCTAGAGTGTTAATAAGGTTTTTCGATAATTCGACCTAGTGACCTAGTTTTTGACCGGACATGACCCACATTTTAACTTGACCTAGATTTCATTGAGGCAAACATTTTGATGAAGTTTCATGAAGATCCAATGAAATTTGTAGTCTCTAGAGTGTTAACAAGGTTTTTCGAAGATTTGACCTAGTGACCTAGTTTTTGACCGGACATGACCCACATTCGAACCTTATCTAGATTTTATTGAGGCAATCATATTGATGAAGTTTTATGAAGATCCAATGAAATTTGTAGCCTCTAGAGTGTTAACAAGGTTTTTCGATAATTTGACCTAGTGACCTAGTTTTTAACCGAACATAACCCACATTCGAACTTGACCTAGATTTTATTAACCCATTAAGCCATACTGACTCATTTTGACTCATTGCGCAATAGCCTCATACTTACTCATTTTGACTCACTTTAATCAACTAGCATGCATTGAGGTGAGCACTGATAATTGTTAATCGCTTATGAGTTAATGGGTTAAGGCAAACATTTTGATGAAGTTTCATGAAGATCCAATGAAATTTGTAGTCTCTAGAGTGTTAACAATGTTTTTCAAAGATTTGACCTAGTGACCTAGTTTTTGACCGGACATGACCCACATTCAAACATGGCCTAGATTTCATTGAGGCAATGATATTGATGAAGTTTTATGAAGATCCAATGAAATTTGTAGCCTCTAGAGTGTTAACAAGGTTTTTCGATAATTTGACCTAGTGACCTAGTTTTTGACCGGACATAACCCACATTCGAACTTGACCTAGATTTTATTGAGGCAAACATTGTGACCAAGTTTCATCAAGATCCAATGAGATTTGAACCTGCTAGAGTGTTAACGAACAATTGTGAACGGACGGACGACGGACGACGGACATCCAGCGATCCTAAAAGCTCACCTTGGCACTACGTGCCAGGTGAGCTAAAAAAGGTTATGGGGAAAAGGTAGGATTCGTAAAATCGCACTTGCAAAATGGAAATCTTAGGATTTTTTATGTCAACTTATGGCAGCCCTGAAACATCACATTTGAAAGACTTCTTTTTAAACAAAAAATGGTATTACAACTAAGCCTCACAGAAACAGAGACCTAGATAACAGAGAAAATCCCCAGTTATCTCGAGTGTAGCGGGATATTACGGGAACGTGAAAGTCCTATTGTTGCTATGACGCATAAATGGCAACCCCGTAACTTGTAGATCTACACATTTAAAACAAATGTATCACGTTTTCTGTAGATCTACCATTATAGGAATTAATTTTAAAACATTTTTTGTCCCCCTTCTCCCAGTCCATTCTTTTTCATGCGTAGATCTAGAATAGATTCTATTCTATCAATTAAATATAGATTGTGTAATCATATCTAGTTAAGGCTGTGTACAGACATTTAGATTTCATGCAGCGGGTGATGGATGTTACTACAAAGGTGTGAAGAAATGACCAAACGTTTGTTTTTTGAAAAAGATGCGTGGCATCGGAAATAAATTATCAGGGCCTTGTAAATTGTGGTGACATATGCTGTGCACATCTGATGCTGGGTCAAAATGCCTTGTATATCTTGAAGTCAAGACCTTCGATTTTACACGATTTACTTAGATCTAGATCTATTTTTATTTATATGAATTCTGTAGATCAACATTCTCTATAGTGAGCAAAACTGATATGGTGGTGGTGTTTTCTTTATAAGTATCATTTTGTGACTTTGCATCCCAAAACAGAAGCTAGAACTATAGGCCTAAGCATTTTATTTATTTTTTACATTTTTATTGCGGCATATTTCACTTCTTTATCTAATTTATATCCTGATTTTGAAACGACGTTATTTCAGTCTTTTTATCTGTATGAGATCATATCTCACGATACAAGAGCAGTCTTACCTTGATATCTTAAAGTTTAGGCCTACATGTATGTTAAAGTCAATTGTTTTAATAATTAGAATCTGCTGTGGAATTAATCCAGCCAAAAATGAAGCAAAACCCTGCAAGAACTGAATCAACCTGCGCAATGTGTCACCTGTCCTTAGCAACAGCTGCCGAGTTTGAGATATCAGAGTTAAGACTTTCAAATGAATATAATTTAATATTGTTTGTTTTCAATACATTTGGTTAGCTGTGATTGGCTGTAATTTTTGTTTCATAAATCCATGAAAAAAAAAAATTCAGGCCACGCCTTGTCAGGACTACTTTCCCTTAGTCCAACTGCTCTTCACAAGCGCTGCATGAAGCAGGATGCCAAATGACGTCATTGACGTCGGCGTTACTGCATAACAACGTCGCGTTTTGGCGGAAAATATATATGGCGGAGGGACTACAATCTACGTTTTAAGGCGTTAAAAAAGAACATACGCGTCAGATTCTGTATTTAACAACTTTCTTAAATTCAGAAGTGATATTAAATTATAAGGAATAATTCGGAATATTTATTGTATTCATGGAGGTATGAAAAAAAAACCTGGTCACACTTTTTTTTCCATACCTCCATGAATACAATAAATATTCGAATTATTCCTTAAGTAATCCTGAACTGATATGCAGGCTGTTTGTATAACACTGGAGTAAACAAAAACTTATTCCGTTACAATATATTTTATAAATACACGTATATCAAATTTTAAACATAAAAAGTTAAAACCTATTGATCTACCTTACATAACATTGGCAAGAGTAGAAAACTATCAAGAGACAAATATAACATATTTAAGCATTTGTTACTCTACTTGAGTAAGGCATAAGTAAGACTGCTAAGTGTGTTCTTATTTACCACTAACTCCTTTGATGCATTAAAATTATAATCAGTGAACAGTTTGGGTCCAGATATGTTTGTAAGACATCTGCTTAACCCTTTGAACCCTAGTCCCGCATATAGGCGTGCTTTTCAAACAGTGTACATGTGAATAGTACACATGTCCTAGGCAAACAGTGAAGACCCAGATCAGAGGGCTCCGAAAGGAGCCCTCTGATCAGGGTCTTCACTGTTTGTCATAATTCCAAAAATTTACAAAAACAACCCTTAAAAGTCAGAAATGGACTAGACTAAAATCGAAATTGGATTTGTCCATTTAAAGTTTCAGGGAGGAAAGAGTTAACCCATTACATTATAAATACGTCTTTTGTATTCTTCCACTGAATTAAATAGCTCAAATTTATAAAGTCATGAAAATGTATCATTAGAAATCATTTCAATATTCTAGTGCTGGTAGCAAAAAGCAGGCTGAAAATAAAGCAGAATGTGCCTTAGTATACAATGTACATGTATATGTATCTGATGCAGAAATTTGTAATTTTATCTCATTATCGTGTACTATTTCTGTACGCCATAACCAAGCCTCACCTTTCTTAGCATAACTACAGCTTACATGTGGTCACGTGGTAACGATAGGTCGCACATTCACATCGTTCTCGCAGTTTGGACTTTTAGTGTAACTAAATCGGATATTTAACTACCATCATGTAGTATTTGTGATAATGAGTACATATGGAAAGAAAGGTGACAAAAAACGTAAAAAGGGAAGTAGCAGTGGTGATGAGCAAGCAATTCGATCAAATGTAAACAAAGCATTTAGAGCGGGAGGCCCGTCAAGCGATTCAGGGGAACAAACCCAGCAGAAAGAGCCAAAAACTGTAAGTGAAATATTGAGGGAAACAAACTGTGTTCTATTTAACGAATCATCTGATGTGTCAATTTCTGTTTTCGATGAGGGAACAGTCTCAGATGTACTAGACAATGAAAAAGTAAAGCCAAAACAAAATATGTCATCGATCGCAGATCAAAAGTCACTGGCAAAGCCGGGCGAGACTCGTGCATCTACAGTGTCTCCCACAATCAGCGACGTTGTGAATATATTTCATACCCTATCGACTAAAATGGACAATATGGAGTCTCAATTACACAAGTTAGATTCATTAGAACAGAAGGTGGGTGCGTTTGAGAAGGAGATAAAGGCATTGCATGTTTTAGTGCACGACAACAGAAAAAGTTCTGACGAAAACATCCTGAAAATCGACGAGCGGATCGACAGGATTGAGTTTATAACGGCTGAATATCAATCTCGTATAGACCAACTCGAAAAAAGAAAATGAAGAAATGAAGGATCATGTTACATATATGAGGTCGCAAAGTATGCGTAATAATCTTGTGTTTGGTGGAATCAAAGAAGAGGCTGGAGAAGATCTAGATCAGAAGTTTCGTTCTTTCTTAGTGAGTGGAGAAACTTAAATTAGCAAAGAGTCTGGTTGACTCTATGAAGTTTGAGCGTGTTCATAGAATAGGTGCTCAAAGAGTAAATCAATAGGTAAATCGCAAAATTGTATGCAAGTTCGCGTTCTTTACAGATCGGGAGCTAGTTAGACGGCAAAAGCGATCCCTAAGCGGAACGGACTTTTTCCTACATGAACAATTTCCTCCCGAAATTGTCGCTTGGTGTAGAAATTTGATGCCACAACTGCAGGCTGCCATTAAAGAAGACAAGAAGGCGTGGTTAGTTTATGACATTAATGGCAAACTAGTTAAGTGTGACTAGGACCGGCCGGAGAATGGACCTGAAGTGCTTGTGTGGAATTGCAATGGCTTGACAGAGAATAAATTGAAAGATCCGGAATTTGTTTCTTTAATAACCAGTAAAGATATTATAATTTTGTCATGGACTGATAAAAACTCCGAAATTGACTTAGATAGATTCACATGTTATAACTTTTACCGCAAATTTAAACATAACAAGACTGCGCGTTCAATAAACGCTTATGCCCCCGGTGGCATCCTTGACAATATATTCTGAATCTTTTCTAAGTCCAAATTAGGTCAAGGTCAAGGTCAAACTGAGCTTGGGTATTACTGGTGGGTTGGTAATGGTCCAAGGCAATAACTGTATAAGTATAGAAGCATTGTAGTAAGTAGTGTTGATGCTAGACGAAACGGTAAAATCTAGTTAACCAAGAAATAGCCCATTCAAAATATTCTAAGTCCAAATTAGGTCAAGGTCAAGGTCAAAATCAAGGTTGGGTGATATCGATGGATAGGGAATGGTCCAAGGCAACAACTGTATATGTATCCAAGCATTGGAGTAAGCGGTGTTGATGCTAGACGAAACGGTAAAATCTAGTTAACCAAGAAATAGCCCATTCAAAATATTCTAAGTCCAAATTAGGTCAAGGTCAAGGTCAAAATCAAGGTTGGGTATTATTGGTGGCTAGGGAATGGTCCAAGGCAACAACTGTATAAGTATCTAAGCATTTGAATAAGTGGTGTTGAAGCTAGACGAAACGGTCAAATCTACTTAACCTGGTTACGGACGGACAGGACGATTACTATATGCTCCTGCATCTGTCGATGCCGGGGGCATAAAAAGGCTAAACGCAACAGCGGGGTATCACTATTTATTTACGTAATTCATGTAAACAGGGTATATCAGTGGTAAGAAACCACTTTGACACTATAATTTGGCTTAAATTAGACTGTAACTTCTTTAATTTCCAGAATGATATATATTTATGTGGGCTATACCTATGGTCAGATGACTCCCCAGCGGCAGGTTTAATTGATGTTGATTTGTTTCAATTGTTAATGCAAGATATCGTGGGTGTAGTAGCATTATTGACTATCTTTTATTGAAAGAGCACGATTTTCCTATAGTGAGCAGTTTTCAAGTCTGTCCTTTCAATATATTTAGTGACCATGCTGCATTGAATTTTGTCATAAACGGTGTCAAACCATGCCAATTACCTGATAGCGATAGTGTTAATAGCGACTCGCACGTATCTTTTAAATGGAATGTTGATTATAAGGACGCATTTAGGAGTGGACTTATAGGCAATTTACCTGCCTTGAACAACATTATTTTAAATACAAGTTCAGTCGAGCACGACCAAATAGACCGTCTGATAAACGATTTTACCACGATTATTTGCGATACAGCAGAACCATTATTTAAACGTGAATGTAATAAGTCTAATTCTTTAAAACACAAATCTGACTCTACATGGTTTGATAGAGAATGTATCGAACTTAAAAAAGCATATAAACATGCAATGCATTAATTTAATAGTTCCAAATCTGCGACAAGCAGAATATTACTATGTAATAAAAAACAGCAGTTTAAGTATACTGTTCCCAAAAAAAAGCCTGCATACAAGATTAAACAGGCGGCAGAGCTCAGCGAACTAAGAAAGCGTAAACCCTGTGATTTTTGGAAACATTTTAAACAGAATAATAAACAATCTGGGTGTGATATTTCAATACAAGAATTCCAGAAATATTTTTCAGAATTATTCGATGATATAAGGTCTACGAATATTGAAAATGTAGAAATTTTCAATAACAACAGTGATTTTAATATAAATGACCCAACGTTTCATGAACACAAGCTGAGGTAATTTCCGCTATTAAACGACTTAAGAGCAATAAGTCCCCATGTCCAAGTGATAATCTTCTTAATGAGTACTTTATAGAGTCAGTAGATATTTTAGGCGGACATATAACTGATATTTTTAATAAAGTTTTTAATTCTGGTTATTTTCCTGAAAAATGGGCACAAGGTTTTACTGTACCTATACATAAAAAGGGGGATAAGAATACACCTAACAATTACAGGGGCATTACGCTACTGAGCAATCTCGGCAAGCTTTTCACGGGTATACTCACTACACGGGTTGAAAAATGGTTCAGCGATCACACTTTTTTATCAGACGCTCAGTTTGGTTTCAGAAAAGGCTGTAGTACAGTCGATGCAATATTTGTTTTACACAATTTAATTGAGCACGTGTTAACACAAAACTTAAGATTACCATGTGCATTTGTCGATCTAAAGAAGGCGTTTGACTCTGTCTACAGCAATGCATTATGGTTTAAATTGTATAATATGGGTTTAGACAGTAAGCTCCTTGTAATGTTTAAAGCTATGTACTCTGTCGTAAAATCGTGTGTCAAACACTGTAACTCTTACTCTGACTTCTTCAATATATCAGTCGGATTACGTCAGGGACTGAATAATTCCCCGGCTATGTTTGCTCTATTTTTAGAGGACTTAGAGCTATTTTTACAGAATAAAAACACCTCTGGGTTATCTTTTTATGACATTTGTATAATAATTCTTTTGTTTGCTGATGATATGATTCTAATTGGAAATTCCGTACAAGATTTACAGGATAGTTTAAATAAGCTCTACGAATACTGCCAATATTGGGGCCTTGAAGTTAATACAAATAAAACGAAAGTAGTTGTTTTTCGCAAAAGAGGACCAGTTAAACGTGATGAACGTTGGTTTTATAATAATGAACCTTTAGAAATCGTAAACGACTTCAATTACTTAGGTGTTGTTTTCAATTACACGGGTTCATTTGTATTAAATAACCAGTATATCCTTGGTAAGGCTATCAAGGGGGCTAATATGTTATTATGTAATATCAACAAATATGAAATTAGCCCTTTGATAGCATTACAAATATTTGATTCGTTTGTCGGTTCCGTTTTAAATTATGCTAGCCCTGTCTGGGGCTTTTCAAAGCCTAAAGGTATTGAGCGTGTGCAATTAAAATACTGCAAGGCTATATATATATAATACTTGGAGTTAAACAAAGTACAAGTAATGCAGCTGTTTACGGTGAATTGGAAGGTACCCCCTTTATATCAACAGATATGTTCAAATAATTAAATACTGGTGTAATTGGTTAAATACTGACAATATTATTTTAAAAAACGTATATAATGATGTCCGTGAAAGATGTAAAAAGGGGGCAACTAATTGGGCTTCAAAAGTTAAAGATTTACTCAACCACTTTGGTTTTACAGACGTTTGGGACTATCCAGAAAGTACTGATTTTAAACGTTTTATACCAGTATTTAAACAAAGGGTTATAGATTGTTCCAAGCAACAATGGCACGCTGATTTACAAAACAATAATGTCTTAAGTCACTTGTATTTGTATATAAAAGAAGAGTTTGGTATTGAAGATTACCTGAACACTTTAAAATACAAATCATCAAGGTTTGCATTAACACGACTACGTGTATCTGCACATAAACTACGCATCGAGTCTGGAAGATATGGACGAAATCGTTTGGAAAGACATGAAAGAATATGTCAGTTATGTGATAGCAATGATTTAGAAGATGAGTTTCACTTTGTTTTAAAGTGTTCAGCGTACAACAATCTTCGTAGCAAATTTATTAAACGTCATTTCCATCAACACCCAAGTATGTATAAATTTACAGAATTGCTTAAGTCAAAAAGCAAAGTCGTACTGATAAACTTATGTAAATATATTGTACAAGCCAATAATGTAAGAAGAGATTTACTCTCAGGCTTATAATGAAGTGTTGTTTGTTCTGAAGTACTAATGTCCTGTATGGCGAATATACTCACCTTTATGTTACTATTGATACCAGCATACTAGTATCACAGCGTAAATATGTCTGTACATGTCAGCCCAACTGCACACTGTAATCTAAGACGCCCTCTGTACTTGCATAGTACAGATCTAATTAACATACTTCTCTAATTTGTTACCTAGTTTTACAGTCCAGCAAACTGTGTATGGGAGCCCAGCTGCACATTGAAATCTAAGACGCCCTCTATACACGCGGCACGTCTTAGGGGTACTTTCATACTACAGACTTAAATATAAGAATTTGCTTTACATGTGAACTAGTAAAGTTTCTAAGATTTAGCAGAGTGTATATTTGACCCCAGTTGCACACTACAGTTCTAAGACACCCTCTCTAACACGTGGCACGTCTTAGGGGTACTCAAATATACAAACTGAAGTATGCTGTCTTTGTGTTATACATTATTGAAAGAAACATGATCAGAAACAGTTATCTATCCAAATCATGTGACCTTTTATCACCGTACTTGCGAGTCGCGGTTGGTTGTTGTATGTTCTTTACATGAACTAAAACAAAGATATATAGTAATTAATTTTAACACCTAATTTGCTCGAAACAGTTACATGTATATATATGGATATATATATGATTTAAAAAAAATAGATGATGTATTAGGCTTTAAAAAACAAATTTATTTCCTCAAACAATGCGCGACACGTTTCACTATATATATACTTGCAAACGCTGCATATCCAGATCTGGGGGCTTTCGGTTTAGCCACCTGATCTGGGTCTACATCGTTTACAATATACTTTGCGTAAAACTAGAGTCAGATCTGAAAACACTTTCTGCTTTACTTTCGGCATGTCTTTAGTTACCATATCCTATGTTACATGTTCATGACCTCATGGATTGGAACTATTTTCTGTTGCGGAAGAATACACCGAATGTTCTTAAAGGTGCTTATATGGGAAAGGGTTAAGTATGTGTGTTTGTATGTCACTGTATTTGCCAAATTCATGAGTCAGAAATTATATGTCACAACCTTGAATGTATCAAATGTTGTATGTATCCACATTAATTATTTACAATTGCAAAGTTCATTCTCCAAAACAAGAATGTAATTTTTTGTTTACAATAACGTTATTAACAAGAGCACCGCAGTGCGGCAAAATACGCCCGTCATGGCCTGCGGCTGTCAAAGTCGTCCGGACTCAGGCCGACTGGAAAAAGTCGCCCGAAGTGTAGGCACGACTATCGATCTCAAAAAGACTATGCTGTAGTAGTGCGATAGCTCAAGTACTATCCCAGTAGTATTGCGATAGTCAAGAAACTATTGCAATACTATCACGATAGTTTTTCTACCAACTGTTTTCTCATAAACAAATGCTCTTTGGGCGTATTTACATACTTTGGATATATCACGGAATTTTGACAATAAAGGGGGCATAACTCTGCTAAAAATAGTCGCCAACGTCTGAAATTTAACAGGAACCAAAATTCACAGGTGCCTTCCCTGTATGATGAGAAAGCTTAATATGAAATTTGGTTACAATAGACAAAATGTAAGTAAAATTATTATCAGGAAACAATATATTGTTAAAAAATTGTGTGAAGGGGCATAACTCTGAAAATACGGAGTCAAACTAAAAACACGTAATATATATTAAGTCACTTCATTCATTGTATCACCATATCAAATTAAAAATCAATTGACTGAAAAATAAAAAAGTTTTGGTGTTTTTTAAAAAAAAAAAACGCCCATTTTTGACATTTGACATTTTTGACATTTTTGGCATAACGCTGCTAAAAATAGTCGCCAACGTCTGAAACACAAACTCGTCCGAACTATTGTGGTGTGGAATATTTGTAGGAAGTTTAATCAAAATCGGTCAATAAATGAAGGTGAGAGAGCGCTAAGAAGAAAAGTTAACGGACGAAGTGTGGCTTATTTTAAAATTTAAGTATGTAAAGGGGCATAACTCATAAAAAAATAATTTAACAGGAACCAAAATTCTCAGGTGCCTTCCCTGCATGATGAGAAAGCTAAATATGAAATTTGGTTACAATAGACAAAATGTAAATATAAATTATTATCCGGAAACAATATATTGTTAAAAAATAGTGTGAAGGGGCATAACTCTGAAAATACGGAGTCAAACCAAAAACCCGTAATATATGTTAAGTAACTTCATTCATTGTATCACCATATCAAATTTGAAATCAATTGAATAAAAAAAAAAAGTTCTGGTTTTTTTTTTAAAAATGCCCATTTTTTACAATAAAGGGGCATAACTCTGCTAAAAATAGCAGCCAAAAAAATGCCCATTTTTTACAATAAAGGGGCATAACTCTGCTAAAAATAGCCGCCAACGTCTGAAACGCGACCTCGACCGAGCTATTGTGGTATGGAATGTTTGTAGGAAGTTTAATCAAAATCGGTAAATAAATGAAGGTGAGAGAGCGCTAACAAGAAAAGTTAACAGACGGACGGACGTACGGACAGCGCTGGGTATACCATAATACGACCGTCGATGACGGGCGTATAATAAAAATATATCAGATAAAATACATAGCTAAAGTACCAGTAGGATGCACAGTACTCTCTACAGTGCAGTGCATTCTACAGTGCTTTCTATGTACTTTCTAAGTAAATTTTGTTAGAAGACCTATACTGTTTCCACATTGACCATGTATGTATGTATTGTATTGTATGATTGTATGTTATGTAACGAGGTACCTGATTGTGTACAAGTTGAATAAAGTATGTTCTGTTCTTAAAAATATTTAAATCGGGTAAATTACCACAGTCAAACCCGTTTAAAGTAAATACAGGGCCAATTTATTAAATATAATAGATTCTATACACAATCTCACGCAAGCCTTTAGCCTTTGACAAAATGGGGTTATCAAGGAAGAGTGAGTCTCTATCATTTAAATGCTCTAAAATTCACAAGGATAAGTATTTTTGCATTTTTGTTTTGTTGTAGCATTAGTTAAAGGTACATTAAATCATTGAAGAACATGAAATTTATGGCAACTGAGACATGTGCATTTGAATTTTAGCTGCTACAAAATGGCTCGAGATATTCATAATTTTTCTGTAATAAACTTGTAATTTAAATTTAACCCTTCACCATATAAATGATTTTCGTAGTGATTTTCTTTAAGTTATGCCTTAAAACTTTCAGCAGTCATAGAACAATATACACTCTTTCCTGCAAAGCAAAAATCTTTCACCTAAAATCAAAAATGTTGAACTTTTACTTGCTACAAAATTGAGAGGATGTGAATTTCGACAATAAGCAGTTATAAAGAGAAAGCATATATAGCTATGATTTAAATGCTCCTAAATTCAGAAATATTTACAGTTTTGCAGGTTTTCTTTCTTGCAGTATTAGTTGAAGATAAAATCATTCTTAACATATGCGATTTATGGCAACTTGAACATATGAAGTTGAGTAATAGCTCCTACAAAATGGCTCAGACTCGCACAATTTTTGTACGATTACGAAGCAGCTCTGCATTGACATGGTAATTAAAATGACTTTCATTTTATGGTTCTCTTTTTCAAATACATGTGTATGCATGATACTTTCGGCAGTTATAGAGCAGTGTACAGTAAACTCCCTGAAAACTGGACCCCTTCTGGACTTAGTTAAAAGTCCAGTTTTCTGAGAGTTCCAGTTTTCAAGGAGTTGCATGACCAAATCTGTGATGTTTAATATTCATAACCTTCCTGCCTAAGTTTAGTGGTCTAACCATAAGGGGTTCGTATTGTTTATGTTGTTCTGGTATTTACATTATACAGATTATTAAAACATAAATTGAAATAAGAATGAATAATCAACATTTTAATGTACAGTAGAACCTCTCTATTATGACCAGTAAAATGTGTCAAATATTAGTCCTTTAAGACAGGTGACTGCTTAAAGCAATGTGAAAGAGAAACAGAAAGCTCCTACAGGAGCTTTCTGTTTCACTTTCACATTGCTTTAAGCTGTCACCTGTAGTTTATACTGACAATTAGCCTTTTTTTTAGTGGTTGTAATAGAGAGGTTCTACTGTACATGTAATATATCAACTCTAAATCAATAAACACGGAATACATGATTGTATGAATTAAATTCAATCCATCATATCATTCCTCAATGACTTTTGAAGTACATACACATGTGTTTGTCAAACAGTTTGGATCCAGATTAAATGCCCTTTAACCCTGTATCTAATCTGGATCAAAACTGGCTACGGAAATGATTCATTTTCTTTCACAATCTTAATTTTGTCCTCAAGAGACAACTCTACTCGCCTACGCTTAGAAGGAGGTTTAGACATGTTTCAAGAAATTTTCAGCAGTTTTTATCGGCCAAGCATTTATTGCAATAACAGAAATGAAATAGAGAGATGATTTCCCAAATTTGGACTTTAGAACTTTACTCAAAACGATTTTATTTTTATTGGTCATTTTTATTTATTCAATGAGTTAGATCATTATAGATCATCGTAAGCCGCGTCCGGTTTTCAGAGAACTAATATAGAACAAGAGCCCCATGGGGCATAATTCGCTCACCTGAGAATAGCTAAAAAAATGGAGATATTGATTTATGTCCAGGACTGACCTAGATATGCAACAGACCGGAACAATATAAACAAAATACTTAAAGTATATTTAAAAGTGTCACCATACAGAATATAAAAGCTCTGGCCATATTAGAGTCAGAGAAGAAGACGTTTGAAATTTGTTTCTCTATATAACTCTATGTAAAACTGTGACCCCCGGGGCGGGGCCAATTTTGACCCCAGGGGCATAATTTGAACAAACTTGATAGAGGACCTGTAGGCGATTCTATGTGCCAAATATCTAAGCTCTGGCCCTTGTAGTTTTAGACAAGAAGATTTTTTAAGTTTTCATTGAAAAAAATCTATTTTTAGCTCCTGTGACCTAGTTATGCAACAGACCAAAACCATTTGTACAATTTTGATATAGGACATCTAGAAGTGTCACTATGCCAAATATCAAAGCTCTGGCCATATTAGTTTCAGAGAAGAAGACGGTTGAAATTTTCTATATATAACTCTATGTTAAACTGTGACCCCGGGGCGGGCCAATTTTGACCCCAGGGGCATAATTTGAACACACTTGATAGAGGACCTGTAGGCGATTCTATGTGCCAAATATCTAAGCTCTGGCCCTTGTAGTTTTAGACAAGAAGATTTTTTAAATTTTCATTGGAAAAAATCTATTTTTAGCTCCAGTGACCTAGTTATGTAACAGACCAGAACCATTTAAACAATTTTGGTAAAAGACATCTAGAAGTGTCACCATGCCAAATATCGAAGCTCTGGCCACATCGGTTTCAGAGAAGAAGACGTTTGAAATTTTCACTATATAACTCTATGTAAAACTGTGACCCCCGGGTGGGCCAATTTTGACCCAAGGGGCATAATTTGAACAAACTTGATAGAGGACCTGTAGATGATGCTATGTGCCAAATATCTAAGCTCTGGCCCTTGCAGTTTTTGACAAGAAGGTTTTTTAAGATTTCTTTATTTTTTCACTTTGGTTGCCATGGCAACCAGAGTTCTGCATTGTTTTTAGTTCTTTGAACAAATTTGAAAGAGCTTGACCCAAGGGACATTTCTGTAAAGTTTGGTTGAATTCTGACAAGCGGTATAGGAGGAGATGTCATTTGAAGCAATTGTTAACGACGACGGACACAGGGCCATCCCAATAGCTCACCTTGAGCCTTTGGCTCAGGTGAGCTAACAAAAACGGTTATCAGCTATAAAAAAAAAAGGTGCGCTGTTCGGAATTCTGGAAGTCCAGTATTCAGGGATTTATATGCATTGAACTTATGGGAGAAAAATATGGGACTTAGAAATTTGTCCGGTATTTAGAGGATTCCAGTTTTCAGACAGTCCGGTTTTGAGGGAGTTTACTGTATAATCTTCCCTGCGTCACAAAAATCTTTTTCCTGAGTCATAGAAATGTCTGTGTTTTATTAGCTACAGAATTGAACAAATTCCGAACAATTTAGGCCGATTCGAGCGCTAAATCATTGCTCCTACCACCAACGATAGGAAGTAAAATCATTGGCCGCCAATGATCTTACGAAATCACGTGAGATCTCGCTGCACGTGTGATGATGCACACTTTTATCAAGGCCGATAAGAAGTTGCTTATCTCTGTTAGTACATGTATATATGTCTCTGACAGAAAGACAGGTGAAAGTTTAAAGCAAAAATAAAAGTAAAACAGAAGCTTCTTTGTGAGTTTTCTGTTTTGCTTTCATCTTGCTTAAACACAAATAATCAACATACTTTAGTGGTCATAATGGAGGGGGTTAATACTGCATTTAATCAATCAATCAAGCTTACAAGTTTCACTGGAGTGTTTCTTCAGTGAACAAGAGTCAATTAAACAATTAATTCCAGGTATCATCAAAGTATTACCGACTGTTTGATTCATTAAAAGTCAACGGGAGAATGATTATCTTACATGTATTTTGTCACTATAGTGTAATCAGGTAGACAGTATAAATGATTAGATCTATCATCATTATGTTTTTATACGCCCGTCATCGACGGTCGTATTATGGTATACCCAGCGCTGTACCTCCGTCCGTACGTCCGTCCGTTAACTTTTCTTGTTAGCGCTCTCTCACCTTCATTTATTTACCGATTTTGATTAAACTTCCTACAAATATTCCATACCACAATAGCTCGGACGATTTCGCGTTTCAGATGTTGGCGGCTATTTTTAGCAGAGTTATGCCCCTTTATTGTCAAAAATGGGCATTTTTTAAAAAAAAACAGAACTTTTTTTTTAATTATTCAATTTATTTCAAATTTGATATGGTGATACAATGAATGAAGTTACTTAACATATGTTACGGGTTTTTGGTTTGACGTCTTATTTTCAGAGTTATTCCCCTTTACACAATTTTTTTAACAATATATTGTTTCCTGATAATAATTTTACTTACATTTTGTCTATTGTAACCAAATTTCATATTTATCTTTCTCATCATGCAGGGAAGGCACCTGTGAATTTTGGTTCCTGTTAAATTATTTTTCTATGAGTTATGCCCCTTTACATCCTTAAAATTTAAAATAAGCCACACTTCGTCCGTTAACTTTTCTTCTTAGCGCTCTCTCACCTTCATTTATTGACCGATTTTGATTAAACTTCCTACAAATATTCCATTACACAATAGCTCGGACGAGTTTGCGTTTCAGACGTTGGCGACTATTTTTAGCAGAGTTATGCCCCTTTATTGTCAAAAATGGGCATTTTTAAAAAAAAAAACAGAACTTTTTTATTTTTGATTCAATTGATTTCAAATTTGATATGGTGATACAATGAATGAAGTGACTTAATATATATTACGGGTTTTTGGTTTGACTCTGTATTTTCAGAGTTATGCCCATTCACACAATTTTTTTAACAATATATTGTTTCCTGATAATAATTTTACTTACATTTTGTCTATTGTAACCAAATTTCATATTTAGCTTTCTCATCATACAGGGAAGGCACCTGTGAATTTTGGTTCCTGTTAAATTTCAGACGTTGGCGACTATTTTTAGCAGAGTTATGCCCCCTTTATTGTCAAAAATGGGCATTTTTTAAAAAACCCAGAACTTTTTTCTTGACTATCGCAATACTATTGGGATAGTACTTGAGCTATCCCAATACTACAGCATAGTCTTTTTGAGATCGATAGTCGGGCCTACACTCCGGGCGACTTTTTCCAGTCGGCCTGAGTCTGGACGACTTTGACACCCGCCGGCCGTGACGGGCGTATTTTGCCGCACTGCGGTGCTCTTGTTCTTCTGAGGTTTCATGATAAATTTGTCCATCAATCTAGAAATACATGTAGACTATAATACATGAAATAATGGGCTAAAGGTACATAACCGCCCAAACTCATGTTTAAAATGCGCATTTTCTAATTTATGTGCATTTTCTATGTACTCAAACTAAGCGAAATTGGTTGTAAGATGCATGACATATATCCCCCCTTCGTTAAGAACCATGCATAAAAGTGCCTATTTCTTATCGAGATGGCTATAAAGATAAGCTTTTTGTTAGCTCACCTGAGCTAGCTCAGGGTGAACTTTTGCAATCCTTGAATGTCCGGCGTCCGGCATTCGTTGTCAACAATTTTAGTGTTTACACTCTACAGGCCACAATATTTATCCAATCTTTCTCAAACCTGCTCAGATTGTATATTACCATAAGAGTTGGGATGAGTTTGATTATGGTTGAAAGTTATCTACCTTTGAATTGCTGAAAATGCCATATTTAACAGTGTTTACACTCTAGAGGCCACAATTTTTATCCATCTATCTCAAACTTGCTGAGATTGTATATGACTATAAGAATTTGAATGAGTTCTAATATGGCTGAAATCAGACAAATAGGTCGAGAGTTATCTACCTTTGAATTGCTGAAAATGCCATATTTAAGGGTGTTTACACTCTAGAGGCCACAGTTTTATTCAATCTTTCTCAAAAATGTTCAGATTGTATATGACTATAAGAGTTCAGATGAGTTCAATTATGATTGAAATCAGACAAGTAGGTTGAGAGTTATCAACCTTTGAATTGCTGAAAATGCCATGTTTAACGGTGTTTACACTCTAGAGGCGACACTTTTTATCCAGTCTTTTTCAAACTTGCTCAGATTGTATATAACCATACTTAGAGTCGAATAAGTGTGAATATGGTTTAAATCAGACTAATAGGTAATGAGTTATCTGCCCTTGAATTGCTGAAAATGCCATATCTAACAGCGTTTACACTCTTGCAACTACATGTACAGTTTTCAAATGATTTTGATTATACTTGCACACAGAGTATATAGCTATAAGTTCTCAAAGGAGTGCACTTATTGTTGAAATCTCATCATTGTGGCAATAGTTATCTGCCCTTGACATACTTTGAAATGCTAGAAAAGGCTTCATTTCAGTATTGTTTAGGTTCTAGTTATCTGTCCTTGATGTACTCTACTATACTAGAATTATGAGGTTGTATTCCAATATCGTTTACATGCCATTCTACAAATTTGAATGGATTTTTATTAAAACAGGTGAAACAGAAAGGCAAAGCTATCAGGCTTCAGTACAATAGGTAAGCGATATCAGGGCCTTCAAGCCCTCTTGTTTATATAACAAACCTTCGGGTTATTTCCGAGAACAGTGTTCAGGTCATGTGATTGATACGGCAGGCGATAGTACATGTACACAAGTGACTCTTCACCACAGTCTGGTCACATTTAGTTGACAAAAAATGAAGAGTTGTCTCTCTTTGACTGAAAGCACTGTAATTCCTACCTAAAAATAGCTATAGAATATGCTAAGGAGCTATAACGGAAAAATCTCTTTCAATTTTGTCATTGTTCGTATGTAAACAAAATCGATTTAAAACTCGACTATCTCCACAAATTTCACAGGTTTGTAAGCAATATTATCTCAAAAAGTACCATGCATTACTTCTTTTTATATTTTACGCTTACGAAGGTGTAAGAAGAGTGCATGATTTTGGAAGTCTGTGAGGAATATTCTGGCTTTAAGATAAGAATGACAAATATTGTGCCGGAGTGTGTGAGAAGTGTGTTAGTGTCTGTTGGTGTTTAGTGGGTTTGTGATTATGTGTTGGGGTCTAGATCCAATTGAGATTTCAATATTTTCAACATACTAGGACATACCTGTGTCAACCATGTCTGACTTGGCTTGTTCTCTCTCGGTCTTGTCCATGTACCAGACTGTTATGGCATACCTTAAATAAAGTGCAGCATGTCATGGCAAACAAGGTAAATAACCCACTACTCCATTAGATACATGCTTTTAACAGATTTAATTTATTCCTCCACTGAAGAAATAGTTCCATTCTATACAGTCATGAATATGCATCATAAGAAATATTTTCTTTTCTAGTAGATGATAGCTTAAAACAGACAGAAAGTAAAGCAGAATATGCCTACAGATAATAGACTAAAGCAGACTGAAAGTAAAGCAGGATGTGCCTTAAGGCGCATTCTGCTTTACTTTCAACCTGCTTTATGTGGTCACCTATATCTCTTATACTAGAACAGGCTATGGAGTAAAGGGATAATACAGTGTAGACCAACTTCAATAATCATATAATTATATGAAAGATTCCCTAAAGCTATGAAAGCAACCTTTCAATGGATCTGCATTTCTTGAAATCAACATTATTTTCCCTACCACCTCAACAAGCTTTGGACTTTAACTAGAAACTTGTCACATACAACATTTCTCTTGCTGTGTCCTGTCAGCTTAACCCTTTCACTCTCAATGACGCTTAAAAGCGTGTTTGCAAACAATATGGATCCTGATCAGATGCCGCGTAACGCAGCATCTTATAAGGATCCAAACTGTTCGACACTTGTATCGATATGTACTTAAGTCATACTACATTGAATCTAACTTTGAAACGATCTTGCAAACAACAAAATTAAAGCAGATGACAATGAAACGGTGAATGGGCAAAAAATCTCACAAAATTTTTGGTAGTGAAAGACTTAAAACAATATTTATGCATTCAGGATTTTTGATTTTCTGATTTTTTTTTTCATTAAGAGTCCTGATATTTATGGATACTAAAAAGTTTGGATGATGACCAAGTGCCGAACCTTTTGGCTTTGATGGTTGATGTCATTCTTGTATACAATAAATCATATATTTTTCAAAATAAATACAAAGAGATTACAAGAAAAACATATTTGGCTTAAATAACTGCAATATGAATGGAAAACCTCTCTATTTACAACTACTAATTATAAGGCTGAATGAGGGTATGAAAGAAAGGTGCTGTTTACTTTCACCTTGCTTTAAGCAGCCACCTGCCTTAAACACAAAAAAATAAACTAAATTTAGTGGTCATATTATAAGAAGGTTTTACCTTTGCCTGAATGCTGGCTGAACTTAGTGTGGATTTCTTCTGTCAGACCAGAAGAAAAGTAGTCTATTGGCCACTGGTGCAACATCTACATATTTGTTGGTGCCTTCTGGGAATATACGCAACATGCCACCATCCTCCTATCAAAATATAAAAACAGTCAAACATTAGTTAACTCTTTCCTCCCTGAAACTTTAAATGGACAATTCCAGTTTCCATTTTTGTTTAGTCCATTCTTGACTCTTAAGGGTTGTTTTTGTCAATGTTTGGCATTATGACAAACAGTGAAGACCCTGATCAGAGGGCTCCTTTCGGAGCCCTCTGATCTGGGTCTTCACTGTTTGCATAGGACAAGTGTACTTTTCACATGTACATTGTTTGAACAGAACGCCTATATGCGGGACTAGGGCTCAAAGGGTTAAACTACTTCTTTATTAGAAGCTCTGGCATTCATGAGAGACAAGTGATGGCTTAAAGCAGGAAAAAAGGAGCTTTCTACATTAGTTTTGTTCTGCATTATGCAGTCAATTGTCAATCTAAGATAAATGCTAAATATTTCATTTGCTCTTGTTAGAGTAAAATATTGGTTATCTAACTTTAACATACATGTAATTATAATTCCATAATTCAAATATCCTTAAAAAAAACATAGATGCAAAATTTTAATACTTTGATAGTTCCACTTTTGATAAAAAAAAATTAAATTTCTGTTTTTAAGGGAGGTTATCATATTACACTCCGTCATTAAAGCTGTACGCGTTCTCTCCCTTCTCCGAGTGAGCAGGGATCTATTTATAGATTAGACATGTTGTCTTCCAATTACGGTTTGAAATTGACAATTTCAAACAATTTGTTTACCAGAATACATAGGAAAGTCGCTCAAACATAAAGCAAAATAATGCATTCACACTTACTAAATTGGTAACGTAATGTTCCGTTATGACATATTTAAACTAGCCTATGTGTATCGGATATGCCACGGATAGCCGCGGGTGTGTGTACACGCTGACTGTGTACATGTAGTCGCATTTCAGCGTTGCTAAGTGTAAAGCGTGTATAAAAACTTGCGCCACCTAATTGTTTAAAATATGCTTTGATAATGGATATTCAGATTGAAATTTTTGTTTTAATTTCTTACGAGCGTTCTTAAAGCACAGCGAGAAAGTTTACTGCGTAAAACCCTGAAATTATCATGCAAATACAGTACATGTAGTAAG
The DNA here is from genome assembly GCA_922989275.2 of Gari tellinella. NCBI lineage: Eukaryota > Metazoa > Mollusca > Bivalvia > Cardiida > Psammobiidae > Gari > Gari tellinella. The sequence goes on along the minus strand of OV277857.1, from coordinate 39,161,228 downwards.
GACTACTTTTGACACCATATTTAGAAACTGGAATGGCTATTACATCGATATTACATCTATCAAACCCATTTGGCCGGTATATGGTATATTCATATACATGAAAACAAATCTGGTCAAACTACACATTAAATGGATGACAGAAAATAAAAATATAAATATAAGGAATAAACAACATCTTTTTGCCGCTCATGACGGTATGACTACATTAGCTTCGGGGGTAAATTAAATGAAAACGCCCTTTGGGCGTTTACAAAATTTACCCCCTGCGAAGCTAATGTAGTCATACCGTCTTGAACGTCAAAAAGATGTTGTTTATTCCTATAATGTCTTGCATTAAGAAGTGACCTGCCATTAGAGAGCCCCATGCTTCTTGAGTTACCATTGTGTACAGATTTTAATGAAATCAAGATATTTTTATGCCAAGCACAGAGTTGTGCAGAGCATATAGTGTTACCCTTGTCAGTATGTCAGTACTTATGCCTGTATAAACCAAGGTTAAGTTTTAGTTTTTGGGTTGGATTTGAATTAAGTATAGCTATATATCTGTTGTTAACAACTTAACATGTACCCAAATAAAACTATTAGCCAGAAAATATGTTTTAACGCATTTTCCTATAGCATGTTTTTAGTTTTGTTTTGAAGACAGGTAACCACTTAGAGAATATAAAGAATAATTTCATATCATATATTCATTACTTTGATTTTAATTGAACTGTCTGCGACTTTAAATAGGGGTTTCGAAATTCTAAAAGTAGATCCTAACTTGGTTGGTATCTCTCCGCCGTATGGAAGATTTTCTTCCCGGCGGAGACTCCGCCCTCTTTCTAACTGGCTGGGACCGGATTCGATTCGTAGGTTCATCGAGAATTGACCTGCATATTTGTAATACGATTACATAGAGACTTTACAGGTTGAATGTAAATATTAAGCTGTAGCCTTTGTATGAGACAGCAAATTCATCTTCTCTGAGTGGCTGCTGTACACAGGGCTTACTGTATCACAAGCATTGATAGAGACAGAGCAAATATGTGAAAAAGTGCACTAAAGTTGGGTTAAGTAATTACTTCTTTCGGTGCAGATTTTCTTTCCTCCATTCAAGTACAGTTGAACCTCAATAACTCGAAGCTGCTTGAGTCAAATTTATCCATATTTCTTTAGTTGAACTTAGCTGTATTTTGAAGTTAAACCTTTGCCTGCTGATCGCAACTTTACTGATTTTTGCAAACAGTTTAGATCTAAATCAGACGCCGCATCATGCGGCATCTAATCTAGATCCAAACTGTTTGACACTCGTCTATAGGTTTTTGTAATTAAAAAATATATAAATCTAAAAGATTTTGAAGACGAGAATTTCAAAGCAGACGACATCACCGCAGGAAAAGGGTTAAATTGCAGCTCATTGATTTACATATACATAATGTTTTCACGTCTATGTGTACTTTTTGGCATATTGAAATAAAACATAAATCTGACGTGTTCTTTATCATTTATAAAAACAACGGCATAAATAACAAAATACAATACATGTGTACAAAGGTAGGAGAATTCATAGTTATACGCATTAAAACATAGAAAAAAACAACTACATGTATCTTATTGTTCGACAATATTGACCTGACGTTGGTGACCTCTATTAACATAATTTCACACTTCGTTTCATTTCTAAATATATCGTCGGGACACTTCGTTACATTTATACGAGAATGCACATGGTATCGAAACCGGTAAATAAAGACAAATAGCATTTACCGGTTATCAAACGTATCGATAAGTTATTAGCTCAAGTGGTAAGGAAGGCGACTATTCACTTTCTTTTCGTAAAAAGCCAGTGGTTCGAAACCCGTGCATCACACTTTTTTCTATCCCCCCACATATATAAATTGCTTCTGTTTTTTTCTTTCTTTTTCTTTAATTTTGCAAACGTTTCAGAAACGTTAAATATTATTTCTTTAACCTAACATGATAAAATATAGTTATACCTCCTATTTGACGTTTTGCTGGTTAGGCTGTGTGTGAGAAAACGTAAAATGTGGCATAGAATGACACGTGACAATGAGAAGAACGTGTCATCCGTGCATTTTATGTGTAAAATAAAATTTATAACTTACAAAATATGAAAATGCAAATAAATAAATATTTTCCTCATACGGGATTCGAACCCGGGACCTCGCCGTTACAAATCATTCGCTCTAATATGGCAGATGCGATACGTAAAGTGGTTGCCAATTAGGTATATATAGTGAACCGGCGTTAATCGAAGGTGAGGGTATCGAGGATTTGTCGTGATTTAAAACCAAATCTAAACCCAACAGGATGTACTTTAGCTGATACGATTATACTAGCATAATTTGAAATCGTATTTTATCGCTTAACTAAGTAGGAGTTTTACTCCACATAAGATCAAAAAAGTAACACGATTTACGTAATTTATCGAACATTCCCGACAATGTACGGCACGCTGTCGATTATTGATTTATACTGTGTCACCACTCTTAAATTTATTCATGCATAAAGTTCAACGTCAGGTCAATATTGTCGTACAATACTTTCAACGTAGATGCTGTCAATTACACCAAGATGCGAAACTACGGCGGAAATGCCGAAAATCGTACTATGTACAGTGTAACTGTCAATCAATTTAGCTTCTAGATTGAAATAAACATTTGATTAAATAAAAATGATTTTAAAGATTAATTTTCGACTTCGAGGATGTCAAGATTGCAGGTGCATAAATACGAACATACAGTAATATCGTTATCGATATCTTAACAGAGTTGTCGTTCGTTGTGAGCCTATAGCAGGCTTAGAGTAAAGCAGAATGTATCTTACAGAATGTTCTGCTTTACTTTTAAAATCTGCTATACCGGTGTGTGGAAACCTCTTTTCAAAACTAGGAAACAGCCTATGGGGTATATAACAAGTGAAGATAAGATGGACGTTAACCCTTAGCCTGCCACTCACGACTATATGCAAACAGCTTGGATCCAGATGAGACGCCGAGTAACTCGGCGTCTCATCCGGATCCAAACTGTTTGACACTCGGACAACATTTTCAGCAATTTTGAGCAACTTTGAAGCACTTTGAAACTTGGGGCAGACGAGAAATATAGCAGACGACAATTTATTTGGCGGGCTAAGGGTTAATTTAGAACATCCAACATTTTCTCCTTTATTTCTCCCTTCACCCAATGTTGTTTGGCGGAGTGCTAAGGAATGAAGTATTTTTAAAGAATTCCCAAATAAGTCATGAGATACTACTGTTTTTTTATATATCTAGTAACCAATATGTGTTACATTCTTTAGGACAAATTTTAACAACGAAAGAAGATAACAAAATGAGAAAGTAAGGTGAAGTACATATATTAAGGAACAGCGCCATCAAAAAGTTATGAAATAGAATTAGAAAAACATGTCTACTATATATTAAGACAAACTACCTGTACATGTATAACAATATGAATCATCAGCGCTCCAGATAAGATGAGTACATGTATTTCAAAAACTACAATCCATATGCCTCCACCCAATCCTATGATGTGACTACTCACTAGAATCATTGCATAATGATGATTCTAATGAGTAGTCACAACATAGAATTTAGTGGAGGTATGATAGAAAAATGATTTAGATCATTAAAAATAAGTCGTTTATCCACTCTTATCTGAAGCCCTGAATCATGCTTTAAGTTACAAACAAAATTATGTTTTCAAACCTCAACGTTCCATCCTTCATTAACGTACAAAATACAGGTCACTAATCTGCCGTCTTTGTTAGGGTTGTCCACATGACGTCGGTAATACGTCTTGTTGCCAGGGTAACATGCCACCATTGCCTATTTAGACACATAAAAAATATATTGTTTTCAATAAATGATGTAGCAAATGTGCAGTTTAACAAGTATAAAGTAACCATGTAACCCTTTCCTCCAACCATGTGTTCAGTTCAAACGACCCTTATAATAGTGTAGTGGTTTTGTGTGTGGTCTGGTACAGGTTCTTGGTGGAAAATCAATAAGTCCCAGCTGAGTGGTTAGTGTGTTGGCTGGGTATGCCAGAGACCTATAAGGTCATTCCGGTCATGATTATTTTTCACCAGTACTGTTACAATTGGCACCCAATGTAAATCAGACTGTGTACATGCTCCCAGATTCCTTGTGAGATTCTTGGCAAATCTCAGGGGAAAAGGAGGAGTAGTATAGACTGATTGACTGTGGTTAGGTAAATGTACTTAATGCTGAAAAATCAATAAGTCCCAGATCCGATGGCCCGGTAGCTCAATGGTTAGAGTGCTGGAACAGTATGCAAGAGACCCTGTAGCTCGTAGGGGACCAGCAACAAGAACTCACTAATGATTCCCTGTGCCGGTCCCAGCCACCGTAACCGAAGAGGTCTGGGTTGAAGAGACGAAAATGTTACTGGACACACCTTTGACTTATTTCTACCTTTTAACTATCCAAACTCTTCTTTCTGTCTATCATTTCATTATTTCTTTTCTCGACTTAGCACCACCCATCGGGTAATAGTCAAGTGTGACTGAGACTATGTACAACGTAAATGTAGACCCTGGGTTCGAGTCCTAGTTGGGCCACACATTTTTCACCAGTCCTGTGACAATAGCAAACTGACATGTATATCATGATTGTATTGTTGTATAAAAATTAAAGGTTTTAAACGTCTGTGTTTAGGGCCGATTAAAGTTAACCCTCCTCATAATATAATCTAACATATTGATTTTTTTTAAAATAGTCATGGTTGACAAAATTCAGAGAACTGTGTAATTATGGTCTTCGCTTTTTTCTTATAGGATCTGTCTTAAGTAAATCTGTACACTGGAGAAAAAACGCTATTCCATTAGCCTCAAATTGCAACAGTTAGATGTTCAATAGTTAGCGAAGTTTTGTATATACAGTTGAACTTCGATATCTCGAACTCTGTTAACCCATTACCCAATAAATATGCCTTTTTACGCCTCTAAATTATTCCTCTGATGATGAAAGCAGTTCCTTTTCATACAATCATGAATATGTATCATAAGATATTTTCATTTTTCCTGTAGATGACAACTTAAGGTAGCGTTTTACGAAATGAATGGTAAAATAGTCGTTTTATACTTTTTTACAAATCCTGATAGATAAAGGTACTTTCTGCAAGTTAACAAATTCTCTCTTGCTTAAACAAACGCTTTCTCGGTCATTTTACCGCTAAATCACGTGTCAGAATCTCCGTTGCGTGCCTCAATTGCGTAGATTATGTGACTAGATAGGTGGTTTATTCCGAAGCTGTCAGATGTGATTTACGACCTTTACCGTATTAAAATTGTTATTTTTATATGATTGGCTATATGTTAATTTGGGGCAGAGTTTAACGAAATGGTTGATCATAAGCTGTGCCATGTTATTTGTTGAAAAAGAAGGTCTTAGTTGAATACCGGGCGGTCACGAGAGCCTAATTGACACATCAGTCAGTTAATTGGAGTTTCCGGCATTATATAATTTGAAGCAAGCGGTATTTTGAACACCCTTAACTTTCACATTTGGGGTTTGATTTTCATGCAGTTTGAAGCAGATGAAAGGGTATTATCTCCTCGAGTGAACTGTGTCTCAGAAACTTTATTAGTAGCTCCAGTGGTCCGTTATAAAGCGTTACGTAATAGTGGTCGACTTTAAACCGTAAAAAAACTTTGATGTTACAGAACAAAGGTTTGCAGCGGTATTTTAAAAATCTGAGACTCGCATCCCTAGATATTTTTATAAAGAGTATTTTGGGCAATTTTAATTATGTTACAAATAAAGATGGCTTTGATATCGTTGTTTGAAATTTTTAAAAAATGTTCTTATAAAATCGTGAAAAATTAAAATATTTTTTGTAAATTGGCATATTCTGATAGCTATAAAATTGGGGGGGAAATCATCAATCACGACAATAAATTAGAAAAATCCGCTTGCAGTATCGATCGTAAGCCGCTACCTTAAAGCAGGCTGAAGGTAAAGCAGAATGCGCCTTAAGGCACATTCTGCTTTACTTTCAACCTGCTTGAAGTATTCACTTTTCTTCTAAACAAGAAACATGCTATGGGGTTAAGGATTAAATCGAACATACCCGTATTTCAAAGTTATAACGTGGCTTATAGCCACATTTTTATTTTGAAATATGGGTATGTTCGACTTAACCGAGCATGAAATAATGCAGTTCGTGTGTCGAACTTTCAGATAGTTTGAGTTAAGCGAGTTCGAGATATTAAAGTTCGACTGTTAATAGTCATTCTCTTCTGTGGAGTTAAGTGTTAAACGAATTATAGACTTGCTTTAGTTCTACCATTAATTATGTGCTGTCCTTGAAGACATTTATTTAACTGGATGAAAATGGTGTCCATTTTCTCAACAACTCTTGTTATACCATTAATGTTGTCTTCTGTTCCTTCTACCCAAATTGTCGTGTCACTTCTGATTGTCTGATCTTCAACTTTTTCTTTATTACTGTCACTTGCACGGCCACCAGCTAACATTCCTAGTTTAAGTTTATCTTCTGAATAAAGGATAAGAATATCATTCACAGCTGCCTTAATTTGGCTGTCTGCAAAATAATCATCAATTACACAGAAGCCATGCTGATTTAAGTGCTGTGTCCCACTTTTGCAACTTCATCTATCTCAGATTTAGGATTAAAATTTAAGCAGCTTGTCATAGAGTACGGACGTTCATCAAAAGATTGATCATCAGATGAATTCGAACAATGAACTGAAGTATTTTTTATCATTTCTTTTGAATTTTAATAATTTACTGAGCTGTTGGTAACTGTATTACTGTTGTTACTGACAGATCTGTTATTTGCTGTGAGTGTGCTCTGCATTTGCGACCCCTGCATCTGGCCATTCATGAGCGCGGTGCAACTGGGTTTGTGTGTTGGCCAATTTTTCATTTGATGTTCTCTTGAACAATAATAACTGCTTTTGCAGAAGCCACATCTCTTAAGGTTTTGCCTTTTCCCGCAAACAATACAACATATTTCCGCCTTCATGCAATTTTGTTGTTGAGTGTCCGCCATATTGTTTATTTCGAAGCACTTAACGGGTCTCTAAAAGAAGAGTCGTTATGAAAGGTGACGGGTCAAAACGGACCGCATCCAAAACGGACAAACCTAAAACGGCCCACTTTAAGACCCGGTCCAAAACGGTCCGCTTTTGATCATTCCATGTAGATCTACCAAAAATAAACATAATATGAAATAAGGCATGGCCTTAAATGGGGTTTACCCACGATCGTTTTTGAAATCTGGAAACAGAATTAAAGAAATTGATCTCTAATAGTTGTATATACTCGGCCAAAAAAGAAAGCACCCACTTTTGTACTCCAAAGTATCAGTGTCACATGCATACTGTATTTAGTTACTCTTTGTTTTATAGAAAGTTGCAGACGACATGACATCATAATTCATTGTGGCTAAATAACTGGCAAATTGTAGTGACAAGAGCCGTCCACCACGGCCCTAAATCGTTCACCTGGAACCTTTGATGTAAATGCAGCATATTTTGGAAAGCTGAGAAATTATGACAATACGATTGTACTAATTGCTGACTGGATGATCTCTTAGCTCAGGGTACGGTGGTTTCAGACAAGAGGATTTTTTAAGTTTTTATGTGAAAAAATCATTTTTAGCTCCTGTGACCTAGATATTCAATGGACCGGAACTATTCGAACAATATTGATAAAGTACCTCTAGAAATTACACCATGCCAAATATCAAAGCTCTAGCTATATTAGTTTCAGAGAAGAAGAGGTTTGTAGATTTCAGTCTATATCTCTCCATGTAAATTTGTGACCCCCGGGGCAGGGCCATTTGACCCCGGGGACATAATTTGAACAAACTTGATAGAGGACCTGAAGATGATGCTTTGTGCAAAATATCTAAGCTCAGGGTACTGTGGTTTCAGACGAGAAGATTTTTAAGTTTTTATTGAAAAAATCTATTTTTAGCTCTGACCTAGATATGCAATGGACCGGAACTATTTGAACAATATTGATAAAGTACCTCTAGAAATTACACCATGCCAAATATCAAAGCTCTAGCCATATTACTTTCAGTGGAGAAGAGGTTTGAAGATTTCACTATATAACTCCATGTAAATTTGTGACCCCTGGGGCGGGGCTGTTTTTGACCCCAGGGACATAATTTGAACAAAATTGATAGAGGACCTAAAGATGATGGTTTGGGCAAAATATCTAAGCTCAGGGTATGTGGTTTCAGACACGAAGATTTTTTAATTTTTTATTGAAAAAATCTATTTTTAGCTCCTGTGACCTAGGTATGCAACGGAACGGAATTTGAATACTATTAGTAAAGTACCTCTAGAAGTTACACCATGCTAAAAATCAAAGCTCTAGCCATATTAGTTTCAGAGTAGAAGAGGTTTGAAGATTTCACTATATCACTCTATGTAAATTTGCAACGGATCGGAAATGTTTGAACAAAGAGGACTATATAAGGATCATTCCTGACAAGTTTGGTTAAAATCCATCCAGTAGTTTAGGAGGAGATGTGGTTTAAAGAAATTGTTGACGACGGACACATGACGTTAAAAATACTTCACCTTGTCACTTTGTGCCAGGTGAGCTAAAAACAAAAGGTCTATAACTCTTTCGTCTGAAAACAGCATTTTTGATTAGGAATGTTTTTCATAGAAGAAAAACAATGGTGCTCATATTCAGAAGCTATTTTTATTTCCTAAAGGAAATAAAATCACATTAGACTATCATTCATCGCAATATTCAAGGTGTTATCAAGACTAGAAAGTCTTATAATATAAAATTACATCTCTTTGATTTGAAATAAGAATGAACTTTAAGTGCATGTGTCATTCAATCTGTATGTTTTTACTGGAATACAATCACAAACAAAACTGGAGTTGATATTACTTTAAAAGATAGAGCTTTGGAATTTAGTTAATTTCTCTTATGCTAAGCAGTGAATTATAGAGCTTTCTCAGTAGATTATACTGTTATAATCTACAGTGAATTATAGCTTTTAGGAACTATTTGTTTTGCCCCCCCCCCCCAACTATTTTTTTCTATTACCTCCCTTTAATTTGAATTTGCCATGCACAATTATTTACCTTGTAAAGGGGCATCTGCTTCAAATTGTTGTTCAATAAGCTGTTGTTCTTTTGAATGTTACTAAATAAAGACTTTTTTACAAAAGTAGGTCAAAGGTCAAGGTCACAAAGTCTAAAAGATGTATATGATTGGAAAGGTATTGCCATAGGAAAGCCACATGCCAAGTATAGATGGCCCAGGTGCAATAATGCAAAAGTTATAGCAAGGGTGAAGGTTTTTGGCACAGACATACAAACGGACAGACAGACAAACAAACAAACAAACAGGACAGAAACTATATGCCCCCAAATCGTAGATTCTGCCTGGGGGCATTAAATGTGTGAAATGGTTATTGCCATCACACTTTTCAATATGTCCTTTTATCTCTCTCTATGATGTGATGAAGAATCTGATATCATATCATGCATTGTCAGATCTGTCTAGTGTAGTTTACAGACAGTTTACTGACAATACCATTTCGAGAATGTTCATAATATGATAACAAAACAATGTCTGGACAGCAGCTTTAAGTGTTCTTTGTCTCAATTCCTTTACGTTATCCTCCTTCATCCACTAACATGTCTCAATGTTATTTGTTGAACTGCTGTCATCAGTTTTATCCTTTTTTGTCATTCATCCAATTGTTTTTTCCTTTGTGGGTAATGTTGAATTCATTTTGCTTTGGGTGGAACCATCCAAGCAGAAACACACAGCAAAGAACTCATCATAGTGATATTTACATAATGAGTTACTAAATGCATGCTTCTCAAATGAAAGGCTATATATGATCACTCTTGTCCAATTACACAAAAATCATCATGTTTATTATACATGTATGTCTCTAAATAGCAGAAATTCTCCAGATTTGAAGTTGTGTTGACTGTAGAGTAATTCAGTGTTGCTATCAATTTCAAATCCTGGCATTTTATATAGATTGGTGCAGAACTGACAGATTAGGACATCCCAGAGCTCTAACCAGATAATAGAGAAATGTGTATTTAATCAACAGTTACATTGCCATAAACCATCACCATGAAGTCCGCAAAGTGCATATATTTTGTCTGGAGCTTCAAATTCGAATTCCCTACCTCTGTCAACTGCAACAAAACAGAGCAGCAGTAGATGCTAATCTTCCAGTTTCTCCAACTCCAAGGATTCCATCAGATTTCTTGGCAAACACTAGGTAGCTTTAGAAGAAGTGCAGGCAGTCTCTCAGAAAGTGTTGAAAATTGTTAGGTATTTCCAAGTTGTAACATTATACTGAATTGTCAACTTTTTAATTTTCCAAGTCACATTATACTGATTTTTCACACATTTTTAATACACTTTCTTGTTATGGATCCTGAGGTCTAAACACTGGTGGTACCAAAATAAAATCAATAGAATTATATAAACTGCTTTCAGCTACCATCTGCTAGGTATTGGAAATATTGCTGATGAACTAATATTACTGTATAAAATGTAACTATTTTCTCCAGCGGAGAAATGAAGTAAATGTGTAAATAGGCATGTAGATGGAGTAAAAGGGTTAAAGCACAACCTTTATCAAAATACTGCAATAAACCTGTTGCCCATTTGCTTTACCTTTGTCCTGCATTATAGGAATAAACAACATATTTTTGACGTTCATGACGGTATGACTACATTAGCTTCGCAGGGGGTAAATTGCGTAAACGCCCGAAGGGCGTTTTCGTTAAATTTACCCCCCGAAGCTAATGTAGTCATACCGTCATGAGCGGCAAAGAGATGTTGTTTATTCATTATATTTATATTTATATTTTCTATCTGTCAATTTAATGTGTTTATTGGCCAGATTTGTTTTTCTGTATAAGAATTTATCATATACCGGTCAAAGAGGTTTGATAGATGTAATGTCGATGTAATAGCCATTCTAGTTTCTAAATATGGTGAGAAAGTAGTCCCAACTACATGTACTCTAACTGTATTAAAAATTCAGGATTTTTTCCAGTAAACTTTCTCTCTGTGAATGGAAAAGACTAACAAGGCAAACAAATAACAGTGCAACTTGAATATCTATTGCCAAAGCACATTCTAAAAATACAGGTCGCGGTTGTGTTTTTTTTAACCCATTTACACACATAGCAACGCGATGGCAACGACCTATGGGTCTGTATCACTCCGCTAGTGTCATATGACCGTCGACCAATGGGAGCTTAGTGTTAAGTGCCTGATGTAGTCTATTTGAAGAAGTCCACGAATAGCACGGGCGGAATCCGAACTGGCTAATACCAGTTCCGAAGTGTAGGTTCATCGACAGATGTACCGCAAATTTTTAATAGGATTACATAAAGACTTTACAAGGTGAATGTAAATATTAAGTTATAACCTTTATCCAAAAACTGCTACTAATACACTCTGGAGTGGCAGGTTAACACAATATTGGCTGTTTATTGTTTAATGAAGAATTTTCAAAATGTTAAAGGCTTGTCATTGTTTTTTATTGTATCATATACTGACACGAAAAAGAAACTGTGCACTTTTATATTGAGTGTAACTGTTTTGTTACTAAGTTTAGATTTATGAAATTTAGCAATATAAGTGATAAAATAATTCTACACACATTGCACTAATTTACCTAATATTAAAGCACCTAGATATCATTCAAACGTACCAATGGCTATCATGCAATATTATGCACGTGCTGCCTGTGCAACATGTTTACAAGTACAGATTTTCACTGACCGATATCTTTACTGATTATGCAATAATAAAATCACAGTACATTTGAATTAAACTCGTTAACAAGCTGCCACGGCTTCATGAAAACTAACGAATTTAGACACTTCGGCAACTTTCATCCGACGTTAGCGTCTATAACGTCGCTGGGTAGTTTGATTGCCACCGAAATACCAACATGACCCTTCGACATCGTAACGGTCAAAATGTAAGCTTTAGAGGTCAGTCAGGATTCAGCAAGCCAGCATGTCAGGGTAGATACATGACGTTGTCGAATTTACGTCACAAGACGTCACGTCAGGTCAATGCGTCCGAGAACTATTGCATTGGTCAGTGTAAGATGAGGACATTACACATACCGATTTAAATCCATTTCCATTTTTCAAAAATTAAGGAAACTATACCGATTTGCAACTTTTACTTTTAACCTCTACTCCATTCACGCGTCAACAGTGCATTTATAATTACACGTATTTGAATAAAAATAAAGCATTGTGTAAAAGAAATATTTACAAACATTTTGTTACCACATATGCCTATATTTCTTTAAAAAAAGATGGAAATTTTAATTCCTAAACAAGTGCACAGTGTCTTTTTCGTGTCAGTATAATCATGTCCACATAAATGGTTTTCATAATCAACTGATTTTCATTATCGATCAACGGATATAATTGGACATACCACTTCGATAAATCATTGATTATACAATAGAAATGAGAAATTTAAATTTTGTGTATAAATTAAATTTAGTAACTAAAATCTTAAAGTTGAACTTGACAATAAAAAAATCAATTATAACATTCACAACAAATATCTATGTTAATTAGGACTCGATCTCCCTGTATTTTAAGCACTCCTTTTATTCTTTCAATGCTTTAAAAAAAATTCAATGCTAATTTCTATCCATTTTTTGTACTTACAAGTTGCCACAATATATTGCAATACCCACAGGTACTTGACACATACATCTAGATATATTACCAATAAAAAAAAAAAAAAAAAAAAAGAAAGTCCGGTATTCAAAATGACATTTAAAATGAAATGAGTCTTTCACTTGTCAATTTCGTATGGAGGGGAATATCCGCCTTTTACTTTCAACTTTGCTATTTTCATTTTCTAATTCTTCTTAGTATTTTTAACTTTCTATTTTGATTTTCTAATTCTTCTTATTATTTTTAACTTGCTATTTTGATTTTCTTATTCTTATTATTATTTTAAACTTTCAATTTTGATTTTCTAATTCTTATTATTATTTCAAGCTTGCTTTTCTCATTTACTTATTCTAATTCTTATTGTAACATTTCAATTACTATTTCGAAACTTCAATTTATATTTTTATCTTTTTATATTTTATTTTATTGTTCTAAAAATATTAATAAAATATCTATGTTATGACTTTATTATTCATTTAAGAATTAAAAAATACTATTTCAATATTCTAATTGATAAATTGGAAAACAATAATAAGAAGAGAAATTAATCCATGGTAAGTTGCAAATGTACAACTAGATCTACAAGTTAACAATAAGAATAGAAAGTTAAGAATGTTTGAAGCCGGGAACCAGTAAATCAATTAAGACGCTAGGGGGCAGTCTGAAAAATGACTGATCCCTGAACTCAATCAAGATTTCTAAAATGGCGGACAAGGCACAACTTCCGATGGTTTGAAGTTGTAGAAATAATGAAAATGACTCTGTCAGACAGAACTACAGCACGACGCTTCACCAGATGATGTCTACAGAAATTGCCGTGGATGTAAAGTGAAATATCGTTGCTTATTTTCCCTTACAATAGCCCCAGACTAGATTCTAATGTAAATTTGATCGAAGCGGACGACACATCCAGTAAAAGCTGCACCCCTCTGCCGCTCTGGTAACGTTGTTTAAGGAAGAGGGAGTTAACTCAACAAATTCAATACTCCCTCGTCATTTTTTCTCTCGTTTTAGCACCAAATTCGATGATGCCACTACTCATTAGAATCGTCACGTCGAGACGATTCTAATGAGTAGTGACCTTATAGGGTTTAATGCAGATTAAAGGTTTTAGTTTTAGCCCATTTGACTATTTAGGGTTGATTTTAATAATAAATTTCAAAATGACAAACAGTGTAGACCCTGATCATAGGGCTCCTCAAGAAGCCCTCTGATCAGGGTCTACAATGTTTGCATACAACAAGTGTAATCCTCACAGGTACCATTTTGTAAATGACGAGTGTAATCCCCGCTAGGGTTGAATGTAAGTTTGATATAGTGATTGGAGCGGGTATCAGCCTTTATTTAATTTTAACTATCTGTAGTACACTTATTTGTTTCCTGAACTTTACAAGTGTTTTTATCAATAGTTAGCTACCTGTCACTGGTACACTTGGCATTTCATAAATTATGTTGTTTTGAATCACTGTGTAGACCTTGATCAAAGTTTTCGTTTATCATTATGTATAATTTGTGTATACTTGTCTTTTCAGAGTGAACATTCTGCCAAGTGCATGTGTATGAAATGAGTGATCTCAAACGAAATTTCTGATGGAGCAAATCTGGATCCAAGGATTCTCAAATCATTTACCAAGAAATTCCACACCCATTACATAAAATGACATTGATCATGGCAACATTGACCTTAATGAGAGGATCAGAGGGGGCTCTTAAATAAATAGAATAAGAATGGATGTATGTCTTCAATATGAACACTTTGCTGCCTGTCACTTTTAACCCATTACTCCATAGATACACATTGTAATGCCTGTTCTCCATTGAGAAAAAAGTCAAAATTTATACAGTATTGAAATTGTTTCAATAGAAACATTTATATATATTAACAGATGGTAGCTTAAAGCAGGCCTGAAGTAAATAGTATAATGCACTACTTTCAATGCACTTTTAAGTGGTCACCTATCTTCAATATTAGAAACAGGACAAGGCGTTTAACACTAAAAGGAGTACTACATGTACACTATGTCCAGTAAAGAAAGGTCGAGATATCAACGTTTGACTGTACTACAGTCAAACTTTGATATCTTGATCTCACTTTACTGGAACATATCAGTATTTTAAAGTTCAAATATGCCTAACATTTTTGAAATAGGGATATGTTTTGACTTTTTAATCAATTTCAAATTAAGAAGTTTCATTGGTGGAAAAACAAGTACTTTCCACCTTAGCTAGTTTGAGATACTGTGGTTTGACTCTTTAATTCATTTACCCCCTTACGGACCATACACTTTTTATTTACTCCATAGATACACATTTAATTTATTCCTCTACTGAAGAAAAGAATTCAAATTTATACAGTCATATAAGTATATATCCAAAGAAATAAATAATCTGCTTTATGTGTTTACCTGTCTATGGAGTAAAGTGTTAAAAAGAAAGGGCTGTACTATGAGCCATTCCATGTGATTTGTTTTTGTCAGTCATGTTCTAAGCAAGCACTCATTTTCAGAGCAAGCAGACCTCTAAAGACAAGTGACTGCTTAATGCATGAAAAATAATAATGCAGAAAGCCATAGATTTTTCATGCATTATTTGTTATCTTCATTAAGCAACCACCAGACCATAATATTGCCTAAGTTAAGGAGTGCTTAATAACACATTGACTGTAATCAATAGCAATTCTGCTTTGGGTAGATGGGAGAAAGAAAATAAAAGTATCAACTTGAAAATATTTTGTTTGTTTTTAATTGTACATAGATAAAAAACAAATTCTTGCTGTTTGTTTTGTTCATTCAAATAAACCACAGAGCTCCAGATGAGGGGAGTATTTAAAAAACAAAAATCTTTATTTCAGTAGCAAACCCATTGGTGTCACTACAGTACTGATTAGGATCATCTCTTTGAGAGGATTCCTATAAGTATAGCAACACCATAGGATTTGGAGCTGTCTTGAAGGAGAATCTGCTGGATTTGTATAGTTTACTCCCTCTTATTTGGAGCCCTGTATACCATGGATTATGATATCAAACAGGATATGTCTTGCATATATACATGTACAGGTATATCAAAAACAATAATGTGTGCCTTTTAGGCTTTATGCATATAAAGAAGGGGTATACAGAGTCTGTCAAGTGGATTTTTTCTATCTTGAATTAATCATTTACCACATTGCCTGTGTCTAGTTTTGAAGACATGTGACCGCTTAAAGGAGGTTGAAAGTAAAGCAGAATGCAACTTCAGGAGCATTCTGCTTTACTTTCAACCTGCTTTAAAGCTAAAATCTGCTTGGATATGAAAAATAGTTCTTAAATTGTGCATACCAGTTAATTAACAGGAAATGTTCCCAACCAGGGGTCCAATTTTCTTAGGAAATGTTTCCCCAATCCTTGAAATATAATGCCCGACTTGCAGAATTTGAACTGAAGACAGATATTTGCTTAAAGCAGTCAGAAAGTACAGCAGAATGCTCATTTAGGAGCATTCTACTTTACTTTCAGTCTTCTCTGAGCAACCATCTGCTATGATATAGAAGTGGAAGAATAAATAAAAGGTGTATTCATGGGGTAATAGGTAAAGCAATCAAACTGCATAACTCTTTACTCTATAGCCTGTGTGACAGAGTTATAGATATGAAAATTATATTTCAAAAATTTATTAATAGCAAAATAAGAAAAGATTATTTAGATAAAAAAGTTATGTGTATGAATTATGATGTTAATTAGACCAGAGCCATTAGGTGGCCAGAATTCATTAAGTAATTATAGAAACTTCTGGGTAGAGAGAGAATAATTGTAGAACCCAGACATTATCTTAGCGGGTCACTGTAGAGTCACAGGGCACTCCAGCTTGAATCAAATGACTACCTGTAGATGCTAATTACTGGCACCTGGAGATAGGTCTTTGATGTATAGAACTGGGACCAAATAGACAAATGAAAGTTGATTGGTCAATACCCTTAATTAATGGGTGTGGCTTGTTATAGTTTGGTGTTGGTGAGATGTTTTGAAGATATAGGAAATCAGTTAAGTTGAGTTAAGTTTTAAGTTCAGGTCGGTTTGGACAAGTTAGGAAAGATTAAGTAGGCAAGAGATACAGTTTAGGCACTTTAGAAATTAGTCACTAACACTTGAAAGTCGAAGTTTGAATAAGTATAAAGAAAGGAAAGGAAATTAACTCTCACCAATGCCAAGCGAGTGATATGACATTAGAATTCCCATTTAGATAAGAAGTTGAAGGAATATTGATTATAGAAGTTATTAAAAGTGAAAGAAAACTGATGACTTTATGATTTAATAGAAACACCCCGGTGATAAAATGGTGTTAGAATCCGTTGTAATGTAAAGTGTTAGTGACAAAAAGGAAACAAACATTGAAAACTTTAAAACTGGATTTTATTTTTGAGAACTGAAATTGTGGAAAAGTTGAAAAACTGGAAAATACTGAATTGAAGATGCAGAACTTTGTAGAAGCAACAAAAAGTGAAAGGAACTAAAGAAACACAAGAGACAAAAACTATGAAATTCAAGAAGTGATGAAAGATAAGTAAACAAAAACTGAAATAAAAAGAAAAATGAAGCGAGAAGTGTACGGAGGAGGAGTTAGGTCTTTCAACAGTAGACCTATGTTGAGAGCTTCTGGAGTAACCAGACAGAAGCTCATCAGCAGAAACCAAGGCGAAGGTGAAGAGACTGGAAGCGAAGACGATGAAGAGGGTGATGAAAACGACCAGACAGACGATTTCGGGAGCAATGACAATGTAGAGGGCCATAGAATCGATCCAAGGACGTTCGCGAGAATGGAGGAGAAAAACGAGGTAGAGATGGCTGGAATGAGGCTGGCCATGTGATGACAACAAAGACACTTGGACACATGTTATGTAGTGTGAAATCTAGAAATTATTATTAGGACCTGAAAGTGAAGAAGTGAAATAAAATTTGAAATATGCAGATCAGATAAGTAAATAAGTTTTGACACTAATAGGACAAAGTGAGTAAATGGATTTAAATTTAAACTGTGGATGTGAAGTATGAATGGAGTCGGTAATGTAGAACAATTTTAGTTTTATGATTGATGTATATTACTTATTCCACATCATAGTTACACATTTCACTTATTTTCTTCATGTTAGGCGCTTATCTATTTAAATATTTGAATATTGCTATGATTGAGTGATTTTAATGTGTTTTATTACACACGTTATGAGAGACAGAGATACTGTAGTCTGTAATTATTTGAACTTTGATTTTGTTGAATTTGTTTAACATGTTTGTAAATAATGAATTAAGGAATGAGAGATATGTGATTGAGAAGATGAGATTATAATTAGTTTAAGGATAAAGTAATGTTAATGCAAATTTTAGACTAGTGACTGAGGCGCAGTTCTATATGGTTTGCCATTGAATATTATCCTAAACTGAAATGTCATAATTGAGAGGAGGAAGAATCACAAGAAGTTGCTAAGTTAAAATGAATAATGTATTAAATGTAGATTGTTGAGAAAATGCATGAGAAAGAAGGAAGTAGATTTTGATGAAGAGATTGAAGAGACCCTAAGCACTTACAAGGTCGCTGTTAAACGTATTTATCTATATGAGACGCAATGGATGCGAAAAATTAACAAATTAACTTAAGTTTTTATTTTGTTGTATGTAACAGACTTGCTAGTTGACTAGGTATATTAGTTCACCTCATGGTAGGTTTAGGACATTGAAATATCATTTGTTATAACTAGAAGTAAGGGACCACATGACTGAGTGCATGAAGAGTACAAAACATGTTACATGTATAGAGACGAAAGCTAGAGATAGAAGTTAACTTTGCATGAAATGAAGAATCAGAATAGATTTGTTCTCAGGATTTGTATAGACCAACAGCCTGGTGCATACTGTAAGAAGGGTTAAGAAATACTGTTAAATAGCTGCACATTAATCAATTGTATGAGATATAGAGAAGTAATGAGCAAACTTGATGTAGGAAGTAGAAGAAGTAAGAGAATAAGGTTTACCTACCACAGCCCTTACCTGAAGCATTGTGTTAAATGAATAAGTTAGATTTTACTTATTGAAATGTTTGTATTAAAGAAAATTCAAAATTATAGCTTAAGCGACATTCGAACGTATCATGGGGGTTGGGAAAAGATACTGGCATTTGCAATAGAAACTAGAGTTTAACTTTTTGTATTTTCAACGATTGTTATCTGAGTTATTAGGCATCTGTTTGCCATATTTGTCTGTAAGGAAGTAGAACATGACATAGAAAGATGTCATTGTATTTAAGGCATGCCATGAAGAGAGAAAATAATGACAGTGCAGTGAAGAGCATTTGTCGATATAGGGAATAATGATATTGTTTAGCCTAAAAGTAGTACGGCAATCTAACATATCTATTCTCGAAGAAACTTGCAGGCGGTCACAGAGTTTGTAGAAAGGTTATCTTGAGAATACATCATAAGTTCTAAGACGAAGTGAACTATATAATTGCTTGATTCAAGAAATATCAAAGAATTCTCATTGATCTTGTGTAATGCTTTTAGTATTGAAAACAGTAGAGAGTATGATAGAAGAAGAGAAACTTTCAATGAAAGGAGATTGCAACTAAATGTAGGAAGAAATGCATAAAGATATATTTGCAATGAGGTTATGAGAAAGATGTAAGATAAAAGGATAAAATAAATATAAAAATAATAAATATAAAAGTAAAACAGTATAAAAATTGAAAAACATAGATAAAGGAGATGAAAGAGTAAAAGGAGAGAGGCATTACATGTATTAGGCTCAAGAGAAACAGTAACATGATAAGATTAAGAGTATGAAGCATATTTTCATGAGCATGTAGAAACAATGGTTGTATTGAATACATTGAATTGTTATGGCTAATTTGAAATGTACTTGTTGATTGCAGATTGATATGAAATTGTTGTGAACTGTTGTTAAGTTCTGAAGATTGTTATGTGTATTGAAATATTGTATTCTTGCAGCCTGATCAAAACATGGTTCTGTATGATGTTTGATGGTATTGAAATTTACTGTAGACATCAACCAGAAAGATGTCAAATGACAAACTTAGAAATGAAGGAAGACGAGAGAAACTCCAGTAGAAATAATTGAAATTTCAAACATTGATGAGATTAAGAAAATTGTGAAAGGAAATAAAATTTGCAAAAAGTTAAAAATTAAGAAAAAGTGACAGAGGACTGAGAAAGAAAATTAAGAATGAGGACAATGTATGAAATAATATTAAATTGAAATGCATTTATGATAACTTATTTCATATGAACTGTTTACGTTTAATATGTGTTTTGAGTATTAAGTCACAAGTCTGTATGATGTTGTTGACGATAATTGATTTAAATGTTGTTGAAATACAGATGTCATTGCAAATTCTACATAATTCTGTGAGTATTGGTTGTAGTAAAATTGACTATGAACGTCATTGCAGAAATGTGTAGCATAGCCCATCTAGTTTATTAATTTGCGGAGCAAATAATTGAGAGAGTGAGGATATGTGACAGAGTTATAGATATGAAAATTATATTTCAAAAATTTATTAATAGCAAAATAAGAAAAGATTATTTAGATAAAAAAGTTATGTGTATGAATTATGATGTTAATTAGACCAGAGCCATTAGGTGGCCAGAATTCATTAAGTAATTATAGAAACTTCTGGGTAGAGAGAGAATAATTGTAGAACCCAGACATTATCTTAGCGGGTCACTGTAGAGTCACAGGGCACTCCAGCTTGAATCAAATGACTACCTGTAGATGCTAATTACTGGCACCTGGAGATAGGTCTTTGATGTATAGAACTGGGACCAAATAGACAAATGAAAGTTGATTGGTCAATACCCTTAATTAATGGGTGTGGCTTGTTATAGTTTGGTGTTGGTGAGATGTTTTGAAGATATAGGAAATCAGTTAAGTTGAGTTAAGTTTTAAGTTCAGGTCGGTTTGGACAAGTTAGGAAAGATTAAGTAGGCAAGAGATACAGTTTAGGCACTTTAGAAATTAGTCACTAACACTTGAAAGTCGAAGTTTGAATAAGTATAAAGAAAGGAAAGGAAATTAACTCTCACCAATGCCAAGCGAGTGATATGACATTAGAATTCCCATTTAGATAAGAAGTTGAAGGAATATTGATTATAGAAGTTATTAAAAGTGAAAGAAAACTGATGACTTTATGATTTAATAGAAACACCCCGGTGATACCTGTTTTAGTTTTAAAGACAGGTGAAATCTTAATATACTAAGACGAAAAAGAAACGCAGGGTACATAAAATATTCAATATTTTTTTTATTACTTGGCCTAGATTTATGAAAATCGTTAGATTTAATGTCTTGGCTAATGTCCACAATTTCCAGTGGATAAAATTACGCAATCTCGTTAAAGTTCGCCGTACGCGAGGACGGTGTGAACATGAAAAATACTCGTGTAAAAATTTGATGACGAGATATTCAATTGTCAAAATCAGCCAATAGTGTACGTTTGAAGTTGACACATTGATTTACGGTTTTAAAAACTCCTTTCAACATCTTCGAAGTATGGTACGCTTAATCAAAGTTCGGAGGGGCACGCTATTGCACCACTATTGGTACGTCGAGGCTAACCACAGGCTGTTACTCAGTTCAATGTGCATTTCTCGACTATAGAACGTCTTGTCAGACACCTGCGAGAGACGGAAAGCCTTGCAGACCGACCGCGAGCGGGACGTCCGTACGTCACGTTAGGACAGGACTATCTACTCAGCCCACCTACGCAATCGCCACCGTACTGCCATTTTAACAACTGATAAAACGTTAGTCAACATATCCATGCCGACACTTTACGGAACTGGTTACGCGTCAACGGTCTGCGAGCCTGGCGTCTTTACAATGGTTTGCCACTTGTCGCTCAGCGTCCCGCACGCTGTAGCGGTGGTTAGCGGCACCTTCGCCCAACAACTTTCCACTGATGTAGTGGAGACAGGTTCTTTGTCAATATGTTCAATAATGATAAGTTTTCAACATAAAATAATCGTTCTGAATACTCGATTAAATGATACCATTTAAAACTACCTTGCAAGGTTACCCTGCGTTTCTTTTTCGTCTTAGTATATATACATGTAGCAGGTTGAAAATAAAGTAAAATGGGCCTTAATGGGCATTCTGCTTATCTATCGGCCTGCTTTAAGATACCATCTACTAAAATACAGAAAATATTTCTTAAAAAACATATTCATGGTTGTTTAAATTATGACTTATTTTATTCCCTGGAGAAAAAAAATAAAACGTAAAAATGTGTATATATGGAGTAATGGGTTATAACACACTTAAACCTTCACTCCAAAGAGTCTTATTTTAATGCCTTCATTTTTTTTACCGCTCAATAAAATAGTTCCACTTTGTGCAGTCATTAAAAAATAAATATTCACCATAAGAAATATTTTCCATATCCTAGCAGATGGTGGCTTAAAACGGACTGAAAGTATTAGTATAGCAGAATGCTCCTCCAGCAATGAAAACGCTCTATTGAGTAAAGGGTTAATATAGATGATTGACGCATATGGATAATTGGAGTAAATATTAAAGCAAGCTGAAATGTGATAAGAAATATATCCTGTAGGAGATTTCTACTAACATTCATTTTAGCCTATGCAAAAAGGTTTATCATTAACCAACAGTGTACACGTGAATAGTACACTTGTCCTTTGCAAACAGTGTAGACCCAGATCAGAGGGCTCCAAAGAGGGGTCCTCTGATGAGGGTCTTCATTGCTTATCAGGTTACAACAAATTGTAACAACCTCATTGCAACCTAGTGCCACATATTTACATCACTAACAAATTGTGTAACTGTGAGGAGTACAATTGTCCATTGCATACAGAATAGATCCAGATAAAAGCCTCTTATAGGGACACTCTGATCAGGATATTCACATTGAAATAAATTAACAAACTCATTGAAATAAACAATCACATATTTACACTGTTAACAAAATATGTACCTGTGAAGAGTACATTTGTCCTATGCAAACAGTGTAGACCCAAGTAAAAGGGCCCCTAATAAAGGCTCTCTAATCAAGGTCTTCATTGTTTATCACATTGCAATACAATGTTACAGACTCACTGAAATCTAGTGCCACATAACAGTGTATCTGTGAAGAGTATACTTGTCCTATGCAAACAGTGTATACCCAGATTAGAGAGTTTTTAATAATGCCTTAAATAAAATGATAGGGAAGATCTTTGGTGGTGGTGGTGGTTTGGGGGGGGGGGGGGGGGGGGGGGAGTATTTATGAATATAAAATTTCAGTGGTAGAATAAAGTAAAGGTGTATTTATGGCATTATGGTTACACCTTTCTGTCATATACACCATTACCTATTCCGCCTCAGAACTACTTATTATTATAAAAGTACCATTACATACTTTTATAACTTCCTGATAAAATGGCACCTCAAAGCAGGACTAAAGTTAATCCAAAATCTCATACAACAACTTTATGTCTTCTTGTCAATTCTCTTCAGTTATGTACCATAACCCATTACTCCATAAATATGTCATTTTATGCCTTTAATTTATTCCTCCATTAAAGAAAGGACTTCCACTTTATAGTCATGGATATATAAGAAGTATTTTCTATTTCCAAGCCGATGGTAGCTTAAAGCATGCTAAAGGTGCATTCTGCTTTACTTTCGACCTGCTTTAAGTGGTAATTTGTCTCCAAGCAGGCTTTGGGGTAATGGGTTAAACATGGAAAGCAACCTATATATAGATGAGAGAAAGGGTTAACAGTAGTTGTTGCAGTCCTTAAACCTGTTAGGTCCTGTTACCCCTCTACTCTACAGATATATACCTTTTTAGCTCACCTGAGCCGAAGGCTCAAGGTGAGCTATTGTGACCGCTCATTGTCCGTAGTACGTCTGTCCGTCTGTCCGTTCACTTTTACTTCAAACGACATCTCCTCTGAACCCTGGGATTGTAGGGCGGATTCAAACTGCTCATGATGTTCCTTGGATGCTTCTCTACAGAAGTTGTCTAAATGAAAGAGAAAAAGCAAAAACTCTGCTTGAAAAAGCAAAAAAATTTAAAAAATCTTCTTGCTAAAAACTACTAGGCCCTAAGCTTTGATATTTTTACAGTAGAATCTCCTGGTCAATCCCTCTATAGTTTGTTAAAATGAAATCCCTAGGGTCACACTTGACGCCACCCTGCGCAGTTTAAGTGCTGCTCTAGGCAGGTTTTACAGTATTTTTGATGAAGCAAAAGCAGAACTGTATTTTACCTGAGTTACTCTTAATATACTAAGGGCAAATAGCCAATATTTGCAAACATTTTGGATCCAGATCAGATGCAACATAATGCTGCATCTAATTTGGATCCAAACTATTGGTACTCATTTACCAACTGAACATGTTCTAAATTCTTTTTTTTGTCACTTTTCGCATACAGTAGGTTTTAAGCAGATATCATTTCAGTCTGGTAAGGGTAAGCCTTCAGAGCAGTTGCTAATTCTACCATACTACCCAGTATTTGACCTCAGCCACTGAACTGATGGTCTTAGCTGAACATGTTGTCTGCTAAAGTTTATAAATGGTTTAGTCTGTTTCATACTTAGAGAAACAGGGTCTGGAAGTGATCCACTGACAGTTATGTAATTATGTCTTTTGCCATATTTATACATATGTTTAATATTCAAAATATGTATAGCAGACAGCAATTCAGCATAATAAGAGTTAGACCCTAGCCAAATTTCCTACTGGCAGAGTTACATAACTGAACTCAGGTCAGCTGGTCAGCTGATGAGGTTGCATATGGTGGTGTCTGCTATATATTTATGCCCTGCAGTTGGGGGCATATTGTTTTTGTCTGTCTGCTTTTTTGTCTGTTTGTCCATTTGTTTGTCTGTCAGTCCACAACTTTAATCTTAGCCATAACTTTGTTAAAGTTAGAAACTTTATAACTTGGGTCATGTCGTACAAAGGTCAATGTCAATTTTGAGATATTTCCCAGTGTCATATTTTCTTGTCTTTGAGATAACTCCAGTTCTACTGATGTTAACCCATTACCCCATACATATGCCTTTTTACGCCTTTAATTTATTCCTCCTCTAAAGAAAATAATTCCACTTTATATAGTCATAAACATGTAAGATATAAGAAATAGTATCTATATCTTAGTAGATGATAACTTAAAGCAGGTTGAAAGTAAAGCAGAGTGCGCAATAAATAATCATATGGAAATACATGTAGCTTGATAAGAAGAAGTGTCATGGATAAGGGCCATAACTCTGCCAACAATATTTTTTTAAGTTATTCCAATTTGTCATGTTTTTTTTGTCTGGAAGATAATTCCATTTACAGCTATATTAAAATGTTGTCTTGCCTATTAAGCTAAGGCACAATGACCTCAGGTGAGCGAATTAAGGGCCATGGCCCTCTTGTTTGAGTATTTAATTAATTCCTCCACTGAAGAAAGTAGTTTCAATTTATACAGTTTTGAATGTGCACAATCAGCAACATATTTTAGTACATGGTAACTTAAAGCAGCCTTAAAATAAAGCAGAATGCCCTTTATGGCACATTCTGCTTTCCTATTACCCTGCTTTAAGTGGCCATGTGTCTTTAAAAACTAGAAACAGGCCATTGAGTAAAAAGGGTTATATCATATTTTCTCTTGAACCCATTACATGTACTCTATTTCTAACCACTTAACCCTTAACTCCATAGCCTATTTCCAGTAATCAAGACAGGTGACCTCATAAAGCAGGTTGAAAGGACTCTAGTAACCACATATTCATATAAACTGGAAATATAATCTTCAGAAGCGGAATAAATTGAACGTGCTTAAAGATGTTTCTATTGAGGAACTCTGAAAGGGTTTAATCAGGTTTAAAGTAAAACAGAATGCACTAGGATAGTTGAATACATCAAGGGCAGACACCTATTGACACTATGACCTGATTTGAACAATAATTGCACCTTTTCAAGAACTTGTATACATTTTTTTGCAAGTACATCAAATGCATTCAAAACTTAAGATGCTAGAGTGTATATGACTTCAAATATGGCTTTTACAATGCATCAAGGGTAGATAATTCTTGACCAATTCAACCCACTTAAAAATAATCAAACTCATTGGAGACCTTATAGCCATACATCACTTTACAAAGCTTTATCAAAATATTTTCAAGTTTGTTGACAATAGAGCATAAACAATACTGAAGTGAGAGACATCCCAGACTATGCAAACACCCTCGCTCAGTTCTATTTATAGTCAATGACCTTTTAAAAGGGAAGATGTCTGTGAATATGTGTGTGAAGTTTCGTTGAAAAGGAAGCACACTCGGGACAAAATGAGTTGGATACATTCAAACATACACACATTTTACCATTGAGGTCAGAGGTCAAGGTCACAGTGACCTTAAGGTGAAACGCGACACTCCGCCATCCCATGATGTACTCACACATCATTTTTGCTATTCCTAGCTGATATGGAACAGAAGATATACTCGAGACAAGCATTTGAAAATAATAGGGCCAGAATGGCCCTTGATCGCTGACCTGACCATGGTGACACCTAAGCTGGGTCAAGTGATTTCAAACTAGAAGATTTTTAAAACTTTCATTGAAATATTCTATTTTTAACTACGGTGACCCAGATATGTAACAGGCCGGAACTAAATCAACAATGTATTTGAAGGACCTCTGGAAGTTACACCATGCCAAATATCAAAGCTCTGGCCGTATTTGTTTCAGAGAAAAAGATATTTGAACATTTTACTATATAACTCTATGTAAAACAGTGACCTTGGGGCGGGGCCAATTTTGACCTCAGGGACAAAATTTGAACAACTTTCAAAGAGGACCTTTGTGCTCAGGTGAGCTAAAAAATTGAGGTCAAAGGTCAAGGTCACAGTGACACTTGACCTCAATTTCAATGAGAAAAACATTTTGTTCAAGTTTCATGAAGATTAAATGAATTTTGTAGTCTCTAGAGTGTTAACGAAGTTTTTTGATGATTTGACCTAGTGACCTAGTTTTTGGCAAGACATAACCACATTTAAACTTGACCTATATTTCATTGAGGCAAACCTTTTCATCAAGTTTTATGAAGATCAAATGAAATTTGTAGTCTCTAGAGTGTTAACAAGGTTTTTCAAAGATTTGACCAGTGACCTAGTTTTTGACCGGACATGACCCACATTCGAAATTGACCTAGATTTCATTGAGGCAATCATATTGATGAAGTTTCATGAAGATCCAATGAAATTTGTAGTCTCTATAGTGTTAACAAGGTTTTTCGATAATTTGACCTAGTGACCTAGTTTTTGACCGGACATGACCCACATTCGAACTTGACCTAGATTTCAATGAGGCAAACATTGTGACCAAGTTTCATCAAGATCTAATGAGATTTGAACTTGCTAGAGTGTAACAAACAATTGTGGACGGACGGACGGACGTTCTCACAGTTGGATATTTGTTGGGTATTTTTTTTGTTTAAAAGTACCCAACAGTACACAAAAATACCCAACAATAACAATAGGGCAATCACGGAATGAATGGAATCTATTGTTCTCCCTACCCAACAAAGGACCTTTCGTGCGCTCGGACCTTCTTAGGAGAGGGTGTTGTGGGGTTAGATGCTATATAAACCCTAACCCTAAAACTAACCCCACAAATGCCCTTTTTAACCCCACAATACTCTCTTTCAACCCCACAATCACTTTTGGCCAGGTTAATGACCCAAACTGCCAGGTTAATGACCCCATAATGTGCCTCCTGGATGTGCGGACGGACAGACGACGGACATCCAGCGATCCTAAAAGCTCACCTTGGCACTACGTGCCAGGTGAGCTAAAAAGCTTTGACATAGCAGAAGTAATCTGCCAGAAACGGGTACATTAAGGAAAAGAGTTATGAACTTTCTGCAAGACAGTTCCACTGGTCAATTTCTTTCCATATATACATATATATGAAATTTCATTTGAAAAGCTTCAGTAAAACATTAGTTACAGTAAAAATAAATGTAGAAGAAAACATGGAAAAAAGAGAATCACTCTCAGTATTGATGGAAGAATTGTGAACTGTGTGCAAGAAACTTCTGCTTGCCAAACTCTTTCCATACATGAAAATTCATCTTAATAGCTTCAGTAAATAAGATGTGTTTGTGAAACACTATGCCGTCCATCAGTCAAATAATTTCAAATATTATTATGACCTTTTGACCACTGCATGTGAACTTGACCTTTGACCCAACCTCATCATCATCATCATCATCATCTCTCGTAATCGCAGGGCCCTGTCCAGAGCATACTCGCGATGTGGTTAAAACTTTGTACATGCGCAGCTGAAGGTTGATTTTTAAAAAGTTCTCTATTTACAGTAGGTTAAAAATAAAAACGGCCATCGATGTCTACGGCCGGAGGGAGCGGATGCCCGCAACCGCAGTCTTGAAGCCTTCAAGTGATGGCTGGCTCACGGCGTGTTGGGACAGGTTGTTCCAGAGTATGACGGAGTCAGGAAAGAAGCTGTAGCGGTATGCAGGCATATCCCAAGGTAGCTGAGCGAAACGCTGATCGTGGTTTCTAGTAGATCTTGTAGGGCGGAGTGGAGGGTCTGGGGGTGCATGAACCAGTCCGTTGTGGATCTTGTACATCATGGTGACTCTAGCAATGTCACGCCTGTGTTCAAGGGTGTCCCATTGTAGGTGCTCTGTCATGTCGTCAACGGAGCTGTCTCTTTGGTAGTCCCTCATGACAAACCTGGCTGCTCGACGTTGGACCATTTCAACTTGTCTGATCTGGTAGTCAAAGTGTGGGGACCAGACGGACGAGGCATATTCAACAATGGGGCGGACGTAGGTTTTGTAGGCAGATTCTTTCTGAAGGGGAGGACAGGCAGATATGTTTCGTCTAAGAAAGGCTAAGGTAGAGTTGGCTTTCCTGGTGATGTTATCAATGTGGGTGTTCCAGTTTAGAGTTGGTGTCATGGTCACCCCTAGGTACTTGGCAGCATTAGTGGGCCTAAGGACTGTGCCGTGTATGGAGTATGGGAACTTCACTGGTGATTTCTTGTTCGTGATGGTGATAACTTCACACTTATCAGGGTTAAAACTCATAAGCCACTCAGCTTCCCATAACTGCAGGTTGTTGATGTCCTCTTGGAGTTTGATGGCGTCGTCACGATTTCTTATGGTACGGTACATCAGGCAGTCGTCTGCAAATAGGCGTACAGTGGACTTCACTCTAGACGGCAGGTCATTTATGTACGCGAGAAAGAGGAGTGGACCCAGAACGCTGCCTTGAGGGACTCCCGAGGTGACAGGGGAGGTATCTGAGCTGGCGCCATCCAGGACCACTTGTTGGGTTCGACACTGAAGGAAGTCCTGTATCCATGAGTGGAGGCCGCCTCTGACTCCGTAGTGTTGGAGCTTCTGCAGGAGACGAGAATGGCTGACTTTATCGAACGCCTTACTGAAGTCTAGCAGAATGGCGTCGATTTGTTGTTTTTTGTCGGTACCTCTGGCTAGGTCATTAACGGTGAGAATAAGTTGACTGTCACAGGAGCGCTTCTTCAGAAAACCATGTTGAAAGTCTGTGATGATCTTGTTGTCCTCGAAGTGTGACATGATGTGGGTGAAGATGATGTGCTCTAAAAGTTTGCAGGTCACAGAGGTTAAGGAGATAGGCCGATAGTTGGAAGGAGAGGAGCGGTTGCCTTTCTTGAAAACCGGGGCGACTAAAGCTGATTTCCAGTCTGATGGAATTTTCCCTTTATTGATGGACAGTTGGAAGAATTTTGTAAGTCCTGGTGTTAATTCGGCGGCTGCATTTTTCAAGAGTCTAGTCGAGATCTGGTCCGGGCCTGCTGCCTTATGGGGCTTGAGGTCTTGAAGGAGTTTGAGGACACCTTTCTCACTGACGCTGATGTGTTTAGCGGAGGGTACTTTGCTAGCTGGTAAAGATGGACGGGTTGTGGAGTCTTCTTTTGAGAATACGGATGTAAACTGTTCGTTCAAAATGTCTGCCTTTTTCTTTGCTGAGCTGTAGGTTACACCATCTTTCTTGAGGGAAGATACACCAAAATTGTCTTTTTTTCTCGACTTTATGTAATTCCAAAACACCTTTGGGTTTTCATGGTCCACTGCTAACATGTTTGAGACATGAGTGTCATGGGCAGACCGGCAGGCTCTCCGGGCTTGTCGTTGAATGGCATGGTACTTGTCCCAGTCAGACGTGGCGTTTGACTTCTTGGCTCTTCTGAACAGTCTATATTTAAGTCTAGTGATGCGTCTTACATTCCTGTTGGCCCACGGCTGAGAGAAGCGTTGTCCACTTTGACGGGAAGGTACCTCGTCATCGACGATCATCCTACAACTTTTTTTAAAATGTTCCCAGATGGCGTCGATGTCAGAGGAACTCTTGACTAGGTCAACTACACTGTCTGACAGAGCTTTACACTTAGCTTTAATAGTGTCCATGTTTGCCTTGCCCCACATGTAAAGGGTACGCTTTTCAGGTTTACGACGGGGGGCACACATGTCTGTGTCGACAAACACTGCATGATGGTCACTTATACCAGGCATGGCAGCACATCGGTTGATCAACTCAGGTCTGTTGGTGAAGAATACATCAAGAATGTTGTTCCCTCTTGTTGGGAAGTCAATGATCTGAGACAGGCCAAGATCGCCTTCCAGCCGTAGAAATAGTTCATTTACATATTTACGGTACTGGTAGCCATCTATACTACTGTTCTTCCAATTGATGTCTGGGAGGTTGAAGTCTCCTGTGATCCAAATTGTCGCTTTTTTGTATTTGGAGCATATGGATGAGATAGCGTTGTATAGTTGCGTGGCATATTCTGCGTCGTTATTGGTGGGGCGATAGACAGATCCAACAATCAAGGTCTCTTTGTTCACACATTCTGCTTTCAGGAAAACAGCATCACAGGGTGTGTCCAAGTCTATTCTTTCACAAATGATGTTCTTACGTACCAGAATAATGCTGCCACCATAGCCATCACTTCTATCCTTACGATGAACATTGTATGCACTATCCGGAGGAAGAATTTCTGCATCATTAATTGAGGGGTTGAGCCAGGTTTCACAGCCACAGATAATGTCACAGTTCACAGAGTCCAACAGGTTCCAGAAGGAGGCTTTCTTCTTGGAGCTAGTCACACTTTGTATATTAACACTTGTTACACGGATGTTGCTGGTCTTCATTTTCTGTGAGGGTTTCCTTGAAGACACAGGACTGGAGCATGAAGGAAGCATGTTAGTTTCACTGGAGACACTACCAAAAGATTTCGAGATGCCTGAGAGGTTGGAAATGTCACAACTTGATACACTTTCTGGTTGGGAGATGTCACTACTGTGGACAGAATACAAACTAGAACATGGCGAGTGTACTGAAGAATTTTCATCAGCACTGTGTACAGATTCAAATAAGCTGGACGTATAGTTTGGGATTCCACAGGCCAGGCATGTGAATGGATCTTTATTGCCAGGTATGGTGTAAGGCAGGAATACCTCATCTCTCATGGGAATACAGTTCTTGTGAAACCAGGTTTCACATGAATCACAACATATCCAGTTACCGTTCTCATCTTCGCAAGTGCTACCACACTCTCCACATGGAAAGTCAACAGACTCATTGTCACTTTGGGGGCCTGGGTTCATCTGTGTGTCCGATGAACGAAGGATAAGGAGATAACCAATGTAGCGAAGATGTTTGCGCTTACCGACAAAAAGTTCTGGACGTCTTATTGCTGAGGCACGAGCAGAAAGCAGGGCAGGAAATCCGTTTCTAATTGACGATATCGCGTACGGGCCTGCGTCTGTGACGAGCGAGTCCCGGTCGGCAACACGGACATCAAATTTACCTTCATGGTTGTTCAAACTGTTTAGAATAGCAAATATTCCGAAGAAAACTGACAGAAAGTTCGTAAATTCCGCGAGAAACATGTTTACATTTACAGCTTCCGGCGGTGCTCATGTAGATTGCATCACTTGAAGTTTAACTTGTAGTGGGAGGGGTATCCCCGTTGTTTTCTCCGATAATATGAATGGAAATGGTTGAAGTTTCAGTGGATACTTATTCCTTTAGGTGTTTTGCAGTGAATGGCCAAGAAGACGCAATAAATCAGGTTCTAGATTCCGTTGAATAAATCAAAATTTGGAAATTATTTTCTCAGTTTGAAAATCCGCCTTGACAGCTGCGCATGTCCGGAAGTCCCTTCTGTCCGGAAGTCCCTGTAAGAAACATACATATTGAATCATAATAAGAGCAACATGTATACCACATATGAAGTCTTAGTCACCTGACCGTAAAAAATATTGCCATTTGAAAGATTTGACTTTGACCTTTGACCACACCTCTCTAATATATACATTTTCATACTCCTTTAAATGAGAGCAACAAGTACAGTGGAGAATACGTTATTCTTTCCTGCGTATAAACGCAAGCGAAACACAAATGCATTGCAATAAAACGTAGAAAAAGACAATTTCCCGACAATTCATGTTAATCTGAATGGCAAACAGTTTGGAGCTTGATTAGAAGCCTGGTAACCCGGCGTCTGATCTAGCTCCAATGGTTTGCAATAGAAATAATAGATTTAGCGTAAACGCATTTACAGGGAAAAAATAAGGTTTCCTCCGATGTATACAAAATACAAAGTCCAGATCAGCTGAAGTTCACAGGTTACTATTAAAACAAGAGAGCCTGAAGGCCCTGATATCGCTCACCTGCTGTTCTAAGCCTGAAAGCTTTACCTTTCTGTTTCACCCGTTTTATCTAAATCCATTCAAATTTGTAGCATATGATTTTGGAATACAACCTTATAATTATAGTATAGTAGAGAACATCAAGGGCAGGTAACTTAAGAGCCTAAACAATTATCAATACTGAAATGAAGCCTTTTCTAGCATTTCAAAGTATATCAAGGGCAGATACTTATTGCCACACTGATTAGATTTCAACAATAATTGCACTCCTACGAGAACTTATAGCTATATATTTTTGTGCAAGTATAATCAAAATCTGTTGAAAACTGTAGTTGCAAGAGTATAACTATAAACGCTGTTAGATATGGCAATTTCAGGGCAGACAACTCTTGACCTATTGGGCGGATTTCAACCATATTTCACTTATTCGAACTCTAATGGTCATATACAATCTAATTAAGTTTGAGAAAGATTGGATAAAAATTGTGGCCTCTAGAGTGTAAACACCGTTAAATATTTCAGCAATTTCAAAGGTAGATAACTCTTGACCTATTAGCCTGATTTCAACAATAATCGCACTCATATAAACTCTTATAGTCATATACAATCTGAGCAAGTTTGAGAAAGATTGGATAAAAATTGTGGCCTCTAGCGTTCGAACACTGTTAAATATGGCATTTTCACCAATTCAAAGATAGATAACTCTTTAACCTATTGGCCCGATTTCAACCATAATCTAACTCATCCCAACTCTTATGGTAATATATAATCTGGGTAAGTTTGAGAAAGATTGAATAAATATTGTGGCCTCTATAGTGTAAACACTTGTTAAATATGGCTTTTCAGCAATTCAAAGGTAGATAACTCTTGACCTATTAGTCTGATTTCAACCATAATCAAACTCATTCTTACTCTTATAGTAATTATACAATGTGAGCAAGTTTGAGAAAGATTAGATAAATATTGTGGTCTCTTGAGTGTAAACAATGTTAAATATGGCATTTTCAGCAATTCAAAGGTAGATAACTCTTGACCTATTAGTCTGATTACAACCATAATCAAACTCATTCGAACTGTTATGGTAATATACAATGTACTTATTCGAACTGTTATGGTAATATACAATGTGAGCAAGTTTGAAAAAGATTGGATAAATATTGTGGCCTCCAGAGTGTAAACACTAAAATTGTTGACGACGCACGACAGACATTCAAGGATTGCAAAAGCTCACCCTGAGCTAGCTCAGGTGAGCTTAAAATTGACCTTTGGATCTATGTGACCTTGACCTAGGAGCCAATGTGCTCTACATATCCATACACCTCTTCTGCTCTTCATATGGGCAACATTCATACATATTACCATGTATTAACTTTGCAATACATTGTAGTTATATTCAAACTGTAATAGTTATATTTAAACTTGACCTAGATTTTGTTAAGATGTTCATTCTGACAAAGTTTGATAAAGATTGGACCAAAAAGTGTGGCCTAAAAGTGTGTTCATAAGTAAAAAGTTCATGGACACACATAAGCAGACACAGCATGATCATAAAAGCTCACGTCGAGCACAATGTTCACTATTATAGGAATAAACAACATATTTTTGACGTTCATGACGGTATGACTACATTAGCTTCGCAGGGGGTAAATTGCGTAAACGCCCGAAGGGCGTTTTCGTTAAATTTACTCCCCGAAGCTAATGTAGTCATATCGTCATGAGCGGCAAAGAGATGTTGTTTATTCCTTATATTTATATTTATATTTTCTGTCTTGTCAATTTAATGTGTTTATTGGCCAGATTTGTTTTTCTGTATAAGAATTTATCATATACCGGTCAAAGAGGTTTGATAGATGTAATGTCGATGTAATAGCCATTCCAGTTTCTAAATATGGTGAGAAAGTAGTCCCATCTACATGTACTCTAACTGTATTAAAAATTCAGGATTTGTTCCAGTAAACGTTCTCTCTGTGAATGGAAAAGACTTACAAAGCAAACAAATAACAGTGCAACTTGAATATCTATTGCCAAAGCACATTCTAAAATTACAGGTCGCGGTTGTTTTCTTAACCCATTTACACACATAGCAACGCGATGGCAACGACCTATGGGTCTGTATCACTCCGCTAGTGTCATATGACCGTCGACCAATGGGGGCTTAGTGTTAAGTGCCCGATGTAGTCTATTTGAAGAAGTCCACGAATAGCACGGGCGAAATCCGAACTGGTTAAATCCAGATTCGAAATGTAGGTTCATCGGCAGATGACTGCATATTTTTTAATAGGATTACATAAGGACTTTACAGGTTGAATGTAAATATTATTCTATGAACAAACAGTGCAGATCTAGTGAGTAGTGATTGTTCTTTGGAGTAAAAATTCACAACTTGATCAACAGTACGTATTTCATTATAAGTGTTTATGCTAGTAACTTCATATTTAGTCGTTTCTGGGCCCAACAGATGTACATGTATAGTGCCTTAAGGCTTTGTATATTGGAAGTTGACATGTCTCTTTGAATTTGTGAATGATGGCAAGATCTCCAATTCAGAATCCTCCTCCTGAATCAACTCAATACTGTGAAGAGCACAACAGGACATTTGGAATTATAGCTTTCTGACCAATCATGGCATCCATCATACTAGGGTTGAACTTTCTTGAAGAGCAAACACCTGAGCAGGTCCATCATAAGATTGTCTGAGTTGTCTCCTTGGCTAACTTTAGTTTATTTTCAAAACACACCAGGCAGCAAAAGTTTCCAAGGTATGAGTTGAATGACTTTGTGCAATACATTACTCATCCCAAAGTTATCTGCAACACTCCAAAAAGGGAATCCTTGGTTACTTAAATACCACAACTTGGCTAAGATCTTTCACTATAGGCTGATTGACCATACAGTAAGCTCCAGCAGTCTGAAACAGACAAAATGTACATAAATGTCTATGGCCAAGTTCAAGGTGAGATTTAGAAAAAAAACAGAACTGTGTTTTATAAACATTTATGCCCCCAATGTCTTATTATAAGTAATGCTAAATTTTACAATTGAAGTTAGAGGTCAATGCCAAGGTCTGAGTGGCCTGAAAATGGTACACGTCACTCCGCCATTCAAAGATGTATCTACACACCACTTTTGGCAGTCCTACCTGAAGAAATATAGGATATACGTTCTGGACACGGTTTACATGGATTGACAAAACAGAGTGCCATCAAAGCAAGCTTTGAAGGCATACCGTAACAATTTGTAACATGGTGTTTAAATTATGCAGCCAGATGGGTACTCGACGTGACGCACTTGAGTAAGTGGTATAAGTGCTCTTGACGAAATTGTAAAATCTAGTTAACCTGTTACAGACAGTCGGACAGGACAATCACTGACATGCCTGCGCATCTACAGATGTCAGTGGCATAAAAACAACAAAACAGTCATGCCGTCCCTTGTTGGGTGTCAAATGTAACCGGATGTTCTTATAAAGAAACAGATCCACAATCGAACCCTGGTGGCACAGATTCATAGTCATGCTATGTACTCTACCACATCACCATAAAAGGGTGCTTGTACAGCAAGGCTTTACAAGTGATGATACACCTACAAACTGTGATATATTAACCTACACAAACAATAAAGTACCAAGTGATACATGTCATGGGTCATAATAGGACACACCTCTCCCCCCTTTGGACCCATGGGGAGTCTTAACTGCCCCAACAACATTAGTATTACCCCCCCCCCCCCCCCAACCATATAACCAGACCGGCTGTGTGGCTCAGTAGTAGAGCGTCCACTTGCAGTGTGGGTTCAATCCTGGACCAGGTCAAACCAAAAGCTTGAACATTGGTAGTAATGGATTCCCTCCATGGCGCTCAGGATTTTAGGTTAGCATTACGACTAGTTTGTGGGTGTCAGGATACGGCCGGGTACAGTCCCATGGGTGCACCCAAAATGTGCTCTTTCTCATATTTATCAGTATTGATGGAGAGAAGTAATTTGTAAATATGCTATCTTTAGGAAACGAGGTGGCACCTGTCACAAAACTAGAATGCCGTCACAGGACAATTCACATGGGGTTCATTGTTAATGAGAGTAATCCCCATTAATTAGCCTACCCTGATCATGATTAACTGGCCATCGGTTTTGAATCCGGGTCAAATCAGACCAAAAACCAAATCGGCCCGGGTCAAATCAGCCCAAAAGTATGCCGATTCAAATTGACCTGATTTTATAGATATAGCGGCCATGCCATTAACACTGTCACAATTTGATTTATTGGTTCAGAGTTTGAAGTTTGGATAGAGAAAATATTGATAACAGTGTCAAATTGTTTGGATCCTGATCAGAATTCAGATATGAAATGCGGTTGAACTATCCAGATATATTTGAAATTAGAATCGCATAGCAAAAAAATTACAAACACAGTTTGGATCCTAAATGATGTCAGTTGCTTTTTCTAAATTCTACAGACCAATAAGATTTTATAGAGGCACTTATGATATTATCAAAAATTAGATCCACTTTATACAGACGAGAATATGTATCAAAGCTTTTTACTATATCCTAGCAGATAATAGCTTAAAGCAGACTGAAAGTAAAGCAGAATGTGCTTCAAGCACATTCTGCTTTATTTTTAACATGCTTTAAGGGTGCATCAATGTCATGACTTTGGGAAATTTTCAAAGTATATGAAAACACTCTATGATGGTTTTGTATTGAAGAGCTATTTAAGATGAATGAAAAAATAGAAAAAGTGTACATTTTGGTGAACAACAGTTGGCTCTACGGCCATGTAAAATTTACCCCACCCACTTCCTCTTATTTTGTCCTTTTCAAACAGCCCGCTTCAATAAAATCCATTTTAAATGAAAACAAATATGATAATTTGGTTTTGTGTTATCTATTTCCTATCTATGGTAGTATTTCTTCATAAAAAAACTAATTTAAGAAAAAAATGGCACCAAATGTGAAATTTATAAAGCTCTAAATATCATCGATATGGTACTTTTTTGTAAATTTTGTAAGGGGAGATAACTCTTTTTACTTTAATAACTCAAAATTTTCAACACTGACCTTTCAATTTCTTTTCATATTTTGAACTGCCTTAGCATGGGCTTTCATCTGGTAGAATATAAGAAAAAGTTAAATACTAGAACTATTTCATTTTCAAACTTTTTTACTTTTTTTCATAAAATAAAAAATCTAATAAAATCATGCCCTATACAAAGTATATTTTCTATATTCAAGGATCGATATTGTTCAAACCTGGTGCCTGCTTTGTCTAAATTTGGTTTCTATATGTGAAAATACCACCATAGACAAGAAATAAATAATGGAAACCCAAATTATCATGTTTGTTTTGTTTCGAAATAAATTTTACTGAAGCTTGTACCCTGAATGGGTAAAATGTGAAGAAAAAAAGTCCAAATTTGACATACCTTTTTCAAATCGCTGTAGCTCAAAAACAAGGACACCACCATATTTTTTTTTTCTCATTTTTTCATTCATCATAAACAGCTCTTCCAAAAAAACAATGTTAGAAAAAAAGTTAAATACTTTGAAAAATTGGCTTATGACATTGATACACCCTTAGGTGATAACTTATATTAAATACTAGAAACACTTTCAAACAGGCTATAGGGTAATGGGTTAAGGAATAAGGAACAAATCAGAACTTTGTATATATCTGTCTTTATCCTCATCATGCTCACAGAGTAATAACAGCTGTTATTACTCCGTCAGTCCGTGTCATGCTGAATAAGTTTTTAGACTGCTCCATTTCTTGGCTCTTATATATTTAATTTAACCAATTCGCTCAATTTGCTCAGTACTCGACATTTTGAACTAGATGGTAACACGAATGAATAAGCACGTCGTTCTTAATTCGTGATGGTAAACAGCTTGGAGACGCCGACTTACTGAATGGGTGGGCAGTATCTAGGTAAGTAGTGTGACAGTCATATGGGGTTTTTCCATGGATCCCAATGTTCCTGCTTCGACAGGTTAATACAAAAAGGGGCCGATTCAATGACCCGGTCTGATTTGGTTTTGGGCCGATTTGACTCTGGGTCCGATTTGGTTTTGGGCCGATTTGACCCGTTACTTCTATTTGTGACCATTTCTCGGTCAAATTTCAACTTACGTGGCTGAAATTTTCAGAATAGATAGTAGGATGATATTTAAAAAGATTGGCCAATTCACATTTTGGTGTTTCAGTCGAGTCTTCCAATAACAGAACAACATTTTGGAGAGGGATATATTTTTCCGCGAGCACGGCGTTCATTTTGTTATTTTTCCCATCGTTTAATGGGTTTTATTTCATATCATGTTATATAGCGTGTATATACGTATGGTGACTCAAAATCAACACCTGTTAAGTGCCGGAAAAGAACTAATAAAGAGAAAATACACATTTACTTACCCTCGTTCAGTCGCTCCTTTGGCGTTTACCGGATGTAGATAGACTGGGGAGCAGTTATTATTCAATGTATTTGTTTCGCTTTCAAGAGTTATCGTTCTTCGAGCTGGCTTCGACTTTTTTCGCGCAAGAATTAGCGAATTGAAACAGAAATATTTAAACGAAAATCAGCACACACACATTACAATTATATAACTAGAATATTGGATTAACATATGGAACATATAATTGAAAAATAAAAATGGAAAGAACAAAGCTACAATTTGAAAATTATAATAATAATTTAAGAATATTAGATCTAAATTAAATCTAACAAGACAAAAATAGAAATTGAAATGTCAAAAATGAAAACGATAATAAGAAGTTGCGAATTAAAACTAAAATGTTAAAAGTACAATACAAAGTTTAAAATCAAAACAAGAATTGTAAAATGGTAAAATGAAAACGATAATAAGAAGTTGCGAATTAAAACTAAAATGTTAAAAGTACAATACAAAGTTTAAAATCAAAACAAGAATTGTAAAATGGTAATAAGAAAGAAGGAATTAAAAGGCGGATATTCCCCTCCATAATTTCGTGCCATATTACATGTATATTTCATACAGCTGATTGCGAAAGAGGGTCATGTT
Source organism: Gari tellinella (assembly GCA_922989275.2). Lineage (NCBI taxonomy): Eukaryota > Metazoa > Mollusca > Bivalvia > Cardiida > Psammobiidae > Gari > Gari tellinella. Next base: position 39,121,778 of record OV277857.1, on the reverse strand, counting down.
TTGACATAAACGTATTTGCTCTAATGAAATTAGGTGAAAGATCCAGCCGCAAAGGCTGTTAAATGTGCAAACCGACTACATTATCCCTTTTTTTGACCAATAAAATCTGGACCGTGAGAACGACATAAAACTTTTTGATGCACATTTTCGTTATAATTCACATACTGTGGCGTTATTCGACGGAATTTGATGAAAAAAAAGTAGATATTGATAAATTAATCATTTCCGGAGGGTACCACAAGCGAACATCAGCAATCTAGTCTATTTTAGCATCAGTTTAAAAGTGGATAGTTAAGACTAGGTGTCGAATTGCGCTGTTTACCTTCAAGTTGTATCTATAATAGAAGTCTAGTAAAAAAAAAAAAATTATTTTTTTTTGGTATTTATAGATCTAGATGTATGGGTCAAGTACCTGTGTATTGCAATACGGTTTTCAACGGTGTCTGATTGTCTTTCTGTCGCAACAAACAGAGATGGAAGCATCCATTCTTCTATTTGAACAAAAGGTCTAATTATTTAATGCAGTCAAAAACGGCTTAACTCTTTGAACCCTAATCACGCATATATGCGTCATTTGCAAACAGCGTACATGTAAGGAGTACACTTGTCCTATGCAAACAGTGTAGATCCTGATCAGAGGGCTCCGCACTGTTTGTCATTTTGACATAATATACTGTAAAAATCAACCCTAAAAAGTCGAAAATGGACTAGACTAAATTGAATAATAGAATTGTCCATTTGAGGTTTCAGGGAGGAAAAGGTTAAATGATATCCTATCAAGTGGTGACCATCCCTAACTGCCAATCTAGCACAACCAACAGGTCATGTAGATTGTATAGGTCTTTGGGATCTAATGCAAACCTTTAAATAGTGGTGGGGATGTCTTATGCACAGTTCAAGGCAAAAGAGAGTGGCCGTCGTCTGTATTTATTTGACAAAAAAGTTGCAAATGGCTGAAAATTTCATAAAAACAATCTCAAGGAAGCTTTTGTCAGACTAAATATATATAGCCAGTGCTGGGATTCGAACCCAGACCTACCTACGTGACAAAGTCTAGAGGGGATTCTTCCAATAAACTACACCAGCCTTAAGGGCAACATTGACAACCTTTGGGAAAGACTGTTTTGAAACCTTCAACACCGTTTCACATGTACTTTTGGGTCTTCTGGTTTTAAACTGATTTATTATTGCAATAAAATAAATTTAACTTACGGGTAACTTACGAGTATCCTGGCCGTTGGTTATCCCTAAGATAGTTGTGGCCTCTTGTTCTATTTATACGCCATCAATTCTGATGATTATGAGAAGGGGCACTTTTTAGGTGCACCATTGGGACTATACCCGACCGGTCACTTTATCCTGACACCGACGAAACAGTCCTAATGCTAACCCGAAATCCTGAGCGCGAAGGAGGGAAGCCATTACTACCAATTTTCAAGTTTTTGGTTTGACCCGGCCGGGTATTGAACCCGCAACCTCCCGCACTGCAAGCGGATGCTCTACCACTGAGCTATACAGGCTGTGTCTATAATGTTGCTGTCTGGTCTGTGCGCAAGTTAAAATGTTCGTACATGTAAATTTATGTGGGTGGTTTTTCCAGTTAATGTTCAGGTTCGTTTTGAATTGGTTGACATCCTTGCCTGTTACAACCGCTTCTGATAGACTGTTCCATGGATTGATCTCACGCTGTGCGAATGCAATTTCTCTAATAATCCCTTTGAAGTGTCCTTTGTCCAGATAGCTTGAATAATTTACCAATCACAAAGTTTTTCAAAACAACCAGAAACCTTTAAATTTTGGGATAAGGTTCACATATATTGTTTCGATGGAGATTTACAGAACATGAAAGAATTATAGAGATCATGGACACTGAACATTTTGGTGTGCTAAAATGTTATTTACATTTGAAGGTCACCATGGTGACTTGGTCACTTGGATTTGTGTCAAAATTAGGCCTTGTCATATTTATTTTAGCAAAATTTGCACGAAAACGTGATGTCGTGAGTACAAAATGATACATCTGACAGAAATATAGTCTTGTCTTGTCTTGTCTTTCAGCCATACGGCTATATATCCTCACTGGTATCTTCTTTTATCTCTGGTATAACTACAATATTATTTACTCGCGGTACTTTAGTGGGTTAGTGCGCATGCACTCAGTTTGTTTGACTAACTGTGGCAAAACGTTCAGATGTTGCCACAAACTCCTTAAGGATAAACTGAATAGATCCTCTCCACTCTCTCAGCTCGTCATCTGGCTTGATATCAAGTAGGGTATTCAAGTCCAGATCTGGTATTCCGCACCAATTTATTAGTTTCCCTCGTAGCCTCTCTCTTTGGATGGTATACTTATTGCAGTGAAGCAGATAATGGCTGACCGTCTCTGGCACTCCGCACTCCTGACAGTTGTCGTCATCATTTACACCTATCTTATTGAGGTAGCCATTTAGTCTCGCATATCCCGTTCTCAGTTGGGAAATAACACATTCCTCAGCAGGAGCGATAGCCACGGTACGTGGGCTATATCCTACAAAAGGCCTGTGCTGGTAAAGATGCCTGCCGGTGTCTGACAAGTCCCATCTGTCCTGCCATCTTTTTTCCCCATGATTTCTTGCTGCCTTCTTGACTTCCCCGAGGGTGATAATAGCTGGTAATTCTTGCTCTCCTTTCTCTCTTGCTTCTTTGGCTGCTTCTTTCGCCATCCTGTCCGCCAGCTCGTTCCCTATTATATCTGCATGACCAGGCGTCCAGGACAGCACCAGCTCTATACCTCTTTCGCTCAGTCGCTGCATGTCTACCTTTATATCACCAACTGTATTTTTATGCTCTTTCACCTCCCATCCTAGAGTTAAGTTACCTATGGCAGACTGGCTGTCTGAGAACAACAGAAACTTTTTGATTTGCTCATTGTTTCTGTGTGCAAGTACAAACTTGATGGCCATCTTTATTGCCACCAACTCTCCTAGTAGAATTGAGCCATATGCGCTTACTGGTTGCTGTAGCAGAATAGGTTGGTTCGCATTTGGTGTGAAAACACAAGCTCCTGCTCCGCATGGTCCTGGATTCCCCATGCATGAGCCATCAGTAAATGCTACAATTGTAGTTTCGTCTCCTTCCTCTAATTTCTCTTCCACAATCTGTCTGGCTCTTAAGGATTGTTCTGTTGTTCTATTTTTAGAACTCCCCAGGTTTCTCCAATATTCTGGTGGAGATCTAGAAGGTTGTAGGGACATTTGAAATGTGAAGGCTGATTCTAGATTTTCCATTTTGATGCCCGTATTGGACTCCATGTCTGCCAATTGAATTGCCATTTTCCCAAGGGGTGATTCAAATCGTTCTGTGATTTGGTCTTCCATTGTCCTGTCCCAGCATTCCTTAAGACAGTTGTTGTCTTCCATTGATAGGATTTTGGCAGCCTGTCTGATGGCCAGTTCTTCTCGACGTATGTCCAGAGGAAGAACTCCTGCTTCCACTTCCAGAGCATTTGTCGCTGCTGTTTTCGGTATTCCTAAGCACAAGGCCAGTCCCTTTCTTTGGATTTTCTCCAGCCTGCTGCAGTTCCCTCCTTGCCATACTGCAGCTGCGTACTCCAACTGTGGGGTGACAAGTGCCTTATACAGTTGCTGCATGCATTTGGAGTTCACTGCCTCTGTCAGCTGCACTTTTCTCAGAGATTCAACTGATCGGATGGCCTTTTTTTCCACTCCTTCGATATGCTTATCCCACCTCAGCTTCTCATCCAGAGTTACCCCTAGCAGTTTAGGTGTTGGATTATAGTCAATGGTTGTACTGCCAACCTTCACTTCCTGTTGTCTGGCCCCTTCTAGAAATCTATTTTCTTGCGAGAAGCAGCACCATTCTGTCTTTGTCAGATTGATTTTAAGCCTCCATTTCTTTGTCCATAAAATGATTTCTGTGAGATCTTGTTGGAGTTGGTCTATTAAAGGTTTTATATCTCTCCCACTACACCATATTGTCCCATCATCTGCAAATTTTACCCTGTTACTTTTGACCTTGCTGAAGCAGTCTGCTGTGAACAGATTGAATAGCAAGGGGGATACCACTGAACCCTGTGGGAGACCAAATCCGGAAGGAACCTTCTCACCCTGTTGTCCCTGAAGGTTAACTGAAACTTCTTTCAGTCAGAAAGCTTTCTATCCATGACCAAATTCTTCCTGTTATGCCCATGTTCCATAGTTTAAACAACAGTCCTTCTCGCCAGACACTATCATATGCCTTTTCAAAATCTTTCAACAAGGCTGTCGAGTGCTCCCCATTGTTAAAGCCATTGTATACCTCCTGTGACAGCCTCAGTAGTGCCTCTGTGGTACCTTTAAATTTGCGAAAACCTTCCTGTTCCTTGTCAAGTAGTTGGAAATGCTCTGCAAACCCATATAGCCGCTGGGTAATGATTCTCTCAAGACATTTACACAGATTGCTTGTGAGGCTTATCGGTCTATACGCTCCTGGTTCGTGGTAATTCTTTTTTCCACTCTTCCTCAGGAACTTCACTTCTGCATGTTTCCAGCTTGTTGGAACTTTGCCATTTTCCCATGAAGTCTGGAAGAGTTTCAATATAGCCTCTAAGAATTCTGGCCCTGAGTGTTTTAAGAGTTCTGTAAACACTTGATCAGGTCCTGGTGCCTTGTTGATTTCCAATCTTTGTATTGCAGCTTGGACTTCTTCCATTGAGATGTCATAATTCAGGTACATCTCGGCATCCTCTGTGGGTGTTGAATTGGCAGAATTGAAGTTCTTCACCTCTTGTTCTACAGCTTTCCTCCAGTATTCATCAAACTCGCATCCTTTCAAATGTTCACCCTTGAAAAACATGTCTTCTAACATGGCACACTTCTCTTTTGTCTCAAATGCAGCTTTTCCATCTTTATCTGTCAATGGTAGTACACCACCTCTATCACTAACTTCATATGATGTGAGAAATCTGAATGTATCCCACATTTCTTTTGGAGAGGTTGCATTTGTAATTTTATTACAAAGGTTCTTGGTCCATGCATCCTTTGCCTCTTCTTTCACCTTTTCAAACTGACCCTCACATTTCTTCAGTTCCTCGTATAGGCGAGGTGTACTACGACGTTTGAATCCTTTCTTGGCCACATTCAGTTTTGTCTTGCTTTGCTTGACCTCCTCGTTCCACCATGGGGGCTTTACCTTAACACCCTGCATCTTCACAATCTTTGTAGGAACTGCCTTCTCCAGACACTCCTGATAGACTTCCATAAAAGATTCAGACAGATCATCCACACTGCTATGGACCCTTACTATATTGTTCCAATCTCTAAACTTCTCTTCAGAACACTCTTGCCAGATTTCCCATTTGGTCTGTTTTATCATTCTCCTTTCAATACTTTTCTCTTCTTTCTGTAAAGTACCATAAACTTCGAGAACCACACATATATGATCCGACCTTACACGTTCACAAGTCAGTGTTTCACATAATGTCACGTCTGGAACGACGGATGGGGTAATCACAAACAAATCTATGACACTGTCGCAATTGCGTCTAGTTGCCTTACCATCATTCATACAAACTAAGCCCTTGTGTGTCATGTAGTCATCCAGTATCGTTCCACATAGATTGGTTCTGCTGTTATTCCAACTGAGACTCTTTGCGTTCAGGTCCCCTGTCAGAATGACATTTCTGTACTCATGTTTTGCTTTATCAATTACTCTAAGTAGACTTTCCAATTGGGATTTTTTCTCTGGAGGAACATATGCAGCAATCAGGAGAAAGATATTATCCTTGGTCCTAACCTCTGTACATATCACCTCATGGCCATCAGTTTCTAAGTCTTCTCTTCTTCTAACAATCATTCCGAACTTGTTATCTTTATCCCTATACAGGACTGCCACCCCTCCATATCCGTCTGATCTTGGTTTGCTTACTTTCTGCCATGATTTGAAGTTGACTATTTCTTTATTTGATTCAAAGGTTTCTGTTAATACCAAAACATCAATATTGTAATCCTCAACAATTCTATGGCAGTCAGTCTTTGCTGTCCTCCAGGACTGACAGTTCAGTGTTATAATTCTCATCTCAACATAAAATGTTGGACTTGAGTGAGCAAACGATGCGTTGGAATACTGGACAATCTGTTGATGAGCTCTTGTGGTTCCCAGAACAATTTCTGCACTTACTGGGTAAGTTACACTGTGATTGGTCCGAATGGTCCAGAGATCCGCAGTTCTCACAGGTTGGTATATTGGGGCAATGAGCTGCCACGTGGTTATAAGAATGACAGCTATAGCAACGTACCACTCTATGTCTCCTCTCTGACTCAAGGGATGCCTTTTTTCCATTCAAGCTGAAAGGCCAGTCAAGTTGCCCAGCTTTCAATAGATTCTGACTGTCTTTGAAACTAATTTTCCTTATGGGCATAGGTTTACCACTCTGCCGATGAAACAATCTCTTTACTCCTTGTACAGTACACTGGTTTTCTTCAAGGTACCTCCTTATTTTAGAGTCTGGTACTCTTATAGGAATATTCCGTAGAAATCCAGCGGAGCATTCACTCTTTTGCCTTGGTAGATGTGGTGCTTCACCCTCCGAGAATACCCTATTCGGCCAGTTCTGTATAATCTCCTTGGCTTCTGTTCCTTTTTTGCAATGAATAGACACACCACCTTTTGGTAAACTGTAGGCAAAATCTACCTTGTCACTTAGCCCAACTTCACTGAGTCTTTCTCTTATCTCCCTTGAAGATTTCCAGTTACTTGCAGTGTTTATATTATCCACCACAACGATATTGGTCTCTACTTGGTTGCCACTTCCCACTTCTTCCGTCGTTTGATTGCAACTGTTTTGGCCGACTGATTCTGGTCTGGTAGGGGCTCTCTCTGGTAACGAGATCCACGGGGATCCTTTTATCACACACACCGCACACACGTATGCTATTTTATGCTTATCTATCTTCTTACAATCCTCAATCGTAATACATGCACATTCTGCGTGCCACCATGAATCACAATTATCACAGAGCACCCACTCAACTGTCTTAAAGCGCCTTATCGGGGGATGCTTTTGGGTGCATGCAGCGCATATGCCTGGATCCGACTCTTTAGTTGTTTTCTTGATCACGATCTCTTTGGTTGCCAGTACAGGAACAGGTGGACTCTCTGCTGGGCCACTAGATTTTCTCTTTGTGCTTTGTCTCCCCCTTTTCTGACGTACCCTATCGCTTCTCCTCACTGTTTGCATGGTATTTTTATCATAATTACTGGCTAGATCAGTTCAAAATAAGAAAGATCTTACTTGTATTGTCTTCTCTGAACTTCTGTCCTCACTACCGATCCCTAACCATCAGTAGTCACCGAATACCTTCACCTTGCTTCACTTTTTGTTTTGGTCATGTGACCAACAACTGTCAAACACACTTAAACACTTATTTCTCCTCGAAATCTCCAAATCTCGCTACAAAATTAATACCGCTGGAGAGAGAATTTATTTTTGTACTTTTTGAGATTGAACTTCATTTATCAATTTTTTGCTATCAATTTTTTTCCTCAATTTTTCAAAAAATTTCTGAGCTTTTAAAAAAATAAACAACCGAAGCACACGCGCACTTTCCCACTATAGTTCGTTGCTGCGTTGTCCGGGACCCAGATACTGTCCGGTAATATGTAATGTTCTTGCATTATAATATCAACCACCTCTTCAGCGACGACCATGACCGACAAAGAACAATAAACAGAATTCCGAAAAGATGTACTCACTCTAATTATTGATGTCCCATACATCCTTTACATGACTTGTATTCTTGTAGCTTGTATATCGTTATTTAGATGACTGTCATTCAAGTGTCAATCGAGCTGTGCTTTTGCAGACGACTACGGAAATGGGTGTGGGTAAAATACTGACGAAATCTACTGACGAGTTAAAACAAGAACAAAACACTGACCAGTTAAGTTATATAGGCTTTTCACTATTCATGCGTTAATGCTCCAGCTTTAATTATATATCTGTAAAAAAAAAAAAATTAAATCAAGGTTTAAGAAGTTATATGTTTTTTTGTTATATATACACTTGATGAATGTTAAGCCATGAATTTAAAAATTAATTTAAAATTTAAAAATTTAAAAATTTAAAAAAATTATTTTAAAATGTATCTAGATAAAGATATAATAGATTCCATATTAATTTATAAGTGTATAACAAATTTTATAAAAGTTTGAAATAGCTGAAGACGGAGTTGCTGACCAGTTGAAATAAGAACAAAACACTGACGATTTAACGTATATAGGCTTTTCTCGGGTTTACAGATTTATTATTGTTAACTTGTATATCTTTACAATAAACGACGGTGGGTTGTCAAATTACAATTCCATAGAAAAAAAATAAAATAAAAAAGGACCGAAACGCTGCGATTGCAGTAAATTCGAGTGTGCCGAAATTTTAACTATCGTACGTCACGTGGTACAAACGAGACAGCACTCGGGATTTCATTGCTTAGCTTTGGTGTGTTCTGTTCTGTTCTGTTGTTAAAAAAATTTCTCGCGGAATCGTGGGTAACCTTTGGGGGGTAAACCCCTAATAAATACTGCATTATGGTCGTCTAATGTTCGTGACATAGTAGTCCACAAAATGTGACATAGACATTTAACTCGTCCTAAAATGCGTGACAATAATGCTACTAACAGGAAGGGGTTTCAGCGTCCGTTTTATAGCTTTAATATTAGACAAGCATCGCTTCAGTTAAATAACGTGTTTGGAAAGATCGGAAAGTATCTCTGCTCATCGAAAATTGTTTCAGTATAACACAGGTTTCTCTAAATTACTCTAAGAGTCAACTGTTTGTTTATTAGACACATTCAGGCAATGAATTAATTTGCATTTTCAGGATAATAAAGGCTTCACTGATCCAGATAAGTCATTGCAATACATACCTTATTTCTTCCTTTTTGCAACACTCAATGAATATTTGCAATCTTTCTTTACTGGATAGTAATAATACCGATTACACAATGTTTAATGAAATTTTCTGGTTTAGTGAAGCATCTTAAACGAGCATAAATAGTCCAATATTTGTCACGCGATGTAGTCCACAATTCGCTTACTGTGTGACCGTGTTCCGCCCAAATAGCACAGGCTTCGCATACTTTACTACTGCCTTACCTATATTTTCGCACCTAGCCAGAACAATTGGGGGTTCCATCAATGAACTGAGGAAATGTCTTTAAGTGTGCTCGTTCCTTACCCCGCACGCAAAAAACGTGTCCGGTAGTGAAAGAGATTGGGTTTTAGCCTTACCCCAAATTGTTCAAGGGAAATAACTCTAAGTGAATCCGATAGTTTCTAGAGCTTTCTCCAAGATGGCAGATGCGGCGAAAAAACAGGTTTGTTACAGGGTTTTCATTATGAATTTCGTAAACAAAATAAATGAAACTTGTGTTTCGTTTGTCAATTACAACTTTTAATCCGCTCAACATGGAAAATGCATAAAAAGATCGTATTTTACGAAATAAGACCACCCGTTATCCTCGCACGTGATGATCATGCTTATACACACATGAACCACAGGCACTCGATGACAGGATCGATAAAAAATCCCGTGTCCCTTCTCATATATAAATAATACAAGGTTCCCCTCTCGCCATTTTTTTTCAAAGGACGGAAGTGCTGATATTGTATCCTTGACTCGGCTAGCGCGCGGTTTTGTACGGACATCTCGGGAACCAAATGGTGAATGAACGGAGAGTTACAATACGCTGGTTCCCGAAAGGTCCGTACAAAGCCGGGTCAGTGTAAAATATCTAGAACTTCCGTCCTTTAAAAAAATGGGGAGTGGGGAACCTTGTATTATTTATGTAGTGAATAAAGGCAGTGTTAGGCCCACGAGCCTAACGTCCAGACTTTTGGCTCAATGGTTATAACGCTCGCCTTGCAAGCAGGAGGTCCCAAGTTCGATTCCCAGGCCCGGTCACTATAATGGCGTTGTCGGCAAACGGATTTTTCCGCCCCATCTGGTGATGACTGTCCTTGTCCGATGCATGGATCACCGTCGGAAATGACGCATGATAGCTACCGTAAGAAAGGGATAGAAAGGACCTCACAAGTAAGATGGGGAGGAGTGTAGTGAATAAAGGCGGTGTTAGGCCCTCGAGCCTAATGTCCGGACTTTTGGCTCAATGGTTATAACGCTCGCCTTGCAAGCGGGAGGTCCCGGGTTCGATTCCCGGGCCCGGTCACTATATTTATATATGACTATGAGAAGGGACACAGGAATTTATATCCATCCTGTCATTGAGTGCCTGTGACATGAACAGGACTTCTGTCATGTCTATTGTCTGTATTCTGCTGCCTTTTGCATAACTTTTTATTTTTGATGTCAATGAGTTATAACTACTAGCCTTTTTGGCAAATTTTCACTAGCACTTTCCTAGATCAATTCTGAATTGGGTTTTTCATGTTTTTTCTGCATGTTAAAATAGTTTTTCTGATTTTCCTTTTCGACTGTTCAAAAATCCCAAACCCTCTCGTGCCAACAAACTCGCCAGTTTGAATTCACTACAAATTTGACATTTGAAACACATTTTATCCCCGGATCCTTTGATAATAAACCTGTGAAATGCCGATTTTTCAATTACCTTGCCAGTGAGAACCCTAGTGCGATTTAAATTATAATTTATAGTTTATGTTATATTGTTCAACAAACTGCAGACAATTTCATTAGGCATAAAGCTGATGGTATGCACAGTCACTATGCAGCTTTTTATATGTTTTCTGACTCTTACATGTGTCACGTTACCTAACCTAACACAGTTGGGGAGATTAATTTGTAGTCAGCCAGTCGATAGAGCTTTGGAACGGTAGTCCAAAGGTCCTGGATTCGAGTCAAGGTCAGGCTGCATATTTTTCTTCCCCTGTGTCACATGCTTTGATTTTGATATTTTGTTGCAAATTTTTCTCTGATCCTGCTCAAACTGAAATATTACCATTTGTTTTGTGTTTTGATTTGATTTAAAATGAGATCCCTAATAACAATTCATTTACCAAAATTCTTGGTACAAATACAAATCTGCATTTGCATGGAATTTGCCATACATGACAAAACATTTTCAGACACCTCAGGGCTCCAGATAAGGTGAGCATTTCAAAACTAAAATCTTTATTTCTGCCATAAACCCTATGGTGTTACTACTCATCTAAATCGTCTCTTCGAGATGATTCTAGTTTAAACAGTATTTTATTTCAAAATTGATACAGTCTGTCATAACTGACAAAACATATAATTTCACATATAAATATAAGGATTAGAAAACAAGTTTGGGTAAACTTATATAAATTCTTCTCCTTTTCATATAAATTACAATACACAGTCAAGACTGGAAACTTCAAATTCGATTCTATTGATATTTCCTGTGTTGACGTTCGAGATGATTCTATTCATCTATTCATATTTGAGTTTTAACACCATAGAATTTGGTGCTGTAATGAGTGAGTCAGTGAAAAGGGTTAGATTTGTTCAGTTTAATCCGTTATCTGGAGCCCTGCACCTGTAACTTTACAAATTAACATTGTATTCCTGTCATAACTAACAAAAGTCAGTCCCCCCGGGGCCCACAATATGCACAAAGATCATTCAAATATAGGCTGAGGATTTGAAGGCAGAGGGTAACAAAGCACTAGCAGCAAATAACTATGAAGAGGCTCTGAGATTGTACACTGAGGCACTCACCCTGGACGACAATGCTGTCTTGTACAGTAACAGATCAGCTGCCTACACCAAGGCTGGCGACTACCACAAGGCCTTGACAGATGCAGAAAAGGCCATTGAAATGAAACCAGATTGGGTCAAGGTATTATTTTTATATTATCTGATATATTAACCCCTTTACTGCCTTAAACAATTTTCATTTGCTTTTATATCTCAATTTTAAATTTCAAGAAAATTGGCTAAAATGATCTCAGAACAAGTGTTAGATGGTTTGGATCCTGATCCTGATCAGATGTTGAGTTACACAGGTTCTGATTAGGATCCAAACTGTTTGCAAATACCCATTATACTCAGGTAAGGCCGTAAAGGGGTTAAGTCTTGGATCAAAATTGATGAGGTTGGTTAAAGAGGTTGGTTCACCTACAAGCCAATGAAGCAGATCAGGGGCCAAACTGCTTGTCCGTAAAGGCTTTAATTGTAATTCGGGAAGTTCGTAAGCACATAAAGAATTATAGCATGTCTATGTCTTTTGTGATAAAGTCAGACTACAGCTTGAGGTCAGATGCATTGAAAGAAAAAAGCTTATGTAGGAACTTTAAGCTTTACTTTCATCTTACATTGAGCTTTCACTTGTATTTAACAATGGTAGTGACAGCCGAGAGAAGCCTTAAATAATGGAATATGTTTTTGAAGAGAAAAAGGCAACTACCTACTCTTAGGCACTTTCTTAAAGAAAAGGGTTTTAATGAGTATTTTGAAAATATTTTACATGAGATGCATTCCAAGTTTCCATTTTATTTTATGCATAATATTGTTTACAAAATAACAATGTCATGTCCTTTTCAGGGATGGGGCCGTAAAGGCACTGCTTTATGTTACCTCAATCGATATGAGGAAGCCGAAATAGCTTTTGAAGAAGGTCTAAAGATAGATCCAGATAATGCACAGCTTAAGGAAGGGCTTCAAGAATCAAAGTCACACCTAACAGGTAATGCATGGGTTGAAGAGTGCTGTTCATTCAAGGTTTAAATTTGAATCATTGTGTCCTATCACCAGTATTGTATTCAGATATCTGAACAAATCCAACATTTCAACATCTTCACACTCTTAGAGCATCAAATCCTATGGTGTTACTACTCATTAGAATCGTCTCTTCGAGACGATTCTAATGAGTAGTGACACCATCGGGTTTAAGATTTTAGTTTTTGAAATACAGTTTAATAATAATACCCCCCCCCCCCCCATATCTACACGCCCTGTAATCTCTGGCTCCCTCACATTTTCGCGATGTATTGAAAAAAGAGCCAAAGAAACTTCCGAAGCATCCAAAGACAGGATATGGCCACGAAAGGTAAGACAAACAATGCATCGTGCACATATTTCTTGCTCTATAAAAGTCATCAAGTGTTTTTCCAAAAATCGGGCTTCGTCATTCCACATAGAAATGTACATATCTTAAGTCCGTGTTGATTTATTTGCAAAACAATTCTGTTTGTAAACCGTGAAATCGAACCAAAGTTTGGACAATGACCCGATTAAAACCGAAAGTAGACAATAAACACATCTGTTCGATGTTTTATTCCGAATTCCATTACTTTTAGCGTGGAGCGTTATTAATTGATATATACTTGTTCGATTTTGCATTATATAACGTTATCAATCATTAAGATCATGTCCTGATCATCAATTTAATTGATTGAGAAGGAGCCTTTGTTATAGAGGGGGAGCGAAGATGCAGAGATGGAGCCAACGTATGCACTAACTAATTGCATTAAAAGAAAGATTGTGGAAATTTATTTGTTTTATTTTAATTTTGAACCATAAAAGCGCGTTATTGAAAGTAAAGATATTCATACAGGGAGGGGACACTATATACAAATCACACAGTCGTTCAAACAGCATAATTACACAAAAGACAGCATATATATGTTTAAGTCTAAGACAAAGAGAGAAACGCGTGGGTATATTACAAACATCAGTTAATTAGCGGGAAGATGAAATTTATAGACGTATGTCAAATGCTGAACGTCAATATTAGTTCAGAATAACAATTGATATCATAGATATGTGAGAAAAAGTACTTCAAAGAAAATACATATTTATAAAATATATGTCTATATCTTTCCATTTGATATGATTTCGCTCCATCAATAAAATGCAAACATCATTTGCTTCTTCAATGCCGAGGATAATCGGAAGATTTTGTTGCTCTGCTTGCTGTAATAACTGTTCAACGTCATATGAAAGTGTCTAGTCAGGATCGTCATCCACGGCGAGCTCTTGTACCATCGGATATTGTTGTATTCTCTCCTAAAAAATATTCAGGGTTATTTCTTTATTTTTTTCGCAGTTGCCGAATCTCCATGAAAGTTTTGATGTCGGTATACATATTGTGTTCTTTGAAAACTTTCAATGCAGCAAGGAATGTGTTACATGCTTCATCACGTGGTTCCACGAAAGTTCGAACAACTCACCAAAAGTCATTTCTCTCTCAGACGAAACTGGGATAGCGTTTCGAACATATGAATGCAAAATGGTAGATTCATCCTTAAGGGGTTTGGAAAAATCTAAATAAGTTTGGCTAGTCTCTTTAATGGGGAACTGATTGTGTAGGTGCGATTTACAGGGGACAGTTTTGGTCTGCAAATGAATGGTGATCTTAAGAGGGTTATATTTCTGCAGTGGATGGTTCTTTTTCGAATGTAGATTAGTGTGCTTAACAATGTCAGTCCTCTTCCTTTCACCTTTCCTCGTGACTTGAAATATTTTCTATGTTAAGAGAGTCTCGCGCTTTCTTTTAAATATCCCCATCTTGATGAAAAAAATCAACAAAATGTCGATTTTAACTAAATATCCAACCTGTGAAGAATTTTGCAATAGTTTTTTATTTTTATTTATTCTATTTTATTTCCGTATTTTACAAATTTACAAGCTTGAGCCTTTGGGGAATATATTTTCCTTTTTTCAGCAACAAATCAAGTCACCAAATCTTATTTATTGAATTCGTAACTTCACCGATAGGTTTCTGTGTTCAAAATATTTTGACACAACGCTTTATTTGAAGAAGACAATAATTCGCACATTTTGTCATACTGCATTAAATGCGTTTAGTGGCTCCTCATCTGCACATTGACTCCCTCTCTTTAACACTGGCTCCATCTCAATCGATAAATTGGCGAGTATGAAAGGAATATAATAATTGGTAACATAATATGATACAAAATCGAACAAGAATATTTCAGTGAATAATGCTCCACGCTAAAAGTAAAGGAATCTGGCATAACACATTGAACAGACGTGTTTTTGACTACTTTCGGTTTTGATCTGGTTTTGTCCAAACTTTGGTTCGATTTAACGGTTACAAACAGAATTGTTTTGTAAATAAATCAACACGGACTTAAGATATGTACATTTCTATGTGGAATGACGAAGCCCGATTTTTGGAAAAACACTTGATGACTTTTATAGAGCAAGAAATATGTGCACGATGCATTGTTTGTCTTACCTTTCGTGGCCATATCCTGTCTTTGGATGCTTCTCGGAAGTTTCTTTGGCTCTTTTTTCAATACATCGCGAAAATGTGAGGGAGCCAGAGATTACAGGGCGTGTATCTAGAGCCCTGCAGATATAACAAAACTTTGAAAATGACAAGGTACATATTGAACAGCTGTTCCTAGTTTCCAAAGTGCATTCTGCTTTACTGTGATGAGGGTTTTACTTAACTCTAAGCATGCTAGTGGTGAAATCATTGATCATCTTTGCAAACAGTTTAGATCCTAGTGATATGCCACATGAGTGACATAATACACTCAAGGGTTTTTTCAATGGGTTTTACTAACCAAACTATAAAAATTTAGGTACATGCCTCGCATGAGACGTTTCAATGAATTTTTGCCTAGCTGGACATTTGTTCAGTTAAAAGCATTCTGAGTGCTTTAATTCCAACTTTTTACTGGACTAGGTGTAATTTAGACTTTTTCATCATATTTTTTATATCTTCCTTAAAACCTTATGTTTGGACTACTCATTCTTGATTTGCCTCTTAAACTCTTTGAACCCTAGACACACATATAAGCATCATTTGCAACAGTGTACCTGTGAGGAATACATTTGTCTTATGCAAACAGTGTAGACCCTGATCAGAAGGCTCCTTAAGGAGCCTTCTGATCAGGGTCTACATTGTCTGTCATTTCGACATATACTGTAAAACTCAACTCTAAAAAGTCACAAATGGACTAGATTAAATGGAAATTAGAATTGTCCATTTGATGAGGAGGAAAAGTTTAGGCAGTAGGGGTGTAACAATACGCTGAAACCCGCATCGCAATAAGGAGAAACCAAATCGCAATATATTGCAATATACAGTGTAAGTACGGAACAAGCATCTTCTATCGTGTTTACTGTATTAATCTTGTTCAACCAAGCGCTTGATTCGCTGCTTGTTTCTTAATAAGAGCGTCTTTTTGAGCGAGATTAAACGGAAACGAAATTGTGTTTATGGGGTAAGTTATCTCTTCGTGCATTGTACTACTTGTTTATAGGTCCAGCTGGTAGCCAAGGCATTGGTAATCCTTTTGCCACCCCAGGGGCTATGGCAAAGCTGCAGGCCAACCCCCAGACTAGGGAGTACCTGAAGGACCCAATGTTTAGACAGCAGCTACAACTCATGGCCCTCAACCCAAATGGTCTTCAGTAAGTGACTGGTTGAAAGCTCAATGTCTCTCTTATGATAATCAGGACTCCAGATAAGGGGGAGTTAACTTAACAAATACAACATATTTTCTCTCATTTCAGCACCAAATCCTATGATGATACTACTCATTAGAAGAGATGATTCTAATTAGTCGTGACACCATAGGATTAAACGCAGAAATAAAGAGTTTAGATTTAGTAGTGACACCATAGGATTTGGTGCTGAAATGAGTGAGAAAATGATGGATTTGTTCAATTAACCCCTTCTTATCTGGAGGCATGTTCTCTGCAGTGTTACATTTGCATTCAGCATCCAGAGCTCCAAATAAGGAGAGTATTTCTTAATCTAAATCCTTTTGCCTGCACTAAACCTAATGACATGTTATGAAATCATGTTTATAATTTGAATTTATGTTAACTTTGTATTTAAATGCTTTAAAATGCATTATTTTATCTTCAGAACATTCAGAATATGTAGATTGTTCTAGAAGTTTATATTCACTTGTAAACAAGTTGAGTAACATGATCTTATTTTGTTCACAGAAATCCCCTGAAAGTCTATATTTTAGGGATGTTAACGATTAATCGGTTAACCTTTAGAAGCGCGGTTAATCAGTTACACTTTTCCTTCAAAAGGTTAACCTGAAAAAATAAAATTTGGAAGGTGGTTCATAAAATCAGCTGCACGTAATCAGCGGACGACACCTCCTTTACTCGTTTCAACTGCCTTGACACCTTGTCGAATAACACGCCGCGGGCGTGTAGCGGCTGCCAGGTAACCCTGATATAAAACCAGTGGGCTGAGACAATTGACAGGTCGCCAATTCACTGATTTTATCATTGTGATTTTAGTAGATTAAGATTAGTGTCATATTATTAAAAAATGTGCAGAAAACATTTGAACTAAATCCAATATCATATGGATCATATAAATCCAGCAATGAAATACAGTACTTGAAATTTCGGAGAAAATAGATATACACTTAACTTCTCCAAACTGAAAATGACATGTTTATCCGTTCAGCAGCGAAGCGATTTGGATCCTGATAAGACACCTATTAACTTGGCGTATTTTATTATTCAGAATCACTTGCAAAAAAGTCAAAAAGTGTATTCTGGTGCGTTTCCGATTTGATTGTCAAGTTGATTATTTTTCGTTTTGTACCATTCACAAACAGGTTACGTAACTTACGCTTCGTATTGACTTCTCCTACTTTTCGTAGGAGTTGCAAAAATGGAATCTGCTGAAAATTTCTTCTACTTACAAGTACATATGTATGTTAAACTGCTTCTGTTTGGCTTTATTCATTTCAAATTGCCATAATAAGGGTTTAACGCCCTCATATTTACTCTAAAATCGAGTGTAACAATGCATGACTCAAGATCCAGATCGGATGCTTACCAGTGCATGTATATTCTTTGTATCAAACACAAATTTAGCGTGCATATGAAAACGTGTAACACTTCAGAACTGGAACATACTCCTTGAAATTCAGTTTCGAATTGGATCTAAAGCCTAATAGAACATCGCCGAATATTTCATACATGCATGTAAAGTCGCAGATTTTTTATGATTTTGAAAGCAGCCTGGATCCAGATCGGACGCAGTTTCACTCGGCGTCTGATCGGAAATCAGATTATTCGACATGTGTCAGCAGGGTTGTTCAAAGAATGGATGGCTTTCATTAACATTCAGACCAGTAACAGTAGGTAGACATATTTTTTTCTAGGCGATAGATCTACAGTGGTTTAATTTAATGTCAGTTTAACCGGTCAGTTAACCGGTTTTTGCTTGCGATTAACCGGTTACAATATCCGTAACCGTTAACATCCCTACTATATTTAGTAATTTTGTAGTTAACAAGTGGTCACATGATCTTCAAGAAATTCTGACTGTTCTGTACCTTTCTAGAATGATCTCAGTGTGTGTGTATATATATATAGAACTTGAAGTTCACTGCTTTTTCTTGGACCCTTGAACAGTCATCAGTGTACTAGAAGTTTACTTGTGAATAGTTTGGATCCTAATTGAATATCTGGATTATTAAAAGGATGGGAAAGTAAATTAAAAATACTAGTGTTTTAATTATTCAAAAGGACAGAAATTGGATTTTTTAGGACTTGAAACATCAGGTATTTACGTGTTTCTTTAACTTATCATTTTGATATTATAATGTTTGTAAAAATTGTTGCTGGCTTTGTTCTGTTGTGCCTGGCTCATATACAGATGCGGCTTGTTGGAATCATCTGTTTAACCCTTTACTCCATGGATATATGCCTTTTATGCATTTAATAAATTCATCCATGAAAGAAAATACAATGTATTTCCATTTTATACAGTAAATGAACTTTTTCTTTGATCCTAGCAGATTATAGCTTGAAGTAGACTGAAAGTATTTTTTAAGTAAAGCAGAATGTGCCTTGAGGCACATTCTGTTTTACTTTCAACCTGCTTAAAGTGGTTACCTGTCTCCAAAACAAAGAAACAAGCTATATGGTAATGGGTTAACCCTTTACTCCATAGCCTGTTTCTACTTTTGAAGACAGGTGACCACTTAAAGCTGGTTGAAAGTAAGGCACATTCTGCTTTTACTTTCAGCCTGCTTTAAGCTACCATCTGCTAGAAAATAGAAAATATTTCTCATGATATATATTCACAACTGTATAAATTTGAACTATTTTCTTCAGTGGAGGAATAAATTCAATGCTTTTAAAGCTGCTTCTATGGAGGAAAGGGTTAAGATGATTCTAAAGGTGTAGTTACAACATACATTATAGCAGAGAGGTAAAGAAGAAAATGCTGGAGATGTGTTCAAGTTACTCATTGTTATCTCGAGCCCTTCCAATACATAATTTGACTGTTCTTTTCCAGGGCTCCAGATAAGAGGTAGTTTTTTCAACAAATCCAACATTTTCTCACTCTTTTTAGCACCAAATCGTATGGTGTTACTACTCATTAGAATCGTCTCGAAGAGACGATTCTAATGAGTAGTGACACCATAGGGTTTAATTCAGAAATAAAGATTTTAGTTTTTGAAAAACTACCCTTATCTGGTGCTCTGCTTTTCTATGAAATTGATTTTGATGTTTTTCTCATCTACTTGCAGGAGCTTATCAGACCAACGAATGATAGCCTGTCTTGGAGTGTTACTTGGACTTGACCTCGCTAAAATGGATACTTCTGAGAATACACCCATGGATGCCTCTCCGGATGATGAAACAGAAACTAAAACCCCTGCCTCTAAACCTCAGCCCCAGTCTACCAACCAGTCTAAACCTACAGCAGATCAAAATAAAAATACCCAATCATCATCATCTAACAAAATGTCTGGTGAACAAAACAAGGTGAACCATTATAACTAAAAAACTAAAAAGATTACAATGCATACACACGACACACTTCTCTGGCAGCTTTACAAAAAACTCAATAATAATAGCGCTTGTCTTTTTAGCAGGAGTAATTGACATTATGCACTTAACACTTCACCCCCCCTAAAAAAAATTATGGACATTTCGTTTCCGATTAAGTCTAGATAGTTCATTTATGAATATTTAGGGTTGTTTTCTGCAATATATTTTTCAAATGATAAACAGTGCAGACTCTATTTGCATAGGACAAGTGTTCCATACAGGTGCATGTATCAATCTTCACTTTGCACTGTTTCAGGACCTTTTATCTCGTGATGTGACTTGTAAATTGCATAGCCTATGTCGTAGAACATTGTTTTAGAAAAGACTGTAGCTAATTTTTGTTTTTGTGTCATATTTTTTTTTTTATCTAGGTCTTATCTAGGTAACTCTTTATGTTATGCATGGCTTAATAGACAGTTTAGATCCTGATAAGTTACTTTTTGTCTGATAAAAAAAATCATTTTCGTTAAAAAGTTGTTAAAAATTGTTTATTGCACATGGCAATTTTAAATCAGACTTGTAGAACAATTTTTCAGCGATCATTTTTGCTTATTGTGTGAGTTCAATGTGTTGTGAGGTGAGGTATATTTCTAACTCACATACAGTTAGTTCCAGAATGAGAGAATTATATTCTTAATTTTACACCATCTACTATGTTGTGGCTACCCTTAGTCCCTTAACCCTTTACTTCATAGCTTGTTTTGAATATTAAAGACAGATAGCTTGCTTAAAGAAGAATTCTGCTTTACTTTCAATCTGCTTTAACCCTTCCCCCCATTAATACGCCTTTTATTCCTCCACTGAAGAAAAACTTTTCAATTTATACACTCATGAAGTTGCCTCATGACAAATAAAACTTTATAAATTCTAAATCCTAGCAGATGATAGTTGAAAGTAGAGAAGAATGGGCATCAATGTGCATTCTGCTTTACTTTCAACTTGCTTTAAGTAGGCATATGTCTTAATAACTAGAAAGAGGCTATAAGGTAGACAATCCTCTTGAAGAGAGTTCATAACATGGAGTTTTGCGGTGACAGACACCAAAGCAGAATATAGTAAACGATTTTAGTTTATTCCCCTTTTAACTCTTAACCCATTAATGATTACCCCATAGCCTGTTTCTGGTTTTGGAGATAGGTGGTCACTCAAAGCATGATGAAAGCAAAGCAGAATGCGCCTGAGGGCGCATTCTGCTTTACTTTCAACCTGCTTTAAGCTATCATCTTATAGAATATATAGAAACTATTTCTTATGATAGGTATTGATAACTGTATCAATTGGAACTAATTTCCTCAAAGGTGTATTTATGGAGTAATGGGTTAATAGATATGTCCTTATTCTTGTTTGCTTGTTTCAGGCGTTGGCAGCAAAAGAGAAGGGAAATGCAGCATACAAGGCCAAGCAGTTTGAAGAGGCCTTGAAGTTCTATGAGGAGGCTATATCTCTAGACCAAAATGAAATGAGCTTCTACAATAATAAAGCTGGTGAGTCTTCCATATAGTGACGCCATGTCACATGGTGTCTGATCAGGATCAAAACTGTTTGTAAATAATAATTGTACTGTAGGTAATGAAGTGAACGGGTTAAAGTCTGGGCATAGATGGTTGACATTGTAAGAAACAATCACTCTGCAAAGGAGATTGAAAACAACTTCTACAGTCGAATCGCGATTTTGACTTTTAAATTTACCAGAGAGAATAACATCATCAAACTAATATATAAGAGCCAATGAATATTTAAATACAGGTATCAGTAATTTTTTGGCTTTTAGAGCAATGTTTTACCAGGTATATGATGGGTTAATAAGAGTTTATCAATTCTGGCGGCCATCTTGGATTCTGAGAGTTGCCCAAGGGTGCCAGTTGATCATCAATCGGTTTCAAAGGCAACAAGGTCTCTGCTGTTCATAACTGCAAAAACATTCTCTATGCAACTCAATGCAAGGTTCCCTCTAGGTTTTCCCGGACTAACACTCATGGGACTGGCAGAAAAATTTGAGCTAGCGCATGATCCGAGTTAACGCATTTTCTTCAAGTCGGACTTTTTTTCGTAAGTCGTTCAAACCCTTAACACACACGTGATTATAACACGACACTACATGTACCTCTTTTTATTATAAAGTAATAATTTTGAATATCAAATTTGATAATAAAACAAGACTGCGCGTTCAATAAACGCTGATGCCCCCAGTGGCATCCTTGACAATATATTCTGAATCTTTTCTAAGTCCAAATTAGGTCAAGGTCAAGGTCAAAATCAAAGTTTGGTGATATTGATGAGTTGGTAATGGTCCAAGGCAACAACTGTATAAGTATCAAAGCATTGTAGTCAGTTGTGTTGATGCTAGACGAAACGGTAAAATCTAGTTAACCAAGAAAAAGCCTATTTAAAATATTCGAAGTCCAAATTAGGTCAAGGTCAAGGTCAAAATCAAAGTTTGGTGATATTGGTGGATAGGGAATGGTCCAAGGCAACAACTGTATAAGTATCCAAGCATTTCAGGGCATGAACTTTAGATTTTTTCCCACTTGCATTTTTTTGCAAGTGCCCATATTTTCTACTTGCAAAACCAGGTTCCAACTTGCTTTTTCAATACGATTATCTACAAATTGATGTTTCACATCATTTTGATCAAAATTATAAGATAAACATTACTTTGTTGAACTTTCATTCTGTATCTCATTCTGTGCTAGATTACTCATGTAAATAAAGTTTAAAAAATAATAACTAGAGTGTGTGTCTTTTTGTGTAGGTACAGTACTGTACAGTTACTATTCTTAACTTTAAATAAGTCTTTATTTGCAGTCCAACCCATATAGTCAATTTTCATTCAAACAGCAAGGTTTGCAGATTAATTAAATACGGACTATAGCTGAACTTTGTAGCTGGGTCGTTTTGTCAAGGGGGCGAAAGGACCGTGTTATATTTTCAGAGTTCGATGTTTATGGATGATTTTTTTTTATCTTCGGTGAAGACAGTCGGCAGACAGTACACTATATTTCGAAAACGCTTTCACTATCGTCCATAATATTATGTTCGAGAAAGATGTGCATTTCTTTCTACCATTTTTAGGACAGATTTTAGCGATGCCGTGGTTCGACCCATTTTCGCACAAAGCAATAAAACACAATTTACTTCGTGAGTTTCGTAACTTGGTTTGGGAAAGCTTTCAGCCTGTGTTCGGCTGTTCTTCCTTAAATGTCTCGTCAACCTTCCGTTTATAAACGCTAGAAGGACGAGTCGACTGGAAAACGTTGATATTTGAGTTCGCCATTCGCAGTTTGTGGTCACTAGCTAATAGACTGGTTCCCCTTTTTCTGATGCTGATTTAGCGTTGGTACGTATGAAGCCGGGCTATCAATCATGCCCATGCGTTCAGTGCTGGGTTTCCCGAAGTTATAAATAGCCGAGATACGAAAAGAACAGAATGGGCGAAAGGCGATAATTATTTATAAGAAGGGTTAGACACTGTGTTCGTCTTTACCAATTTAACCTTACATTTTGGAATGTCTGAACATCAAAATATACACTCGCAATTTTTTTCAAGTGCTGAATTTTTCAGCTCGCATTTTCAAAATTCCACTCGCATTTTGCGAGTTCGCAAGAACGAAGTTCGAGCCCTGCATTTGGGTAAGTGGTGTTGATGCTAGACGAAACGGTAAAATCTACTTAACCTTGTTACGGACGGACACACACACACGGACGGACGGACAGGACGATTACTATATGCCCCGCATCTGTCGATGCTGGGGGCATAAAAAAAACATAGCTTTTGGCTGCATGTGATACGAAAATACAGTCCTATTAAAGTTTCTCTGTAATTCCATTCTTGAACACAGTGCTGTGTAACATACTTCTACTTGCATAAATCTTACACAAGCACCAAAGCAGAGATTCTTGTCATAAACACACTGGCATTGGTCAGGATCAAAATATTAATAAAATGGCGGTGTGTCTATCTATGATGCATGATCAGCTCATATGTTTCCGGCACTTTTATCATTCATAAGTGTGTACAATTTCTGCGATGACGCCATTGTGATTTTAAGGCTATGTATAAAAGTGGTACAGTTCGTATTGGCCCTTAACCGTGTATTCGTCTACATTTTGTCCAAGCCTAATTATCATAATTTATTTATCAGTAGCATACCAAAGCGACCGTTTTTGTCTGTAAGACGAATTAATTAAACCTACCCATTCGAATAGTACGTGACGAGTTTGTTTATTTAGCGCATAAATAAGATAATTTGTCAATGATAAATGATTTTATACCGGAGAAAAATAATTTATATTATAAGGGTAACCCTGGGTACGATCAAATATGAGAACGCTTCAGTTATAAAGAAAGCAGATTAATATTTCTGATGCAGTGCGCATCTTACTAAATAAAAACACGAGCGTAAGTTCGAATTAAGCTTGGAAGGAAAAAAGACCTTCTAGTTTATGTTTGTTGATGTTGCTGCTAAAGTTTATAGTCCAGCATAAGCTTCATCAGATGTGTCATCCCATTGTCTCGGGATTGGGACAATGGTCAGCATCATGCCTATTGTTGAATGGACTTTGCTGTGATGAGTTTATGTTTGTGTGATGAATTACCTTTTTTGAATGATCGGAGAAGTATCTGTTTGAGGTGCCAAAAAGCTTTGAGATGACCGAGAGGTGTGACCACTTGTGTGTACAAAGTGTCATAATTATGGCGCCGTCGTGTTCGAGGAAATGTGTAAAAAACAAGGTAATAGTTGTTTGAAGGGATCAATTCATGCATAAGAGTTATTGAATTTTCCGAACCAATGCATTTTCTTGCCATGCAAATTGCATTAAGAGTGAACGGGACCGACCTTCAAATTTGAACGAGACCTTTATTTCGACCCATCGCATATCAAGCGAATGCGATTCGACTATATATTCATTATATATAGCAATAAGAATAGGACACAGGAGTTAATTCTTGTCTGTTGCCTTCAATGTAGATGTAGCGAAATGTTCTGCCTTTGATCAACAAAGAGTTTGGTGTCCTGCAAGGGCAGTTGTAATATTTTCAAATATATTCAGAGCGCCAGATAATCTTCTCTTTGAGACGATTCTTATTAGTAGTCACCATAGGATTTGAATTTGTTCAGTTTAATCCCTCTTATTTGGTGCCCTGATAAGACAAGGGAGACAATCCTTGTATGTTACCTTCAATGTTGAAGTAGCAAGATGTTCTCCCTTTGATCAGAAATGAGTTGGGTGTCCTGCAACAGCAGTTGCAATAATTTCAAACAAATTGAAATCTTTGATACTCATTCTTCCATAAACACGCCTTTTATATACTGTAAGATTATTACTCCACTAAAGAAGATACAGTCAAACTTGCTGATGCGACCACGTGTATTAAGCGACCTTTGTGTTAAGCGGCCGGTTTGAATCCCGCCGGATTACTATATAAATTGAGTGTATTCAACGACTTTTGCCTAACGCGACCAGGGACCAGTGTTTTTTCGTCCCAAACAACACTTTTCATTTTATTAAACGACCGCCTCGGGGTTAAAAGATCATAATTGATCAATTATGTCCAAACATTTGACATCTTTTCACACTTATTTGCAATTAAGATTGGCGTTTCTCAATTTCATGAAAGGTGTGAAAACTGACGCAAAATCGAAAGTTATTTTTTACGGGAAACTTCGACAAACTCCGTCAAGCACAGAACTTAAGTAAATTGTTTCGAAATCGATTGCCGCTATGAATATTCTAATAGGAATCTAAAGGTTTGACATCTATTAATTTGATTCCGTAGACTCTCTGCTGTTTTTTATGGCGACTTCCTTTCAACACCGGTTCGACAGCCATTTTTATTTTTTTGAAGAATCACCCATACGTCATGTGTACAAAACATGTGAAGTTCTCGAGAGGGTGTGTCGGAAATCCCGTGTTTTATTGGTTGGTCTCTTGTAAAAAGAAATCATATTCCCGCCTTTTACGTCCGGGCTATACCGAATAATAACGAGCCATATCACATTGAAAACACCGGTTCTCGTCCGATCACCGAAGTTAAGCAACGTCGAGCCTGGTTAGTACTTGGATGGATGACCGACTGGGAATACCGGGTACCGTAGACTTAAAGAAAAGTCCATTCAACAATAGGCATGATGCTGACAATTGTCCCAATCCTGAGACAACGGGATGACGCATCTGATAAAGTTTATGCGGGGCAATACACCTTAGCAGAAACAACAACTGAACAAAAATAGAAGTTAGCCCAAGTTTGTGTTCTTTCGCGCATGCTCCGTCTCTCAATTTTTCACGGAATACCTGCTAACATAGTAGGAACCGAAATCTATAAATAGTAACAAAGATCATATTCCTGGAGAATCATGTCAATTTCTCGGCGAATTAACGCACATGCTATCTGTTAATTTGACATTGAAATATCAGCGTTTTTATTGTGCTATTGATAAAGTCGTACATATATCGGCGTTTTTATGCAATTACGGATAAAAAATCGATTGATATTAAAATGTAAAAAGGGTAAGTTCAACTGTATGGATACTATGGACTATGTCAAGTTATTCAATTCAGATTAAGGACGAAAAAGATAACAACCCAAATCAATCATGTTGTATTCAGCGGCCATTTTATTCAGCGACCACTTTAGAGCCGTCCCGTTGGTGGTCGCTTAATACAAGTTTGACTGTAGTTCCAATTTATACAGTCCTAAATATGTACCGTTAAAAATCTTTTTTATATTCTAGTAAATGGTAGCTTAAAGCAGACTGAAAGTAAAACAGAATGTGCCTTAAGGTGCATTCAGCTTTATGTTCAACCTGCTTTAAGTGGTCACTCATCTTCAATTCTAGAAACTGCAATGGAGTACTGGGTTAATGAAGGTTTCATGTGGTTCTGTCTCTCTTAACCCTATCGGCTCTAAATGACCTTTTTGTGTCAATGGGCCGTAAAACACCATTCATTCATTCTCTTAACCCTTTACTTAATAGACCCGCCTTTTTAGCACATTCATGTTATTCCTGAAGAAAATAGTTCTAATTTATACAGTCATGAATATGAATCATTAGGAATATTTTCTTTATTCTAGCAAGTGGTAGCTCAAAGCAGGTTGAAAGTAAACACTTTAAGATGTAGAATTCCATGTGATTCTTATTAACACTTCTCTTGATGAGTAATCATATTTAAAAATCCACCCATTATAAATCTGGCTTCTAAGCATTTACAATGGGTAGTAAAGTAAAATTTATACCCAGAAAAGAGTGCAGATTTATATTCTACAGGCTCTGAGGTTATAAAACTTTTGACTTGAGTCTAAACTCCTTCCCAAGCATTTGATTGGTCAGATTTGAGCCCAGGCTCAAATCTGACCAATCAAATGCTTGGGAACACTCTCAGCCTCAACTTTAACGCTTTATTACCTTGGTATAAGAAAATTGCAAACTGTGATTAGAGAGCATTTTCAGTAACTGTCTGATCTGGGTAAGGTTGCATTTCTTCAGTATCTAATTTGTTTGCAAAGGTGAATAGGGTATCCCTGCTTGCATGCTAAGAATTGAAGTAAATCCTGTATGAATAAAGATGGGGTTTTCTTTGCTTTTAAGCTGTCTACTTTGAACAAAAGAACTATGATGATTGTATAGCTACATGTGAAAAAGCTGTGGAAGTAGGGAGAGAAAACAGGGCAGACTACAAAAACATAGCAAAGTAAGTAGAGCTATAGTACTGTCAACTAGGAATGGACTTAAATCTGCATGTTGGGTAATGTTTTCATCTGCAACAATTGTTGTCTTCTACTGTTCTTACAAAAAATACAATTTTCAAAATTACTTTTCAAAACTGCTTGGCCAGGGTGTCAAACAGTTTGGATCCCGATGAGACGCCGTGTTACACGGGGTCTCATCAGGATCCAAAATGCTTGCAAAGGTAATCACTGTAGGATCTGTCACAAGCATGGTAAGAGGTAAGACCTTTTGACTCGCCAATTATTTAATTATCTTTCTAAACTGAGAATTGATTTTTAATTCAATACAACATGATTTTAGACTTTACTTTTAAACGGGAGAGCACCAGGTGGCTTTTGCCCCATTTCTGGTTTATATTATAAATATGCATTTGTCAATAAAATGTGAACCTTTTTCATTTGACCATGTCGAACAAAATGAAATCGAAACACAACCGAATTTTGATAGAGTTTAAACTGAATCATTTTATTTAAATTCTGACTGGTTAAAGGTTTAACAAAATTGCTAAAGATGGAAGCCTTAACCCTTTCCCCCATAGAAGCCCTTTTAGCGCATTTAGCTTATTCCTCCACTGAAGAAAATAGTTCCAATCTATACAGTTATAATCATGTACCAAAGTAATTATCTTCTATATCTTAGCAGATGGTAGCTTAAAGCAGGCTGAAAGTAAAGCAGAATGCGCCATAAGGCGCATTCTGCTTTACTTTCAATCTGTTTTAAGTGCTTGTATGTCTTCAATACTAGAAACAGGCTATGGGATAAAGGGTTATCTGGCAGGTGACTCCTATGTTTAATTGACATCTTTGTAAGTGAATGATGCAGTAAATAAGTAATATTTAGCAATAGGAAAATATAACCATGACAACTCTCTCTCTTTCAGATCACTTGCAAGGGAGGGCAAAGCCTACTTGAAGAAAGAGGATTATGATAATGGTATTAAGTATTTGAACAAATCTTTATCAGAACACAGAGCGCCGGACATCGCCAAAATGGTGGTTGAGGTAAGATTATCATATAAGTACTTCATAGATACAGTAAAACTTTTTTATAACGAACTCTGATACAGCGAATTTCGGCTTATAGCGAATTTATTTTCGTTCCCCGGCCGAGCTCTGCATTAATTCTATGTTGACTAACATGTTTAGTACGAATTCGGTTATAGCGAATTCTCGTTTATGGCGAACTGATTTTCAAGTACCTTTATTCACAAAACAGTGTAAAATACCTTCGTTACAGCGAAGTTTCATCTTGCTTCAGTCTTCAGTCACCTATGTAATTTTCGCGATAAACACCGTGACGCATAGGTGTTAAAACACACAATAAGATCTGGGTGACTTGTGAATTGATCCGTAATTACGATACGGTATAATTACCGTATAATCTAAATGCTTTGTTAACTCCATTAGTCCTGGAAGCATTATGTGCGCTTCACTGTACGTGTTGTCACTATGCAGTTCTCGTGTAAACGTTTATTTTTGTCCGTGTCGAATTATAGATATGCGTAAGTAACTGGCCCCATATCTTGTCCATTTGCTACGTGTAGACGAAAAAGGTGAAGTAATCCTATTGTCGTGTCATTTACATAACCGGGTCTGATTATTTCGACTTGTTTGATTGGATGTTTAAAAGAATAAATAAAAAACATGATAACTCTCAGCCGGTGAAGCAGAAGATTTAACTAAACGGAATCTCAACGATTTAAAAATTAAAGGTCGGTAATATTATCACGGAATATTAAATCCTTGATATTTATAACAACTCAAGTAAAATGAGCATATGACGGCTTGCGTGTTAATCAAACTGTACACACTAGTGTATTTACGTGTTTGGTATCATGGAAGTTTAAGAGAATACACGGCATATGCGCTAACAAATAGCGTTATCGCTGCATATTTTTCTTTTCCATTTTTTCGCTTGAAGATGTGACATAGATCGTGAATTGCATTCCAAGATTAAATGGTAGTCAAGGTAAATAATAACCAGTGTATGAATATAGAATGTGACCGCGTACATGTATTATGG
This sequence comes from Gari tellinella, assembly GCA_922989275.2. NCBI lineage: Eukaryota > Metazoa > Mollusca > Bivalvia > Cardiida > Psammobiidae > Gari > Gari tellinella. The sequence continues at coordinate 39,092,251 of OV277857.1, read as the reverse complement.
CGACGTATTTCAATATGGCACTGAATATAAAGTTCAGTCGCAAACCAGGATGATAACTTATAACGAATTTCGTATTATCAATATAGCGAATAATGTTTAGAGCGAAGTAAATCCTCAAGTCCCATGGAATTCGTTATAACCGAGTTTTACTGTATATTGCAGTGCTCCAGATAAGAGGGAGTAAACTGAAAAAATCCAACATTAAATCCCTCAATTGAGCACCAAATCCTATGATGTCAACTAATAAGAATTGTCTTGGAGAGACCTTTCTAATGAGTTGTGGCACCATAGGGTTTATTGCAGAAATAAAGATTTTAAGTTTTTGAAATTCTCCCATTATCTGGAGCTCTGCCAATTTATACAGTAATGAATATGCACCATAAGAAACATTTTCTATATCCTAGCAGTCTGACCATTTTATAGCCTTTCATCTGCATTTCGTCTGCATGTATTTACAAGCAACTTGGATCCAGCTTAGATGCTAAATCTTAACTGTTTCACTCTCATATTTCGGTTTTCTTCAAATTTTGACTACATAATACTTTTTATTGGCCACAAATTGCGGATAACAATTTCAAAGCAGACAGTATTACAGTAGGGAAAGAATTAACTCTTTGCAGGCTGGGTAATTTTTTTGTCTGCAAAATGTTTCGTCTACAATTGTTCTAAAGGAAGAATTTTCTGAATTTCTTTTCGAAAACAGGGTCAGTGTGTCAAACAGTTTCAATCCTGATGAGACGCCGCTTAACAATCTGGATCCAAACTGTTTGCAAATGTTAGCCACTTTCGCACATATATATGCTGCTAACATGCAAAGAGCAAAATATTCTTCATCTAAATATAAACTCTTTGCATGCTAACGGTGAAACCATGGTAACCTCTGCACACTGTTTGGATCCTGATTGGACCCTGTGTCAGGATCCAAACAGTATGAAACTTTGATCCTGAGAATAGTTGTTGCCAACGGGGGGAAAAAAAGCATCTGAAGTAACCAGAAATCTGTAGTAGAGCAATATTGAGGGAAGATGCTTCAAGATTACGAAAGCAACTAAAAAGTATCAATTATATTGTTATATTATTTTGATTTAACTATAACTTTACAGATAACTCAAATGTATGCAGTAAACCACACTTATACAGTCCACTAACCCAATCTGTCAGAGGCCGCAGCAGCGCCTAGCTAAGCCACACAGTGCATAACAACAGACTGGTAGCTACACAACTCATATGAGTTGTGTAGCTACCAGTCTGTTGTTATGCACTGATATGAGTTGTGTAGCTACCAGGCTGTTGTTATGCACTGATATGAGTTGTGTAGCTACCAGTCTGTTGTTATGCACTGATATGAGTTGTGTAGCTACCAGTCTGTTGTTATGCACTGATATGAGTTGTGTAGCTACCAGTCTGTTGTTATGCACTGTGTGTTTTAGCTAGGTGCTGCTGCTGTCTCCGACTGACTGAGGTAGTGGATTGTATAAGAGTGGTTTACTGCATACATTTGAGTTATCTGATTACCTCACTTTAATACGCAATATGCCCTATAACTTTTCAGATTGAAAAACAGAAGAAGGAGAAAGAACGGCTTGCTTATATAAACCCAGATTTAGCTTTAGAAGAGAAAACCAAAGGAAATGAACTTTTCCAGAAAGGTTGGTGGTGTTTTAGTTTGTAATATCCCGTTACTCTATAATAGGGCTTCAACATTTTCTCACTTTTCTCATTTTTCAAAACCAAATCCTCTGGTGTTACTTCTTATTAGAATCGTCTCGAAGAGGCGATTCTAATGAGTAGTGAGTCACACACTAAGGTTTAATGCAGATATAAAGATTTTAATTTTTTTACTCCATAACAGGGCTCCAGGCATGAGGGAGTCTGAACAAATCCAACATTTTCTCTCTCATTTCAACACCAAATGCTCTGGTGTTACTACTCATTAGAATCGCCTCGAAGAGACGATTCTAATGAGTAGTGACACTACAGTGTAGCTCCGTTACTTCGCGGTCCGCTATTTCGCGAAAGCCAATATCGCGGTCCCGGCTTGGACCCCATTTTTTTTCCTATGTGTATACTAAAGTCAGTAAAAGCTGAGTTTCAATGATTTCAGTTTCTATACTAATTATATCTTCCTTAACAGGTCGCTATAATTGCGTAATCAGTGTCAATTATCACCATCTGTGGACTTGTCAACGCGCAGCGTGTCATCTCGCTGCGTTGATTGACAGGTGTGATGCACTAACAACAAACAATGAGTGAACTCGCGCATGTGCAGTTTCGCTCATTATTTAGCAATAATTAGCAAACTAACCTGATTGACTTTGACTTTTAACTATCAAAGTCGACTAATCCATATTAAAAGCAATGGAGAGATAACCACGGACGTTAAAATCACAGTCATTCACATTTTGATACATCAACAGACGCTTACAATTATAATTGCGATTCGTACCAAATAATAACGTACGCGAACAATGTCGGCCAAACAATTAATGAATTTAAACTTGTAAACTGTAAATTAACTTCATTGTTCTTTCACTTTCATTTACATTTACTTGTTTCTTGACAATACAACCTAGAAAATCCCATTTTATCTGCGTTATTATCGCGATATAGGCATTAAGTGTGATTTTCACGGGTAACTGAATCTTACTGACACACGCACATTTCAAGCAAAATGGCGGCCGTTGTCAAAAACGAAAGTACGCATTTGCTTAAATACACATGAAAATGCTGATGCTAAATATGACAGTGCATATAAAGACTTGTTTTCATAAGAAATAACAAGGTAAACAACCAAGAAATCGTGTTTATTGCATGACATTGATATAATAGAGTTTGACAATGGAAAATACAATAGAATTTGGTTCAGCTCAGAATTGGGCTATATCGCGATCCGACCACATCGCGGATTTCATTCCGTGGACCCCAACTTCCGCGATATAATGGAGCTACACTGTATTGGGTTTAATGCAGAAATAAAGATTTATTTTTTGAAATACTCAACTTATCTGGAGCTTTGCCATGAATTACTCCATTAAAGTAAAGCCAACTTACATTTGGAGTTTATGCTTTACAACCACTGCCATGATGACATCTGCTTTCAAAAACTGTTTCTTGCTTTTGTTTCTCAATTTTGAATTTTGGGGAATTTTGACATAGAAAATATAAAGTATAAAAATTAGTGTCAAATAGTTTGCATCACCAAGAAGAGCAGTGTCTGATCAGGATCCAAACTGTTTACAAATACATGTATCCAGTGTATTAGGGGTGTAAGGCAGTGAATGGGTTAACCCATACCCATTCCCTCATAAATACGCCTTTTTACGCCTATAGTTTATTCCTTCACTAAAGAAAAGGGTTCCCTTTTGTACAGTCATGAATATGTTTCATAAGAAACATTTGTTAAATCCTACAGATAAGAGCTTAAAGCAGGCTAAAAGTAAAGCAGAATGTGCCTAAAGGCACATTCTGCTTTACTTTTAACCTGCTTTAAGTGATCAAATTTTTAAAACTAGAAACAGGCCATGGGTTAAAGGAGCCAGAATAAATTTCAAGAATATTTGTTAATTTATCTTTTTTCATGTTGCATGTTTCATTTCCGGCTATAAATTAAAGTAATAATAATAAATATACCAAGTTAAAGTCTACTTTCAGTCCGAAGGACCGCTCAGCCAACTGTACATATACTCCCCTGATCATTGAGCCATCTTGCCTACAATATTGAGCACTGCTAACATATGGCGCAGTCAAATGCAGCCGCAGTACCGACTCAGACCCTTCACAGGTACCCATTTTAAGCCCTGGGTGGAGAGGAGCAATTCGCGGTACATGTCTTGCTCAAGGACATTCCTGTACATCATCGGGGATTAAGAAAAAATCCCCTAGTCAGACCACTGGTCCGGTGGGGGATCGAACTCACGACCCCTGGTACCGTAGTCCAATGGTGTAACCATTGGGCCACTACCGCCTGCATGACTTTAAAGCAGACAACAATTGTTTAAAGCAGATGACATCATGGCAGTGAAAGTGTTTAGTCTGTGCCCTTTCTGTATGACCTTCCATATTTAAGGCTGTACAAACACTTATTTAGACTTTGCATTAACCTTTTCCCCCTATAGAAGCGCCTTTTAGCGCTTTAATTTATTTCTACACTGAAGAAAATATTTCCAATTTATAGAGTCATAAACGTGAACAAAAAGAAATATTTTCTATATCCTAGCAGATGGTAGCTAAAGCAAGCTGAGAGTAAAGCAGAATGTGCCTTAAGGTGCACCCTGCTTTACTTTCAACCTCCTTTTAGTGGTCACCTGTCTTCAATACTAGAAAAAGTTAAGCTGCATTTCTCTTTTAAGACTTTGTTATAAGCAGGGGTTATATTTGACAAACAGTTTCTATTTCATTTGATATAATTGTCATCTGCAATGATTTTAATAGAAAAAAAATCTGGCTAGTGTCAAACAGTGTGTACCATAATGAGACGCTGCTTAACTCTTTCCTCCCTAAAACTTCAAATGGACAGTTCAAGTTTACATTTTAGTCTAGTCCATTTCTGACTTTTAAGGATTGTTTTTGTCACTGTTGGGCATTATGACAAACAGTGAAGACTCTGATCAGAGGGCTCCTTTCCGAGCCCTCTGATCAGGGTCTTCACTGTTTGCACAGGACAAGTTAACTATTCACATGTACACTGTTTGAAAAGGACGCATATATGCGGGACTAGGGTTTAAAGGGTTAATGCAGCGTATCATCAGGATCCAAACAGTGTGTAATTGTTATCATGATTTATGACTTTAACATATTAAGCATGCAAAAATTTAAGGAATTCAATTACCATGGAAACAATTACCATGGAAAGTAGTTGTAATGTATTATAGAATGTAGACATTGTACAGTGCTCCCTCTCTACAAGGCCCCTCCCAATAATGAAACACTCCCTCCTGATAACAACCCTTGCCGCAATTCGCTGAATAGGACAGTTATGTCTAATGCTTTTACTACTGAAGTATCTTCTTCTTAAAATTGTTGTCTGCTGTTTTCTCTCACAGTCACATATAGTTGGTGATTTTGATAGAATACATATAATGACGAGTGACAAACAGCTTGAATCCAGATCAGGCGCCGCGTAACTCTACATCTGATCTGGACTCAAGTCTTTATTTTCCCTCTCTATTACAACTTGTTCCGAACAATACACAATCTGTGTCTCCCATTGGATGTCTATGTAGAGTGTTTGTAGTGTGTTTTGTTGTTTACAGGCAAATACCCAGAGGCACTGAAACACTACAATGAAGCTATCAAAAGAAACCCAGAAGACGCTAAGTTATACAGTAATAGAGCTGCATGCTATACCAAACTCATGGAGTTCCATTTAGCATTGAGAGATTGTGACGATTGCATACGACTAGACCCAGCTTTCAGTAAGATAACTTTTCCAACTGTTCAATGTGTATTTATTCACATGTTCATAGCACCAGAAAAAAGCCAATTCCACGATAAAAAAATGTTCAGTTTAGTCTAGTCTAACATCATTCTCAAGCATTTAATTGGTCAGATTTTAGTTTGTGCTCAAATCTTACCAATCAAATTCTTTAGAAAGATCATAGACTCAACTCAAATGCTTTTTTAACCTTTTACACCATTCACTCATTTACTCCTTGTATTTCTCTGCAAAATCCAAGGGCAAAAAGTCATAGTTTCACAAACACATATTGTTAAAGCTTTACTGATATCATTGTTTGACTCTTTACAACACAGCCTGTTTCTAGTATTGAAGGCAGGTGACCACTTAAAGCAGGATGAAAGTAAAGCAGGATGCTACTTGTGGAGCATTCTGTTTTCATTTTCAACCTGCTTTAACTCTTTCATTGCCAACATCGCTAAAAGGCGACTTTGCAAACAGTTTGGATCCTGATCAGACACTGCGTTATGGGACGTCTGATCAGTATCCAAACTAATAAACACTGCTATTGATATGTGTTAAGTCATTCTACATTGAATCTTCCTTTGAAACAATCTTGCAAACAACAAAATTGAAGCAGATGACAGTGAAGGGGTAAACTTCTCACAATTAATTTGGCAGTGAAAGAGTAAAGTTATCAGCTTGAACAATACTGGAAATACCACTTTTCATCAATGGAAGAATGAATTAAATGGCGCTTCTAGTGGGGGAAAGGTTAACCCATTACCCCATAAAAAATTTAAATCTCAAATTTATCCCTCCACTGAAGAAAATAGTTCCAGTTATGAATATTTAACATTAGAAATAATTTCTATATTCTAGCAGCTGATAACTGAAAGCAGGCTGAAAATAAACCAGAATGTGCCTTAACTCTTTGAACCCTAGTCCCGCATATAGGCGTGCTTTTCAAACAGTGTGCATGTGAATAGTACACATGTCCTATACAAACAGTGAAGACCCAGATCAGAGGGCTCCGAAAGGAGCCCTCTGATCAGGGTCTTCACTGTTTGTCACAATGCCAAGCATTGACAAAAACAACCCTTTAAAGTCAGAAATGGACTAGACTTAGATGGAAACTGGAATTGTCCATTTAAAGTTTCAGGGAGGAAAGAGTTAAGGCACATTCTGGTTTACTTTCAACCTGCTTTAAGTGGTCACCTGTCTTCAAAACTAGAAATATTCTATGGGGTAATGCGTTAAATGGTGAAATACATTATGATGGAAGGACACTCAGCTGACAATGGCTTTGTTAGGCAGTTATCCTGTATTTACTCAAAGACTACGTTTCTGAAATGAGAATGACTACATACTTGTGTAAGATGTTGGGTCTCCATGAATATTGACCGTTGATGTTTATTTTATTCCAGTTAAAGGCTATTTAAGGAAGGGTGCCATTTATACAGCAATGAAAGATACAGCTAAGGCCACCATAGCGTACCAGAAGGCCCTCGAGGTGGACCCAAACAATGCTGTAAGTTTATTTTTGGTTGCCTTTACCGGAGGGCCTTTTTAGCTCACCTGAGCCAAAGGCTCAAGGTGAGCTATTGGGATGGCCCTGTGTCCGGCGTCCGTCGTCGTCCGTCGTGCGTCGTCGTTAACAATTGCTTCAAATGACATCTCCTCATATACCGCTTGACAGATTTCAACCAAACAATACAGAAATGTTCCTTGGGTCAAGCTCTTTCAAATTTGTTCAAAGAATTAAAAACAATGCAGAACTCTGGTTGCCATGGCAACCAAAGTGAAAAAATAAGGAAATCTTTAAAAATCTTCTTGTCAAAAACTGCAAGGGCCAGAGCTTAGATATTTGGCACAAAGCATCATCTACAGGTCCTCTATCAAGTTTGTTCAAATTATGTCCCTAGGGTCAAAATTGACCCCGCCCCGGGGGTCACAGTTTTACATAGAGTTATATAGTGAAATTTTCAAACGTTTTCTTCTCTGAAACTAATACGGCTAGAGCATTGATACTCGGCATGGTGACACTTCTAGATGTCCTTTACATATTTTGTTCAAATAATTCCGGTCGGTTGCATAAGTAGGTCACGGGAGCTAAAAATAGATTTTTTCAATGAAAACTTAAAAAATCTTCTTGTCTGAAACTACAAGGGCCAGAGCTTAGATATTTGGCACATAACATCATCTACAGGTCCTCTATCAAGTTTGTTCAAATTATGTCCCTGGGGTCAAAATTGGCCTTGCCCCGGGGGTCTCAGTTTTACATAGAGTTATATAGTGAAATTTTGAAACATCTTCTCTGAAACTAATATGGCCAGAGCTTTGATATTCATCATGGTGACACCTCTAGATGTCCTTTACATATTTTGTTCAAATGGTTCCGGTCGGTTGCATAAGTAGGTCAAAGGAGCTAAAAATAGATTTTTTCAATGAAAACTTTAAAAAATCTTATTGTCTAAAACCCTAGTATCCTGATCTTAGATATTTGGCATATAGCATCATCTACAGGGCCTCTAATAAGATTGTTCAAATTATGCCCCTAGGATAAAAAATGACCCCATCCTGGACATAAGTCATTATCTCCATTTTGTCAGTGATTCTCAGGTGAGCGAAATATGCCCCATGGGGCTCTTGTTTCCAAAAATTTGGAAAGGGCCTTTCCATTTTGGAAATTTAATCCTGATTTTCGACCAAATTGGGAAATGTAGACTGACTTCCAAAATACATATAAACTGAATGGAAGTCTACATTCTTACAGGAAATAGAAAGTTGCATTAATTTAATACATGTACCAAAAAATAAAATTATTTAACATTAAGAAGAACTGGTAATTGAATAGAAAAAATTGGGGAAAAAACCAACAACATTTATTCAATTTGGGGGGAAATTCTTCCACTAAAATTGGGGAAAAAAATAGGCTTTCTGCCATTGAGAAGTCACTGAAAATCGTCCTGTATTACAGAAGGTAAAAAAGCCCTGCTGACCTCTAGGATCAACGTTAAGGTTTTGCGTAAAGCATGCTCCAAGCAAACAACTGCACCGACACTCACGAAACTTCATCTGCTGATACGCCTAACTGAGTAGACCACAATGAACTGCAGTTTGGTGGCTTTTAACTTGACCTCAAGGGTCAATATATATATACTTAACAAAAATAGAAACTTTACATACTTTAAAGCCGGTTTGAGCGATGTTTAATGACGTTTCTTCAAATATACGTACATTTCAAAATGGGGTTATTGATAAAGACCATACAGAGCCACACTCTCGCTAATTTGTACCGCGCACGACGTAGCACGCTTTCCACTTCCGGTTTTTAACTCTGACAGCGAGTTGACCTAGTCAGGTTTATTTCAAGTTTATTTGATGCAACAGACACACGCAGGCTTGAGCCAAACACCGAAAAAACAAAATTGTAAACACCTGCGTTTCAAAACTGAGATGTCACAGCTTTCTGAAAATTACAGAAATCAGGCCATTTTGCATGCTTAAGGCAGGTGCGTCAGCAAATGATGCTGCGCGTCATTTTGGAGGCATACGATAGAAAATTCATATCCTAACAACTCGTTACAGAGTTACGGGGTAAGTCCAGGATCGTCTGAGATCGTTGACGTCACATAAAGACGACCGCACTCTAACGTTAACATATCGACGTAACTGTTCAATCCCAGCAACGGTTACTGCTCGGCGGTTTGGGATCGCTGCCGAGACAATAAGGAATCATCTGAAGCAATGCCACGGTCATGTCCGTACCCGTAGACCGTATTCAGGGCAGATCTTAACTGCACGCACAAAGCCCAGAGCTACGTCAACGTCATGCCATGGCCTGCGGTATCAACAGATTTGCCACCAGTAGAGCATGTAAAGGGTAAAGTTGGCGACGGATGCGGAACTAATACCAGATTTACACAACCAACGACCTCAGAAATGCTCGATTACGAAAATGGCATGGCATCCTAGATGACGTCATTAGACGGTACATCAGAGACGGAGTGATGCTTGTCTGAGGCGCGACGGTGAGCATCCGCGCTACTGAACTGTCTTTATGCAAAAAAGTCATTTAAAATAAAACCGTAAAATGAATAAAACACATCTTGCGTACACGTTCACATCACTGATAATTTTGAAATCGACCCCTATGCATTTTGACGTCAAATCACGACGTGGTTTTTGATTTTTTTTTCATCACCATTGTCGAAAACTTACAAACATTGATCCAAAGTTTCGAAAAACACTAAGCTTCCTGCAAACTTGTGTTTGTAGACAGAATTATACACATTTGAATCCAATGTAAAGTTTCTATTTTTGCTGAGTATATTTTGAGAGTTATTCCACTTTTACACATTTTCTTTACATGCAGATTTCATCTGTTATACTGAAGATTTTGAAACGAAATTTGTTTTATGGAAAGAGAATGTTTGACTGATGTTTGCTGGCAGGTGACACACATGTTCTGAGGAACAGCCATCTATTTTATGAACTCTCCATGCTTCTTTCTTGCATGGTTGCTTAACAATTGTTTTGTAGAATTTGAAGATATATTGATATTAGAACTAGAGGTTCAGCTACTTACTTAGATATGCAGTTTGAAAAATCATCCTAATGCAGGCCTCCAGATAAGAAAGAGTATTCTGAACAAACCCAACATTTTCTCACTCATACAGCACCAAATCCAATGGTGTTACTACTCCTTAGAATCCTCTCTTCGAGACCATTCTAATAAGTAGTGACGCCATAGAGTTTAAAACAGAAATAAGAGTTTTAGTTTTGAAATACTCTCCTAATCTGGATCCCTGTTAATGTTTTGTTGCCTTTTCTAGGAAGCTCAGCAAAGCTACCGACAGTCTCTAGTATCTGAGGGCAGTGATCCGGAAGCTGTGAGGAAACGAGCTATGGAGAACCCAGAAATACAACAAATTCTTGCTGATCCAGCCATGAGACTGATCTTAGAGCAAATGCAGAAAGACCCAAATGCACTCAGAGAGTAAGTAAAGGTTATGAATATACAGGGCTCCCTCCCTACAACGACTCCCTCCTTACAACGACTCTTGTCACTGTTCCCAAAACAAGACAATTATATCTATAGCTTTCCCGGCTGCAATATCATCTGCTTAAAATTGTTGTCTGCTGTTTTTCCCAAATTTACATATTGGACATTTTTATAGAAAAAATATAATGACGAGTGACAAACAGCTTGAATCCAAGTCAGACGCCCCTTTACGCAGCATCTGATCTGGATTCAAGCTGTTTGCAAATGTAAACTAATTTCACTCTGTATAACGACTCTCTCCGAACAACACACACAATCTTTGTCTCCCGTTGGATGTCGTTGTAGAGAGGGAGCGCTGTATATGTCATACTTTATGATATTAAAGATCTCTTTGTTCTGCTTCTAATATCAAGCGTTTCTTTTCTGCCTGTTTAATGATTGAAATATGTCATTTAGTATGCTTGATATGCACAAACTTATGTCCTGGATTTACCCATTACCCCTTAGCCTGTTTCTAGTTATGAAGGTAGCTGACCACTAAAAATAGCAGGTTAAAAGTAAAGCAGAATGCACCATAAGGCGCATTCTGTTTTACTTTCAGCCTGCTATTTTAAGCTATCATCTGCTAGAATATAGAAAATATTTCTATGATACATATTCGTGTATAAATTGGAAACTATTGTCTTGAATGGAGGAAAAATTAAAGGCGTAAAAAGGTGTATTTATGGGGCAATGGATTAACACAATGTGGTAAAGACACTATCAGTGAGACTTATTTGGAGTGTTTATTTGAGCACTAGTGATGCAAATTATACACAGGGCTCCAGATAAGAGGGAGTAAACTAAATAAATCCAACATTTCTCACTCATAAACCACAAAGTCCTACGTTGTAAATACTCGTTAGAATTGTCTAGCAGACATGAAGATTTTAGTTTTACTCACCTTATCTGGGTCATGATATACACACCCTTTGCAAACAGTGTACCTGTGAAGAATGCAAATAGTGTAGACCTGGATCAGAGGGCTTTTAAGGAGCCGTCTGGTCAGGGTATGCACTGTTTATCATTTAAATAGTAACCTCTTGACCATACAGAACTCGTAACTTTTCAAAAACGGTCTAGAATAAAGAAGAAACTGAAATTATCCATTTGAAGATTCAGGGAAGAAAGGGGTTGAGAAAAGTTTTACAGTAAAGGACTGTAAATAATGGCTTGCTATGGAAAAGTACCTTCTGAACACATGATTTTCTCGGTCAGTGCTGAAAAGGGGTTTCTTTTGTTTGTATGTTTGCTGGTAGATTTTCTTTTGTGATGTACAGTGAAATCTCTAAATTACGACCACTAACATGTGTTAATTATTATATGTTTACAACAGACGACTGCTTAAAGCAAGATGACAGTAAATCAAATATCTCCTATTGGAGCTTTCTGTTTAACTGTCACCTTGCTTTAACCCTTTACCTCATAGGCCCTTTCTAGTATTGAATATAGCTGATCACTTAAAGCAGGTTGAAAGTAAAGCAGAATGCACCTTAAGGTGCATTTGGCTTTACTTTCAGCCTGCTTTAATCTACTTTCTGCTAAAACATATAGAATATTTATCATAATACATATTCATGACTGTATAAATGGGAACTATTTTCTTCAGTGTAGGAATGAATTAAATGTGCTAAAAGACGCTTCTATTGGGTAAAGGGTTAAGCTGTTTCCTGTCTTTTATACAATCATTTAGCCTTCGATTTTGTGGTTGTAAAAGATAGGTTTTACTGTAATGCATGTCAGTTTGCAGAATTTTGAGATTTCGGTCAACAAAAGAGATGTTATGCAAATCAGTCAATATTTTATTATTTTTTTCAGACACTTGAAGAACCCAGACATTGCCGGCAAGATTGAGAAACTTTTAGAAGCTGGAATTATAGCAATTCGCTGATGACAGTGTGCGAGGGAATCTTCGACTTAAAACTCAAGTTTTGTACAGGAATTTAATATCATCATTATGACACTGAAGTGTTCATTTCTCATGTGCTAGACTGTCTAATGATTCTCGATTATTTCTGTGATAAACTGGCCTTCCTAATTTACTCTTTAATTAACCCTTTACTCTGTAGCCTGTTTCTAGTTTTGAGGACAGGTGACTTCTTAAAGCAGGTTGAAAGTAAAGCAGAATGTGCCTTCAGGGCGCATTCTGCTTTACCTTCAGCCTGTTTAAAGCCACAATATGCTAGAATATTGAAAATATTTCTTATGATATATATTCAGGACTTTTAAGTTGGAACGATTTTCTTCAGTGGAGGATTTAATCAAATGAGTTAAAATGTGTAGTTATGGAGTAAAGGGTTAATAAAGGCTTAACACACATCTGCTCAAACCTATCATCGGAAGTTTGGAGATAACTCGTGAATACTGAATAATTCCAGTATTTTCCCCCTTGATGTCCATACCAAATACTGTTGTGACCTTTCATTACTGTGAATCTGTTTAGAATATACAATGTACTCATTACATTTGCAAACAGTGTAGACCCAGATCAGAGGGCTCCTAATGGAGCTCTCTGATCTGGATCTGCACTGTTTGCTTATTTAGACCAGCATTTATTAAACTATCCAGAAATCCAAGTAGACTGGTTTCATGTTTTGGAATCATATGATCCACAAGTGATCCTAATAACCCACATGAGTTACTTAGTGTTGAAAGATTTAATATTATTTAATCACATTATAAGGATTCAAATACAACTTTGATATCTGGAAGTCGGTTATGTCGAACATACCCGTATTTCAAAGTTAAACCTGGCTAAGCCACGTTTTAACTTTGAAATACGGGTATGTTTGACTTAACAGAGTAAGAAATAACGCAATAAGTGTTTCGACAAATCGGATAGTTCGAATTAAACGAGTTCGAGATATTGAAGTTCGACTGTACAGTAAAAACCTCTCTATTAAGTCCACTAAACTATATTTAATATTAGTTTTTAAGACAGGTGACTGCTTAAAGCAAGGTGAAAGTTAAACTTTAGTTTCTGTTTTATGTTCACTTTGCTTTAAGCTGTCACCTGTCTTTTATGCAATCAGTTAGCCTTCCTTTAAGTGGTTGTAATAGAGGGTTTTACTGCACTGAAAAGCTCACATTATCTGGGGCCCATTTCATAAAACACGTACAACAAGAACGGTTGTAAGTCAAAACTTAAAAATACATTTAGTTTCTTATTTCTCTATCTATTCCTGTCTTGTGACATCTCTTTGGAATTGTCTTTTCAAGACAATTCCAAAGAGATGTCATATGACAGGATTTGATAGAGAAATAAATAATAATTGAGATTTTTATGATCTGACTCATGACAACATTTGTCGTTTGAAGTTTTATGAAACGGGCCCTTGGAGATATAAACTGTCATCATAACATTTGCAGTCTGAATTGCTACTAAAACTCCCCATCTCTTTGGTATGGCTGCATTCAGCCTGCTTTACACTACCACTTGCTAGGATACAGGAAATATTTCTTATGGTGCATATACATGACCGTATAAACTATGGTCTAAAGTGGAGAAATAAATTGAAGGCGTAAAAAAGCATTTCTTTTGGGTAATAAGATAAGAACTTTCTGGCATTAAGAGGTGTGTTTATCTGGCAATAAGTGTAGAATTCAATATTGGACAATCAAGTCAAGTTTTAATCAAAACTCACAACTTCTTCATGCCTGAAAGAAACAGTAAAACCTACATGTTATTTTAACTAATTTTTCCAAAAATTGGGCCTTCTTACGTTTCTAATTATTTACACTACAGAAAAGTACACCCCCACATAGGAAGATGTGTAAGTGAAACAGGCAAGGCATTTGAGATGGTAGCTTAAAGCAGGTTGAAAGAAAAGCAGAATTTTAAAAGGCATATTTCCTGTTTTTAGTATTAAATGATTGTAATGAACTTGTTCGAGCAAATTTGTGTTAAGGGAAATTAAAGAGTGTGTGTATGAATAACCATGGATGGTGTAAGGTGTGAGAGATTTCACTACATGGTCATGCATGGTAGATAGAAAGCAGACAAATCAAGGATCCATCTGAAGATGAAATACTGCTTAATACAGGACAAAAGTCAAACAGAAAGGAGATTATCAATTTGACGTTTGCCCTGCATTAAGCAGACACCTTTATTAATGACTTGTACATGCATTTCATCTTTTTATGTGGCCATTCAATAAGAGCTTGACTACTTAACCCATTACTCCATAAATATGCGTTTTTACCTTTTTCCACTGAAGAATATAGTTAAGTTTTATACAATCATATACATGTTCCAATAGAAAAAAATTCTAAATCCTACAGTAGATTGTATTTTAAAGCAGGTTGAAAGTAAAGCAGAATGCGCCTTAGGGCGCATTCTGCTTTACTTTCAATCTGCATTAAGGGGTCACCTATCTTCATAACTAGAAAAAGGCTATGGGGTAATGGGTTAATGAACTTCTCATCAGTTACATTCAAACTCCTTAAAAAAAACCAGCATGGTAACAGATTTAGGGATGAATACGAGTTGATCTGAAGAGTTTATAGAAATGGTGTATTTTATATAAAGTTAAAAATGTCCAGGGAGCTTGTTTGTTTTGTGATTTCCACAGGATATTTCTCATAATTGCTTGACCATACAGAACCTAAGTATCAGTTATGCCTGATTCATACACATTCTAAAACGAATGAATGTTATAAGCTACAGTTAACCCTTTCCCCCATAGAAGTGCCTTTTAGCGCATTCAGTTTATTCCTCCATTGAAGAAAATAGTTCCAATGCAGTATGAAATATGCAGTCATGAATGTGTATCACCAGGAATGTTTTCTTTATTCTAGCAGGTGGTAGCTTAAAGCAGGCTGAAAGTAAAGCAGAATGGCACATTCTTCTTTACTTTCAGCCTGCTTTAAGTATTGACCTATTTTCAAAACTAGAAACAGGCTATGGGGTAAAGGGTTTAACTCGCTATTATGTCCTGTTCAAAGAAAATTTGATGGTGCTATGCACCAGTGGCGGGTGAAAACAGGATGAAATTAAGGCAGAGAACTCCTACAGAATCTCTCAACTTTGCTTTCACCCTGTCTTAAACTTATCTACACATGTGTAATTAAAATGTTTTCGCTGCCTAACCCCAAGTACAGTGATTATTTGCAAACAGTTTGGATCCAGATCAGATGCTGCATAACGCAGGGTCTGATCAGGATCCAAACTGTTTGAAATTCATTATGATATTACATAAAAATTTGAATTCAACATAACAACAGACAAACAGTGTATAAAGCAGATGACATCATGAATTGTTTAAAGCAGATGAAGTCATGAATTGTTCAAAGCAGATGGCATCATTATGATTCATATATATCAGTTAAAGGATTAACAGAAAATCAAGTTTTGTTTGAGTTGATGTGATATGGGGTGTAAATGTATTTCTCTCTTCACCAGTGGCAGGTGAAAACAGGATGAAATTAAGGCAGAGAACTCCTACAGAATCTCTCAACTTTACTTTCCCCCTGTCTTAAACTTATCTACACATGTGTAATTTAAATCCTTTCGCTGCCTAACCCCAAGTACAGTGATTATTTGCAAACAGTTTGGATCCAGATCAGACGCTGCGTAACGCAGCGTCTGATCAGGATCCAAACTGTTTGAAATTCATTATGATATTAAATGTACTTAAAAGTTTAAATTCAACATAACAACAGACAAACAGCATTTAAAGCAGATGACATCATGAATTGTTTAAAGCAGATGACGTCATGAATTGTTCAAAGCAGATGGCATCATTATGATTCATATATATCGGTTAACCCATTACCCCATAGCCTGTTTCTAGTTTTGAAAACAGGTGACCACTTAAAGTAGGTTGAAAGTAAAGCAGAATGTGCCCTAAAGGCACATTCTGCTTTATTTTCAGCCTGGTTTAAGCTATCATCTGCTAGAATATAGAAAATATTTCTTATGGTACACATTCTTGGCTGTATAAAATTGGAACTATTTTCTTCATTGGAGAAATTATTAAAAGGTGTACTTATGGGTTAATGGGTTAAAGGATTAACAGAAAATGAGCTTTTGTTTGAGTTGATGTAATATGGGGTGTAAATGTATTTCTCTCAGCTAAGGTATAAGACAGGAGGCAGCACTGCTGTTAGAAAGGTGTTTAACCCTTCTCCTGCTGAATATTCATGTATAAAACTCTGCTCGCTATCAATATCTATCACTAAAATTATTACATTGGCATATAGGATAAAGACTCATAGATGATCCTATAAGAAAACAGTGCAGACTCTGATCAGACAGCTCCTTCAGGAGCTGTCTGATCTTGGTCTACAATGTTTTCAATTAATGCATCTATAGCTTGAAAGAAATCATCATTGTTTCAAAGTGATGTCATTACTGTCCATTGATTCATTAACAATTGTGGGAACATTTAGTCAATAAATTGCTTTATGTATACATTATTTATGTTTGTTGTATTTTGCTACAAATTTGTACAAAGTCCTTACTCCATAAAATACACCTTTAACCCTATAGCGTGTTTCTAGTTTTGAATGTGATCATTCTGCTTTTCTTTCAGCCTTCTTTAAGCTACCATCTGCTAGTATATCGAAACTATTTCTTACTACATGCATATTCATGACTATAAATTGAATCTTTTTTGTTCAGTCGATGAATAAATTAAATTCGATAAAAGGCGCTTCTTTGGCGGAATGGTTTGATATTTCTACTCCCAAGGATTTAGCTGCCACAGTATATTTTAACCCATTTCTAGGCAAACAGGTTTGATCTCAGATCAGGCCCCACATTGATCAAAACTGTTTCCAGATAAGTCAATATTCTATCAGAAACTGCAAATATTTGAGTTATATCTGCTGCAGACGACATTTTAAAATGGCCGCCAAATATTACCCAGCATACAATGGGTTAAGATGGTAGCTTCAAGTAGGTTGACGTAAAGCAGAATGCTCTTAACCTGTGAACTATCGTTCAAAACTAGTGTTAAACAATATGTTATGTTTCTGTCCGCCACATTATTAGCTCAACAGTGTTTACACTCTAGAGGTCACAATTTTTAGCTCAGGGTGAGCTTTTGCAATCCTTGAATGTCCGGCGTAGTTTACACTCCAGAGGCCACAATTTTTATCCAATCTTTCTCAAACGTGCTCAGATTGTATATTACCATAAGAGTTCTTTCTCAAACTATAAGACTTCAGATGAGTTCGATTATGGTTGGAATCGGGGCCCATAGGTCAAGACTTATCTACCCTTGATTTGCTGAAAGTTCCATATTTAAGGGTGTTTACACTCTAGAGGCCATGCTTTTTGTCCAATTTTTTTCTTCAAATTTGCTGAGATTGTATATGACTATAAGAGTTCAAATGAGTTCGATTATGGTTGAAATTGGACTAATATGTCAAGAGTTATCTATCTTTGAATTGCTGAAAATGCCATATCTAACAGTGTTGACACTCAAGAGGCCACAATTTTTAGCTCACCTGAGCTATTGTGATCCCATTCCGTCCGTCGTCCGTTCACATTTTCAAACGACATCTCTGAAACCACTGACCCGATTTCAACCAAACTTTATCAGAACCTTCAGTGACAAGGGGGAACGAAATCTTGTTCAAAGTTTTTGGCTAGAGTTATTCCCCTTGCTGTGGGACTAGATTTTCTAACATGACCGTATAGACAACTTTTAATGCATAAGAAAATCTTTAAAAATCTTCTCAGAAACCAAAAGGCCCAGACCTTTGATACTTGGTATGTATCATAACCTAATGATCTTCTATCAAGATTGTTCAAATTTTGACCCTGGGGCCAAAAATGGCCCCGCCCTAGGGCTTATCAGTTTTTAGCTCCCCTGAGCACAAAGTGCTCAAGGTGAGCTATTGTGATTGGTTGCCGTGTGTCCGTGTCGGTGTCCGTGTCGTCTGTTCACAATTTGTTTCAAATAGCTTCTTCTCTGAAACCAATGGCCCGATTTTAACCAAACTTGGTCAGATACATACTGTAGTTGTGAGCTTCAAAATTGTTCAAAAAAAGTGGGTGGGGCACTCGGTCTTGTTGCCATGGCAACCATGCACGATATCTAAAAAAATCTTCTTCTCAAAAACTACTGGTCCGATTTCAATTTGGTTTTCACCAAAATGTTTCTCAATTAATATACTTTCAAAATTGTTCAAAGAATTTTGATCCGTCAAAAAACATGGCCACCAGAGGGCGTGGTCATTTTCCGTATTTACATAATATTTACAACTAAAGTCAAAACTTGAAACATCTTCTTGTCAATAACTACAAGTCCTAGGACAACCAAATTTCACATGTAGCATCATGTTGTGAACCTTTAGCAAGATTGTTCAAATAATGACCCCCGGGTCAAAAATGGCCCCACCCGGGGCTTATCAGTTTTTCATAGGAAAAACTTTAAAACTCTTCTTCTCTAACACTGTATGGCCTAGACCTTTTATATTTGGCATGTAGCTTTGCCTTATTGACCTCTACTAAGACTGTTCAAATCATAACCCCAGGGTCAAAAATGGCCTCGCCCCGGGGCTTATCAGTTTTACATAGACTTATATAGGAAAACCTTTAAAAATCTTCTTCTCTGAAACCGTAAGGCCTATACCTTTCATATTTGGCATCTAGCTTTGCCTTATAGTCCTCTACCAAGATTGTTCAAATCATGACCCCAGGGTCAAAAATGGCCCCGCCCCATGGCTTATCAGTTTTACATAGACTTATATAGGAATAAAACCGTAAGGCCCAGATCTTTTATATTTTACATATAGCTTTGCCTTGTGGTCCTCTACCAAGATTGTTCAGATCATGACCCCAGGGTCAAAAATGGACCCGCCCCGGGGCTTATCAGTTTTACATAGACTTATACAGGAAAACCTAATTCCTAGTTGTTTCAGTTTCATGCAACAGTCAACATACATTCAATCACAAACTTCATTATGCATTGAGTATAACACAATAGTTCCTCAGGTGAGCGATTTAGGGCCGAATGCGGCTCTTGTTCTTAGGAAAACCTTTGAAAATCTTCTTCTCTGAAACTGTTTGGCCTAGATCATTAATATTTGACATGTAGCTTTGCGTTATGGTCCTCTACGAAGATTGTTCAAATTATGACCCCTGGGTCAAAATTGGCCCGCCCTGGGGCTTATCAGTTTTACATAGACTTTTATAGGAAAACCTTTAAAAATCTTCTTCTCTGAAACTGTAAGGCCCAGACCTTTAATATTTGACACATAGCTTTGGCTTATGGTCCTCTACCAAGATTGTTCAAATTATGACCCTTGGGCCAAAAATGGCCCCGCCCTCGAACTTATCATTTTTTCATGGGAAAACCTTTAAAAATCTTCTTCTCTGAAACGGTAAGGTCCAGATCATTTATATTTGACATGTAGCTTTGCCTTATGGTCCTCTACGAAGATTGTTCAAATTATGACCCCTGGGTCAAAATTGGCCCCGTCCTGGGGCTTATCAGTTTTATATAGACTTATATAGGAAAACCTTTAAAAATCTTTTTATAGCTATACACTCATAGGATCTTCTAACCGATCACTTTTTAAACTCATATTTTTCGAAACAGGAACTGGCACACTGACGTTATAAGTTTTATTTCAAATACTAGTATGAATGTGCATTGAATAGAATTATTGAATTTTTAGTCTCTCTCTACGTTACGTCACACCTCCAAGTTCGACATTTAGGTATTTTGCACGTGCTAAGCGTGTATGGGTACATTGGTTAACACGGATTTTGATTATTTGTTGGTCATCAATCGTCCTAACAGAAAAACATTTAACATGTCGAAAATGTGGATTGTACTTATCACAAGAGCACTCGAAATATTGTATTCAGAGCCAACGTGAAAAAACAAGGTAACGTCATAGACGTTTTACGTCCTGTGTACCCTAAAATTGTTAACATAAGCTAAATATTAAACATCAATATCTTATTTCACAAATTGCTACGCATTTCAACATGTTGTTCGCCAATATCTGCTTGTTTTGAGGGAATTTCGTCTGCGCGGAAGTGTAAAGACTAACGTCATTAGCGCCTATAGATGAAAAAATTTCGTATACGGAATCTTTCATTTTGGTCACCACATACTCGCTAGTATGTTTCCACGCGTCTACAGTGACTGCTCGCGCATGACTGGACCGTCGAATATGTCAGAATAACATAACGTAACTGCGTTAACGGCATCAACGCAAATCGTTTAAAAGCAAAATTTTAACTCGAAGGCTCAAAATTCACATTTTTTTAAATTCATTAACATTGCACATCGCTGAAGCCGTTAAGGGTGGCATTCTTTAGGGTGGCATTCTTTAAGTATTCTGTAAATGTCACTAAGCCACTGCTGACAGCTAGTGGCATATTTGGTATTTTACATATTGTAAGCAACAGTTCAGGAATTGTCTCAATTTTTTTTCAGTGCCAGTTGAACAATATTCCATCGATATTAGATAGTATTGCTTCAAAGTAATCATTTAAGTGCTACATATGGCACCAATGTCGAGTTGAAAGCTGGTAGCCAAACAGATAAATGTCATTCATGACATTGTGACTTGTCATTTAAGGGTTAGGTTACAATTTCATTCATATTTTCCATAATTCTAGATCAGTTTTATTCAAAAGTTTCTTCCTATTGTAAAACATCTTCATCTCACGGAAAATGTAATTTTTGGCATACGGATTAACAAGAATTTAGAGTAGCACCTTTAAATCTAACTGATCGGTTAGAAGATCCTCTGAGTGTATATATCGCAATATTGTCTTGCCCAGTCAGCTTAGATACCATGCTCTCAGGTGAGCCATTTGTGAGCCATGGCCCTCTTGTTATCAAATCTTCCTCAAACCTCCTCAGATTGTATATTACTATAAGAATTCAAATGAGTTCGATTATGGTTGAAATAGGTCAAGAGTTATCTACCCTTGAACTGCTGAAAATTCCATATTTAACGGTAATGATAGTTACACTCTAGAGGCCACAATTTTTATCCAATCTACCTCAAACTTGCTCATATTGTATATAACCATAATTAAGTTCTCAAATGAGTAATTTTGGATAAAATCGGATCATTAAGTCATGAGTTACCTGCCCTTGATGTGTTGAAAATGCCAAATCTGACTGTTTACACTCTAGAGGCCACAAGTTTTACCCAGTCTTTCTCAAACATGCTGGCCATATTAATAAGTTCCCAACCTGAAAATCTGTCATATTAGTTTTTGATGTATTTGAGCTGTTAAAGACTTTTCCTCAGTCCATTGAGGGACCACCACCCCATTGTTATGGAGGGGTCAATGTAACTGTCAAATCATGTGCAGCACAATATCAGTTTACCTGGTGAGGTCCAGATTATACTCATGCTTTAGTGGTTTTCAATGGTTATTTCTAACCAAACTATCAAATATTAAGGTAGAGTCTCACACGAGAAGCTTCAATGGTTCTTTGCTAGTGACATGTCCATAAGATCCATGATTATTGCAAGGAAATTGTCTGGCAAGGCGTTATGATCGAAAGGACATCTAGGGATGTCTTTAAAGGTAAACAGGAACCTGTCGATTAACTTAAAGTTACTAAAGGTAAATATCTTCCTAAAGCTATATTAGTTTCCGATCAGACTGAGAGGTGCAATTTTTATTTACATTTGATTTGATTCGGTTGCTAAGCAACTTCAGAACACTCGTGAAAATCTGTGACTAGTGTTTTTTATAATGTTGCCATGGCAACTTGAACATCATATGTCATCATGTAATGCTGTCGCTTTAAAGAGAAATGATTAATAGATCTACTTATTAAACATTTGGAACTGTAACTTGAGCTCAATGAAGTCTTAGTTAAATGACAGATGTGTAATAATGAAACTTAAGTTGTTGAAAACACCATCTCTATTGCTTAAGGTGGTTCGACAGCGGGCGGCCCGCATATCGAGTTTCGGAAATGCTGATGACTTTCACCTGATCTTTGCGGCACATGCTTATAGTAGAAAATTTATATAAAGAAAAGTTTGATCTGCTTCAGTGTATTCTCTGTTAGCGCAGTTGGTACGGTGATTGACTTGCAATCCAAAGGTTCTAGGTTCGATTCCCACTCACTTCGAAACTTTTTTTTAACAAATTGTCCGATTGTTGTGGCTAGTCAATTCATAACGCAGTGATCAAATGACAGGCTATGTTTAGTCATGTAATAATGAATATTATCAGATGCAAGTATAGTCAAGTGACAGCTAAATTTGTGAGGATTTATAGCCTATATGACAGATGGCAGCTTAACACGGGACAAAAGTAATGCTAAAAGATTGATCCTAAAGGAGCTTTTATGCATTACTTTTGTTATGCATTAAGCAGTCACCTGCCTTTAAAGATCTACAGGCTACCGTATTCAATGGTCCCTTATTACAGGCATTTTAAAGTTGAACTAAAGGGAGGTTACTCGTTTTGTGTTAACATTTTGTCAGAATTTCAGTAAATCATGTATCAAATGTTAATTCTACTGTAGATTTTCATTAAATTTTTGTGACTAGTAGAATTAAGTTATATCTATCTAATAAGAGTAAAATTAGTGTATGTTAAACAGCTAGATTTTTTATAATTTGAGATTTAGTGACTTTTTCAGAATTTGACCTTTTTAAAAGATTGATATTTCCAGAAAATATGTCATGAAACACTTTTGTTTGCCCAATATCTTATAGTCTATGTACAGTTTACTTGAATGTACAGAACTTATTGAGTTATATCATTTTATTAAGAAAATATTCCTGTTTATTAAAAAAGGAGCTTTTCTCGACAAAAGGTCCTGTCAGAAAAAAACGGCACTGTAACTTTTTTTTTATTTTAACGATTTTTCACTCTCCATATGTTATATTTCAATTTAATCAAGGTTTCAAAGAATTCTGACACAGAATAAGCTGACACGCGAACCACCTTTTAAAACCCTATTTCCAGAGTCCCGCTTACCGCCGCAAATCCAATACCGGTCCCGGTATATAGACAGTGATATATTCATCCGCCTTGCCAGATAACATTTCTCATTCAAAGCTAGTCACCAAATATTCTCTATATCTCTTTCGGAAATACGCACATGTCAGCTGAGTGTATTAAATTGTCACCCTGTATTTTGCATTTTTCCGGTTTATAACCTTATTTTCAACCTGTAACGTGTTTTATTTGTTGTAACACTGTTTATTGTACTGTTTATTTTACTTTTCTTTCATATTCAGTTCAATTTGGTTCTTTTTATTCGTTTTTGTTTTAACTTGCGTGTTCGCATGTCTAAGAGTAGAAAGAGTCCTGTGGACACATGAAGGCAGTTTGGGATAATCATCCAAACTGCCTTTCATGCTGCAAGTGTGCACGCGACAGCCCGTGACGGTGTGATGTTTCACGAGACTGGAGTGTCCGCATAGACTCGAAGGTCATACTCTGGGAGGAAATTAATTTAAGGTCATTGGCGTAGCTTCCTATTAGGCAAGTAGGCACGTGCCTACACTTTTTTTCAGAAGTCCAAAAAATAAAAAAAAGGCTAAAAGTGCAGAAAAAGCAATAAAATTGACATCTAAGGTCAGAGGTTAGAGGTGAACCCCAATTATTTTTACATAGATTCATGTTAGTAGATCTATGAAAATAGTCATTATCAAACGCGGGAAAAGACCTCAGAAGGCACCTAGAGACTATCAAGGAATAAAAATGTCCCCTAGTAAGAAAGCGTACACTTATTAATTGGTGTAATCACCCCGTTGGCACGCATGTACAATTGTACATGTAGCTGCCTTATGCAAAACACGCGCTGCCGCGTACACACTGTCCTCATACTTGCGACAATTCAAAAAGTAAAAAAATGCAATAAAATAGGAATAGGGTGGTGTTAGAGTCTAACTTAGAGATTAATGGAAGACAACCTGTCAACAATTACATTATAATAACCTGGAAACAGAAATTTTAATTCATTTTCAGCCGAGTATATTTATGGCAGAATTTTACCTGTCTTGGACGCGCAAAAACGCCCTCAGAACAAGCCAGAGGCTATCTAGGAATCAACCCTCCCCAATCCCCTCCTAGTAAGAGTGAGCTCATAAATTGGTATAGTTACTTTGGATTTCATACGGGCCTGTAGTGTGTTCTATCAATTTGTCCCGAAAAGAAAGTTACATCCAAATAATTTCAAGTAGCGAGTATGTTAATGAAAAAATTACGGTATCAGACCCTATGATATACTAATCGACGAGGGGTTGTTTTTTGGTGAGGTTTTTTTCAACAAAGTATGCTGACATATTCCTTTGCAAAAAATTAAAATTGTCTGTTTGAAGCTTTTCATTTCATTAATTCTTCAGTATAAATGTCTCCCCAGACCCTCCTTAAGGGTGTATCAATGTCATGAGCCATTTTTTCAAAGTATTAAACTTTTTTTCTATCATTGTTTTTTTGGAAGAGCTATTTATGATGAATGAAAAAATGAAAAAAAATATATATGGTGGTGTCCTTTTTTTAAGCTACAGCGATTTGAAAAAGGTATGTCAAATTTGGATTTTTTTTCTTCAAATTTTACCCATTCAGAGTACAAGCTTCAGTAAAATATATTTCAAAACAAAACAAAAATGTTAATTTGGGTTTTCTTTATTTATTTCATGTCTATGGTGGTATGTTCACATATATAAACCAAATTTAGACAAAGCAGGCACCAGGTTTGAACAATATGGATCCTTGAATATCAAAAATATGCTTTATATAGGGCATGCTTTTATTAGATTTTTTTTATTTTATGAAAAAAAGTAAAAAAGTTTGAAAATGAAATAGTTCTAGTATTTAACTTTTTCTTATCTTCTACCAGATGAAAGCCCATACTAAGGCAGTTCAAAATATGAAAAGAAATTGAAAGGTCAGTGTTGAAAATTTTGAGTTATTAAAGTAAAAAGAGTTATCGCCCCTTACAAAATTTACAAAAAGTACCATACCTATGATATTTAGAGCTTTATAAATTTCACATTTGGTGCCTTTTTTTCTTAAATTAGTCTTTGTATGAAGAAATACTACCATAGATAGGAAATAAATAACACAAAACCAAATTATCATATTTGTTTTCATTTAAAATGGGTTTTATTGAAGAGGACTGTTTGAAACGGACAAAATAAGAGGAAGTGGGTGGGGTAAATTTTACATGGCCGTAGAGCCAACTGTTGTTCACCAAAATGTACACTTTTTCTATTTTTTCATTCATCTTAAATAGCTCTTCAATACAAAACCATCATAGAGTGTTTTCATGTACTTTGAAAAGTTCCCAAATTCATGACATTGATACACCCTTAAATGCGTCTACAGTGTTGTAGAACTCAACATTTTCCCGGGGGAGCATACCCCCGGCCCCCCCTAGAAAAGATATGCCTACACTTTAATTTCGGCCAAGCTACGCCCCTGAAGGTGGTTCCAAGTCCGGGTCTGTAGCACTTGTCTTTATATTTCAATATTGTTTATGACATAAACAAAGTACTTCAATTTTGATCGGAACTCAGACAAAATCACGGAGCTAAAGTTCGTGTCTTGTCAGAGTTACGGATGATTCACGGATGGGAATCACGGACAATATCACAGAACATTAGGAATATCTCAGCTAAAAATCCGTGTTTTGTCAGATTTACGGATGAGAATCACGGAATCACGGACACTATCACGGAAAATTAGGAATATCTCGGCTAAAAATCCGTGTTTTGTCAGATTAACGGATGATTCACGGATGAGAATCACGGACAATATCACGGAAAATTAGGTTTATCTCGGCTAAAAATCCGTGTTTTGTTAGATTTACGGATTTACCTTTGACTTTTCCATAAGAAATATGTACTGTAGTGTAATAAAGTTGCTCGTCTGGATCTAAACTGTTTGTGGGGGCCTCTGCGGCCGAGTGGTTAAAGTCACGGTGACTGACATTCACTTAGATCTTCACTGCAGTCGGCTCGAATCCCAGTCTGGACACTTGGGGTTTTTTTCATGTGAGGAAGCTGACTTGCGGAAGGTCGGTGGTTCTACCCATTTGCCGATTTTGCCTGATACAGTGTATGAAGGGCATCTAGGGTGGGTCTTCCTCTACCTGTAATTTGATTGACCTCCAAAAATGACTAAAATACTGTTAAAGCCACAAATCAATATTCAAATTTGCAAACTCAGCCTGAAAATTACACTTTGTTGGAATATTGTCTTTCTAGCAGGGCTCCAGATAAGGGGAGTATATCAAAACCTCATTTTTTTTTATTTCTGCATTAAATCCTATGGTGTCACTAGTCTACTCATTAGTAGTAACACCAAAGGGTTTGATGCTGAAACAAGAGAGAAAATGTTGGATTTGTTCAGTTTACTCCCTCTTATCTGGAGCCCTGGTCTAGTGTACTGCCGCCATGAATTAAAAAGGAATGTGTCGAGCAGTAACAGGACTTCATCCTTATATATATATGCTACATGTAAACAGTGTAGAACCAGATCAGAGGGCTCCTCAATAAGCTCTCAGATCTGGGTCTGTACTGTTTGTCATGCATTCAATGATTTCGGGGGACAAACCCCTCGAGCAGCAATTGTCAACTAATCCTTTATTAAAAACTGGAAGAATCCATTTTAAAATTCAGTATTGTAAGGGTTAACCTCAGAAGAGACTATAATTAGCCCTTCCCCCATAGAAGCACATTCTAGCGCATTCAATTTATTACCCTCTGCAGAAAATAGTTCCAAATTATACATGTCGTCATGAACATGTAGATCTACCATAAGATAATATATTTGATATATCTACGTTAATAGTAGCTTAAAGCAAGATTTACTTTCAACCTACTTTAAGTGTTCAACTGCCCTCAAAACTAGAAACAGGCTATTGGGGAAACGGTTATGGAAAAAGGTTAAACTTTATTGTAAATACCATCAGGCCTGCCATAAGTTGATTTAAAAAATCCTAAGATTTCAAATTTTTCAATTTTTCAAGCCCGATTTTCCTGATTATACCTTTAACCCATAGTCTGTTTCTTGTTTTTAAGACACGTGATGCTTAAATCAGGTTGAAAGTAAAGCAGAATGCGCCTGCAGTCGAACTTCGATATCTGGAAGTCGGTTTTATCGAACATACCCGTATTTCAAAGTTAAAAAGCGGCGTCTCATCTGGATCCAAATTGTTTGCAAAGGTAATCACTGTGGCACAAAATTATGTCCGCCGCTAGCATAGTTAAAGTTAATTAAGTTGTCACGTGTCTTCAATCCGACAAGAGGACTTATTTGAATATCACGGAAGAAAGGTTTTACTTATTCAATTACACCAAGAACTTATCTATCATACCCTCTATAGTCAGCGAACACGTGTTGTGTGTATCTGGCATTCTTTCTCATAAATGTCATATTATACCTGATATTACTCATGGCTGTGTACATGTAATAAGACCAATGTTCTGTAGTAATATACATTTACGATAATCTTTTGGCAAGAAATTGATTTGGACTATTCAATTAACTTTCCACGTAACTGGCGAAACTGTGTTTACTTTTGCAAACAATTTACCCCAGTTTTAGAGCATTCTGCATTTAGAGCAGTAGTAGACGACACTCATTGCAGACCAGAAAGCGTTCAAGGAATTTCATAGATTGCAAATTTCTTTTTACTTTCAGTTCATGGTATTACATGAAAACATGAAGGTGGTTTTCATGAAATTCTGGTCTTGTCAAATCGTATCATTTTCATTCATTTAGTTATTTGCATGTATATAGGCAATCGTACCGAGCTAAGAGAAATTAATAAAAATATAGATCGAGATCTAAGTCTATATAGATTTCTAAATGGAGAGAGTTTAGAGAAAAAAAACTTCTTTGGGGGGTTATCAAGGGCGTAGCCAGCGATACGCACTTACGCACGTGCGTAACATCAGTTTGAAAAATGAAAAATGAAAAATCAAACATGGCCAAAAATGGCATAAAACCGAAAGCTAAGGGGGGTTAGACCTTAGAGTCTAAAATGAAGATTTCAAACACACTTCAGAGCTCACCATTTCAGTTCTAATTTCCATTTTTCTTCCCGGGGGAGGACCCCCGGACCCCCTCCAGCATTGATCAATTTCAAGTTTTAGAAAACCAAGAATTTAGTAACTACAAATTAGATGGCAGTCTCAAGCCTACGGTGCTACATGTAATCTGCTACATGTACCTCTTGTGCGTCTAAACATTGAGTCAAATAGTTAGCAGAAAAAGATCTAAGTCAGAATATAATGTTATGTCTTATATAACGAACCTTTGAAGAAAATTGTATGGATCACATACACTCAGTACAAAAAGAAACGCACACTTTTATTACAATATTATCTGCATGTAGAAGGAAAGTATTTGTGAAATAATCTTTTCATTACAGTCAGTAGTTCCGTCTTGGGCTATCAATGTTGAAAATGGGAGGTTTATCATTGAATTGGATTCATCACAACCTGTACAAATCGGTGCGGTGTTTTCAACAGGCACTAGTTAACTCTTTCGCTGCCAAATTAATCGTGAGATCTTTATCCCACCACCGTTTCATTGTCGTCTGCTTCAATTTTGTTGTTTGCAAGATCGTTTCAAAGTAAGATTCAAAGTAGTATGACTTAAAGTATATCTATACGAGTGTCAAACAGTTTAGATCCTGATCAGACGCCGCGTTACGCGGCGTCTGATCGGGATCCAAACTGTTTGAAAACGCGTCTTTTGACGTCATTAAGAGTGAAAGGGTTAAAATACAGCACAGTAATTTTAAGTATATGTTTTTCTAAACTTGTGGCAGAATTAAATTGATCTTGAGATATGGTTTTAGTATCTTAAAAAAGTCTCTTAATCTGCGCCTGAGCACAATGTGCGTTTCTTTTTGTACTGAGTGTAGTTCGTATTTAGTGCCCAAAATCCCCCACCAACAATTTTTCGTAGTTCATATACATTGTGGATCGTACGTACAATGTATACCTAAATCGTCTAAAAGTCGAAAGTTCTTGGAAATATATAGGTTAGTCACATTGATCGTATTCAGTGTCCAAAATCCCTACAAACACACTTCAGAACTCACCATTTCAGTTCTTATTTCGATTTTTTCTCCCGGGGGATGACCCCCACACCCCCACTTTCATCTGTCAAGTTAAAGTTTCAGGAAATCAAGAACTTAGTTACTACAAAGTTGGCAGCCTGAAAAACTTCTACAGTGTTTCGTGTACTTCTAGTGAGTCTTTAAGTCAAATACATGTAGTTCTAGCAGTGGAAAAAATTAGTCTCAAAATAAGGTTATGTCTAATAAAACAGAGCCGTCAAAGCAATTGTATGGTTCACGTTGATCGTACTCAGTGTCCCTATTCCCTCCTAAAACACTTCAGAGCTCACCATTTCAGTTCTTATTTCCATTTTTCTCCCCGGGGGAGGACCCCCGAACCCCCACTTGCATTTTTCAAGTTCGAGTTTTGGAAACTCAGGATCTTAACAACTACAAATTTAAATCAGTATCATAAAAACACAAATACGGTGCTTCATGCACCTCTCGTGCGGCTAAAAGTCAAATTATTATAGCGGGAAAAATGTTAATCACAAAATTTATTGTTAAGTTATAACGGAGCTTTGAACACAATTGTATGTTCACATAGATCGTATTCAGTGCTCCAGATCCCTCTAAACACACTTCAGAGATTTAGCGGAGGAATAAATAATTTTCGCTAAAAGGCGCTTCTATGGTGGAAAGGGTTAAAAGTGATTGTCTCAGCTCGGTACGATTTCCTATGGTTATTTGGTCATAGTTTTAGATGCAATACACCCTTTCACTACCTTCACTGCAATGCATATTTGAAGACAGTTTGGATCCTGATCAGACACCGCGTTACTGTTTGACGCTCAATTATATATTTCTTAGGGCAAAATACCTAAAATTTAAATTTGAGAAATAAAAGCAGACAACAATTGTTTACAGCCGATGACGTCATGACAATGAAAGGTTTGAACATAGTTGTCTAAGATAATTGTAGTTTTTCCTGGACGTAGTTTTGCATTAAGAACACCATGGTTGACTTGTCTCAGAATTTAGACGTCGGCACAATAATAAGCCGATGTTGACCAGGGTCAAAGGTTATAAAGGTTTTCAGTTGAGTCTTAAGACGTTCTCAAGCCTAGGCTCAAATCTGACCAATCAAATACTTGAGAACACACTCAGACTCAGCTCAAACGCCTATAACCTTGGACCCAGACGGCAGAGCTGTACGGGAAGGGGCGAATATATTTATCATTACACGGGCATCCTCCTTTATAATAGAAACAACAAGACAGTGTCTCAGAATTAATTAAAACATAATGCAGTAAAACCTCTCTATTACAACCACCATAACGAAGACTTATTGCTTGTATAATGTTGTTGTTGTTGCTGCTAAGGTTTATAGTCCCGCATAAGATTTATCAGATGCGTCATTCCATTGTCTCAGGATTGGGACAATGGTCAGCATCATGCCTATTGTTGAATGGACTTTTTGCTTGTATAAAAACCTGGCCCAGCGCTTATAAAGCGTTTGAGCTGAGTCTGAGTGCGTTCTCTAGCATTTGATTGGTCAGATATGAGCCTAGGCTCAAATCTGACCAATCAAATACTTGAGAACGATTTTCAGACTCAGCTCAAACGCTTGTTAAGCATGGACCAGGTCACAGCTGGTGAAGGGGTTAACTCTTTACATGACACCATATCGTCTGCTTTACAGGTGTGGACTGCAGATATAAAGATGTATCTTTCTATTAAAGAATCCGAAATACAATTTTAAATAGTTTCGATCTTGATCAGAAACCTCGTCACGCGGCGTCTGATCAGGCTCCAGACTAAATTATATGGACTTGAATTTTCAAACCTATTCTAACACATTTAAGCTGAGCCACTAGTTTATTCGTCATTTACACAGGGGGTCAAAACGTCTGATCTGTATCTAAACTGTTTGTAAGGTTGACTATAGTCGCCTATGGCGCCATAAAATGGTTAATCCATTACCCTTTAGCCTGTTTCTAGTTTTGAAGACAAGTGACCACTTAAAGCAGGTTGAAAGTAAAGCAGAATGCGCCTTCGCTTTATTTTCAGCCTAGAGATTACTGATTACATATGCAAACAGTGTAGACCCTGATCAGATGTATCTTATAGGAGCCCTCTAATCAGGGTCTGCACTGTTTGATATTGTCATTCTTTTTTGTTGTCATATCAAAAATGCATTATGAGTCTGTACTAGAAGAGTCCAAAAGGATAAAGAATACCCCCAAGAAATATTTAGGGTTGAAAGAGTTTTAACTGAATAAGTCAAAAGATATGGCTTTCAGATGCCCAGTTGATTGGCGTCTGCTCTAGATAAGCTTTTGGCCAGTAGAATGTCAAGTTTGGGATGAGCAAATGCAAGATAACCTTTGTAAGTCCAAGGTCTCTGTAAAAGTCTTACACGGTATAGCCAAACTACAGCGCTCCCTCTCTACAACGACACTCAATGGGAGACAAAAAGTATGTTCGTTGTTCGGAGGGAGTCGTAATAGGGAGGGAAAATGGCTTACGTCTGAAAACAACTTGAATACAGATCAGACGCCGTGTAACGCGGCGTCTGATCTGGATTCAAGCTGTTTGTCACTCGTCATTACGTTTTTTTCTGTCAAAATGTCCATTACGTAATTTTGAGAAAAACAGCAGACGACAGTTTTAAGCAGACGACATTGCAGCCGTGAATAGGTTGGTTTGGGAAAGAGCGACAAGCGTTGTTGTAAGGAGGGGAGTACACGTATTTTGCGACCATTAGGGCCTACTTCACTTGGATACACAGTTTTAGTCAGGCAAATTACGACCGATGCATGCGCATTATGGCCGACAAAGCGGAACACTTTGTCGGACGAAATGTCAGTCTGAAGTTAGGTTTCACAGGTTAAATGACGTCACTTTAGTCGAACCAACCGGTGTTCATTTGGATCTAAAGTCACTATAGACCGGACTATCGTTCCTAGTGAAGTCGCTCTTAAATGAACGGCATGTAGCGATCATTTAACTTTAAATCATTAGATCTACATTCAATTACATTGCGTTTGCATTTCGCCTCGTAAAATAATGTGTATATACAGGAGCATGCAGAGAGTTAAGACGTCCGATTTACAAAATTTACACTGGTACAATGAATTTTTAAGTAAATTACGACAGAACTCGTATTTATTTTAAATGAAAGTATACATCGTCTATTGAAAACCTAGGGCTGCCATTATTGACTTAAAAAATCCTAAGATTTCCAAATTTGCAATTTTTCAAGTGCGTTTTACGAATCGTACCTTTTCCCCATCGCCTGTTTCTAGTTTTGTTGACACGCGGCTGCTTAAAGTACATTCTGCTTTACTTTCAATCTGCTTTAAGCTACCTTGACCTAGAAAAAAATCCGAAGATTAAGGAAAAATCCGGAGAAATGGCAGCCCTGAAAACCAGACTCTATCATCTCTAGTTTTCAAAAAAATTCAGGAATTGCAAAAAACTGTTGCAAACCTTCAATTCATGGTATTTAGATTAAATATTCTGCATATTCGCTCTCTGTGGTGTGTTTCAAACATACACAAGCACATTTACTTCAAATGATTTGAAATATGATAATTATGAGGCAAATACCATTTTTATCCCCTGCCGAAAGGCAGAGGGATACTGTTTTAGGTCTGTCCGTCCGGCTGTCCGTGCGTGCGTGCGTGCGTCACGTTTTCCGTCCGCAACTGTATCTCCGAAACCGATAAACAGATTTAGATGAAACTTGGTATACGTATTTGTCATCATAGGAGCACTGTGGGAAATCAATCTTTTTTCAGAAAATTTTAGGAATTTATGAATTATCTGCCCTTTTTGTGTTAAAAATGTCCGTCCGTGCGTCCGTCACGTTTTTCGTCCGCAACTGTATCTCCGAAACCGATAAACAGATTTGGATTAAACTTGGTATACTTATTTGTCATCATAGGAGCACGGTGGAAAATCAAACTTTTTCAGAAAATTTTAGGAATTTATGAGTTATCTGCCCTTTTTGTGTTAAAAATGCCATATTTAACAGTTTTTACACTCTAGCAACTACAGTATTCAACATATTTTGTTTATACTTGCACACAATGTCTATAAGTACAAGTTCTTGCAGGTGTGCAATTATTAAAAAAAAAAAAAGGATACTTGTGACAAGAGTTATCTGCCCTTGATGTACTTAGAAATGCTAGAAAATGCTTTATTTTGGTATTGTTTACATACTAGAGCCTATAAATATGCATGGATTTTGAAAAAACTTTCTTGAATTATGTATGACTATTAGTTTTCAAATTAATTTGATTATTGTTGAAAACGGAGAAATTAGTCATGAGTTATCTGCCCTTGATAAGTAAAAAAAAACCATATTTAACTGTTTTTACTCTCTGGCAACTACAATTATAATTGGATTTAAATGATACTTGCACACGATGTCTATAAGTAAAAGTTCTTGAAGGTGTGCAATTATTGTCAAAAAAGGATACTTGTGGCAAGAGTTATCTGCCCTTGATGTACTTTGAAATGCTAGAAAATGCTTTATTTTAATATTGTTTACATCCTAGTATCTATAAATATGCATGGATTTTGATAAAAAAAATTCTTAAACTATGTATGGCTATTAGTTTTCAAATAATTGTTATCATTTTTGAAAACTGACAAACTAGTCAACAATTATCTGCCCTTGATGAGTCAAAAAAAACATATTTAACAGTTTTTACCATCTAGAAACTACAGTCTTTAATGGGTTTTGATTTAACTTACACATGATGTATATAAATATTAGGGTTACAATTATTGTCAAAATAGGATACTTTGTGGCAAGAGTTATCTGCCCTTTATGTACTTAGTAATGCTCAACATGGCTTTATTGTTTACATGCTATTGTGTACAAATGTGAATGGATTTTGAAGAAAAAAATTAAATCATATATGGCTATTATTTATAGAATGAGTTCAATTATTATCGAAAATGTGCAAATTAGTCAAGAATACTCTGCCCTTGATGAGTTGAAAATGTGTTTACACTCTAGTAAATTCTACAGTTCTGAATTTTTTTTAATAATACTTGCACACAATTATAAGTTCTTGAAAGTGTTTAATTACTGTTGAATTTGAATCAAGAGTTACCTGCCCCTGTCATACTTAGATTTATAATGCTACAAACGGCTTTATTTTTTGTATTGTTTAGGCTTAAAATGTATAAAATTGAATGGATTTTATAAAACTTTGTAAAAAGCTTTTGAATGTTGATCTTTAAAGACATGTGATCACCATTTGCCCCTTCCTCCCACAATAAAGTTTGCCACTTTCTTCTGGACAATCGCTGCGGCAGGGGATATCAGCTCTAAGGTGCTTGTTAGTTTCTGGCTGGCCAAATTTGGGAGAATACCAGGCAATTTTACCTGCCAGAATATAGTATCTCACAAATAAAATAGAATATTCTGGCAAGTGACATTTAGGAAAATCATGATAAATTGACTAAACTGTTGTTTCTGACTTTGAAAGGTTGTGGCCAAAATATTAACGATAAAGGGTTGGCGAGTTGGAAAGCCAGACCATCTCATATATTAATAAAAGGTTCTGGCTTTCAGTAAAACGTTACTATCGGAACAAAAAATTCTGATACAGAGAGTGTCATATAGGAATGGTACTATACTATTTTGAATAATCAAAACAAACTTTGTAAGTGAATTTTATTGTGCTAGAAAGATGTATGCATAGATGTTATGATTTGGCAAGTAAAAAAGATGTTCTAAAATACACGAAAAGGAGTACAGACTAGTTTAACCCATTACCCCATAGCTTGTGTCTAGTTTTGAAAATAGGTGACCACTTAAAGCAGGTTGAAAGTAAAGCAGAATGCGCCTTATGGCGCATTCTGCTTTACTTTCAGCCTGCTTTTTAAGAAATGAACTGATTTTTTCGGCGTTCAAGCGAAATGAACGACAGAAAATTTCTGCAAATACCAAGAATCGCGCTAGCGATTCATGGTATTTGCCGATAATTTTCTGTCGTTCATTTCGCTTGAACGCCGAAAAAAATCAGTTCATTTCTTATATTTACAATATATTTGCTGTAATTTCTAACATTAAATATATCCTTTTACAACCGTTATTCGAACACAACCAAAAATCGAACACCTGAATCATTTCGCGTGACATAATATGGTTACAAATAAATTTGCATAACCGCGCGTGACATTTTGAAAGTAACACCGGTAGAAATGTCAAGAAGACAAAATCGGCAAAAAAGATCAGTAAATAAGTGAAAGGGTATTTGTTGAACTTATCTGAGTATGAATATTGCATTTACATCTAATCCCAAATTTCCCAATGCATAATTTTGCCACAAACTACATTTTCTGTCATCAAAAATGACCAGTGGTGTATCGGCTGCAAAACTTTTACATTTACCTCATTCCTAATGGTCCGGATAAATAATATTGAGGGTTCAGACCACTAAATTTGATCAAAATCTCAAACTAGGGGTCCTTATCACTTTTTTATTTCCTAATTGTGTTTCATATAAGAAGTAACAGGGAATAAACAAAATATTTGTTTATCTTACAGGTTCCAATACACTGGTTTTATTTTTTAAAAAAATAGATTCAACAACTTTAAGAAATATCTTCTTTGTTTTAGATGCATTTCACAACAAAATGGAGACCCCTTCTAATGCCCTGTCTGTAGCCATTAACAATTGATACTTTATGACTAAACTACTGTAAATTACATGTAAAGAAGTTGACTTTCACTTTTTATGAGGTTACAGACTCTTGTTTTATGTTTTGTCTGACATTTTATGAACAAACACTTACCCTGGGCTACATATAGTAAACATTTTGTGGTGTCAAGCCTGCTGTTCGAATTAGGTTGGCATCCCACTGAGAATGAGGTAAGCGGGCCACTATGCTTTGTTTACATTGATAGAGAACCGATTTTAGTTGCAATAACTTACCATCGTATTATAAGCTGAAAATAACCAGTAGATCTATATCCAGTATCTATGTAAAAAATAACTTTAATTCACATAGAAATTTTTGATTGACTCGAAGATGCTTAGGTGTTCGAATAATGGTGGTACCGGGACACATTGTGTCAGTACGCATGTAGATCTATGTTTAATCCATATTAGAGGTCGATAACACGAATAATGTGTACCCTATAAGGAACAGCCATGACCGATTTACTGAATATATTCGAAAGCAGAAAAAATGAGTTCCATTGTCAACAACTTTACAGTTTTGGCGCGAAAAATGCTGATTTATGACGTCATTAGAAGTGACGTAATTTTAAAGTAGGATAAATATTGTCATAATGAAACGAAGATATAGGCCGCTGTTTATAAGGTAGATTCTTATGTCAATTTTCTTGCAATTTATCTCATTTATAAAGAAGAATATTAGTCGGGAATCATGGTTTCCACTAGTAGGATGAGAACAAATTTTGAAAAAATCCGCCAAATGTTTGCTGCCCCAAGTTCCAAAGATTAATTCGCGAATGAAAACCGCATATGCCCCGCCTCCCCTTCGAAACTTTTCCACAAGTCCCGCCCTCTCGAAAATTGGTGTTTATATGAAATGAACACACTTTTTAGCTCACCTGAGCTAGCTCAGGGTGAGCTTTTGCAATCCTAGAATGTCCGGCGTCCGTCGTCCGCCGTGCGGCGTCAACAATTTTAGTGTTTACACTCTAGAGGCCACACTATTTATTCAATCTTTCTCAAACTTGCTCAGATGGTATATTGCCATAAGAGTTCGGATGAGTTCGATTATGGCTGAAATCTGACAATTAGGTCATGAGTTATCAACCTTTGAATTGCTGAAAATGCCATATTTATCAGTGTTTACACTCTAGAGGCCACAATATTTAACCAATCTTTCTAAAACTTGCCGAGATTGTATATCACTATATGAGTTCGGATGAGTTCAATTTTGGTTGAAATCGGACAAATAGATCAAGAGTTATCTACCTTTGAACTGCTGAAAATGCCATATTTAACGGTGTTTACATTCTAGAGTTCACAATTTTTATCCAATCTATCTCAAACTTGCCCAGATTGTATATTACCATAAGACTTCGAATGAGTTTCATTATAGTTTTAATCGGACCAATAGGTCCAGAGTTATCTACCTTTGAATTGCTGAAAATGACATATTTAGTGTTTCTTACACTCTAGAGGCCACAAATTTTATCCAATCTTTCTCAAACTTGCTCAGATTGTATATGACCATAAGAGTTCGGATTAGTGTAATTATGGTTGTAATCGGAATAATGGGTCAAGAGTTATCTACCTCTGAATTACTGAAAATGACATATTTAACAGTGTTTACCCTCTAGAGGCCACACTATTTATCCAAGCTCTTTCAAACTTACCCAGATTGTATATTACCATATAAGAGTTCGAAAAAGTGTAATTATGGTTGAAATCGGATAAATAGATCAAGAGTTATCTACCTTTGAACTGCTGAAAATGCCATATTTTACAGTGTTTACACTCTTGCAACTACATTTTTCAATGGATTTTCATTATACACAAAGTATATAGCTATACCTTCTCGAAGGAGTGTAATTATTGTTGAAATCTAATCATTGTGGCAATAGTTACCTGCCCTTGATATACTTTGAAATGCTAGAAAAAGGCTTCATTTCAGTATTGTTTAGGCTCAAGTTATCTGCCTTTGATGTTCTCTTCTATACTAGAATAGGTTGACAAACTTGAATGGATTTAGAATAAAAATGGTGAAATTCAAAGGTAAAGCTATCAGGCTTCATTACAAATGGTGAGCGATAACAGGGCCTTCAGGCCCTCTTGTTGTCAATGGAATTGAATGGGGCGATTGTAAATATAAGCTAATATCTTCCAAATTATAACAAATATTTTTTATCATTAATATTTATGACTGTATAAATTGGAACGTTTTTCTTCAGTGGGGGAATAAATTAAAGGCGTACAAATGCGTCTTTATGGGGTAATGGGTTAAGTATTT
Organism: Gari tellinella; assembly: GCA_922989275.2. Taxonomy (NCBI): domain Eukaryota; kingdom Metazoa; phylum Mollusca; class Bivalvia; order Cardiida; family Psammobiidae; genus Gari; species Gari tellinella. The sequence goes on along the minus strand of OV277857.1, from coordinate 39,053,847 downwards.
GTACTACGGCCTCCATACCTTCAAACACGCTAGTTGGTGCTGAAACAAATCAACTCTGGGTATTTAAAGATAAAACGTTGATCATGCTTGTCATATATATATTTCGTAAGAGTTAACACTATTGAAACTGTAATGTCATATTCGCTTTAAAAGTAAAATAAGTTTAATTCAGATTCCTCAAACATTACATCATATTTCCTCATACACATTACATAATTATACATGTATACTCAAGCCTTAAGTAAAAGAACTAATAATTGTAGGCATACTATCGTAGGCAGATCTTCTCTCAAACTAGAGAAAACCAGTTATCATGTAAAGACCATACCAACACAGAATTCTATTGTTTAATCCATGCTAATTTTTAAATTGACCAGTCTGTTTCACATTAATTCTTTTGCCAAATTGTTAGTATGAGCTTTTTATCATACAGATACAGTAGTCAATTAAAAATCTCATACACAGACAATTTTAATGGCAACTGAATAAGTGTGTTTCCTCATAATTACAAACTACATGTACTTCACTATGATATTATTCATGTCCTATGCATTTTGGTTTGTGGTATCTTTCTAGTGCCTTTATATAGATCATTTTCTTACGGATGAAAATCAGCAGTCATTAAATGATCTTAAAAGGCACGCCCTCATCCAGTAAAGTAAAACCTTCAGAATCTTTTTATCATACTGATTTTTATGCTCAGTAGTCATTTAAAGACTCAGTCAGTATACCTTCATACCAACAACATCATTATCAAAGCCAATGCCTTGTAATGGTCATTTGGCAAAAGATATTCATTTGCGTGTACCATGGAAATAAGGGGAGTATTTCAAAAATTAAAATCTTTATGCATTAAACCCTATGGTGTCACTGCTCATTAGAATCGTCTCAAAGAGACGATTCTAATGAGTAGTAACACCATAGGATTTGGTTCAGTATGAGTGAGAAAATGTTGAATTTGTTCAGATTACTCCTCTTATCTGGAACCCTGGTGTGTACTATCTGTTTCCCTCTGTGGACTTGATATTTATAAGAGGCACTGATGAAAAACACTGTTTTCACATTGCATAATGACATTATATCTTTAAGAAAGGAAGGTGTTAGTTCAATTCATTTCAACACAACCATGGCTCTCATGATATTGATTAGCCTTTTCCTGTTGATAACAAAATTTCCCACTTGTACAGGAGATATTTAAAAATATTGTAGCAAATGACGATCTTGCTTATGATGTGCAATATTCTCCTTTTTACAATACTTCAAATCTTATGTTAATATTTTTTGGTAAATCAAATTATTTATAAATTGTATATTTTATAGCAATATAAGGTTGATTCAGAGACATTAATGTGTTGGCATAATTAAAACATTGTCCTGTTCAGTTTATTTAATGTCAGTGTCGACTTCTGATTCCACTTTATCAGGTTCTGGTAATGGATCATTTATGCTTTCGCTGGCTGGTAAACCGTTGTATAGGACTTGGTTCTCTGTTGGAATAACTCCTTGTTTGCACAAAGTGATGATGTCTTTCTTTTTTGCACTTGCCACTGGAAGTTTTGTCTTGTACACAGGCTGTATTTCCTGCATTTTCAATTTACTTGCGAGCTTTACACAATGAAAGTATTCCGCTTCATCAAAATTAAACTTAAAGAAAAAAAAGTATTCTGGTTTATCTCATCCACTTCATGCTTGTCCAGTTGGGTTTCTTAATTTTGTCTGATTTGGAGGTATTTGAAACGTGATTTAACAGTTTATCAACAACAGTTACCCATGTGTTTGCCACAGTGTGGATTTATAAACATTTTACGTACAGATGATACTGTCTGACTCTGCTTTTCTCAGTTTCACTTAATCTGGCTGATAACTTTTTATAACCAAACTCATGTTTCCCTATATACAACGATATCGCTGGACTCTCTGCAGGACATTTAATAAATAATAAGTGTGTATCGGGAAATAAAATGTTCTAGCAATAGCATTTCTATTACTAAATACTGTTCTGATAAAAACCAGAGAATGTCATACCCAGATGATATAATCCTGGCACTCAATAATTGCTTGTAATGTTCCTAACACTTTAAAACCATAATATTGACTGGCACAATATTTGAAGGCAAAAAGTAAAACTATATGTTTTATCTGCAGATAAAACTGTCTAGCATAACAAATGCCGATTGATTTTAGATAATATGTTTGATCTCTGATCAATAACTTTTAATATACTTGGAATATAGGTCTGAAATTTTGACAGAATATGTGTTTGTCTATTCCGGGTCTAAAAATGCTAAATGATGAAAGGTTCTAGTATTAACAGTGACTCAGAACACATTTGCTTTTTAAAGTTCGACATTACCATTTTTAGTCAGCAAGAACAATATTAGATTAAATATTAATTTAAAATTTGAATATGGTACCAGAGAAGTCTTTTCACAAAACATTGATCAATGTTGTTTTATTTTAGTTTGATAGGTGTTTTTCCCTTGGGTGAATAAAACCTAGTAACATTTATGAAGAATCGTTTTCTTAACAGCTGAGGAAAAATTGAACATTAAATTCGTGTGTTTTCAGCATTGAATTTATTTTACTCGTTGGATGAAATAATATGTTTTCATCAAACTTTTTCAATAAATTCAATACTGAAAACACACTCATTCAATATCCTCTATTTATGGAAACGTAAAATAGAAGTGTTGCGCAATAAGTAGAGTTTCAATTTCTAAAAATCGAATTGTCAACTTTTAATAAATAACAACTGAACATTTACTGATTAGCAACAAGAAAATTTCCCTCGAGCATACACAGGAAATGTGGCGTTTGATCAGGGTCTGCATTGTTTATAACGATTATAGATGTTGGCACACACTGAATGTAGACCCTAATCAGACACCACATTTTCAAAACGGAGACTGAAATAGGCCTACCACACTTTTGAAATGCCCTACGGTCCGGGAAGTGTTTTCTCGCAACGCTACTCAGTTAAATATTCATACATTGCACAATAAGGATATGGCTGAATTAGTTTTACACTGCTCCCTCTCTACAACGGCATCGAATGGGAGACACATATTGTGTTCGTTGTTCGGAGGGAGTTGTTATAGAGAGGGGAATTGGCTTACATGTGCAGACAGCTTGAATCAAGATCAGACGCCGCGTCACGCGGCGTCTGATCTGGATTTAAATTGTTTGCCACTCGTCATTATAATTATTCTATCAAAATCTCCACTTATATGTAACTTTGAGAAAAAACAGCAGACGGCAATTTTAAGCAGACGATATTGCAGCAGTAAAAGCGTTAGACATAATTTACTCGTTATGGGAACAGCGGCAAGGGTCGTTGTAAAGAGGGTGTCGTTGCTGGGAGGGCCGTTGTAGAGAGGGAGCGCTGTACTAAAGGTACCAGTGGAAATTATACACGTTCGTCTTATTGTTTGTCAACGTTGTAACTGCAATATGAACTTCCGGATACGGATCATTCGGAACGTCCGCACTGCTCTTGTGTTCCGTACTTATTCGGAAGTCATCCGTTGTGATCGTCAGAGATTGCGAAATTCGCCTATTTCTGCCTAAAAATAAATGTTCAATCTGGAATGACCCTTCGTCGATGTGATAGTCATATTGATAGGACCCTATGTGTGTTTGGATTTCTTTTCGTAGTCCATGATTTGGAGAATATTTGCAGCACATGTAGATGTAATCACTGAACAAAAGTTCACATGGCGTAATAATTTCTTTGACTGGAAGTATTTTGGAAGCACTTCGGCTACTTGCAATGAAGACTACCATATTATCGGTTACTTTGGCCTGGAATGTTTCGAGCTGTCTTTTATGCAAGTCTGTTATTTTAGTGTTATTAGTGTGGCATACAAGATAGTCTTCAACTGGTATGAGCGGTGAAGGAAATGGGTCCTCGCGGTCACGTGGTATTAATGTCCACTTGGCACATCCGCACAGGAACAAACTGGCTGACAGAAACACCCATGACGTCACACTTGCTGAAGAAATACAACGATGACAATTAATTGTGGAGTCCAACGAATTATATGCTTATAACTGCTAATATTATGAAAAGAGGTTCAGCCAAAACCTGCTTTCTCATTTTACAGAGGCGTCATTTTTTAAAGTGAAAAAAGTTCGATATTATTACTAGCATCTCTTTAGGATCCAAACAATTTTACTCTCATAAAACGATGTTTCTTTATACAAAATACCTTTGCACATTACTCAATAGATACGCCTTAAAGTTCACACCTTTACTAAAGAAATAACAGCGTTCCCTCCCTACAACGGCCCATCCAACAACGACTCCCTCCTTACAACGACCCTTGTCGCTGTTCCCCAAACAAGACAATTATATCTATAGCTTTCCCGGCTGCAATATCGTGTGCTTGAAATTGTCGTCTGCTGTTTTTTCCCAAATTTACATATTGGACATTTTTATAGAAAAAATATAATGACGAGTGACAAACAGCTTGAATCCAGGTCAGACGCCGCGTTACGCGGCGTCTGATCTGGATTCAAGCTGTTTGCAAATTCCCTCCCTATAACGACTCCCTCTGAACAACGCAACTTTTTTTTGCCCTATTGGGTGTCGTTGTAGAGAGGGGGCGCTGTAGTTCCATTTGTATGCATGTCCTATAAAATGAGTTTCCTTTTTCCTATTGCAGATAGTAGCTTAGAGCAAGCTGAAAGTAAAGGAGCTTGCTGTGTTACTAACAACCTGTTCAAAGCATCCATCTGTCTTCAATACTGAAAACGGGACAGTCGCGGCCTAGTGGTATCGTCACAGTGACTTTCATCACTAAGTACCTCACCGCTGTGGGTTCGAATCCCGGTCTGGGCATTCGGACTTTTCATGTGGGGAAGCCTTTCAGCGGCCTGAGGAAGGTCGGTTGTCTCTATCCAGTTGCCGATTTGTGCCTGAAACAGTGCATTAAAGTCTTCCGGGGGGGGGGTATTAGCTGGACGTGGCGGTATGATGTTTACCCCTATAGAATTGCGACCTCATGTGTAAAAATACCATGTATTAGTTTAACAATATAAAGATGCTTTAACCCATAACCCCATAACCTGTTTCTAGTAGTTAAGATGTGTGACCTGTTAAAGCAGGTTGAAAGTAAAGCAGAATTACTTTCAGCCTGCTTTAACTTACTATCTGCTAGTATATAGAAACTATTCCTAATGGTACATATTCATGACAGTATAAGATGGAACTATTTTCTTTGATGGATGAATAAAATGAATTTGCTAAAAGTCACTTCTATAAGGGAAAGGGTTAATAGTGATATATGCTGGGCATAACATACAGTGGAGAATCTGTTATTCTTTCCCGTTTAAACGCAAACGTACGCAAACGCAAAGCACTAAAACGTAGAAAAGAACAACATTTGGACAATTCTGATAATTCTTGTTTATCTTGGTGGCAAACAGTTTGGAGCCTGATCAGACACCGGGTTACCCGGCGTCTGATCTGGCTCCAAACTGTTTGCACTGCAAATAATAGTTTTAGCGTAAACGCGTTTATTGGGAAAGAATAACAGATTCTCCACTGTACACCATAACAAACAATCTTGCTCTCTTATATTGAGCCTAGAATTATAAATAATTAGTTTTCATTGAAATACATAAAAACACGGCTCGAATTTTCTCACAAAAAAGGACACTATTTATTTAATATATATACACTGATTTCGATCTATGATATGTTGTAAAAATGTATTTAGCAATAAAGTCATTTAGTATATGCAATAGTTAATTCGGGAGTATATAAAATGACCTTATGTTTGTTAATATAAAGTGTGCTATTTTTAGCCTTGACATTTATTATAACTTAAAATCATATCACTAATGTTTTGTAAGATGTATCTTAATGCCTTTCGATAATTGACAGAATAAATACAACGGTCTAAACCTACAGTTGAAACAAACGCTGACGACATTTTTAAATAATAATAATAATAAAGACTTTATTTCAAGAGGGTAACACAATTAGAACACACACGCAACTAATCTCCCTTGTGGTCCTCGAAAAGCATGCAATGCGGCTATGCATGGGGTCTGAACTACTTGAGTTTTCAAGACACGTACTAAATAAGCACGTAAGTCGTCATCTTTAAATGGTCATTTGATGTGTAGAAAAAAATATTAATCAATAAACTTCAAACACGAAGCCAACTATATAAATATCAAAATCATCTTAGAAATCAGATCAATGTACTTGAATAAAATTAACGTAATCCTTTCATCTGTCATATAAAAGATTTGCATTTTACTAGGGAGATTAGATTATAATATTTCAGAGCTACTGATTTTACTGAACATGAATCGTAGCTTTACTAAATACATGTTTTTTCTACATGTAGCGATGGGTTTTGTCTGTTATAGATGCTAGATCCACATGTATTTTTAAAACTATCACCGCTCTAAATGGTACCCCTGTTTAAAGCCATGCATGGCGAGTATAATTTTCAATAAGTGTTGCCAGTGTGTGCAATATCGTCTAGAAGGATTTTCAAAAACAGAACAAACCTATATATCTGTAATGATGTGACTGTTTATTGAATCCTCTTGTTAAATGTCACCGATACTCTCGGGCTATCTCCTCCAGACCTAAACAAATTAACGCCGCCTGTGTGACAGCGAATATCTTTTCAAATATATAAACATTAATGCAAATTATGCTGTCTAATTCAGAACTTTAATGTTTTAATTTATTTTTACAATTAACCGGCTACCATTTTTTCTAACCGATAATCGGACATTCTAACGGTTAACCCATTACCCGTTGGCATCCCTACTTTTTACATAGATTTATGTTTGTATTAGTCTTGTTTGGAATGCGAGAACGCCCTAAGGACGCACCGAGACCATCTAGACATAACAAAGCCCCGGGCAGAATGTTCCGGACCAACCTAGTAAGAGTGTACACAATTTGACTTGCGACAAATAGACTAGTCCTAGCCCAGAAGGGCTCCCTTAACAAAACCTGCAGACAATCTTGATTCTCCTGCGGCATAATGTCACCCACTTCTTAAAGGTGTAAGTCTGTAATACATATCAGTTAAGGAGATACATGTAACAAAAACATGAATGGAAGTTCACATGTCCAAAGTATACCTTCGTAAATACAATGTATATAACATGAGAAATAGTTTCTATATCCTAGCAGATGCTATCTTAAATCAGACTGAAAGTAAAGCAGAGTGTGCCTTAATTCTGCTTTACCCTAACTTGCTTTGAGTGGTCACATATTTTCAAAACTAGAAATAGGCTATGGGGTAATGGGTTAAGACCAAGCTTGGAAATGTATTGGCCGGGGTGTTGTTGTTCAGTCGCTTTTACTTCAAATAGAAAAACGGTTTCCAGTCAATAACTCCCAATTTTGATAAAACTTTGTGTTTAAAGGGTTAACAGGTTATTGTCAATGTCACTTTCTGAAAATAGAAAAACGGTTTCCAGTCAATACCTTCAGATTAGATATCCAAATTTTGACCAAACTTGGTACACGAAGACAAATGAAAATATTGGTATCTAGGCGTCATTGGATCAAAGCCATTGAACAGACAACGGTTCCGGTCAATAACTTCAGATTAGATAGGTTAATTTTGTTACCCTTAAGAAGTGGCTTCGATTATATAATTGTATATGTGGGTCACCTGTTGTTTAAAATAGAAACAAATGTTTTTTGGACAATAACTTCAGATTGCATGAGCAGACCAGTTATGACCTAGTTATGATCTAGCTTGAGATTAATTAGTTGACGCGTTTCTTGTTACTCAAAATCAATCAAGTGTCTAGGTAAATGACTTAAGTCAATTTACTTATACACATGTAATTTAAATTTGAGAAATTAACCCTTTCACTCTCATTGACGCCTTAAAGCGCGTTTGCAAATAGTTTGGGTCCTGATCAGATGCCGCGTAACGCGGCATCTGACCAGGGCCCAAACTGTTTGACACTCTTATCGATAGTTATTAAGCCATACAACCTTAAATCTAACTTTGAAACGTATCATGCAGACAACAATACTGAAGCAGGCGACAATAAAGCGGTGAAGCGGTAAAAATCTCCCGAATAAATTTGATCATGGAAGGGTTATGGCAGTTGACGTCATGGCTGTGAAGCAGTTAACCCCTTCACTGCCTTGACGTCATAAATTTTAAACAATTGTCGTCTTCTTATATTTTTTTAATTTTAATTTTTTGCTATTATGACTGAAGAAATATTGAAATGAGTGTCAAACAGTTTGGATCCTGGTCAGATGCCGCGTGACGCGGCGTCTGATCAGGATCCAAACTTTTTGCAAAAGAAAAGTGTGCTCGGGGTAAGGCAGTGAAGGGGTTAAGAAAATAGGTCTACACTATTTTTGTGTGGAAAAACAACTTACCTTTAGAGAATTTGGACACATTAATCCGTGTTTTGACGAATAGTAGGTACAGGACTAAGGTAGTCTCCTGCATGCTCTCTGTTCTGTGTGAGTGTCCTAAAGAAGTAATTTATTGAGCATTACTTGTACAGTGACGCCTCACTACTTCGGTAACCGTTATAAAAAAACGAGGTGTTACTATTTTTACGGTAGGTGACTGCTTAAAGCGGGATTAAGCTTAATAAAAAAGGTTTTTAACGGAACTGTCTGCTTTACTTTCATCCTGTTAAAGCAGGATGAAAGTAAAGTAGAAGGCTCCGTTAGAATTTTTTTTTCTAAAACAATTTTCTTGCACATGTCCTATAATTACTAAACGCCACCAATTGGTATTTAATGTAGCCGTAAACGCTCGGGTTTACAGACAAATCTATAGAATGGTTCGGTGTTTAAGACAGCTGGCTGCTTAAAACAGGATGAAATCTTATTGGAACAGAATGACAAAAAACCGAACACTCCTACAGGAGCGTTTTTTGCTTGTCTTTCATGCTCTTGAAAGCTGTTACCTGTCTTAAACACCATCAGTGTAACTGCTATAGAGAAGTGGCAATAAGCGAGCCTTCAGTGTACATGTAATAAGCACAGCCATCAGCTCCCTGGCGAATGTGACATAGTGTGGTTGGCACAGTAGATATATAGATAAGACATTTCCAACCCCTTTCACTGCAGATTATAATTTGCCATTTCTCCGGGCTTTTATTCTAGCAGATGTTAGCTTATAGCAGGCTGAAAGTTAAGCAGAATCGCGCTTGAAAATAGACAAATTGGAAATAAGTTGTCGGATGGTTTTGGATTTGTCCGTTTTAGCTCAAGGTGAGTTATTGTGACACCGATATGTCCGTCCGTCAAACGACTTCTCTCAAACCAATAGTCCAAGTGTAACCAAACTTCACCAGAGGCATCAGTAGGTTGGGGGGATGAAAAGTTGTATAAATGTTGTGGGTTGGGTAATTTGTTTGGTTGCCATGACGCTCAAGCTGCCATATTTTAGCCCAATCTTCTTGAAACTTGCTTAGAATGGTTATCTTGACAAAGGCTAGACACTGTGTGAATAAGGTTTATACATAAAATTAAAAAGTAGGCCATTAAGTCAAAACATAGAAATAACTTCTAAATTCCACTGTAGGGACATAATTTTAGCCATCATTTCACACAACTTGCTTAGAACTATCACCTTGATAAAATATAGGCAATGTAGTGAATGACTTGTGTCAAGTCAAAAAGTAGGTCATTAAGTCAAAGCCTAGAAAATGCTTCTGAACGCTCTAATTCATATGGAGAACACACAGGTCACTGCCTTAATTCTAGCTTTGAAACGACATTGCAGACAGTATTATAATATTGACGCAGACGAAAATTTGGCGGTAAAGGGGTTAAAAACCTCACGATAAATTTGATCATGAAAGGGAGAAATAGTGTTGATACTGATCAGACACCGTGATTCTGAGAACAGCCCTTCTACTCTCAATAACGCCATAAAGCACATTTGCAAACCGTTTTGATTCTGATCAGACGCCGCGTAACGGGGCGTTTGATCAGGATCAAAACATGTTTGCCACTTGTTTTGAAATAACGTCAGTTATACTGCCTTAATTCTAGCTTTGAAACGACATTGCAGACAGTAATATTGACGCAGACGAAAATTTGGCGGTAAAGGGGTTAAAAACCTCACGATAAATTTGATCATGAAAGGGAGAAATAGTGTGGATACTGATCAGACACCGTGATTCTGAGAATAGCCCTTCCACTCTCAATAACGCCATAAAGCACATTTGCAAACAGTTTTGGTCCTGACCAGACGCCGCGTAACGCGGCGTTTGATCAGGATCAAAACTGTTTGCCACTTGTTTTGATATAACGTCCACTCAATAACGCCATAAGGCACATTTGCAAATAGTTTTGATCCTGATCAGACGCTGCGTAACGCGGCATATGATCAGGATCAAAACTGTTTGCCACTTGATTTTGAAATAACGTCAGTTATACTGCCTTAATTCTAACTTTGAAATGACATTGCAGACAGTAATATTGACGCAGGCGAAAATTTGGCGGTAAAGGGGTTAAAAACCTCACGATAAATTTGATCATGAAAGGGAGAAATAGTGTGGATACTGATCAGACACCGTGATTCTGAGAACAGCCCTTCTACTCTCAATAACGCCATAAAGCAAATGTGCAAACCGTTTTGATTCTGATCAGACGCCGCGTAACGGGGCGTTTGATCAGGATCAAAACATGTTTGCCACTTGTTTTGAAATAACGTCAGTTATACTGCCTTAATTCTAGCTTTGAAACGACATTGCAGACAGTAATATTGACGCAGACGAAAATTTGGCGGTAAAGGGGTTAAAAACCTCACGATAAATTTGATCATGAAAGGGAGAAATAGTGTGGATACTGATCAGACACCGTGATTCTGAGAACAGCCCTTCTACTCTCAATAACGCCATAAAGCAAATTTGCAAACCGTTTTGATTCTGATCAGACGCCGCGTAACGGGGCGTTTGATCAGGATCAAAACATGTTTGCCACTTGTTTTGAAATAACGTCAGTTATACTGCCTTAATTCTAGCTTTGAAACGACATTGCAGACAGTAATATTGACGCAGACGAAAATTTGGCGGTAAAGGGGTTAAAAACCTCACGATAAATTTGATCATGAAAGGGAGAAATAGTGTGGATACTGATCAGACACCGTGATTCTGAGAATAGCCCTTCCACTCTCAATAACGCCATAAAGCACATTTGCAAACAGTTTTGGTCCTGACCAGACGCCGCGTAACGCGGCGTTTGATCAGGATCAAAACTGTTTGACACTTGTTTTGATATAACGTCCACTCAATAACGCCATAAGGCACATTTGCAAATAGTTTTGATCCTGATCAGACGCTGCGTAACGCGGCATATGATCAGGATCAAAACTGTTTGCCACTTGATTTTGAAATAACGTCAGTTATACTGCCTTAATTCTAACTTTGAAATGACATTGCAGACAGTAATATTGACGCAGGCGAAAATTTGGCGGTAAAGGGGTTAAAAACCTCACCATAAATTTGATCATGAAAGGGAGAAATAGTGTGGATGCTGATCAGTTACCGTGATTCTGAGAACAGCCCTTCTACTCTCAATAACGCCATAAAGCAAATTTGCAAACCGCTTTGATGCTGATCAGACGCCGCGTACCGGGGCGTTTGATCAGGATCAAAACATGTTTGGCACTGGTTTTGAAATAACGTCAGTTATACTGCCTTAATTCTAGCTTTGAAACGACATTGCAGACAGTTATATTGACGCAGACGAAAATTTGGCGGAGGAGTTAAAAACCTCACGATAAATTTGATCATGAAAGGGAGAAATAGTGTGGATACTGATCAGACACCTAGATTCTGAGAACAGCCCTTCTACTCTCAATAACGCCATAAAGCACATTTGCAAACCGTTTTTATGCTGATCAGACGCCGCGAAACGGGGCGTTTGATCAGGATCAAAACATGTTTGCCACTTGTTTTGAAATAACGTCAGTTACACTGCCTTAATTCTAGCTTTGAAACGACTTTGCAGACAGTAATATTGACGCAGACGAAAATTTGGCGGTAAAGGGGTTAAAAACCTCACGATAAATTTGATCATGAAAGGGAGAAATAGTGTTGATACTGATCAGACACCGTGATTCTGAGAATAGCCCTTCCACTCTCAATAACGCCATAAAGCACATTTGCAAACAGTTTTGATTCTGATCAGACGCCGCGTAACGGGGCGTTTGATCAGGATCAAAACTGTTTGCCACTTGTTGATATAACGTCCACTCAATAACGCCATAAGGCACATTTGCAAATAGTTTTGATTCTGATCAGACGCCGCGTAACGGGGCATATGATCAGGATCAAAACTGTTTGCCACTTGATTTTGAAATAACGTCAGTTATACTGCCTTAATTCTAACTTTGAAATGACATTGCAGACAGTAATATTGACGCAGGCGAAAATTTGGCGGTAAAGGGGTTAAAAACCTCACGATAAATTTGATCATGAAAGGGAGAAATAGTGTGGATACTGATCAGACACCGTGATTCTGAGAATAGCCCTTCCACTCTCAATAACGCCATAAAGCACATTTGCAAACAGTTTTGGTCCTGACCAGACGCCGCGTAACGCGGCGTTTGATCAGGATCAAAACTGTTTGCCACTCTCAATAACGCCATAAAGCACATTTGCAAACCGTTGTGATTCTGATCAGACGCCGCCTAGCTTTGAAACGACATTGCAGACAGTTATATTGACGCAGACGAAAATTTGGCGGAGGAGTTAAAAACCTCACTGTCAACTGGTAATGTGTATGTATTAGGCACAGTTCGTGTCAGACACTGTTAATGTCTTTTCAATATGCACTATTTTACTACTAAACTGAGTATGATCAGGATCCAAACTGTTTGCTTTAAGTCATACTACACTAAATCTTACTTTGAAATGACTATGGAACATTTCACAATAAATTTGGCTGTACAATAATTAAAAACCTACTGGTGAAATGACAAACAGTGCAGACCATGATCAAAGGGCAAATGAAATATTCATAAGGGTAGAACATGTAAATAAGACAGTAATATTTAGTTTATTTCAGTTTTTATTACAATGATTAAAACAATTACAAATTAATACATGTGTGGATAAAGAGACTTTCATTTGAGGGGGTTGTATTAACATTTCAACTGCAAACAGTTTTGATCCAGATCAGCTACATGACATCTGATCAAGATCAAAACTGTAAGACATTGATTTTCAAGAAATTGCCATGGCTTTTTTCACCACCGTGTAACAATTACAGCATTTCCTTGGATCTACGCATTAGTAAAAGTATCAATAGTGTAAGAACTTAGAAACAACTAAGTTATACTCCATGATAAAATTACCCCATAAATAACTAAAAGCAGACTGAAGGTAAAGGAGAACACGACTTAATGCCCATGCTGTTTTACTTTCAACGTGCGTTAAGTTGTCACCTTAGAAACGGGATAGGTTTTGCTGACGACATTTACAGAGGTCTAAATGGTTTATATTCCATGAAGGTGATATAAAACAGGTGGTACAGTGCAAGAAATAGATTCACATAACATACGGTACTGAATATTGACAAGCCTAAAATCTACAGAGCAAAGATAATTAGACAGTGTAGATAAATTCTATGCATATCCACCAGCGCTTAAAATTTGGAAAATACCAGTTTCTTTATTATGCTATGTGGTCACATGTTATTATGTCAAGTGGTATTCTAAAACTCTTTCAACAGAATCCTGAGTGAAAAAGACTAGATTTTTAAAGGTTGTTTTCAACGTAACTAGGATGTGACGTCACTGATGTCATCTATATAATATTTTACTATTGTGATCTGGTCCCGAGGTTATAAAACTTTAAATGAACTCTGTGCTCAAAACTCAGAATTTTTCTGAGCTCTTAACTCTTCAGCAAACATTTTGTATATAGCTATTAGTTGCATATCATAATAATACTGTAAAAATATATCCACATCAAGTTATTTAAATCAGTTCAAGCAGGTTTTGTAAAAACTAGAGCATGTTATCAAAACTGAGTTTTGAGCACAGAGTTCATTTTAAGTTTTATAACCTCGGGCCAGGATAAATAGAATATTTGGTTCCTATCTTTGAATGAGAAATGTTATCTGGCTCACCTGATATATTCATCCGCCTTGCCAGATAACATTTCTCATCCAAAGTTAGTCACCAAATATTCTCTATATATCAAACACAAATATTGATCAGCATTCAAAGTTTCAACGAATATATTTATATATACGTGTATATTGATATGAATGTACATACATACTGTACACATGAGGTTGTGACTTTCTTAAATAACAATATAACAATATATATATATATAGATATTGTGTATATGAAATTGATATGAAGATGAGTGTATATAAATATGTGATTGTAATATTCTTGAATAAAATTTAAAAAAAAAAAAAAAATTAAAAAAAAAAAATTAAAAAAAAAAATAAAAAAAATTAAGAGCATTTCGTTACAGTTGAATGATCAAATACATGAACTATTTTCAAAACATTCAACTATATCCAGATCAAACCACGTGGAGGTAGCTCTTATATGACCCATAGTGTAAAAGGCAACCAAAACGTTAATTAAACAAGTTTACTAGAGTTAGTTTTAGAAGGATTTTACTGCAGTGCTCGAACAGTCAGCAATAGATGCACAGACATGCTTGCTCACAGGCGCTTTATAACCATAATTGTGCTGGAGTGTCATTCCTATGTGGTTTGTGTATTTTACTTTTGAGAAAATAGTGTTTGCAAAGAAAGTTAATTACTTCTCATTCAGACTAACTAATAAGCTGACTACTACCTTGTTTGATGTAAACATCCTTTAATACATATACTTAATTTTAATTTAATTTACTTCATTACAGTAACATGTGGTTTGTGTATTTTACTTTTGAGAAAATAGTGTTTGCAAAGAAAGTTAATTACTTCTCATTCAGACTAACTAATAAGCTGACTACCACCTTGTTTCATGTAAACATCCTTTAATACATATACTTAATTTTAATTTAATTTACTTCATTACAGTTACATGTGGTTTGTGTATTTTACTTTTGAGAAAATAGTGTTTGCAAAGAAAGTTAATTACTTCTCATTCAGACTAACTAATAAGCTGACTACCACCTTGTTTCATGTAAACATCCTTTAATACATATACTTAATTTTAATTTAATTTACTTCATTACAGTTACATGTGGTTTGTGTATTTTACTTTTGAGAAAATAGTGTTTGCAAAGAAAGTTAATTACTTCTCATTCAGACTAACTAATTAGCTAACTACTACCTTGTTTCATGTAAACATCCTTTAATACATATACTTAATTTAAATTTAATTTACTTCATTTAATTTAATTCATTAGGTACATTTTATATTAAATTTTTAGTCAGTGGACTAATCTTTATGCAATACTCCTCTTGGATTGTGCAGAAGTGGCTTCCTCTAACTGTCATAATGTAATTTTCTTTTTATTATTAATTAAAGTGACACTGACGATCAATGCAGGGTAAAAACTGCACTGTATCTATAGGCTGGTCAAGGGAGATAAGATATGAATTACTTAAATGTAGTTGGGCATGAGTTGTCTCCCATTGACCAAGGTATGTATGCAAATCACCAATGTATGTATGTATCACCAATACTAAACTAATAACTAATAAATAATAAAAGTGCCCAACATTAAAGTCATTGCTGGCTGATATTCTTCATAGTGGACAAACTGATAATGAAAAAAGTGCCAAATTTAAGAACACTTTAGGTTAACGTATGTATGCATATCTTCTCCTAGGATTTGGCCTACTGACCAGTTTTTATTGTAAATGACCAATATGCTCATGTGCTTTCTGCAGTACTTTTGTTCTACATTAAACTGAAAGCTCCAGCTTGCAGTAAAACCGGCAGTTATGCCATATTTTAAGAAACTTAAAGAAAGCAAGACATTTTGAAAAAAATTGGTTTGCCTTTTACTCTATAATGCTGTGTATGATGTATACTCAGCATTTAAGAAAATAGGTGGATGACAGCTACACCAGGACTTTAGCCCGCTGCTGTTTATCATTGTGCTCGAGGCTCCGCACTGGATGCCCCTTTTACTCTATAATGCTGTGTATGATGTATACTCAGCATTTAAGAAAATAGGTGGATGACAGCTACACCAGGACTTTAGCCCGCTGCTGTTTATCATTGTGCTCGAGGCTCCGCACTGGATGCCCCTTTTACTCTATAATGCTGTGTATGATGTATACTCAGCATTTAAGAAAATAGGTGGATGACAGCTACACCAGGACTTTAGCCCGCTGCTGTTTATCATTGTGCTCGAGGCTCCGCACTGGATGCCCCTGGGAACTTTTATATGCCGACCACGTTGCCCTTCATTGTCGAACCCGACGAAGGGAGAGGAGTTTTACTGCATTTAGTTTTACGAATAATTGCACAGACAAGATTTCAATAATATTTACATTGTAAGTTTGGACACATTGGAAATGGCAGTAATTCACGTGTTCATTCCTATGTGGTTTGCAAAGCACAACATTTAAGACGCGTGTCTTTCGCAAAGTCTAAAATTATGCCGAACTTTTTAGAAGGTCAGACACCCATCTCTTAAAAAAATTGAACCTAAGATGAATAATCCTACAGTAAATGCAATTCTAACTCTATTATTGATGGGTAGCTGACGTTTCTTCAAAGTCGACCTGGAAATATAAACAAACAATTAACAATTAAAATTAATAAACAAAGAGGTACTTAGCTTTCTGCATTACTTTTGTTCTACATTAAACTGAAACACGAATGAAGAACGTTCTTCATTCGTGACGGAAAGCCCCTGCTTGCAGTAAAACCGATGAAGATGGAGCCTGTTGGAACGGTCGTGACAACTGGAGATGATGTATAAAGACCGCCAGACAACGTCGAACTCAACGAGATGAAGATGGAGCCTGTTGAACGGTCGTGACAACTGGAGACCGCCAGACACCGTCGAACTCAACGAAGGGAGAGGAGTTTTACTGCATTTAGTTTTATGAATAATTGCACAGACAAGATTTCAACAATATTTACATTGTAAGTTTGGACACATTGGAAATGACAGTAATTCACGTGTTCATTCCTATGTGGTTTGCAAAGCACAACATTTAAGACGCGTGTCTTTCGCAAAGTCTAAAATTATGCCGAACTTTTTAGAAGGTCAGACACCCATCTCTTAAAAAAATTGAACCTAAGATGAATAATCCTACAGTAAATGCAATTCTAACTCTATTATTGATGGGTAGCTGACGTTTCTTCAAAGTCGACCTGGAAATATAAACAAACAATTAACAATTAAAATTAATAAACAAAGAGGTACTTAGCTTTCTGCATTACTTTTGTTCTACATTAAACTGAAACACGAATGAAGAACGTTCTTCATTCGTGACGGAAAGCCCCTGCTTGCAGTAAAACCGATGAAGATGGAGCCTGTTGGAACGGTCGTGACAACTGGAGATGATGTATAAAGACCGCCAGACAACGTCGAACTCAACGAGATGAAGATGGAGCCTGTTGAACGGTCGTGACAACTGGAGACCGCCAGACACCGTCGAACTCAACGAAGGGAGAGGAGTTTTACTGCATTTAGTTTTATGAATAATTGCACAGACAAGATTTCAACAATATTTACATTGTAAGTTTGGACACATTCGAAATGACAGTAATTCACGTGTTCATTCCTATGTGGTTTGCATAGCACAACATTTAAGACGCGTGTCTTTCGCAAAGTCTAAAATTATGCCGAACTTTTTAGAAGGTCAGACACCCATCTCTTAAAAAAATTGAACCTAAGATGAATAATCCTACAGTAAATGCAATTCTAACTCTATTATTGATGGGTAGCTGACGTTTCTTCAAAGTCGACCTGGAAATATAAACAAACAATTAACAATTAAAATTAATAAACAAAGAGGTACTTAGCTTTCTGCATTACTTTTGTTCTACATTAAACTGAAACACGAATGAAGAACGTTCTTCATTCGTGACGGAAAGCCCCTGCTTGCAGTAAAACCGATGAAGATGGAGCCTGTTGGAACGGTCGTGACAACTGGAGATGATGTATAAAGACCGCCAGACAACGTCGAACTCAACGAGATGAAGATGGAGCCTGTTGAACGGTCGTGACAACTGGAGACCGCCAGACACCGTCGAACTCAACGAAGGGAGAGGAGTTTTACTGCATTTAGTTTTATGAATAATTGCACAGACAAGATTTCAACAATATTTACATTGTAAGTTTGGACACATTCGAAATGACAGTAATTCACGTGTTCATTCCTATGTGGTTTGCAAAGCACAACATTTAAGACGCGTGTCTTTCGCAAAGTCTAAAATTATGCCGAACTTTTTAGAAGGTCAGACACCCATCTCTTAAAAAAATTGAACCTAAGATGAATAATCCTACAGTAAATGCAATTCTAACTCTATTATTGATGGGTAGCTGACGTTTCTTCAAAGTCGACCTGGAAATATAAACAAACAATTAACAATTAAAATTAATAAACAAAGAGGTACTTAGCTTTCTGCATTACTTTTGTTCTACATTAAACTGAAACACGAATGAAGAACGTTCTTCATTCGTGACGGAAAGCCCCTGCTTGCAGTAAAACCGATGAAGATGGAGCCTGTTGGAACGGTCGTGACAACTGGAGATGATGTATAAAGACCGCCAGACAACGTCGAACTCAACGAGATGAAGATGGAGCCTGTTGAACGGTCGTGACAACTGGAGACCGCCAGACACCGTCGAACTCAACGAAGGGAGAGGAGTTTTACTGCATTTAGTTTTATGAATAATTGCACAGACAAGATTTCAACAATATTTACATTGTAAGTTTGGACACATTCGAAATGACAGTAATTCACGTGTTCATTCCTATGTGGTTTGCAAAGCACAACATTTAAGACGCGTGTCTTTCGCAAAGTCTAAAATTATGCCGAACTTTTTAGAAGGTCAGACACCCATCTCTTAAAAAAATTGAACCTAAGATGAATAATCCTACAGTAAATGCAATTCTAACTCTATTATTGATGGGTAGCTGACGTTTCTTCAAAGTCGACCTGGAAATATAAACAAACAATTAACAATTAAAATTAATAAACAAAGAGGTACTTAGCTTTCTGCATTACTTTTGTTCTACATTAAACTGAAACACGAATGAAGAACGTTCTTCATTCGTGACGGAAAGCCCCTGCTTGCAGTAAAACCGATGAAGATGGAGCCTGTTGGAACGGTCGTGACAACTGGAGATGATGTATAAAGACCGCCAGACAACGTCGAACTCAACGAGATGAAGATGGAGCCTGTTGAACGGTCGTGACAACTGGAGACCGCCAGACACCGTCGAACTCAACGAAGGGAGAGGAGTTTTACTGCATTTAGTTTTATGAATAATTGCACAGACAAGATTTCAACAATATTTACATTGTAAGTTTGGACACATTCGAAATGACAGTAATTCACGTGTTCATTCCTATGTGGTTTGCAAAGCACAACATTTAAGACGCGTGTCTTTCGCAAAGTCTAAAATTATGCCGAACTTTTTAGAAGGTCAGACACCCATCTCTTAAAAAAATTGAACCTAAGATGAATAATCCTACAGTAAATGCAATTCTAACTCTATTATTGATGGGTAGCTGACGTTTCTTCAAAGTCGACCTGGAAATATAAACAAACAATTAACAATTAAAATTAATAAACAAAGAGGTACTTAGCTTTCTGCATTACTTTTGTTCTACATTAAACTGAAACACGAATGAAGAACGTTCTTCATTCGTGACGGAAAGCCCCTGCTTGCAGTAAAACCGATGAAGATGGAGCCTGTTGGAACGGTCGTGACAACTGGAGATGATGTATAAAGACCGCCAGACAACGTCGAACTCAACGAGATGAAGATGGAGCCTGTTGAACGGTCGTGACAACTGGAGACCGCCAGACACCGTCGAACTCAACGAAGGGAGAGGAGTTTTACTGCATTTAGTTTTATGAATAATTGCACAGACAAGATTTCAACAATATTTACATTGTAAGTTTGGACACATTCGAAATGACAGTAATTCACGTGTTCATTCCTATGTGGTTTGCAAAGCACAACATTTAAGACGCGTGTCTTTCGCAAAGTCTAAAATTATGCCGAACTTTTTAGAAGGTCAGACACCCATCTCTTAAAAAAATTGAACCTAAGATGAATAATCCTACAGTAAATGCAATTCTAACTCTATTATTGATGGGTAGCTGACGTTTCTTCAAAGTCGACCTGGAAATATAAACAAACAATTAACAATTAAAATTAATAAACAAAGAGGTACTTAGCTTTCTGCATTACTTTTGTTCTACATTAAACTGAAACACGAATGAAGAACGTTCTTCATTCGTGACGGAAAGCCCCTGCTTGCAGTAAAACCGATGAAGATAGGCAGACAGTGTCGAAACCCGACGAAGATTGAGAAGTTTTACTGCAGTTGGTCGAACTAGAAGTGTGGTTGATTTGATTGATTTTTTAGACTCGGTCAAAAAAAAATACGAATAACTACACAGACAAGATTTCAAAAATAATTACATTGTAAGTTTGGACACATTGGAAATCACAGTAATTCACGTGTTCATTCCTATGTGGTTTGCAAAGCATAGCATTTAAGATGCGTGTGTTTCGCAAAGTCTAAAATCATGCCGAAATTTTTAAAAATTGACAGGGAATTAATTAAAATTAATAAACAAAGAGGTACTTAGATTTCTGTATTACTCTTATTCTACATTAAACTGAAACACAAATGAAGAACGTTCTTCATTCGTGGCTGAAAGCCCGAGCCTGCAGTAAAACCGGAAGTTTAACGTCGTACCGCGGACGGGATTTGATCCAGATCAGCTACATGACTCAACGAGATGAAGATGGAGCCTGTTGAACGGTCGTGACAACTGGAGATGATGTATTAAGACCGCCAGACAACGTCGAACTCAACAAGATGGAGCCTGTTGAACGGTCGTGACAACTGGAGATGATGTATAAAGACCGCCAGACAACGTCGAACTCAACGAGATGAAGATGGAGCCTGTTGAACGGTCGTGACAACTGGAGACCGCCAGACACCGTCGAACTCAACGAAGGGAGAGGAGTTTTACTGCATTTAGTTTTATGAATAATTGCACAGACAAGATTTCAACAATATTTACATTGTAAGTTTGGACACATTGGAAATCACAGTAATTCACGTGTTCATTCCTATGTGGTTTGCAAAGCCAAACATTTAAGATGCGTGTCTTTCGCAAAGTCTAATATTATGCCGAACTTTTTAGAAGGTCAGACACCCATCTCTTAAAAAAATTGAACCTAAGATGAATAATCCTACAGTAAATGCAATTCTAACTCTATTATTGATGGGTAGCTGACACTTCTTTCAAAGTCGACCTGGAAATATAAACAAACAATTAAAATTAATAAACAAAGAGGTACTTAGCTTTCTGCATTACTTTTGTTCTACATTAAACTGAAACACGAATGAAGAACGTTCTTCATTCGTGACGGAAAGCCCCTGCTTGCAGTAAAACCGATGAAGATAGGCAGACAGTGTCGAAACCCGACGAAGATTGAGAAGTTTTACTGCAGTTGGTCGAACTAGAAGCGTGGTTGATTTGATTGATTTTTTAGACTCGGTCAAAAAAAAATACGAATAACTACACAGACAAGATTTCAACAATAATTACATTGTAAGTTTGGACACATTGGAAATCACAGTAATTCACGTGTTCATTCCTATGTGGTTTGCAAAGCATAGCATTTAAGATGCGTGTGTTTCGCAAAGTCTAAAATCATGCCGAACTTTTTAAAAATTGACAGGGAATTAATTAAAATTAATAAACAAAGAGGTACTTAGATTTCTGTATTACTCTTATTCTACATTAAACTGAAACACAAATGAAGAACGTTCTTCATTCGTGGCTGAAAGCCCGAGCCTGCAGTAAAACCGGAAGTTTAACGTCGTACCGCGGACGGTTTGTTCCCGCTCTCCACCACGGATATAACACAAGTATTTAAAGTTTCAAGTTAATACCTTTGACAGTTATTAAGATATTTAAATTTACAAGTTTAATGTAAATAAAACAAGGGCAATAAATCTGGAATGGCACATCCCCGGTCACCTTTCTTGTTTGAATGAGTTGTCCTTTTGATATAACACAAGTATTTAAAGTTTCAAGTTAATACCTTTGACAGTTATTAAGATATTTAAATTTACAAGTTTAATGTAAATAAATCAAGGGCAATAACTTTGAAATGACAAATCCCAGGGTTACCTGCCTTGTTGTAATTAATTGCCCTTTTGATACTGAATAACTATTCTAAGTTTCAAGTTAATATCTTTCATAGTTATTTAGATATGTTAATTTACAATTTTTAAGTAAATAAAACAAGGGCAATAACTCTAAAATGACAAATCCCAGGGTTACCTGCCTTGTTGTTATGAGTTGTCCTTTGATACTGAACAACTTTACCAAGTTTCAAAAGGATACCGGATGGTTATTGAGAAATCAACTTTTACAAAAACCTTAAGCAAAAAACTTAACCGACGCAGACGCAGGGGTGACGACAATAGCTGGACTTTTCGAAAAAGGCGAGCTAAAAAGGTGTATTTATGGTGTAATTGGTTAATAAATTTACCTGGCATCTGATCTGGGTCCAAACTGTTTGCATTTGTAATGATGTTTTTAGCATAAAACACTTTACTGGTATTTGGAAAGAATAACGGTTTCTCAATGGTAAAATCTTTCTTGCAAACAATTTGTGAACAGAACAGAACAGAACAGAACAGAACAGATGTTTTATTTGACTTAAGCATACAAGCTCATCATCATAACATATATTCATAACATAAAACTGATGGTACTAAAAATTATGAGATACAAGGCATGTTTAACAGAAATATCAACATGGACCATGTATCCCGAGAGTGCTCATCATTAGCATAGGGCTTCTAAGAGTTGACTATATAATCCTAAGACTTTCAATTTTATCTCTTTTTTTTTTAAACGCGACTACTTAAAGCAGATTGAAAGTAAGGCGCATTCGGCTTCACCCTCAACTCGGTTTAAGCTACACTCTGTTAGTATAAAAATCCAAAGAATTTTGGAAAAATCTTGAAAATGGCAGCCCTGTTAACATAAGAAAAGAAATTTTCATTCTCACCCGAAGTCAGCGCAGCACCACCGCATCTGCGAGTTACGTTACTCGAGGATACGGCAGTATTGCACTGAATAGATTTAGATCTACACTATTTAAACGCATTCATTCATATCTAACACAATTAAGAAAACTATTTGGTATAGTAATGCACATTAACAAACAAATCAAATATTTCACTAAGTTATTAAAATTTGACCTTGCTTATTAATTAAGATTTAGATTTAGATCTATATACATCTTTAAACCCACAAAACATAAACAACTGACTTTTTCCCCCACGACACACGCCATCGTATACGTAGCAATGATGACGTACATACACTCAGTACAAAAAGAAACGCACATTTTGTATCACATTCTTAGTTTTAAGTAGAATGAACGTATTTGTGAATTATTATTAAATCATTATTGAATTGGTAGCATCACAGCCTGCACTAATCGGTGCGGTATTTTAAACAAGCTGTAGTTAATTATTTCGCTGTCAAATTAATCGTAAGGTTTTTACCCCTTCACCGTCTTATTGTCGTCTGCTTCAATTTTGTTGTTTGCAAGATCGTTTCAAAGTAAAATTCAATCTAGAATGACTTAAATGAATTTGATAAGAGTGTCAAACAGTTTGGATCCTGATCCGACGCCGCGTTACGCGGCGTCCGATCAGTTTTAACTGTTTGCAAACGCTTTTTGGCGTCATTAGGAGGGAAATGGTTAAAAGGCAGCAATGTTTCTTGAGTATTTTTTTCTGAACTTAGCATGTAAAGAGATAAATTTTGGTTCTGCTGTTATATGGTTGGCCATTATTTGATAATCTTGAATGAGCAAGGTGTTATAAGAAGGTTATCAAATAATGGCCAACCATATAACAGCAGAACCAAAATTTATCTCTTTACATGCTAAGTGACAAAACCGTGATTTCCTTTGCAAACAGTTTGGATCCAGATGAGACACCGCGTGACGCAGCATCTCATCATAATCCAAATTGTCTGACACACTAACCCTCTTTTGAAAAGAATTTTGAAAAAATTCTATTTTAAGAACAGTAGCAGACAACAACAATTGTTGGTTCTATTGTTTAATAACTGAATGACTAGAACAGGACAGGACCCATACAGTAACAGCTATATGACAGTACAATGTTACACAATGATAAAATCAGTCACTTTCTTTATCGTTCAATGCTTGCATGAATTGAGATAATCTATTCATTTCTAATTTTATTGCCTGTTTATGCATGAATTATAAAGCTAGGTTATGTGTTGACTTTTTTAACACCTTTACTCATAATTTCCTCATAGACATACCTTTTCATGTATTATCATGCTCCGTTTCACCCATTACTCCATATAGCCTTTTTCCGAAATTTCTGGTCTTACTTTTAAAATTTGGAATTTTATGCGTTTTTAAGTTAGGAAACATAGTCAGAGTGTCAAACAGTTTAGATCCAGAACAATGTTATGCTGCGTCTGATCTGGATCTAAACTGTTTGCATAACTATTTAAGTGTTATAGAGTCTGGTAGCAAAAGGATTAAAGGTACAATTCCTAAAATCGCGCTTGAAAACTTGGAAACCTTAAGTTTTAAATGAGCAACTTATGGTAGCCCTGTATGTAGGAGGTAGCACTGGTTAACTGTAAAGAATATCTTGGCCAAGCTGCACAAAGTCGTCCTGATCTAGTGTCACATACTCCTGCTCTGGTATCCGGGTGCTGTTCACAAACGTCTGAAACGAAACAAAGTCACAATCTTAAACATGGCAGACAAGAACCATATGAGCTTCTTTCTAAGAAAACACATCTTCTGATATTATATACATTGTAGACTCAAACCATGATCAGAGACATGTTCAACACAGCAACTGATCTGGAAGTGGACTGTTGCAGTGTCAAAATATCTAATGCTGCATATATACAATTGAAATGCATCAATTTTACCGTTCGTTTTATTAAATTCATTTGGTAGCCATTTTGTTTTCCTTGTCGTTCGCAATCGGTAACAGCGTAACGGTCGTTAAAGGTGAATTGTTACTGTTTTCCGTTGCAATCAATTGCATCGATACGGTACTTGAACGTGCTACAGGATTCAAACTCTTTGCAACTAAATATTTTACCCATTTTACAGTGCCCAAAGTCCTATAAAAAAGAAATAGGCAAGCAGGGTAGACTCTTGATCTAATGTATGGCAGTGAAGGGGTTAAG
The DNA here is from genome assembly GCA_922989275.2 of Gari tellinella. Taxonomy (NCBI): domain Eukaryota; kingdom Metazoa; phylum Mollusca; class Bivalvia; order Cardiida; family Psammobiidae; genus Gari; species Gari tellinella. Next base: position 39,028,467 of record OV277857.1, on the reverse strand, counting down.
GAATATTCTGCTTTATTTTCAGCTTGATATAAGCATCAATCTGGAAAGATTGGTGGAAAGCCTTTTATAATAACAAATTTCATGTTCAGGAGTGTATGAATAATAATCAAAAGCATAAAAAGATGAATTTATGAGGTAAATGGTTAATTGAAAACCACCGATAACAGTACTCCACCCTAACGTATTGGTGTTCTGGCATGCTTATCCCATGCTAAAAGCCTGTCAATGATCTCTTGGCTAATCCATGGCTATGGGTGTACAGTAAAACCCCTCTATTACAACCACTTAACTCTTTGCATGCTGGGTATTTTTTTTCATCTGCAACATTTCTCGTCTGTTACTGTTCAACAATTAGCATTTTCAAAGTTACTTTTAAATTCAGGGTCAGAATGGCTAATAGCTTGGGTCCTGATGAAACTGTCTCATCTGGATCCAAACTGTTTTCAAAGGCAATCACTGTGGATATATCCGTCACTAGCATGCAAAGATTTTACTGTTTTAAGGAGTTAAAGAGTTCTGCTTAAAGCAAGGTGAAAGTAAAACACCTGTAATTTATACAAGCAGCTAGCCTTCTTTTAAGTGGTTGTATCAGAGAAGTTATACTGTATTTGTATTTCATATCTTCAGGTATAATATGTTTTACATTACTTTATTTGCACAGGTAAAATTGTACTTAAGTCAGGTTGTGAAATCTTTGCCATATATTTATTTGTTATGATAATTACAGATGTATTCGTGTTAATAAACATATTTGTTCAGATATTTATCGTATTTGTTTCACATTTAAGCCCAATTTCAAATTATCGTAGATCTACAAGCCCGCTACTCTATACATGAAAAGCTGAATTTAGGATAATGTTTTAGCCCATATCGGAAGTACAGTGAAGCTAACGTACATGTAAACAACAGCAAGTGTGTAGGTAAATTAGCTTTGATAACTATCTTTAGAACCGAATCAGCAGAATTTTATTATGCTGCTTTCAGAAATAACAGTAGAATATAATTCACCCTGCTTTTTAAATTATATTATGGCAGCAAAAAATACCAGCTATACGGTAGATCCAGATCAGATACTGTATGGATCCAGATCAGACGTCACATGATACAGCATCTGGTCTAGATCCAAACTCTTTGGCAAACATAATAAACTTTTCTGTTTAGACAAGCATAAAATTTTTGAGTTTCTTGGAGACAGACGTAATAATTCAAGCAGACGGCACTTTTAGTATGAAAGTCACATGGATCCAGATCAGATTCCTAATGAAGCTGTGTCTGATCTGGATCCAAACTGTTTGGCACACATATTCAACTTGCCTTCAGTTTAAAAAAGCATAAAAATGATTTTGAGGTGGTTTTTGCAGACGTAATAATTGAAGCAGACAACATTTTTAACAAGATTTCTTTAATTTTGAAATAGATTGGTCTCATACAAATCTAATATGATGGAGAACACATGCTAACAATATTTTTACCATAGGAACATGCAGAATTCATGCTGGGTAAAAATAAACGTACCTTGAAAATTTCTGACATATTGTTCAATTTCCCTGTATTCTAGTTGTCTGCAGTCCAACGAAAATAGTAAATTGGCAATATTCTCCTGTCTCTATCCAGTTCTACGACCTACCCATCAGTATAACGACCCTGGAAAGCAATAACAAATTAATTTGAAAGCACCAGAAATATCAAAAGAAAAGGTACCATTGAGGTTGAACTTTTCCACAAATTTCAAATTTCTAAGGTCACCGTCAGTATTTACCATAAACAGCTGATTCTTCTGCGGTCTTAGATTCACATCTCTGACCACATGTTCTTGTAAAGTAGTTCCCAAATAGAACACAGAAACACCTGTAATTTATCAACAACACCACTATTTGCCTGATAGAAAGAGTGGTGAGACTCCACCAAAAGAGGAATACCAATTAAAATACACAGACATGCCAGCACACAGGCGCTTTATAACCATAATTGTGCTGCAGCGTCTTTAAACCAAAAGAAACTATATCATGCTTGATAAGGCAAGATTTCAACAATATTTACATTGTAAGTTTCAACACATTGGAAAGGACATACATTCATGACCCTATGTTGTTTGCAAAGCACATCATCTCAATACATGCTAACATTCTTAGCATGTTTTGAGAAAATAAGTGTTAGCAAAGAAATTTGAAAGGCATAAAATAGCTATGGCTCGACTGCTGTACAGTTATTATGTTAATGAACATCCAACCCACAATTTACATGTGCTCCCCAGCCTGAAAACTGGAAAACATTACTACTTTCTGCCCACTTTGAAGAAAGTCATACAGCATCCCACTCATTCAGACTAACTATATAATTAGCTAATAACTAACTAATAAATAATAATAATAAAAGGGCCTAAGCTCTCATCCATTGCTGGCTGATATTCTTCAAAGTGGACACATATAAACAATAACAAATAAACAAGAGTGGTTCAGCAGTTGAACGAATACCATTTCACACAAATAATGAAAAAGTGCTAAATTTAAGAACACTTTAGCTTAAAGTATGTATGCATATCTTCTCCTATGGGACCACAAAATACGATTTTGGCCTACTGACCAGTTTTTATCCTATATGACCAATATGCTCATGTGACGCATCAACATGTACACCATATAACCTTCCAACTGCTATTCTATCCCGTTCTTTCCCATATATTACCTCTCAATACAACAATGCGATAACAGCCATTACAACAAGAGCTGTCGGAGATCAGCAAAGCTCACCTAATGAAACCTTTCTTAAATAGGTAACTATCAATAGAAAAGTGTATTAAGTCACAGGGAACCTCCATTCCAAATATCAGGTTTCTAATGCAAATATGTCATGTAGTAAAAGTGCATTCCAACACTTACTCTATTATTAACTTTTAAAATTTCAGTCCATAACAGATGAAGTTATGACTAAAATCAAAATGTTATAATTGTAACTAGGCCATATCAATGTTCAACCTACAGGGCACCAGATATTCTTAATGGCAGTATGTAAGCCAGACTAGCGCATTTTTTAAACCTTAATATTCAGGCAGATACGTAATCTAAACATATAAAAAGAAGTAATCCGCGATGATTATGGAGGCAATAAATGAATTTGATGGAAAAAGGTCGACTTTTAAATCGGTTTGTTGCACCGGTAAAGATGTTTTCTTATGACCTGTCGGAGTTATTTTTAGATTGGAACATTCTAAAACTTTAAAAGGGATGAGTATTCCCTACATCCAGCAAGAAACATTGATAGTTGTGTTCATTGTGCGCAGTATACAGTAGAGAATACATTTTCTTTCCCGTTTAAACGCAATGCACGTATGTGGAAATTTACTTTTAGAAGTTTTTAACTTTTATTTTTCAATATGAGTAGCAAATAGGTTGGAGGCTCCAATCTGTTTGCAATGGAAATAATAGTTTTGTATACAAATGCGTTTATTGGGAGAGAATAAAATATCAGTAAAGTTAGCGCAGCGGTCTTATGCTGCACAGAAACCATACTTATCTCGAGTAGGTAAATGTCAGTATATATCTCATCATCACCCCACATGATACTTGACCATCAGTACCAGACACAACACCCAGTGTACCATTCACGTTGATCAGTTTCATCAACAATCTACTGATGCTTTGGCCAACAAATTTAGTTCTTGTGACCTACAAAGAAGGGCAATGCTGAAACTGATATAAGTAAAGATATGGTACATATGTACATAAAGTACAAGAGGCCCAGATATCGCTCACCATTTGTACTGAAGCCAGATGGCTTTACCTTTCTGTTTCACCTATTTTATCTAAATCCATTCAAATTAGTATAGCATGTAAACAATTTTGGAATACAACCTCATTATTCTTTAAGACTAGTATAGTAGAGTACATAGACTATAATCAAAATTCACTGAAAACTGTAGTTGCAAGCTGTTAGATATGGCATTTTCAGCAATTCAAGGGCAGATTACTCTTGACCTATAAGTCTAATTTCAACCATAATTGCACATTTGACATTTTCTGAGCAAGTTTGAGAAAGATTGGATAAATATTGTGGCCTCTAGAGTGTAAACACTGTTAAATATGCCATTTTCAAAGGTAGATACTAGTCCGATTTCAACCATAATCAAACTCATCCAAACTCTTATGGTAATATACAATGTGAGCAAGTTTGAGAAGGATTGGATAAATAGTATGGCCTCTAGAGTGTAAATACTAAAATTGTTGACGACGGACATTCAAGGATTGCTCACCCTGAGCTAAAAATCTTTCTTCCAACACCCATTGGGAGCCTGTGTGATGTTTGGAGGGAGTTGTTATAGGGAGGGAAAATACCCTTATGGTGCAGAGAATGACTTGGCTTACATTTCCAAACAAAATCAATCCACATTAGATGCCGAGCAACACAGCATCTGATCTGGATTCAAAATGTGTGTCACCAGTAATTTAGTTTCTCCTGTCAAATATGTAACTTCAGACAAAACAGCAGAAAACAATTTTAACCAGACAATATTGTAGCAGTAAAAAGTAACGAGAGCACCGCAAACGGGTGCTGGACGCTCGACTTTCATATACTTGAGATGGCTACATTTTCCATTGGAAGAATGTGTATGGGTGTTTAATGCCCCATTGATCATAGAAGTTTGTAAGCAAGCACAACTTTAACATACTTGGACAGCCTGCATTCCATTTAAAGGGACTCGCAACCGGATGGTGTTCTTGTCAAAATAAAATAAAATACTCAAATAAAAGCAAATTTGTGGCATTATTTGGCTTTTGACATTAAAAAAATATGATCAGTCCTAAACTAATTCTTTACCATTTATATAAGCGTTTGACACATATTTACAAATTACTATTTTTAATGCACCATCTGGTTGCGAGTCGCTTTAAAATAAACTATAAGTCAAAACAAGGACAATATCTTTGCCTTGTTGTAACGAGTTGCCCTTTTGAAACTAAACAAGAATTCAAATATATTGGAAGTTTGAAATTAATAACTTTCTACAGTTACTGAATAATTTCAAATACAAATTCTTAGTCAAACAAGGGCAGTAACTCTGCAATGAGAAAGCCCATGGTTACCTGCCTTGTTGAAAGGTGACGCCCTTTTGAAACTAAACAAGTATTCAATTTTCAAGTTAATACCTATGGTAGTTATTGAGAAATCTAATTAAATTCTAAAGAGTCAATACCAAAGGGCAATAACTCTGGAATCACGAAACCCAGGGTTACCTGCCCTCTTGTACTGAGTTGTCCTTTTGATACTTAACAACTATTTAAAGTTTCAAGTAAATACCTTTTTATGTAAATAAAAAACAAGGGCAATAACTCTGGAATGGCACATCCATGGTCACCTTTCTTGTTTGAATGAGTTGCTCTTTTGATATAACGCAAAAATACTTAAATTTCAAGTTAATACCGTTGACAGTTATTAAGATATTTCAATTTACAAGTTTTAAGTAAATAAAACAAGGGCAATTACTCTGGAATTACAAATCACAGAGTAACCAACCTTATTGTAATGAGTTGCCCTTTTGATACTAAACAAGTATTCCAAGTTGCAAGTTAATATCTTTCATAGTTATTTAAATATACAACTTTTAAGTAAATAAAACAAGGGCAATAACTCTGGAATGACAAATCTCATGGTCACCTGTCTTGTTGTTATGAGTTGCCCTTTTGATACTTAACAAGTATTCAAGGTTTCAAGTTAATATCTTTCATAGTCATTTAGATATGTAAATTTATAAATTTTAAGTTTCAAATGGATATCTTTGATAGTTATTGAGATATGTTAATTTATCATTTTTAAGTAAATAAAACAAGGGCAATAACTCTGTAATGACAAATCCCAGGGTTACCTGCCTTGTTGCTATGAGTTACTCTTTTGATACTGAACAACTATTCCAAGTTTCAAATGGATACCTTTGATAGTTATTGAGAAATGGACTCTTACAAAAACCTTAAGCGACGCAGACGCAGACTACAGGGTGACGACAATAGCTCGACTTTTCGAAAAAGTCGAGCTAAAAAGGTTAGACATTAATTGTCTTGTATGGGGAACAGCGATAAACGTAAGAGGGAATCATTGTTCGTTGCAAGGATCACTGTTTTTAATGCCTGCAGTCTCTAACAACTTATGTTGTGACTACTCATTAGGATTACTGCAAAGCGAGCAGTCGTAGAAATAGACAATGCCATTATATGTAGTCCCAAATTTATGGCCAAGATAAAAGGTAAACAGGACAAATACAATATGCTTTGGACGTACACACTTTGTCATTTCGGCCATTTTCGGGAATAAAATATTATGACAGCTATTTGAATTAAAAGCCAACAGAGAATACCCCGATCAGACAGCTTGTACAGGAGGTGTCTCATCCAGATGTTTTATTTTAGCTGAGCTGTACAATGTGTACAGAATAAATTAATTGAAGTTGTAAATTTATCTACAATACCGGTACCTGATAGGAACTGTGTTGGTTGGTTTCGGACTGCTCTCCAAAACTGTAGTTAGTCTGTCTTTCTCAATGTAGCTCCACACAAACTAGTATGTCCCTTTTTATTCCTTCACCCTGTGCAACATGCTAAAATATAAATATTCAATCAATATGACTAAATGGCTAAACACAAGGGAGAAACTGCCTGGAAGAAACACTGGAGAAATTGCCTACAAATAAACCCCACAATAGTATGCAAACAGTCATGTTAGAAATCAGTTTGGATCCAGATCTGGCCCTGGAAAGTGCTAGGTCTAATCTGATATCAAAACTGGAACATGTACTTGGATAGTGCATATGTCTAAAGTCGGAACCATAAACACCACCATTTCCAAAATTCATGCAAACAAAAATGTAGTATAATTATACTACATTTTTTTGTTATTAATTCCGTACAATTTTAAACAATATTTAGTTATTTTGACTTATGAAATATTGAAATGAGTTTAAAAAAGAAATTTCAAAACAAGTGTCCAATAGTTTGGATCCTGACCATACGCTGCGTAACACAGTGCGTTTGATCAGGTTCCAAACTGTTCGCAAACGCCCTTTTTAAGATTTAAGCATCATTGAAAGCGAAAGGAATAAAGGTTTGAACCTTGATTAGACGCTGCATAATGCCGAGTCTATCAGTATCTGTATCCAAACTGTAAACAAATCGAATTTTATAGTTTCAAAGCAGACGATATTGCTGTAAAATAATGGTTCTATTACGTCATACCAACAGTTGGTTCCAACTTCCAAATGAGATGTGCATCACGTGACCGAGTATAATTCAGTGCGCTTTTTATTGTCGTCGAGCTGTGTGGACGCAGTTTACAGAGCCGAGAGCGTATCTTTATATTTGGTTGACGCTGTTAACCAATTCGATATTTCCAGTTAGTAATATATTTTTTACCGGAAATAGACATTTATCTAGTCTTTCTACGCTGTATTGTACTAAGTAAACAATAGAATTTCAACTGATTTACATTGTTGCCAATTACAATAATATTTATGGTGGGCCGCAGCAATTATACATTATACCCAAATGCTGACGAACAATGAAAACACCAACCACATTCTGTTTTCCAGTGCTACGTCACACACCCTTCATTCGGCAACGAATTAAATAGCGAGCACCGGGGGACAACAAACATGAATTTGACATTAGCGGCTAGCCAGGTTTGTTTTTTCTCCCAGAAGTTAGATGTGAATTCGCGGCGCTGAATTTACAGCCGAAGGTTAGTTTGAATAACTGGTATTTGTTTAAACAATGAAGTTGTTTGATTACTTTAAATGTTATTTTCAGTTAGAAAACTATTCGTTCAATGTATCTCCCAGTTTCCATTTAAATTGATTAACTTTTTAATCCCATTTCGCAAAGGGTTCCGGAGAATCGAGTGAAGAGGATATAAATATCCTTACAAAAGGATAAATCGTAAAAAATTTTTTTTATATATTCATCATTTAGCTGGGAATGAAGGTCGCATTGGCACAGATCCGTTGGCATGTTTAACGCATGGGGACATGCTAAATTACGAGGATTTCCGTTAAACTGCGGTCCTATTCTCCGTATCTCCCATGTATCCACTTTAAATAATACAGTTTTAAAACAAATGTATGCTGTTCTCTTCCTTTATTTATGATAACCGATGTGTTGCACTGTATCAATAATAGATGTACCTGACCTAAATTTGTAGAATGCGAGTTATGGAAAATGATCATGTATATTTGTAGCAATGCCAAAGGATTTTTAAACAAAGAGGGCCTGAAGGCCCTGATATCGCTCACCTGTTGTACTGAAGCCTGGTAGCTTTACCTTTCTGTTTCACCCGTTCTCATCTAAATCTATTCAAATTTGCAGTATAGCATGTAAACCATTTTGGAATACAACCTCAGAATTCTAGTATAGTAGAGTACATCAAGAGCTGATAACTAGACCCTAAACAATACTGAAATGAAGCCTTTTCTAGCATTTCAAATGACATCAAGGGCAGATAACTATTGCCACAATGATAAGATTGAAACAAAAGTTGCACTCCTTTGAGAACCTATAGCTATAAACATTGTGTGCAAGTATTATCAAAATCCATTCAGAACTGTAGTTGCAAGAGTGTAAACACGGTAAAATATGGCATTTTCAGCAATTCAAAGGTAGATAACTCTTGATCTATTAGTCCGATTTTAATTATAATCACCCATTTTTGAACTTGCATGGTCATATACAATCTGGTCAAGTTTAAGAAAGCTTGAGTAAACAATGTGGCCTCTAGAGTGTAAACACTGCTAAATATATCATTTTCAGCAATTCAAAGGTAGATAACTCTTGACCTTTTGATCTGATTACAACCATAATTAAACTCATCTGAAGTCTCATAGTAATATACAATCTGAGCAAGTTTGAGAAAGATTGGATAAAAAATGTGGCCTCTAGAGAGTAAACAGCCTTAAATATGGCCTTTTCAGCAATTCAAAGGTAGATTACTCTTGACCTATTGGTCCGATTTCAACCATATTCGAACTCATTTGAACTCATTCAAAGGTAAATAACTCTTGACACTAAAATTGTTGACGCTGGACGACGCACGCCACACGACGCACGCCGGACATTCAAGGATTGCAAACGCTCACCCTGAGCTAGCTCAGGTAAGCTAAAAAATAAAAATTCTGGGATATTTTGTGGCTAATGGGTAGATCTTGACCTAAACATGTATAAAAGAAACAAAAAATGATGTTTAAATAAAATGACCCAATTTGTGTCTCAGAAATCATTTTTTTCAATACTCTGTATTGTATATAAATGTCGCATTTTCCTTTTTTCACCGTCAGTTTTTAAGCATTGAAAACTTCAAGTGGCCTCATGGTAAACTTATTTCCAGTTAATTTAATCATTCAGAATGTTATTTCTTGTGGATTGATCTCGATATCACTATAAATAAAGGGTGTTTAAGCCCGAAAAAAATGCGTGTATTGTTTGTTTGGAAGCCATTAAGTCATGCATATTAATGAGATCCCCGAAGGTCACGCCCCTGTTGGCATCGATAGTATTTGTACACATGCAAACTGAGAAAATAGATGTGTATCCAATATCGCTTTACATTTACTTCGCATCAACCATGAGAAACCAACAATTACATAGATATATTATCTCAAATATAATATAGCTAGATATATTATCCCGTGTAACCTCAATGTATTTATATGTTTTAGCACGTATATGCTATTTAAACCCAGGGATGCCATAAGTTGACATAAACAAGAGGGCCTGAAGGCCCTGATATCGCTCACCATTTGTAATGAAGCCTGATAGCTTTACCTTTGAATTTCACCCGTTTTATTCTAAATCCAAAGTTTGTCGACCTAGTCTAGTATAGTAGAGTACATCAAAAGCAGATATAACTAGAGCCTAAACAATACTGAAATGAAGCCTTTTTCTAGCATTTCAAAGTATATCAAGGGCAGGTAACTATTGCCACAATGATTAGATTTCAACAATAATTAAACTCCTTTGAGAACGTATAGCTATATACTTTATGAACAAGTATAATGAAAATCCATTGAAAATTGTAGTTGCAAGAGTGTAAAAACTGTTATATGACATTTTCAGCAATTCAAAGGTAGATAACTCTTGATCTATTTGTCCGATTTCAATCATAATTACCCTTTTTCAAAGTCTTATGGTCATATACAATCTGGGCAAGTTTGAGAGAGCTTGGATAAATATTGTGGCCTCTAGAGCGTAAACACTGTTAAATATGTCATTTTCAGCAATTCAAAGGTAGATAACTCTTGATCTATTGGTCCGATTTCAACCAAAATCAAAATCATCCGAACTGTTATGGTGATTTATAATCTGGGCATGTTTTTGAAAGATTGGGTAAATATTGTGGCCTATAGAGTGTAAACACTGATACATATGGCATTTTCAGCAATTCAAAGGTTGATAACTCATGACATAATTGATCGATTTTAACCATAATCAAACTCATTCGAACTCTCATGGCAATATACAATCTGAGCAAGTTTGAGAAAGATTGGATAAATACATGTATTGTGGCCTCTAGAGTGTAAACACTAAAATTGTTGAAGCCGCACGACGCACACCGGACATTCAAGGATTGCAAAAGCTCACCCTGAGCTAGCTCAGGTGAGCTAAAAATCCTAAGATTTCCAAATTTGAATTTTTCAAGTGCGATTTAAAGAATAGTACCTTTTCCCCATCGCCTGTTTCTAGTTGTTGACACGTGGCTGCTTAAAGCAGGCTGAAAGTAATTGATGATCAGAATGCGCCTTTAATGCAGTTTTAAAACAAATGTATGCCGTTCTCTTCCTTTATTTATGATAACCGATGTGTTGTACTATATCAATAATAGATGTACCTGACCTAAATTTGTTGAATGTGTGTTATGGAAATTTCTCATGTATTTGTACACATGCAAACTGAGAAAATAAAGAGTACTTTGAATTGAATTGAACATATTTGGTATCAAACAAGACTGCGCGTTCAATAAACGCTTATGCCCCCAGTGGCATCCTTGACAATATATTCTGAATCTTTTCCAAGTCCAAATAAGGTCAAGGTCGGGGTCAAACTGAGATTGGGTATTATTGGTGAGTTGGTAATGGTCCAAGGCAACAACTGTATAAGTATCAAAGCATTGTAGTCAGTTGTGTTGATGCTAGACGAAACGGTAAAATCTAGTTAACCAAGAAATAGCCTATTTATTTAAAGTTTTCTAAGTCCAAATCAGGTCAAGGTCAAAGTCAAAATCAAAGTTTGGTGATATTGGTGAGCTGGTAATGATCCAAGGCAACAACTGTATAAGTATCAAAGCATTGTAGTAAGTTGTGTTGATGCTAGACGAAACGGTAAAATCTAGTTCACCAAGAAATAGCCTATTTATTTAAAGTTTTCTAAGTCCAAATTAGGTCAAGGTCAAGGTCAAAATCAAAGTTTGGTGATATTGGTGGATAGGGAATGGTTCAAGGCAACAACTGTATAAGTATCCAAGCATTTGGGTAAGCGGTGTTGATGCTAGAAGAAACGGTAAAATCTACTTAACCTTGTTACGGACGTACACACGCACGGACGGACGGGACGATTACTATATGCCCCGCATCTGTCGATGCTGGGGGCATAAAAAACAAACGAATTCTCAAGATGGTCCACAGACGGTCTCTGTTTACTTAATAACCATTTAAGATCCCGACGAGAGGCCTAAGGTATATAAATATCTTTAGCAAGTATAGGTCGTTTGCAGTTTAAAAAAACACGATATATTTCAAATATTTCCACAACAAGACAACGAAGTCAAATGAAATTTTGCATAGATTTATGATATAAAGCGTCAATTACAAGATACACTGGTTGCTCTGGCAGCTGAGTGAATAGTAAAAACATGCAGAAAGATTTAGGATCTTTCTGCATCTCCGAAGTTTTCTCAATCTAAAATTTGGATTTTTACAGTGCTCCCTCCCTACAACGGTCTGTTGAACAACGATTCCCTATTTAAAACAATGCTTACCGCTGTTCATTGCTGCAATATCGTCTACTTAAAGTTGTCGTCGGTTGGTGTCGCTCAAAGTAACATATTAATGGACATTTTGACAGAATAAATACATAATGACAAGAGACACACAACATGAATCAAGATCAGACGTGGCATTACGCCGCATCTGATTTGGATTCAAGCTGTTTGCAAAGGTAATCCCAGTCTTAATTTCCTCTCCCATAACAACTCCTTCGCAACAACCGACACAGCTTTAGTCTCCCAGTCCATGGGTGATGTTGTTGAGAGGGGGTATTGTACTTTGTAGTATTTGTCTAAACACATTGCTCTACTGTACATAGTTACCTTTTAACTGCAGAGATGGAAGGTTTAGTATTATTTCTGGTTTTTATACTACATGTATTAAGAACTAAGTTGATTTCAATTACTTCTCTATGAATTTACTGTCAGAGTGCTTTAACCCTCCCCCATTAGAAGCGACTTTTAGCGTATTTTAGTTATTACTCCGCTGAAGAAAATAGTTCCAGTTTATATAGTCTAGCATGCAGATGGTAGTATAAAGCAGGCTGAAAGTAAAGCAGAATGTGCCTTATTGGGAAAAGGGTTAAGCTGACATTTGCTAAGCATTTGTTTATTTCAGTAATTGACTAGCTTTTATTATTTGAAGTTATTTGCTTATTTCAGTGTTATTATTTTAGAGCAGGCTGAAATTAAGGACACCTTTTTCTTGAATTTCAGCATGCTTTAACATGTTTCACTCCCAAAGTCGCGTTTGCCAACATTTTGGATCCCGATCAGACGCCGCGTTACAGGATCCAAACTGTGTGAATGAATGAATGAATTTTACGAGGGTAACTCACTTAGTCAGGATACTAATCTACCGTGAGGCCCTCAAAGAAGCATTTCATACAAATCATAATTAATTTGATTTGATTTTTGATTTTACGTCGCTTTCAACAGTATTTCAGTCATATCGCGACGTCTAGCTAATTACAGGTGGAGGAAGACCCCAGAAGCCCTTTAAGCATGTTTCAGGCACAAATCGGCAACTGGGAAGAAGCACCGACCTTCCGCAAGCCAGCTGGAAGGCTTCCCCACATGAAAAATCCGAACGACCCAACTGGGACAAATCATAATTAACAATAACACGATCAATATAAACAATTAAAAACAATTAGCAGACATTTAGGTGTGCTAGGCTAAATTGTAAACTGGAATTGTCCATTTGAAGTTACAGTTAATCTATTATAATTTGAATTGAAAAACAGTGGAGACATAGTTAAGACAGCAAGTGCATGACCTCTTTAATTATCGTGCCAACACAGTTATTTATTTTATACCGATTTAATATTAGTCTGTCCGATTTGCTATAGCCTGCCCCGTTAACAACCAGCGAAGACACGCAGCATGTTGTTGTGTCAAACAGTTGGTATCCAACCCAGACCTCAATTTATTCGATGTCTGTTATGTATCCAAACTTTGCAAACTTGTTTTATTAATAATTAAGTTAAATCATAATGGTGTTTTAAACTAAAAGTTGCAAAAAGTATGCGGCACTCGTATTGAAATTTTGTCAGTCATACTGCCTAAAAATTAACTTTGAAACGATATTGCAGACATCAAAATGTTAGCCGACGGCAATGAAACGGCGAAGGAGTAAAATCGCACGAAAAGCTTGGCAGTGAAAGGGTTAACCATAGTCCCGCATATAAGCGTCCTTTTCAAACAGTGTACATGTGAATAGTTATTTGGTACAGTGGAGAACAAGTAACTTATGGCAACTTATTGACAATCCTGATAATCAATTTTAAGCTGAGTGGCAAACATTTAAGAGTCAGATCAGACGCCAAACTTTTGCAACGGATATAAAGTTTTAACGTAAAAAACGTTTATTTGGGGAATGTTTTCTCCACTGTATTAAAGAAACGAATCTATGGAAACAATAATGATTATTTAAAAAAAAAGAGAGAGAGTGTCCTGTGAGGTTCGAATCGGCTACCCACATCACGCTACCTCTGAGCTATGGTTAGTTACAGTGGAGAAAACGTTATTCTTTCCCAATAAACGCTAAAACTATTATTTGCAGTAACCCGGCGTCTGATCAGGCTCCAAACTGTTTGCCACCAAGATAAACATGAATTATCAGAATTGTCCAAAAGTTGTTGTTTTTTACGTTTTAGTGCTTTGCGTTTAAACGGGAAAGAATAACAGATTCTCCACTGTACTTATAATTGCCTTACCCCGAGTGCAATTTGCTTTTAATTGATGACGTCACGGCACTGAAGGTGTTAAGCAGAATCAATAATATATCACAAGACAATATTAGATGGTGAAATCAGCAGTTAGCTGTCCTTTTAATGTTTTTTGTCGTTAAGCGTTTTGTCAGAAAGGCCCAAGGAGAGAAGCCGCGATACCGTTACGTAGCGTATGATCAGGGTCCAAACTGTAATTAAATACATGTAGAATAAATGGACTAAGGCAATGAAGGGATTAAATAAAGTCAGAGTGTCAAACAGTTTGATTCCAGATGAGACGCCGAGTTACAAACTGGTTGCAATGGAATCACGAGTTCAACGATAACATGCAAAATGTAAGATAACCAGAAATGAAAATATTACATACTTGTTGCCAACACAGGGCTGCGTTTCTCCCGACTGCCAATACCATCTATCAGATCCATTGTTGTTTCTGCTGAGGTTTATAGTCCCGCATAAGCTTTATCAGGTGATCCAGCTGTAATAACTTTATATATCCTTTCTCCACTGATATCTTACATAAGTAAAGTACAGTACAACTCGTGTCCAGTCAATACAAAAGGATTGACCCAAAGAGAAGAGAGTTGTCCATGATACGGGATAAAGCACTTCTAATGAATATCTGAAAGAAGCTTTACGTACATGCATTACATATGCCTGGTACATAGCAGCCATCTGTCTTTAACCGCCAGATCTTCTATTTTATAAACAATTTCAAGACTGTTGCCACTGTACAAACATAACAATCACTTTATAGCACCTTGAGGTGAGTTGATTTAAACTATAAATCCGTGATAATATAGATGCTCGTGCGACACACATTGCAGGGCTGCCATTTTCTCCGGATTTTTCCTAAATCTTCGGAGTTTTTTCTTGTACATGGTAGCTTAAAGCAGGCTGAAAGTGAAGCAGAATGCGCATTAAGGCGCATTCTGCTATACTTCCAGTCTGCTTTAAGCAGCCACGTGTCAACAAAACTAGAAACAGGCGATGAGGGTAAAGGTACGATTCGTAAAATCGCACTTGAAAAAATTCAAATTTGGAAATCTTAGGATTTTTCATGTCAACTTATGGAAGCCCTGACATAATCATTGTTCGTAATGTACATGTATAGCTTCAAGTCATAGCGAGCAATTGTCAAAAAACACGTGGCTAATTACAATAAAACCTTACGACCACTAAACTGTGTTACCTCTTAGGTGTTTACGACAGGTGATTGCTTAAAACAAGGTAACAGTAACACAGACATCTTCTTTAGGAGCTTTCTGTTTTACTGCCACCTTGCTTTAAGTTGTAACATACAATCAATTAGCCTTCGTTTTATTCGTCATGATAAAGAAGTTTTACTGTTCCGTAAACCTTTTATTGGCAAATGTTATCGTCTGCTTTTAGATGCTTTTCAACGCCATTATTTGGGAGGAAAGGGTTAAAGTGTCATTCCTGTGGGTATAGTCAAACCCATTCATTGCCAACACATCTGCTTTAATAATTTCGTATGCTTTTAAATATGGCCAAAAACAACTATAGTTTCAGATATTTAACCACTTACTCATTCACCCCTGAAAGTCTCGTCCACTTTCACTATTTAGAGGTGTTTTAACAATATACCGGTATTGTACAACGACATACTGTGCAGACCCTGGTCAGAGGGCTCCTTTAGGAGCCTTCTGATCTTGGTATATACTGTTTGGCAGTGTTTGCACAGGACCCAACATTTAAAACGGCACTATACGTACAATCTCACATTCTCATCAACTGTCAGTATGTTCCGAACCATGCTTTTAAAGGGACTCGCAACCGGATGGTGTACTTGTAAAATAAAATAAAATACTCAAATTAAAGCAAATTTGTGGCATTATTTGGCTTCTGACATTAAAAAAATATGATCAGTCCAAAAAAAGTCTCAATAATTGTCACCGAATCTCAGTTTTTTTAGATATTTTACCATCGTTTTTCTATAGCGTTAGCTAACGGTATAGTTGTTGTTGTTGCGTCTCTACACGGGCTCAGACATAAACCCGAGCCGAATATGTATAAATCAATCGCTACCAGTGAAGTACGTTAATTCGCTACTATATAGATAGAGAGACCCAGTAGCCGCGTGGTTAAGGCGTTTGCCTTTTGTTTTCATGTTTGTCTCCGCATGGAGGGTCACGGGTTCGAATCCCACCAGAGCTTCTTCCTTTTTTTTTTTTGAAATGCATTTTTTAACAGAATTTATTATCCAAAACTAAATCTTACCCATTTATATAAGCATTTGACATATATTTACCACAGGGAGCCAGAACGTAGGGGGTATTTGTGGCCTTAAATGACCAAAAAAAAAATAAAAATTATATGAGTATATGTATCGCGGCGTCTGATCTGAAACTAAGCTGTTTGCAAAAATCAATTAAGTCGCGACCAGCAGGTAAAACGTTAATTAATTATGCTTTGCCATGTTATGTGCACTTTTACCGAAATAAATCTATCTATCTATGTAGCATTGTTCGGATCAGATCGGCAGTTGACGAGAATGACCGATCGCTCTCCGTACAGTTCCGATATTTACCGACATTAGATCGATCTCATTTAGGGTCCTCAACCTTAAGACATTGAGATTGCTGAAGAAACATTCGCTATGAGTTTCTTACAACGGTTGGAAGACGTACATACTAAGACATGAAGACGACTAGACCAGAGATAAACAGAGAGATAGGTAGACAGAGAGAAGACTAGAGAGAAAGAGAGATAAACAGAACAGAACAGAACAGAACAATCCTTTTATTTGTCACAGAAAACAAAACATATGTTTTGTAATTACATGTGAAGTATAACATGATCAAAAACTTTTGGGTTAGTAGGACATTTGGTGGTCGAATACTGAATTAAGATGGTATAGATCAGTCATATTTCTGCGATGGAGGGGGAAGGTGGAAAAACATTATAATACGTAACTAAATGGTATGGCCACAATAAATAGAAATAAATATCAAGTTATTATTAGATGATACAATATACATATTAACTATGCAGATCAGTTCACTTTATAATAAAGCGAACTGGCCCGCCTATAGTTAAGCTGCGTTTATTCTTTCTTTTGAACAATTGCCAAATACCTGTCTATAGGGGGCGGCACGTGCTGATGTAGTCTTATAGTAAATAACAGAGTTGACAAGAGAGAAGTTCAGTGTAACCTTCCCCAAACGGACATTTGAAAAAAACGAAGTCAAATTGCGACAAATACATCGTCAAGCAATAAAAATACAGAAAGACAGACACAGAATAGACCAAGAGAGAGACTCAGAGAGAGATAGACTCAGAGAGAGAGAGAGACTCAGAGAGAGAGAGAGAGAGAGAGAGAGAGAGTGAATGAGAGAGAGAGTGAGAGACAGACAGACAGACAGACATGCATACAGACAGAGAGAGAGAGAGAGACAGAGAAACAGACACAGACAGACACAGACAGACACAGACAGACAGACAGACAGACAGACACTTTACTTAGAGTAAATTGCCGAACACTAAGAGAATATTGATTTACTTAGAGAAAAAGTTATCTTAGAATGTTTCATAAGTTTGATATCAACACGTAACCAATTCGCTGCCTTACCATAGTACAATGATTATTTGCAGACAGTTTGGGTACTGATCAGACGAGTGGTAACCTAAATTTTGAACACGTATTTCAATATTTTTAGTCAAATAATAAAAGTAGACGACACTTATTTAAAGCAGATGGCAAGGATGGAAATCGAACAAAAGGAATATATAATGTTTGTCCTATTTTTATAGGTGTGACTGTTCCCTGATCACCCAAACTAACATATACTGAACGCAATTCCTTAACCTGCAAATTTGTTTATTCAATTTTATAGATTAGAATCTACCCAATAATCACATATAAAATGTTATGAAATACAGGAGTTTTACCTCTCCTGATTCACCTGATTAATTCCAGCTCAAAATATTAGACGATATGTCCCTTTACTCTAAATTCATAGGGCAAAACTACTGCAGGTTAGGTTTTTTATAGTCTCTCCCTTTCTCTCTCTCTCTCTCTCTCTCACCATGTGTCTCTGTGTCTCTCTGTGCATGTTTGTCTCTGTCTGTCTCTCTCCTTTCTCTGTCTCTGCCTGTCTGTCTGTCTGTCTCTCTCTCTCGTTTACTTATATTAAAAAAAAAAAAAGTCCCGAAAAAACAAAATTGTTGCTTTGTTTTCTAGGGTTAAAAAAAAATAAGTCTCGAAAACAAGTTTGTTTTCTAGGGTTAATAAAAAAAATCTCATTATGTCACCTTAGTGCGGCTATAGTGCCACAGTATTTACGTCATCATTATGGAATGTATAAACAGAGCTCCATGTTGAATAGGGGGAGTAACTCAAAACGAATAAAGTCTTTATTTCTGCATTAAACCATGTGGTGTCACTACTCATTAGAATCGACTCTTTGAGACGATTCAGGTGAGTGGTAACATCAAGGGATTTGGTGCTGGAATATGTATGAAATGGATTTGTTCAGTTTATTCCCTCTTATCTGGAGCCCTGGTATAAAACTATGTGTAGCCGTTTTGCCTTAAATATTTGTTTACTTTACTTGTTCAATGTTACTTTGAGTTATAATTATAATGCTAATGTTACTCACTATCCGTGGGACTTATGCATATTGTTACAATTCTCCCCACTCTATTTCCCTCTGCTAAACACCAGTGTGACCAAACTATTAGGAGTACCCTTATACTGTCACAAGTGTTACAAATCTCTGGTGTTAGCTTGAAATGAGAATAATTGGTATATTTGTTTGTTTTCGCTGCCACCACCAAGTTTTACTAAACTTGGAAAAATACCAGTTTATTATGAAGGAGAAATGATAATGAATGCAGAAGTTCTTCTACAACACTTTTTAATCACATTCACTCAATTGCTATGCTAATCAATAGGATATACTGGAGCTCTACACTACTTATGTCCGCATCTTAATCCACACTCCTCTAGCTCTCCCTTACAGCAAAAATCTCTGGGTTATATACCAATGTACCTTGATTATGGCAACCGTCCAGTTTCTCGGTACTTTTTATCAGTACCTAGAATTTTGGACAGTAACCTAAACTTTGGCATGCTTCCATTTTCGAGGTATCCCCTATCAGTACCTAGAATCTGTGGCCATGTACCGTGGTTTTGACTCACATCCAGAATCAAGGTTACTACTTGACCAGATACAACACCAAACGGTAGCCTACTCCAGTAATCCTCTTACCCTTGCATCTGCAAGATTGCAGTCTGCTTAATAAAGCACAATTGCAAATTTGCAACAATATGTAAATAAAAGTTGAAAAGTTGAAAAAGTTGAAAAAAAATTGATTGTCATGGCTGTGAACTCATGCCATGCTCGATGTTCTAACTTTTTATATGCGGTTGATTGTCACTAACAATTTAGAAACAGATACGTTACAATCATGTGCAGAACAGAACAGAACAGAACCTTTATTATCGTCACATGTTACATACAAAAGCAACAATTAATATGTGAGCATATAAAGTAGATTTCTCTATAAAGCGTAATAGAATTATAGAATATCAGAAGCTTGCTTCAGATGGATCTTACAGCAAAATGGTTTAGAGTTATGGAGCAGCAAAATAAACCGAGTCAAATCAGGGCTGCCACAAGTTGATCATGAAAACCCTAAGATTTCAACATTTTCTAAGTTTCATGTGCGATTAGTTAAAGCAAGTTGAAAGCAAAGCAGAATGTGCCTTAAGGCACATTCTGCTTTACTTAAAGCAAGTTGAAAGCAAAGCAGAATGCGCCTTAAGGCACATTCTGCTTTACTTTCAGCCCGCTTCAAGCTACCGTCTGCTAGGATAAAAATCCGAATATTTCGGAAAAAACCCGGAGAAATGGTAGCCCTGTCAAATAATAACTCAACTCTCAACTCAACTCAATTTTATTGGCAATCGGCAACATAAAAGTGCCATAACATGAATTTTACCAATAAATGTAATGACGTAGATCTCTAACTTAGATCTATTCGAATAGGTTTTGAACATAGATCTACATGTAGACTACCAACTGATCTGGACAAAGAGTGAAGGTCAATGATAGGAGGGCTCCGAAGAGAGCCCTCTGATCACTTTCTACACTATTTGCAGCCTTTACCTAATATTTTCCAGATAGATCTAAATCTAGATAGATATCTATGGGTTATAAAAAATTCACACACTGCTGGTTTTCCGACAGGTTGTTGCCCATGACAGCATGTTGCAGAACACCCATTGTAAAAGTCCTCCGCAACACTATCATGCTGCGTTAAGCAGCCATCTAGATCTAAATAAAGCTTTGTTTTCGTGAGTATACACCATGCATTTATGATTATTAAAGAAAAACCAACATATATCACAAAGAATAATACTAGATCTAGATCTAATACAGGGCCGTATCCAGAGACTAAAAAGCACCGAGGCACATCATTTCTGGGGGGGTCCGGGGGCATGCCCCCCCCCCCCCGGAATTATTTTTTTCGAGGGTGCGATTTGGCGTATATTTGGGGTGTTTTTTCTTAACATTGCATACTTTAAATTCTAAAGTTTTCTTGTAATCATCATTATTCATCGGCGCTGTATGACCTATTTTGTGTCGCAGTGCGTTAAAACACAACTCATTCATCCTGTAAACCAGATATTGTATCACTAATAAATACATTTTCATACGGAAAAGTAACAGCGATAAATGTGATCCCCGAAGTCCTTTTTCGCTACAAACAAAAATGTCGCCATTAACCCTTTACTTCGAGGCCTGTTTCTAGTTGAACACTTAAAGCAGGTTAAATTAAAGCAGAATGCGCTTTAAGGCGGGGTTCCGAGCGTCCGCCGGGAGAAAAATGAAAATCTGAACTGAAACGGTGAGCTCTGAAGTGTATTTGGGGCACTGAATACGATCTATCTGATGTCACTGAGCCATACAATTTTGTTCCTTTATATCAGGGGTAACATAATTTTATGACGAAAACTGTTTTCTGCTAGAATTATTCAACTTTTAGACGCACGAGAGGTACCGGAAGCACCGTACATTTTAGGCTGCCAACCCTGTAGTTAGAATCTACTAAGTTCTTGAATTTCTCAAAGGTGTTTGAGTCTGCTGAAACTTGAAATTAACAAAATTTATTAGTGGTGGGAATATTTTGAGACAATTTTTTTCCTGCTAGAAATATTCAACTTTTAGACATATATATGAGAGGTACATGAAACACTGTAGTTTTCGGGCTGCCGACTTGGTAGTTACTTAATTAGTTCTTGAATTTCTGAAATTTGCTAGTGGGGGTCCGGGGGTCCTCCCCCGGGAGAAAAATGGAAATTAGAACTAAAATAGTGAGCTCTGAAGTGTAGTTGGAGATATTTTGGACACTGAAAAGGACTTATGTGAACCATACAATTTTATTAAAATCTCCGTTATACATAACATTGTTTTATGACTAAAATTGTTTTCTGCTAGAAATATTCAACTTTTAGACGTACGAGAGGCACATGTAACACTGTAGTGTTTAGGCTGCCGACTTAGTAGTTACTCAGTTCTTGATTTTCTGAAACCTGAAGTTGATAAATGCTGGTGGGAATCCGGAGTCTTCCCATGGGAGAAAATTGGAAATTAGAACTGAAATGGTGAGCTCTGAAGTGTAGTTGGAGGGATTTTTTACACTAAATACGATCTATGTGTGGAACAAAAAAAATGTCCCAATCTCTGTTATATTTGTGTGTGACTTACAGTGTTTTCTGATAGAAATATTCAACTTTTAGACGTACCAGGCAGAGGTACACGAAGCACCGTATTTTCAGACTACGATATGTTTTATGTAGGTACTAAGTTCTTGAGTTTTGACAAATGCTAGAGGAGGGCCCGGGGGTCCTCCCCCGGGAGAAAATCGGAAATAAAAACTGAAATGGTGAGCTCTGAAATGTGTTTGCGACACTGAATACGACTTATGTAAACCATAGAATTTTTATCAAAGCTGCGTAATATAGACATAACATTATTTTGCCACTAACGTCCACTTCTGCTAGACCATTGGCGTAGCTTCCTATTAGGCAAGTAGGCACGTGCCTACACTTTTTTTTCAGAAGTCCAAAAAATAAAAAAAGGCTAAAAATGCAGAAAAAGAAATAAAATTGAAATCTAAGGGGGGTTAGGGGTGATCCCCAATAAGTTTTACATAGATTCATGTTAGTATTTTTCCATTATCAAACGCGGGAAAGACATCAGAACGCATCTAGAGACTATCTAGGAATAAAAAATTTCCGGGGGCGCATACCCCCGGACCCCCCTAGTAAGAAAGAGTACACTTATTAATTGGTCTAGTCACCCCGTTGGCATGCATGTTCATTACCGACGTCACCGATGTTTCACCTCTTGATATTATGCCTGAGTCTTCTGAGGTCACAACTAGGTCACCAAAAAACATTCTGACGTCGGTAATGCTTGCCCTGTATGGCGAGAATACCCTGACGTCACCGCTGGTAGTCCTGAGTAATTTTTCACCGATGTTTCAGCCTTGATATTATGCCCGAGTCTTGTGAGCTCACAACTAGGTCACCAAAACCCAATCTGACGTCGGTAATGCTTGCCCTGTATGACGAGAATACCCTGACGTCACCGCTGGTAGTCCTGAGTAATTTTTCACCCCGTTGGCATGCATGTTCATTTGTACATGCAACTGCCTTATGCAAAACACACGCCACTGCTTACACCCTGTCCTCATATTTGCGACGATTTTAAAAGTAAAAAAATGCAATAAAATAGGAATAGGATGGTTTTAGAGTCCAACTTAAAAAATTGAAACAGCAACTTATTTAAAATGCAAAACTATCATGTACAGAAATGCAAAACAGAACAATAATTTAACTCATATCCTAGCTACTGGTAGGAGCTAGATCCTCACATTAATCTATTGTTCTATATATCAAACTTCATTCATAGAGTTTCTTGAAACAAACTATAGCATACACAAATGTATAGATACAACAGTCTGCTGAACTTCGACTGCCACTCTTGTAAATAATGATGAAACAACACGATTGTGTTGAACTCACTTGAGGCCATTAATTTTATATATAATATTGCTTTAAATGTATTGTAAATGTGTACAAATAGTTAACAATTCAAACAAATTGGTAGTAAACAATTACAAAACACCTAGCTTCCTCTGTATATCTATAAAAAGATTTCAGATGTCATATCTTAAAATAGAAGTATAATTGCATCATCCCAGTGGTAGTAAACAGTGCAGTCTGTATCTCTAAATTTTACACCCACAGTCCACATCTGGTAAAACTGTAAGTGGACATAGACCAGCCTACAGGGCTCCAGATAAGAGGGAGTAAACTAAACAAATCACATGTTTTCACTCCTTTCAGCACCAAACCCTATGGTGTTACCACTCATTTTTTTGTCTCGAAGAGACAATTCAAATGTATAGTGACACCACAGGGTTTAATGCACAAATAACGATTTTAAGTTTTGAAATAATTCCCTTATCTGGAGCCCTGGCTACTATCCAATCAGACTATTCAGTTTCAACAGGTGCTCTTAATTCTAAATTTCTGATCAAATATAATTGGTTGAAATGTGTGGCCAAATAGAAAGTGTGACTAAATAGAAACCAGTCAGCTCCGCCGAAAAATCTTCACGTCGATAATAAGAGCTTCAAATTTCAAGCAACTTTTGTTCTTACACTATCTAGCGATCTTTTTTCGTTGTAAAGTTACCGAAGTTAAAAGTTGAAGTTATCTCTGTGAACGTATTCAGTGTTAAAGAGCAGCCAGGCCCGCTTAAAGACTTTTCCTCAGCCCATTAAAGAACCACCAGCATATTGTTCTGGAGGTGTCAATGTAACTGTCAAATCACATGCAGTTTACCTGGATTATACTCATGCTCTAGTGATTTTCAATGCAATATGCACAAGACCCATGATTTGTGCAAGGAATTTGACAGCAAATAATCTGGCAAGGCGTTATGACCAAAAGGTCGTCAGGAGATGTCTTTAACATCGGGCGCACAGCTCAGCGTCTTTAACAAATTCAATGAGCTGTAACTTATGAACCAATTGAGCTAGAACAACTATGTAAGAAGCAAAGTTGATTGAAATTAAACAACCTGCAAGATGGTGTCGCGATTTGGCGGATCCGACAAGATTCCGACGAGTTTCCAATTTTAGCAACGCCGGAAGTGGTAAATGAAAAAATCTTCACGTCAATAATAAGAGCTTCAAATTCCAAGCAACTTTTGTTCTTACACTATATAGCGATCTAAATTTGTTGTAAAGTTACCGGAGTTAAAAGTTGGATTATCTCAGACCGGAGATTCAGCGTTGAAATAAACGTTGTCGAGCAGCCAGGCCCGCTTAACGTCGGGGGCACAGCTCAGCGTCTTTAACGCATTCAATGAGCTGTCACTTTTGAACCGATTGAGCAGATTCCATGCTAGGTAATTGATATTTGTGCACAGTTGAGATCCAGATCAAACGGTGCATATTCGACGTCTGATCTGGACCTAGGTTTCATCAATAAAAATATAAAATCTGTAATTGACAAATTCGTAGACTACAATTGCAAAGCAGACAGCATTTCGGGGAGTGGAATGGTTAAAGCCGTAGAAGTAGTAAAGTTCGGATGGTTCTAGGGTTCGGATACAATTATCAGTTTAAAGCAGCTACTTTAAAGACATTACCCCAATCCATTCATTGACCCCCCTCACTAGGCAAGAAAATAACTGTAAAGCATGGGAAACGCCCCGGCTCATCCCGGTTCATCCCCGTTCACCGGCTATCTTTAAGCCCCGTTCTCACTGTCCCGGTGCCGGCCCCGGTACGTCCCGGTACGTCCCGGTAGAGATAGCCGATGAGCCGGGACGTTTTTTATGAAAAAATAATTGCGTTCTCATATTCCCGGTGTCTCCCACGGGGGAACATGGGTAATGAAGCTGGATCTCCCCGGACTATCCCGGTGAGTTCCCGGTTGGCCCGGCGTAAATACGGTGCAGGGCCGGCCTGTTCCCGGTATAACACGGTGTAACCCCGGTCGTCACCGGTGGTATCCCGGTGTTGTCCCGTTCAACCCCGGTTGTTCACCGGTGACGTGCCGACGTTACCCGGTGTTCGCCGGAAAGGACATAAACCGGGGCGAACGTGAATTAGCATCAATTCTCTTTTGTCCGTCTCAGGGTGCAAACGAGATGCAACAAAGTAGAACATTATAACGCTGTCGACTGTTCAAACATCATTTTAATATGAGTTGCAAAGAGTTTGCCCGGCGTCTGATCTGGCTCCATACTGTTTGTAGTGGACATAAAAACTTAAGCCTGGAGCCATTTATTTAGAAAGAATAACTTCGTTTTTATGTGTAATAGATTTACTCTATACAATAGAGAAAACGATATTATTTCCTATTTAAACACAGACGAAACGCAAACGCTAAAAGTGCTTCAACGTTGCTCAAAATTGCTGAAAATGTTGTCCGAGTGTCAAACAGCTTGGATCCGGATGAGACGCCGAGTTACTCGTCGTCTCATCCGGATCCAAGCTGTTTGCATATGGAGCTATAGTCGTGAGTGGCAGGCTAAGGGTTAATACATGGGGGAAAAAGTATTCTTCAATGTACACTATTTGTAAAAGACGCGTATACGTGTCATTGAGGGCCACAAGGGAGATTAGTTGCGTGTGTGTTCTAATTGTGTCACCCTCTTAAATAAAGTCTTTATTATTATTATTATTATTGTTGTTATTATTATTATATGGGGTCAATGGTTAAACAGGCCAATGTCATTTAGTAAGCGGCATTTAATTAGAAACATTTCTCATATACAGCAACGTTACCATTGCTTTAGTCTGGGTTTAACATTTGGCAACAGCGATATACATGTACATTGCTAATTTAGATCTGTCTGTGGAGACGATTTCAATCCTTTGTCTGCTAACTGCGACTTTTCTGGGGGGTTTCAAACAGTTTGGACCCAGATCAGACGTCGCGTAACTCGGCGTCTTCATTAGATCCCAACTGATTGATACTCGTCTTTAGATTTGTTTAATTCAAAACTGTACAAAATCTACATTTAACACATTTTGCAGACGACAATTTCAAAGCAGACGATTTTGCAGCAAAACAAAGGTTTCAAAATTTGCCGCTGCTATCTTGGGTGTGGCTGGTATTTGCCACCTGCACTTATCTCCATAGAAACGTAGATTAATTGTTAGCACATGGCTTGGAGCTCTCGACCAATCACGGGCCTCAAAAAGTGTTGACTATATCGCGTAAATTTTAAAAACCATGGACTATTTAATACAGTCCACGTTTCTGTCATCTGAAGGTAATTGACATCAACATCCTAGCAATCCTCCGAGCCAGCGACTGCAAAAACCTTTAGCCTGCTCTGTAGGCGTAACGATAAATATCGTAATCGAAAGTTAAGTGAAAAAATATCAAGGATTTAAGGTGAAGAAATACAGGAATTTCACAGTAACAATGATATATCTAGGTCTACATCGTCCCGCTAGACCTAGATATATGCATTTTTAGCTGTAGATGTAAAAAACGGGATCTAAATGCCTAGATTGTATTTTAAAAAAAATTGTTGAGATCAGAGGGGAACGACAGACGCTTGATGACTTCATATTTTATTTTTAAAATGAACAGTGAGACCTGGACTTTAAAGACAATTGCTAATGAAAAGTGCCTATACATATACATGTATATATGTAGTACTTCAATAAACTTCCCATTGAAATAGTCTTTCAAAATTTGTTAAACATTAAAATTAAAATGGCTTTTTTCGTCTAAAAACAAAAAGCAGAAACGAAAGGTCATGTCATTTCTTTTTTTCCTCAAGCCCAAGCCAGTGCTAAATAGGTTATACCATGGTTGCACGCGAATAAACATGCTTTAGGTCTCAAACTTCACATTGAAATAATCTTTCAATTTTTGTAAAATATTACAAATAAAATGACTTTTTCGTTTAAAACAAAAAAGCAGAAACGAAGAGTATTGTTATTTTTCTCGAGCCCAAGCCATGTGCTGTCAAAAATAGGTCAGAGCATGTTAATTTCATACTACAGAACATAGTCCACTCGGCGCGTCCCGCGCCTCGTGGACTATATTCCGTAGTATGAAATAAACATGCTCTAACCTATACTTAGAAACTGACCGGATACGACTTTACATTACATGTCGACACTGTCAAAGCATTTGTTCATTTCAACTGCAGGTGTTAGCTTGTGTCGGTCGGTCCTTTCTTACATTTCATTACATGTCAAGTAAAAACAGTAACCCCCCTATATTACGACCAATGAATTATGTCATGTATTAGGTGTTTGATGCAGCTGGTTGCTTAAGGCAGGCTGAAAGTAGGAACCTTTAGGAGCTTTCCCTTTTACTTTCGCCTTGCGTTAAGCTGAAACATGTCCTACATACAAGCCACTGACCTTCATTTCAGTGGTCGTTATAGAGGAGCTATACTGTACTTATTTTCACCAATCGAAATCTCCGTCGCAAAATACTCCCCGTACAAACCATATACATGTACTATTTCCACCAATGCCATCATATACTATTTCCACCAATGCCAAACCCCAAAACTAAGTATAGGTTAGAGCATGTTTATTTCATACTACGGAATATAGTCCACGAGGCGCGGGACGCGCCGAGTGGACTATATTCTGTAGTATGAAATTAACATGCTCTGACCTATTTAGCACATGGCTTGGGCTCGAGAAAAATAAGAATACACTTCGTTTCTGCTTTTTTGTTTTAGACGAAAAGTCATTTTATTTGTAATATTTTACAAAATTTGAAAGGTTATTTCAATGTGAAGTTTATTGAAGTACTATATGACTATAATTATGTAGGCATATTTCATTAGCAATTATCTTTAAAGTCTAGGTCTTACTGTTCATTTTAAAAATAAAATATGAAGTCATCAAGCGCTAGCCGTTCCCCTCGGATCTCAACAATTTTTTTTAAAGACAATCTAGGCATTTAGATCCCGTTTTTTACAGTGGAGAAAACGTTATTCTTTCCCGTTTAAACGCAAACGAAAGGCAAACGCAAAACACTAATACATAGAAAAGTACACCTTTTTGACAATTCTTACTTTTTATTTTTATCCTAGAAGCAAATACTTTTGAGCCTGATAAGACGCCTGGTTACCCGGTTTCTGATCATGCTCCAAACTGTTTGCCCTCTAAATAATAGTTATAGCGTGAACGTGGCTATTGGGAAAGAATTACGTTTTCTCTACTGTACATCTACTGCTACAACAATGCATATATCTAGATCTAGCGGGACGGTGTAGACCTAGATATATTATTGTTACTGTGAAATTTCTGTATTTCTTCAGCTTTATCCTTGATATTGTGTTTATTTCACTTAACTTTCGATTATTTATCGTTATGCCTACAGAGCAGGCTAAAGGTTTTTGCAGTCGCTCGCTCGGAGGATTTCTAGGACGTTGATGTCAATTACCTTCAGATGACAGAAACGTGGACTATATTAAATAGTCCATGGTTTTTAAAATTTACGCGATATAGTCAACAGTTTTTGAGGCCCGTGATTGGTCGAGAGCTCCAAACCATGTGCTAAATAATCAGCCGTCAGTTTCGTGCGAAACCGACAATTCAACACGTTTCATAACTGCAAGAAGAAAACAGCCATTTTTAAAAACACGCGTATAGGTATGGAATTCACTATTCCATTCTAAATACTAATAGTAAGGGCGCCCAGGCCAGTGGAAAAAAATTTTTGCAAGTGGTGATGCAGAAAATTTTCAGTTGTATTGCCGAATTCGTAATGCATTTTTATGAAGATTTTATGCGGATGCCAATTTCAAAAGTGGTCAGAATCTTTTCTAAAGTCATTTTACTTACCCCTCCCACCAACGCTCAACGCTAATTCTTATAGATGGAAAGCATGCCAATTAGTTTCAGGGCTGACTCGATAGTATGGTAGTCGACCTGCCAGTCTTCATGTTTGAAAAGAAACTTCAATAGCAATATCCGCAGATAGAACACGATAAGGCCCTTGCTACACTTGGTGCAGTGTATACTGAACATAATTATACGCTGCAATGAGTGTCTGGAGATGGGCTAGACTGTAAAAGGTGACTCCAGTACTCACTAACAGTGGTATCTCGAATAGTGGCAGAGCTTATCCCTTCATTGGCAGCCATTACATTTGCAAACTAAAATGCGTGCATCAGAAACAAGCAAGAAACACATATTTTCTATTATGCCAAACTTGCTACAGACAAATTGTCATCTGACGGGTGGATTAAACATGTGCGATCAGCCACATGTAGATTACTGCTATAAACTGAATCTTCTGATTCTTCAATTTGTTAAGTCTTGTCGCACAGCTGATTTTAGTCTTTATATAGACGCGGTTGATTCATAGATACTATGAGTCTTCATATGATACTATATCTAGTATTTTATAAATCTAAAAATCCACCTCCGCCATGTGGAAATACGCGAAAAGAAACATACCGTTGTACCAAAAAGGCTGATTTCATGGGTCTAAAAATCAATGGGGGCATTTTTAAACGTCAAACGTGCCAGCTTCGTGATTGATTGATTGATTGATTGAATTTGGTTTCATGGGATCACAAGACATCAAATGGCCATATGGCGCAGAGAAACGATTACGTGTCATGTACATATTGAAATATGTCGATCAATGGGTGTGTACCTCAGAAAATAACCCAACGGATGTATAAGGATAAAGGCAATTGAAAAACAAAACAAGACATATATGTACAATAAATAGCGTCCTGGGTTACAAAAGCATTATAATTTCATTAATTTGAATGTGATAACTCTAGTAGATGCCTTTGAAGATCTTAGAAATATCTTTAATGGAAGACAATGGTAAACTGTTGCACTTAGATACGTCAACACATACCCTTATGTGATTGAGTAGGTTAAATTCTTTGGAATGCAACTAAATATGAACTTTCTAAACAAAAATACAAGTTTCCAAGAGGAAGCATTCACTGTTACACTATCAACAGTTAAAGTGACGTTGTTCAAGAATGTTTTGTCTGAGCCATGTTACTAACTTACTGGCGTTCACCGTCTACAACGCCAGTCCAGATTCTGCCATGAACGATGTGATCCTCCTAGATTCCTCCATCCGTCCATATAGCTTTGTCTGTACAGGTATCGACGTTGGCCACATATGTTTCCTTTTCTTGTCCAGATGTGGGCACCTCTGCAGTATATGTCAAGTCGTTTGCTGTTCAAGGCCACAAGTACATAAGGGGTGGGTTTATCTTCATCTTGGTAAACATATGTGAGTAAAGCCTGTTGTGTCCAGTGCGGAGCCTTATTATAGCCACTTGTTCCCTTCTGTGTCTGAGCCACGTTGGAACGTAATTGGAAGTTGCCAACCCAATATTACTTTCAAGCAATTTTGGATACAGGTCCAATGAGTATATCCTAACCAAATAAAGGTCTACCTATACACTTACCCTAACGGAGAAAGGGCTTATGAATCACTTGGGCCAGAGTAAATGATTTGACTGTCCCGTAGATCTAGACACTTGTAAATCGCTGAGGTGTTCGACGAAACTTTTCGTATTGATTGCATGGCTCCAATGCCCAACCAAACAACAAGACATTCTCTTAAATGAACATACCAATGAAGATCAAGACAATATAGAAGATTGAAGTCGTTAAAATAGATAACTATTCAGTGAGCTGACTGTAGCCGGAAAAAAATCGTGAAATCGACGTTAGATTCTAAAACTTCTAGTTTCATATGAGCTGACCCCGTTACTTTGGCACCATTCAATCTAGATGGTGACATGAAGAAAATACAAAATTCGAAATATTGTCTAGGTTTGAAGGAAATGTGGAAAAAAGGAGCTTGACAAAAAAGAACACCCGGGGCTTTTAGTCATTGACTTGATGTTGCTTAGGATGATATGCACCAAAATGTCTGATTGTAAAACATTTGGTGATGTTTCTAAGAAAGTTGCATCAGTAGTTTTAGGCGTGGCACTCAAATACACAGCTCTGGTTGGGGACAACTACCAGTATGAAATATAAATCAAGTCCGGAGAAAGGACGAGGCACAGGCCTGTAGAGA
Organism: Gari tellinella; assembly: GCA_922989275.2. Taxonomy (NCBI): domain Eukaryota; kingdom Metazoa; phylum Mollusca; class Bivalvia; order Cardiida; family Psammobiidae; genus Gari; species Gari tellinella. The sequence continues at coordinate 38,997,120 of OV277857.1, read as the reverse complement.
TGCAGGAAATAAGAAATCAGACAACGAATACGCCCATGTCAAGGCAAATAACAAAGTTACTTTTAAATACTGTCAACAAGATCGAACATATCAATGCGGATTTCATTTGAGAGAATTGACTGATCAGTTTGAAAATTTTATCTGGAATACTGCCACCAAGCAATACCTCAAACTACCATCCCCAGTTAACGCTAGTTGGGGCACCGTTGGAAATAATCACCTTGTTCTGATTAAAATAACAAAATACATTCTGCAATAATTGGTTTCAAAAGATGCGCATGCAAAAGCTATTGCTCATCGAGGCGATGCAAATGCCAAAAAAGAAAATGTGCTGCCCACTGACGCATGTGCTTGCGATGACGATGTTTGTGACAACCGGGTTGGTTATAGTCATGTAGATAGTGAAGGAGACGACCAGTAGGCTATGAAATATGTGACAAAACATTCAAGCCATTATGACGGAATTGGGAGCATAGAAATCACACAATGCTCGACCGACAGAGTGGCACATTTCCATCAAACCGGACACTTACACATTGTAATTCAAACCATACACACTAGTTGCGATATTACTGAACTATTGTAAAACAAAAATAAACACCACAAAATATGCATTAACGTACGTCAGTTTGCGTCAGTCAGACGAAAATGAAATGTCATTCAATTCAGATGACACCATAGTAAAAAGAAAGGTACACTGGCCTACATGTTACATGTGAATGACATGGCTATAAGCTACATGTATGAATGATATTAACAATAATTATGTAGCTACATGTAGATATCAATAGTGATAACTTTTAGCAGATGTCAAATTTTGAAAAGATAACTAATACTCAACTACTCCGATACATATGCTGCTGATTGGCAAACCAACTCTAACCAACTCGCTGAATACACAATGTCCATCTGCGTGACCATATTTCGAAAATAATACGAAAACGGCAAAAGATCCTAACGTAATGCAGTTGAATTCAAACATACAAAGTCGGAATTGTTAATGTGAGGAATGATTCAACTAGCGTTACGATACACTGAAATTATATATGACGGTTCTGTGTAGATCTATTAAATGTGTATATGATATTTGGCAATTTATACATTCAACTTAAACAAAGGGAATCCTGCTCAAACAAACGAGACATCACAGACTATGCGAATACCCTCGCTCAGTTTATTTATACCTACGATGGCATTTTAAAAAGGGGTGATTTCTATGAATGTGTGTGTGAAGTTTCGTGGTAGAGATAATATACCCCGGAAAAAATTAGTTTCATACATATGCACATACATACGTTTTGGAATTGAGGTCAAGAGTCAAGGTCAAAGTCACAGTGACCTTAAAGTAGTACTCAACACCACGCCATCTCAGTATGTATTAACACACCAAATTTGCTATTCCTTGCTGATACGGTAAAAAAAGATATGCTCCAGACAAGCTTTTGAAAAAGAATTGAGGTCAAAGGTCAAGGTTAGGGTCACAGTAAACTAAAAGTAGAACACGACACTGCGCAATCCCAAAGTGTACTCACACAACAAATTTGCTCTTCCTAGCTGATGTGGTAATAGAACTAATTAGGACAAAATGAGTTACATATATACAAGCATACACACATTTTACCATTGAGGTCAAGGGTCAAGGTCAAGGTCACAGTGACCTTAAAGTAGTACGCGACACTCCGCCTTCTCATGATGTTCTTACACACCAAATTAATTGTTCCTAGCTAATACTGTACAGAAGATATGCTCCGGACAAGCGTTTTTAAAAAAATTGAGGTCAAAGGTCAAGGTCAAGGTCACAGTGACATAAATTTAGTACGTGACACTCTGCCATCCCATGATGTACTCACACGACAAATTTGGTGTCCCTAGCTAAAGTAGTAAAGGAAATATACAAGTTTTACTAAAATGCAATACAATTTCGGCGAAAATTGAATAGTTGAAGGTCAGAGTTATCGCCCTTGTAAAAATGTCCCTGACCACTTTCAGCCTTGGCATCCGGCCTTTCCAAACTCGGGAAGGTCCATACTATTCAAATATACCATTAGAAATTTTCTGCATCTCCACTTGCAAATCATTGTTAATTAAGGGTCTTTTGAGAGTTGGCGCCCTCACTATAAGGGAATTTTTACAATGTACAGCGACACCTCTCTACAATAACACCTAATGGGAGACAGAAATTGTGTACGTTGTTCGGAGGGAGTCGTTATAGGGAGGGAACTTGGCTAACATTTGCAAACAGCTTGAATCCAGATCAGACGCCGCGTAACGTCTGTCTCTCTGTGTCTGTCTGTCTGTGTCTGTCTGTCTGTCTCTTTCTCTCTCATCTTTATCTCTGTTTCACACTTTGTCTGTCCATCTCTCTCTCTCTCTCTCCCTATATCTCTCTCTCCCTCTCTCTCAATCTTTCTACCCTTACTCTCTTTCACTCCCCCTCTCTCTGTCCTTATTTTCTCTCTATTTGTACTCAAAGTGTATTGTCTTACACATGGGTATTTATTTGTAGTAAGTTACTTAGTTTGTAAGTATGCTTGTGCCTGTCTTTAGGTACATGTAATTATCATATAATTTATTAACTCGTATCTAACATTTATCTCCAAACTTCGTTTCGTTGGAGAAATTGGTAAATATATTCGCATGTACTACTCTTAGAGTAGTAGTCTGCTGCGTGTACCCGTATGTCTTCTCCTAGTTTCGTTTAGCTGGAGAAGCTCATTACCCCAGCAATACTGCCAGCAATAATGAACCAAGTATTTTCTTTATCCTATTTAGTTGAGTTTTGTTCATTGTAAATACATTATTAGTTATACAGTTTCTTCACAGTGTACATGAGGATTTCTTCCCGGCTGAGGTAAATCATGTTGCCCGAGCCGTTAGGCGAGGGTTACATGATTTTACCAGCCGGGAAGAAATCCTACACTGTGGAGAAACTGTATAACGAATTTATTATATTACTGCAAAGTTTTCACTGTTCAAGCGAAATAGTTAGGAATTTGTGTACAGCGCTCATAGTAAACTATAACAAAATCGCGCCAAAGCATATCTATAACTACGTTGAGCGTAATGACGTTATGTTTCTGATGTTTTTATTCATAAGAAAAATGGGCATTCTCGTAAACTTCGGCTTCAAACTTTCCCAGAAATAATGCAACTGTTGAAAGATCCAAACACCGATTGGTTCTTAGCCGAAGTGGACTTAAAACGGAGGATGCACGATTGAATGCACTGCAAGACTCAGGGACCTGTCAGCCAATGAAAACAGCTGCATTTACAAGTACATGTACTCTGTCAGCTAACAGGGTACTTGGGGTCACGTCTAGGGCTTGGTGACCAATGAAAAGAAAGGAATTTACTTTGCAGTATAGATCTAATAAGTATTTTCTTTTCTTTGTCTCTCATCATAACCTCGACATAAATATTATATTACTAGGTCGTGTATGGAGATGAAAGAACAAATGTTCCGTGCAACTGGATTCGCAAAGCTAAATTTTGCATTCTGTTTTCAGGTCATTTATGGGATATAGTCAATGTGACTTACATCACTAAGCTCCTCATCTCTGTGAGTTCGAATCCCAGTAGGGTCGTTCGGATTTTTCATGTGGGGATGCCTTCCAGCTGGCTTGCGGAAGGTCGGTGGTTCTATCCAGTTGTCGATCTGTGCCTGCAACAGTGCATAAAGGACTTCTTGGGTTTTCCTCCACCTGTGATTAGCTGGACTTCGCGATATGACTGAAATACTGTTGAAAGCAACGTAAAATCAAAACAAATCAAATCAAAATCAGATCATTTACAAATATCAAAAGATCGTGCCGACCTTACTCAAACTTTCACTCTTTCACTGTCGAGGTTGATAGTTTGGTTAGAAAAAATCATTGTAAAGCACATGCGCATGAGATTAATCTGGGCCTCAACAGGTAAACTGAGATTGGTATACCCGCTGACAGCTTATGCCGCATGCTTTATCACACCTATCGAGAACAATGGGGGTTCCATCAATAGACTGAGGAAAAGTCTTTAAGCAGTTACCTGTCGTAAAACACTTAATAATTAACACAATTTAGTGGTCGTAATAGAGAGTGTCTACTGTGAATTTAACAAGACAATCTTATATAAGGCAATCTTATTACAGAATATGGGTCAACGATAATCAAGGTACTTTTACTGTTAATTAATGTTTAATGTTATTAGTCTTTGATGTTGTAATTAGCTCTTTCTATTGGCATTGTCGTGTATTGTCGGGCCAAATGTTTAGACTGTACACTGTCAGTAACAGAGACAGGTTTCATTTACTACGCCGGAGCAGCTGTTTAATAGTTAATTTACCGTCTGCCAATAAGCAAACAGTGTAGAGTGGCCTCTAGAGTGTAAACACTGTTAAATATATCATTTTCAGCAATACAAAGGTAAATAACTCTTGACCTATTGATCTGATTACAACCATAATTAAACTCATCTAAAGTCTTATGATAATATACAATCTGAGCAAGTTTGAGAAAGATTTGATAAAATGTGTGGCCTCTAAAGTGTAAACACCCTTAAATATGGCATTATCAGCAATTCGAAGGTAGATAACTCTCAACCTATTTATCTGATTACAACCATAATTTAACTCATCCAAATTCTGATAGTCTTATACAATCTGAGATAGTTTGAGATAGATTGGATAAATATTGTGGCCTCTAGAGAGTAAAAACTGTAAAATATGGCATTATCAGCAGTTCAAAGGTAGATAAATCTTGATCTATTTGTTCGATATCAACAATAATCGAACTCATTAAAACTCTTATGGCAATATACCATCTGAGCAAGTTTGAGAAAGATTGGAGAAATATTTAGGCCTCTAGAATGTAAACACCCTTAAATATGGCATTTTCAGCAATTCAAAGGTAGATAACTCTTGACCTATTTGTCCGGTTTCAACCATAATCGAACTCATCCGATCTCTTCTGGCAGGTTGCAGGTCAAAACGCCCCCAAGTCAAAACGCCCCCAAATTGGTCAAAACGCCCCCATAATTGGTCAAAACGCCCCCATAGCCTGGTCAAAACGCCCCCATTTTTTCTTCATATATATAATATGTAAAATATTTATATATATTTGTATAAAAATTATGTATATATACATTTTGAATATATAAATGTATCAGTATGAATTGTATGATTTTTTGTTCGATTTTATATAATTTTTGATACTTGCGTTTTTTCACTTCTCTTTCAGGTGATTCCGTTTGTCGTTTGTAACTGTTAGTATAGCTTATCTTATTTTATTGTTGGATGTCTTAAGGTTGTTACTTAATTGATTACAAGCGACGGCCCAATTAAAGGCAAACAATAATTCAAGATACTCAACTAACTTATTTGCCGCTAGCGTACAGGCACGTACCGCATTTACAGAACACGCTTATAGGTGTGAATTATTGTTTAAATGCGTGACGGGATAACAGGATCCAGTCCCAATTGAGTTCTAATAAAGTGCAAAATAGTAAAAATACTTAGGCTGAAATGACATATTAATGACAATAATTATAATATAAAATCAATTACAATAATATTATAATAACTATTAGATAAAAAGATTTAGATCTATTTCTTTATTTGAAGAAACGCAAAAATGTACACTCGCTTAAATAAAAGTAAATTCTACCATTGTCAATTAACATAAGGTTTATTTGTTTTATTTTCATGTGTTCTGTCTGCCAAGTAGATCCTGGTCGTAATAGATTTTTTTCTATATTTGATGAAACGCAATAATGATATAGATCTACTCGCTTAACTTAAATCAGATTCAAGCATTCTACCTTCCAAAGCCAAAGTAGATCTAATTATCTTTCAATTTATTCTAATTTATCTACAGAGTAGATCCTGATCATAGAACTACTTCTAATCGCAGGGCTGCCATAAGTGTACATGAAAAATCCTAAGATTTCCAAATTTTCATTTTTCAAGTGCGATTTTACGAACCTGCTTTAAGCTACCATATACTGGGAAAAAATCCGGAGATTTTGGAAAAATCCGGAGAAATGGCAGCCCTGTAATCGGGGTTGCAAACACTTTCAAAGAACTCTCAATCTCACTTTGATTATTTTCCGTATAGTTTAGATCCAACCCATTTGTAAGGCATTAAAAGCGCTATCAGTTATTGATCAAGCAAAATGTGTGATATACAGGTACATAAACCTTTAATTACTATAATTTACCTTTTTACCGAAACGTCCGGACCTTTCACTATATAAAATCAATTTACCGAACTGGTCATTTACCGAAATGTCCGGCACCCGTTACAGTGGAGAAAACGTTATTCAAACTATTTGCCACTCATATTGAAGCTAGAAGTTAGAAGTTTAAAAAAGTTGCCATTTTGTACATTTCATTACGTTCTTACATTTAAATGGTAAATAATAACGCTCTGTCCCTGATAATCTGTTATTGTCTCATTAACTCATTCACCTTTCAATGGTTCAAATCGAATTTCAAAATATGTCCAGTCAACTATGGACAATTAAGGGATGGGGTTTAGGTTAATAATATACTTGAAAATGACAACAGTGTAGACCCTGATCAGAGGGCTCTGAAGTAGCCCTCTGATCAGGGTCTACACTGTTTGCATGGGACAAATGTAATCCTCATAGATACACTGTTTGTAAACGACGAGTATACTAGTCGCTAGGGTTGAATGTGTTATTCATTGTAATAAGATATATATATGTTTTGATTAAGAACAAATATATAAAAGAAAATTTGAGGTATAATATGGAAATCTTTATGTCCGTAATTTTTACATAACATAACATAACATTATTTTATTGGTTCAAACATTTTTACAATGTTTCTTGCCATTTGAAGGCAAAACAAGATGAACATATCCAAAATTTGCAATTCTAGATTTACAATCTAAAATCAATCTGCTGCTACATATCACGAAGGTGTGATTACTTCGTGTACAGGTAAACAAACAAAGAGCAGTGAACCATAAAGTCCACAGGCGATTTGATTGGCACGTACACAAAGGATATCTTATCTGGCTTGCTGGCAGACATGCAGTAGCATATATATAGTGGAACGACCGACGATTAAAGTACCTTAAATGTTCAAAGTTCTCTTATTCAACCTATTAATGATGGAAATATAGTTAAATTATCGAAATAAAAAAAAAAAAAAAATGGGGGCGTTTTGAAAAAAAAATGGGGGCGTTTTGACCAGGCTATGGGGGCGTTTTGACTTGGGGGCGTTTTGACTATAAATCCTTATGGCATTATACCATCTGATCAAGTTTGAGAAAGATTGGATAAATATTGTGGCCTCAACTAAAATTGTTGACGATGAACGACGGACATTCAAGTATTGCAAAAGCTCATCCTGAGTTAGCTCAGGTGAGCTAAAAACACATAACAAAAAAAAAACGTTCTCAAAAGACAAAAAAAAATCGGTGCTCACCCCCTCCCCACAATGAAGAGTGGTCAATGTAGAGATGATAAATTTGCCCCCCCCCCCAATCCGATTTTGCTTCCTAAGTGCCTGCTTCAGACAAGGTTTTTTCAATAATGAAGGTCAGAGGTTTAGGTCAAGGTCAAAATGACATGAAAGTGGATTGTGACATTCTACAGTCCCAAGATCACCACACAGGTTTTTGTAATTCTAGTTGATAAAGTACAAGAGACATGTTCTGGACAAGGTTTTTCTAAAATCAAGGTCAGAGGACAAAGTCAAGGTCAAAGTGACCTGAAAATGGTTATGACACTTGGCAGTCCCAAGATATAGCAGTACACCATGTTAAATAATCTTGGATGATACAGCAAGAGATATGCTTCGGACAAAGTTGTTCAGTAAACAAGGTCAGAGGTCAAGGTCAAATTGACCTGAATGTGTTATGTGACACTCTGCTATCTCAATATGTATGCACATATGTTTAAAATCCTAGACTATATAGTATAGGACATATGCTCTGGTCCAGGGGCCCCTGTCATAAAACTCTGTACGACAAATGTTGACGTAAGTAAGATTATAAAAGTCTCCATTTTTATTTATTTAATATTTATCCATTTAATCCTGTCTTGACATCTTTTTGGAATTTTCTTGAAAAGAGGATTCCAAATAGATATGTCACAAGACAGGATTAGATAGAGAAATAAAAATTAAATGCATTTTAAAGTTTTAACTTACGATTGTTTGTGTGGTACGAAGTTTTATGAAACGGGCCCCTGGTTTTTCAATATCACAGTCAGAAACAAGGTCATATTCACCTGGAAATGGTACACAACGTTTTGGCAATCCCAATTGTGTCCACATACCAGGCCAGGTTTGGTAATTCTAGATGGCATGATATAGAAGTTATGCTCCGGACAAGGTTTTTCAATAATCGAGATCAGGGGTCAAGGTCAAATTGAGCTGAAAATGGTATGGGACACTTGGCAATTCTAATACGTATCCATACACCATATTTGTAAATCCTGCATGGAATAGTACAATGTATATGTATAGGGGTTATGCTCAGGACAAGGTTTTACAATAATAAATATCAGAGTCAAGGTCAAATTGACCTGAAAATGGTACGCTTCACTTGGCATCCAAATACAAATCGGTTCCACACAACAGGTTTGGTAATCCTAGATGACATAGCATTAGAGTTATGTTAAGGACACACTTGGGATGGACTGACAAAGTGATTCCTATATAGCCAACATTACCTATTGGGGCACATGTATAATAATTGGTATCAAATGATTGACAAAGTCCTGCATAAGTTTCACTTATTTACTTGCCACTTTGAAGCAAATTGATATATAAATGGTACCATCTCAACATATACAATAACAGTACAAGAACCCTTGTCGGTGGGCCAAATACAGAGTAAAATCTAACATAATCTTTATCAAAGATAATACGAGCAATATCACAGGGCTTCAACATATAAGTGAACAAAACAAGAGGCCCATGCGGGCCTAAATATCGCTCACCTGAAAAAACCAACACAAGGGTCACATGACCCCTGGGGTGGGATCATTTTTACCATAGAGACATGATTGCAAAAATCTTGCTGATGAGCTTGAAAATTAAGTGTTCTGTCAAATATTTTGTACATGGATGGTTTCAGACAGGAAGACTTTTCAATGTAAAAAAAAAATTTTTTTTAGCTAATGTGACCCAGATATGCAACAGACCTGAACCATTTCAGCAATATTGGTAAAGATCATCTAAAAGTGTCACTATGCTAAATATCAAAGCTCTGGCCATAATAGTTTCAGAGAAGACGATTTCACTATATAACTCTACGTTAAACTGCGACCCCTAGGGCCTTGGCAGTTTTGACCCAAGGGGCATAATTTGAACAATCTTGATAGAGGATCTGTAGATGATGCTTTATGCCAAATAGCTAAGCTCAGGGTACTGTGGTTTCAGACAAGAAGATTTTTTAAGTTTTCATTGAAAAAATCTATTTTTAGCTCCTGTGACCTAGATATGCAATGGACCAGAACCATATAAACAGTATTGGTTAAGGGCTTTTAGAAATGTCATCATGCCAAATATCAAAGCTCTGGCCATATAGGTCACAAGAGCTAAAAATAGATTTTTTTCAATGAAAACTTAAAAAATCTTCTTGTCTGAAACCAAAGTACCCTGAGATATTTGGCACAAAGCATCATCTTCAGGTCCTCTATCAAGATTGTTCAAATTATGTCCCTGGGGTCAAAGATTACCTCGCCCCTCGGGTCGTAATTTTACATAGAGTTATAAAGTGAAATCTTCGAACATGTTTTTCTCTGAAACTGCCTCTAGAGTGTAAACATCATTAAATATTCATTTTCAGCAATTCAAAGGTAGATAACTCTCGTCCTATAAGTCTGATTTCAACCATAATCAAACTCATTTGAACTCTTATAGTCATATACAATCTGAGAAAATTTGAGATGGATTGGATAAAAATTGTGAACTCTAGAATGTAAACACTGTTAAATATGGCATTTTCAGCAATTCAAAGGTAGATAACTCTTGATCTATTTGTCCGATTTCAACCAAAATCGAACTCATCCCAACTCTTATGGTCATATACAATATGGGCAAGTTTTAGAAAGATTGGATAAATACTGTGGCCTCTAGAGTGTAAACACTGTTAAATTTTGCATTTTCAGCAATTCAAAGGTAGATAACTCTTGATCTATTTGTCCGATTTCAACCAAAATCGAACTCATCCAAACTCATATGGTCATATACAATCTGGGCAAGTTAACGAAAGATTAGATATATACTGTGACCTCTAAAGTGTAAACACTGTTAAATATGGCATTTTCAGCAGTTCAAAGGTAGATTACTCATGACCTATTTGTCCGATTTCAACCATAATCTAACTCATTCGAACTCTTATGGCAATATACCATCTGAGCAAGTTTGAGAAAGATTGGATAAATATTGTGGTCTCTAGAGTGTAAACACTAAAATTGTTGACGACGGACATTCAAGGATTGCAAAAGCTCACCCTGAGCTAGCTCAGGTGAGCTAAAAATATGATCAGTCCAAAAACAGTCACAAGAATCATCACTGAATCTTAGTTTTTTTAGATATTTTCCATCGTTTTTCTATAGCGTCAGCTGACGGTATAATTGTTGTTGTTGCTTCTCTACACGGGCTCTGACATAAACCCGAGCCGAATAAAGTACTATCAATCACTACCAGTGAAGAACGTTATTTCGCTACCATATATATAGAGAGCGCTGGTAGCTAAGGGGTTAAAGGCGTTTCCTCATTTTTCATGTTTGTCTCCGCATGGAGGGTCACGAGTTCGAATCCCACCAGAGCTTCTTCTTTTTTTTTTTGAAGTGCATTTTTTAACAGAATTTATTATCCTAAACTAAATCTTACCCATTTATATAAGCATTGGACATATATTTACAAATTACTATTTTTAATTCTAAATCCGGTTGCGAGCCTCTTTAAGGTGCATACTGCTTTACTTTCATACTGCTTTAAGTGGTCACATATCTTCAAAACAAGAGCCCCATGGGGCATATTTCGCTCACCTGAGAATAGCTGACAAAATGGAGATAATTATTTATGTCCAGGAGGAGTCATTTTTTACCCGAAGGGCATTAAAATTTGAATAATCTTGATAGAGGACCTGTAGATGATGCTATGTGCCAAATATCTTAGATCAGGGTACTAGGGTTTTAGACAAGAAGGTTTTTCCATTGAAAAAATCTATTTTTAGCTCCTGTGACCTACATATGCAACAGACTGGAACCATTTGAACAAAAGAGGTAAAGCACATCTAGAAGTGTCGCCATGCTGAATATCAAAGCTCTGGCCATAATAGTTTCAGAGAAGAAGACGTTTGAAAAATTCACTATATAACTCTATGTAAAACTGTGACCCCGGGGCATGGCCAATTTTGACCCTAAGGGCATAATTTGAACAAACTTGATAAAGGACCTGTAGATGATGCTATGTGCCAAATATCTAAGCTCTGGCCCTTGTAGTTTTTGACGAGAAGATTTTTTAAGATTTCCTTATTTTTTCACTTTGGTTGCCATAGCAACCAGAGTTCTATATTGTTTTCAATTCTTTGAACAAATTTGAAAGAGCTTGACCCAAGGAACATTCCTGTAAAGTTTGGTTGAAATCTGTTCAGCCGTTTAGGAGAAGATGTCATTTGAAGCAATTGTTAACGACGACGCACGACGCACGACGACGGACACAGGGCCATCCCAATAGCTCACCTTGAGCCTTTGGCTCAGGTGAGCTAACTAGAAACAGGCTATGGGATAAAGGCATTGTCACTTCTTGCATTGATTTCAATATAAGAAATTCTAACTAAGCCCGTTTCTAATAGAGGAATAGAAATGTGTATCTATGGAGTAATGGGTTTACACGACATAGTTCTATATCAGTGATATCAGTTGGATATGGAGGAAAGCGTTAACCCATTACCCCTATAGTCTGTTTCTAGTCTTAAATAACAATATTACTTAAAGCAGGTTGAGAGTAAAGCAGAATGTTCATTAAGGCGCATTCTGCTCTTCTTTCAACCTGCTTTAAACTATTATCTGCTAGGAAATAGAAAATATTTCTTATGATACTTATTCTTGACAGTATAAAAGGGAACTATTTTCTTCACTGGAGGAATAACTTATAGCATTTAAATGGGGTAATGGGTTAAACAATACAAAGGCTCTACAATACTTATTGCTTAGATTTCACTAGAAGAACGGCTAATTAACCCATTACCCTAAGAATACGCTTTTTTACACCTAGTTTATTCATCCATTGTGAAAAACAGTTCCATTTTATACAATAAGGAATAAGTACCTTAAGAAATTGCTCTATATTCTAGCAGATTTTTGCTTAAGGCAAGCTGAAAGTAAAGCAGAAAGTGCCTTAAGGAACATTCTGCTTTACTTTCAACCTGCTTAAAGTGATCACCTTTCTTCATAACTATGGGGTAATGGGTGAATAGAAGTAACTATCCTCATCGGTGGTTTTTTTTTCTACAGTCAAGAATACATAGTCACCTGTTTAGCACAAATAGAATACAAAAACAAATCTGGTTTTCAAAATGTATAACTTGAATGTTTCACAGAAACAAAAGATATAAAAATTCTTTAACAGGTATGTTCCAACAGTATCAAAACTGTATAAGCTTGATCAGGTAGCTCTAATAAAAATAATTAATGTAAGTTGATAATTTTCAAATTGACATAATAAAATTATAGCTATAACTTAACCATTATAGGAAATTCGTAAACTATTTCTTAATATACTTCCAAAGACAATGACCCTTTAGTACTCTCAGCAGTAAATTTCTGCATTAATTCACAAAATAGAATTACCTGCCACTTACCCCTAGTGATGTGTATTCACATCATTTACAAACAGTGTAGCTGTCAAGAGTACATTTATCTTATGCAAATAGTGTAGACAAGGACCTGGGGGGCTACTGAAGGAACCCTCTGATCAGGGTCTAGCTGCACTGTTTGTCATTTTGCAATATATTGTAAAGAAACAATATTTAATAGTCTATTAAATTGGACTTAATTGGAAACTGGAACTGCCCATTTGAACATTCTGGGGTAAATGAATGAAGTAAGGTGGTGCCCTTTATCCAATCACCCATAGTCTGTATCTAGTTTTGAAACAGGTTATCACTTGACCTAATACAGATGGAAGCCTAAAGCAAGATGAAACCAAAGCAGAGAGCTTTCAATTATGCTTTATTTTCATCTAAATCTAAGCAGGTACCTGCATTAAACACAGGTAAACATAATAATTGTTTGATCAGTTGGATATAAGTGATTTGCACTGATAGCTCTGGAGGAAACAGTCAACCCATTACCCCATAGATATGCACATCTATACATGTTTTCCACATCTATTTTATTCCTCCACTGAGGAAATAGTTCCACTTTGTACAATCATAACAATATATCATAAGAAATATTTACTATATTCTAGCAGACAGTCACCCCCCCCCCCCCCCCCCCCCCCCCCCTAAAACATCAAATGGACACTTCTAGTTTTCATTTCAGTCTAGTCCATTTTGACTTTTTAGGGTTTATTTTTACAATTTATGTCAAAATGACAAACAGTGAAGACCCTGATCAGAGAGCTCCTTATCCACTGTTTGCATATGGCAAGGTACACTGTTGCAAATGACGCATCTATGCATGACTAGGGTTCAAAGAGTTGAGGCACATTCTGCTTAAATTTCAACATGCTTTAAGTGGACACCTTTTTTTCAAAACCAGAAACAGGCTATGGGGTAATTGCTTAAGTGATGATTGGAAAGATGTCCATTGACAAGTGCCTCTTAATACAGGAAAAAATGTAAAATTGACAAGGCTGTACAAAGTTTTGATGCACTCCATGCGTAATAAGCTGCTACACTGGGCCTGGCAAAGTGGAAACATTCATATGCCTCGATAATGTGAACTTTGGAATGTGTGGTTGTCAAAGCACATGGCACAAACAACATTGTCAAACTTCTTTTTAACCCATTACCCGTTAATACGGCTGTAATTAATTCATACACTGAAGAAAATAGCTTTATTTCATATATAGCAATGAATCTGTATGGTAAAATGAAAGCTTAAAGCAGGCTGGAAGTAAAACAGAATGTGCCTTAAGGCACTTTCTGCTTTACTTTTAACCTGCTTTAAGTGGTCATCTGTCCCCAAAAGTAGAAGCAGGGGATAGGGTAATGGGTTAAGCCATAATATTTTGAAGACACTTAGCGGCCTTAAACACATTCAACCCTCGGGATTAGTATTTTCATCATTTCAGAACAGTGTATCAGTGAAGAGTACACTTGTCCTATGCAAACATTGTATACCCTGATCAGATGGCTCGTGCCAGAACCCTCTGATCATGGTCTGTAGTGTTTGCCATTTTGCAATATATTGCACAAAACAAACCTAAATAGTCATAAATGGATTAGAGCTTATTAGAAACTGGAATTATCCATTAAAAGTTTCAGGGTTGAAAGAGTTAAACTCACATGACTGCTTAAATATATAACTAAAGTAAAGCAGTAAGCTCCTACTGGAGCTTAATTTAAAATCTAAATACAAAATTGCTCACAGTGAAAAAGAAGTTTGCTGAACCCTTTAGTCCACAGATACACATTTTTACATCTTTACTTTAATCCACCACTGAAAGAAATAATTCTATTCTATACACTATACAGGCATGTATAAATACCATAATAAATATTCTTTTTAAATATATTAGTAGACGGTAGCTTGAAGAAGGCTGAAAGTAAAGCAGAATGCGCCTTAAGGCGCATTCTGCTTTTCTTTCAACCCGCATTAAGTGGGTCACCTTTCTTCAAAACTACAAACAAGCTGTGGAGTAAATGGGTTAACATTAACTTTATTGTTTACACAGAACATGGCCAATACAATAGACTGGAGTCTTACAGTACTCCAGTTAACGGGAGTATGGTACTTCAAAAACTAAAATCTTTATGTCTGCAGCAAACTCTATGCTGTCACTACTTATTAGAATCGTCTCTTCAAGACGATTCTAATGAGTAGTGACACAATAGGATTTGGTACAAACATGATCGAGAAAATGCTGAATTTGTTCAGTTTACTCCCTTTTATCTGGAGCCCTGGTGTAAGGTGAACAGAAGCAGTGGTAGGGGACTGGGATAACGGTTAACATTTAGCAAGCACAGTCTACTGAGTACAGTGTAGCTCCATTACTTCGCGGTCCGCTATTTCGCGAAAGCCAATATATCGCGGTCGCGGCTTGGACCCCATTTTTTCCTATATGTATACTAAAAGTCAATAAAAGCCGAGTAGCAGTCATTTCTGTTTCATTCATAATTATATCTTCCTTTAACAGGTCGCTATAATTGCATAATCAGTGTCAATTATCACCATCTGTGGACTGCGCGTGTGTCATCCCGCTGCGTTGATTGACAGGTGCACTAACAAACAAACAATAGGCCTTGAGTGAACTCGCGCATGCAAAGTTTCCATTATTATTTAGCAATAATTAGCAAAGTAACCTGATTGAGTTAAAACAATCAAAGTCGACTAATCCCTATTAATAGCAGTGGAGAGATAACCACAGTCATTAAAATCACAGTAAATTCACATTTTGATACATCAATCAGACGCTTACAATTATAACTGCGATTCGTACCTGATAACAACAATGTCGGCCAAGAAATTAATTAAATTTAACCTGTGAACTGTAAATTGGTTTCATTGTTCTTTCAATTTCATATACCGCGGTACGTTGTTTTTTGACAATTGAATTCAACCGAGAAAATCTCATTTTATCCGCTTTCTAATCGCGATATAGGCATTAAGTGTGATTTCCATGAGTAACTGAATCTTACTGATACACACGCACATTTAAATCAAAATGGCAGCCGTTGTCAAAAACGAAAGTACGCATTTGGTATAATACACATGAAAACGCTGATGCTAGATATGACAGTGCATATAAAGACTTGTTTTGACAAGAAATAACAAGGAAATCAACCAAGAAACCGTGTTTATTGCATGACATTGATATAATAGAGTTTGGCAATGGAATATACAACAGAATTTAGTTCAGCTCAGAATTGGGCTATATCGCGATCCGACCACATCGCGGATTTCATTTCGTGGACCCCAACTTCCGCGATATAATTGAGCTACACTGTATGAGGTATCCATCTTGGTATATTACATCTATACAACTATCACAGACACTTGTGAGTGTATCAGTCCATCAACAAACTCTGCAAATACTTTAGAACCAGTCCAACACCCATATTTAAGGGAGACAATTCATCCACTCTCCTTGTTTAACCCTTTGAACCCTAGTCCCGCATATTGGCATCCTTTTCAAACAGTTTTCATGTGAATAGTATACTTGTCCTATGCAAACTGTGAAGATCCAGATCAGAGGGCTCCGAAAGGAGCCCTCTGATCAGGGTCTTCACTGTTTGTCATAATGCCAAACATGGACAAAAACAACCCTTAAAAGTCAGAAATGGACTAGACTTAAATGAAAACTATGACTTGTACATTTAAAGCTTCAGGGAGGAAAGAGTTAAGTAGGTTATCAATAGTTTCCCGTTGCAATAGGTTACATCTGCATGAAACATGGTACTTTAGAACCAGCATAATACACTATTAAAGGGAGATAATTCATCCACTCTCCTTGTTAAATAAGGTTATCAATAGCTTCCCTTTGCAATATTTGTGGAATGAAAACTTCAGTCTGGATGAAACCAACACAGTCTCAAATTCAAATAAATACATTTTGCCTTTGCTTTTGTACAGACCAATCATTAACAATTATAACTTTGAAGAAAAAAAAGTTTTCAGAAATATCAATCCTAAATCAATGCAGATTCTCATCATGAGATGCAGAAGTACTTGACTGATCAGGATCCTTTTTTTTTTTTTTTACTAATTTCTTTTAATTTGCACTGAACAGTAAAATGGTTAACCCTTTCCTCCCTCAACAGTAGCACTGATCACCTATATCCAATGGTGTTTAACTCTTTCCTCCCTAAAACTTTAAATGGACAATTCCAGTTTCCATTTGAGTCTAGCTCATTTCTGACTTGCAAGGGTTGTTTTTGTCAATGTTTGGCATTATGACAAACAGTGAATACCCTGATCAGAGGGCTCCGAAAAGAGGGCTCCTTTCGGAGCCCTCTGATCTGGGTCTTCACTGTTTGCATAATGCGGGACTAGGGTTCAAAGAGTTAAAGTAGCATACTGCTTAAAACAAGATGAAAGTAAAGCAGAAAGCTCCTTCAGGAGCTTTCTGCTTTACTTTCATCTTGCCTTAGGCTGCCACATTAAGCTGCCATATTTAGAAATATCTTTAAATACTCATCTGTAGAACTTATATGGAGATGTAAGTAGAGGTGCTCAATGGAGGAATGGGTTCAATTATTTGGAAATGTTTTGTGTTTTTATATCTTATAGACTATAACAGATGAACATTTAGTAACTGTTATAAACTGGTCTTCCAGGCATGAAAGCGAACAGAGAGAACTTACATAGGCAATGCCTGTTGTCCAATCCATTTCATTATTTGAATAAAATATTGTTTAAACTCAAACAGAGTGCCATAAATCTACAGCACATGTCACAGTCTATACAGTTGTTGGCCATAAATAAGTTCCCACCTTGGAAATCTGTCATAAGTTTTTGACATATCTGAGCTGTTTAAGGTAAACAGGAACCTGTCGATTAAGTTAAAAGTCACTAAAGGTATATATCTACCAAAAGCTGAATTAATTTCTGATCAGACTGAGAGGTGAACTTTTATTTACTTCTGATTTGATTCCTGATATGGGGTCACATGATACTTTGGGGGAATACTATATTCTTTCCCATTTAACCCACTACCCTATAAATACACCTTTTTACGCCTTTAATTTATTCCTCCACTAAAGAAAATAGTTTCAATTTGTATACCGGTAGTCATGAATATGTATTTTAAGAAATACTTTCTTTATTCTGGATTTTTTGCATAAAGCAAGCTGACAGTATAGCAGAATGCTTAAGGCACATTCTGCTTTACTTTCAACCTGCTTTATGTGATAACCTATATTAAATACTAGAAACAGGCTATGGGGTAATTGGTTAAAGGAAACTAAATGCAAATGTAATGCAATCAACAGGGCTGCCATAAGCTGACATGAAAATTCGTAAGATTTCGAAATTTGCATTTTTCAAGTGCGATTTTACGAATCGTAGCTTTACCCTATAGCCTTTTTCTTGTGTTTTTTTACATGCGACTACTTTAAGCAGGTTGTAAGTAAAGCAGAAAGCGCCTCAGGGCGCATTCTGCTTTACTTTCAGCCTGCTTAAAGATACCATGTAGTGGAAAAAAATCCGGAGATTTAGGAAAAATCCGGAGAAATGGCAGCCCTGAATCAATCGTATAATATGAAATGTTGATGACTCATTTAAATCAGAAGCAAACAATTTGGAGCCTGATCAGACACGGGGTTACAAAACATCTAATCTGGCTTCAAACTGTTTGCAATAGATATAATAGTTTATAATAGCATAAATGTGTTTATTGGGAAAGAAAAACGTCTTCTCCACTGTATCAACTATAGATAGGGATCTTACATGATAGTGATACAAGAATTCCCATTTAACCCTGTACTCCATAGCATATTTCTAGTTTTTGAAGACTGGTAACTACTCAAAGCAGGTTGAAAGTAAAAGCTTTAAGTCTTCATCTGTCTTCAAAACAAGAAAAAGTCTATGAATTAAAGGGTTAACCCTTATCCTGCGGTGATGTCATCTGCTTTGAAATTGTCGTCTGCAAAGTTTGTTAAATTTAGATTTCGAGGGCTTGGTGCAAAACTATTGTAACTCCCTCACAATTGTGAGGGAGTTACAATAGTTTTGCACCAAGCCCTCGATTTGTACTTATACTAAGTAAATAAACCCAAAGACGAGTGTCAAACAGTTTGGATTCAGATCTGGATCTTAACTGTTTGCAAAAATCAATAAAGTCGCAATCAGCAGGCAAAGGGTTAGGTAGCTACCTGCCTTACACCCCACAAAAGAACCCACATTCAGTGGAAATAATAGACAAGAGTTTACAGTATGTATATGTATAATGCATGCAGGGAATCCGTCAGGTCTGATTCTGCACTGTTTATTTAACTTTCATTTTTCTTGAATATGTTCTTAGAAAAGCCCTAAAATTTGTCATAAACTGGTCATTTTTCTACACTGGAATAGTCGATTGGAAACATTCAGCATATATAGCTGGTCAATAGTAGTCTCCCTGACTGAGTTCTTCACAGTCTGATTCCACTGATTGTGTGTCGTTCTGTTTCCATACATCTTCACGCGGTGTTTCTATGGGTTGGAAGCCTGCTAACTCATTGCGTATTCGCTCTATCTGCTGCATGTATTCGTGTTTTTCTTTGCTGGTGTCAGGACTCTGTTCTTCATCTGGGAAGAGGACTCGGTTCATTACTGAAAGTAAAATAATGATAGGTCTCTTAACAAGGGCCACTATCATTGGCGTAGCTTCCTATTAGGCAAGTAGGCATGTGCCTACACTTTTTTTCAGAAGTCCAAAAAATAAAAAAAGGCTAAAAATGCAGAAAAAGCAATAAAATTGACATCTAAGGTCAGAGGTTAGAGGTGAACCCCAATTATTTTTACATAGATTCATGTTAGTAGATCTATTTTGTCATTATCAAACGCGGGAAAAGACCTCAGAAGGCACCTAGAGACTATCAAGGAATACAAATGTCCCCTAGTAAGAAAGCGCACACTTATTAATTGGTCTAATCACCCCGTTGGCACGCATGTACAATTGTACATGTAGCTGCCTTATGCAAAACACGCGCTGCCGCGTACACACTGTCCTCATACTTGCGACAATTCAAAAAGTAAAAAAATGCAATAAAATAGGAATAGGGTGGTTTTAGAGTCTAACTTGGAGATTAATGGAAGACAACCTGTCAACAATTACATTATAATAACCTGGAATAGAAATTTTAATTCATTTTCAGCCGAGTATATTTATGGCAGAATTTTACCTGTCTTGGATGCGCAAAAACGCCCTCAGAACAAGCCAGAGGCTATCTAGGAATCAACCCTCCCCAATCCCCTCCTAGTAAGAGTGAGCTCATAAATTGGTATATTACTTTGGATTTCATACGGGCCTGTAGTGTGTTCTATCAATTTGTCCCGAAAAGAAAGTTACATCCAAATAATTTCAAGTAGCGAGTATGTTAATGAAAAAATTACGGTATCAGACCCTATGATATACTAATTGACGTGGGGTTGTTTTTTGGTGATTTTTTTTTCAACAAAATATGCTGACATATTCTTTTGCAAAAAATTAAAATTGTCTGTTTGAAGCTTTTCATTTCATTAATTCTTCAGTATAAATGTCTCCCAAAACCCTCCTTAAATGCGTCTACAGTGTTGTAGAACTCAAAATTTTCCCGGGGGAGCATACCCCCGGACCCCCCTAGAAAAGATATACCTACACTTTAATTTCGGCCAAGCTACACCCCTGACTATGGCCCTAAATCGCTCACCTGGTAACCATGTAACCATGTACACCGTGTGACCCTAGTTTTTGACCGGGTATGACCCTCATTCTAACTTGACCTTGATTTCAATGAGACAAACATATTGTTCAAGTTTCATGAAGATTCAATGAATTGTGTAGTCTCTAGAGTGTTAACAAGCTTTTTCGATAATTTGACCTAGTGACCTAGTTTTTGACAAGACATAAGCCACATTTGAACTTGACCTATATTTCATTGAGGAAAATCTTTTCATCAAGTTTTATGAAGATCAAATGAAATTTGTAGTCTCTAGAGTGTTAATAAGGTTTTTCAATGATTCAACCTAGTGACCTAATTTTTGACCGGACATGACCCACATTTTAACTTGACCTAGATTACATTTAATCAAAAACACCAAAGGAGTAGAAGACACGATCAAGCAGTATTGTGTTGACTGTTTTTTATTCACCAACGTTTCGGCCTTACAAAGGCCTTCATCAGGGTGGTACAAAATTTGAAACACAATTTATACAAAAATCTTGTCCCTGAAGTGCAGGTTTTAAGGTACCTTTGTCATGTGACCTTTTATAAAGATAGATCAGCCCTCATTACTAAAACAAAGAGTAGTCATGACAATGATTACATTTAGCCAAACATTTTGAAGAAGTTTCATGAAGATCCAATGAAATTTGTAGTCTCTAGAGTGTTAACAAGGCTTTTCGAAGATTTGACCTAGTGACCTAGTTTTTACCCAGATACGACCCACATTCGAACTTGGCCTAGATTTCATTGAGGCAATCATATTGATGAAGTTTCATCAAGATCCAATGAAATCTATAGCCTCTAGAGTGTTAACAAGGTTTTTCGAAGATTTGACCTAGTGACCTAGTTTTTGACCGGATATGACCCACATTCGATCTTGGCCTAGATTTTAATGAGGCAATCATATTGATGAAGTTTCATGAAGATCCAATGAAATTTGTAGCCTCTAGAGTGTTAACAAGGTTTTTCGATAATTTGACCTAGTGACCTAGTTTTTGACCGGACATGACCCACATTCAAACTTGACCTAGAATACATTAAGGCAAACATTTTGATGAAGTTTCATCAAGATCCAATGAAATTTGTAGTCTCTAGAGTGTTAATAAGGTTTTTCGAAGATTTGACCTAGTGACCTAGTTTTTGACCAGACATGACCCATATTCGAACTTGACCTAGATTTCATTGAGGCAAACATTGTGACCAAGTTTCATCAAGATCCAATGAGATTTGAACCTGCTAGAGTGTTAACGAATAATTGTGAACGGTCGGACGGACGGACGTTCTTAGGAGAGGGTGTTGTGGGGTTAGATGCTATATAAACCCCAACCCTAAAACTAACCCCACAAACGCCTTTTTTAACCCCACAATACTCTCTTTCAACCCCACAATCACTAACTGGCCAGGTTAATGACCTAAACTGCCAGGTTAATGACCCCATAATGTGCCTCCTGGATGTGCGGACAGACAGACGACGGACATCCAGCGATCCTAAAAGCTCACCTTGGCACTACGTGCCAGGTGAGCAAACAAGGGCCACTATGGCCCTCAATCGCTCACCTGGTACACCATGACAAACTTGACCTATAGTGACCTAGATTATGACTGGCCATGACCCACAATCAACTTCTAGAGTGTAAACAAGATTTTCCTATGATTTGACCTAGTTTTTGAACGGACACAATCCATATTTGATTTTGACCTAGATCTGATGTAGGCAAAAATTCTGACAATATTTCATGCAGATCTAGTGAGATTTGTAGCTTCTAAAGGTTAACACTGTTTTTCTTTGATTTGACCTAGTGACCTAGTTTTCAACCAGACATCATTCAAAATTAACTGAGCTAGATATCAATGAGGCAATCATGATGAGCAAAATTCATTAAAATCCAATGATATTTGTAGCCTCTAGAGTGTTAACAAGTTTCCCCTATGATTTGACCTAGTGACCTAGTTTTTTACTCTAAATGACCCATATTCGAACTTGGCCTTGGTATCAATTAAGCAAACATTCTGACCAAAGTGCATAAAGATCAGATGAAATTTATAGCCTCAAGAGTGTTAACAAGGTTTTTCTATGATTTGACCTAGTGACCTACTTTTTGACAGGACATGACCCATATTCAAACTTGACCTACATATCAATAAGACAAACATGCTGACCAAGTGTCATCAAGATCCAATGAGATTTGTAGCCTCTAGAGTGTTAACAAGGTTTTTCTATGATTTGACCTAGTGACCTAGTTTTTGACCGGACATAACCCATATTCGAACTTGACCTTGGTATCAATAAAGCAAACATTCTGACCAAGTTTCATCAAGATCCAATGAGATTTGTAGCCTCTAGAGTGTTAACAAGGTTTTTCTATGATTTGACCTAGTGACCTAGTTTTTGACCGGACATGACCCATATTCGAACTTGACCTAGATATCAATGAGACAAACATTCTGACCAAGTTTCATCAAGATCCAATGAGATTTGTAGCCTCTAGAGTGTTAACAAGGTTTTTCTATGATTTGACCTAGTGACCTAGTTTTTAACCGGACATGACCCATATTCGAACTCGACCTAGATATCAATGAGACAAAAATTCTGACCAAGTTTCATCAAGATCCAATGAGATTTGTAGCCTCTAGAGTGTTAACAAGGTTTTTCTAAGTTTTGACCTAGTGACCTAGTTTTTGACCGGACATGACCCACATTCGAACTTGACCTAGATATCATTGAGATAAACATTCTGATCAAGTTTCATCAAGATCCAATGAGATTTGTAGCCTCTAGAGTGTTAACAAGGTTTTTCAATGATTTGACCAAGTGACCTAGTTTTTGACCCAACATGACCTACATTCGAACTTGGCCTACATTTCTACTAGACAAATATTGTGATCAAGTTTCATGAAGATTGGATGATATTTGTAGCTGCTAGAGTGTTAACGAACCAATTGTGGACAGGCGGACGACGTACGACGGACGACGGACATCCAGCGATCCTAAAAGCTCACTGCCAGGTGAGCTAAAAAGTAAACAGCATGTAATACTATCTCTCAGCGATGCCTATTTTTATTGTACCCAATGCTTGCAATTATTTATATCACTGCAACAGTTATTGTTCTAAACATAGATTTCATAAATTTCTTTCCAAAACAGAGTCAGAGTGTCAAACAGTTTGGATCAAGATGAGACGCTGCGTGCTACGCAGTGTCTTTTCAAGATCCAAACTAATTGCATAGGTAATCACAGTGGCGCATATCTGCCCCTAGCATGGTAAGAGTTATATACCGGTAAAGGATTGTTCCGACTAATACAAGATTATGTTCGCACATGTTGTCTCATTCCTGTTAAGGAAATGAATGCGTGTTGTATTGTAATTGAGAGAATATCCTGTAACAAGAATGTTGAACAATTAATGACACAAAATCGTGCCATAGAACATTAAACGCATGAGACTGTAAACATGCAATAAGATAATAGCGCCAGCTATATATAATAGGGGATGGATTTATTCTTTCTCAATCAATGCATTTCTGCTAATTCACTTAATATGTCCGTTACAAACAGACAGGAGCCAAATCAGATGCTCTGTTACTAAACAAGAGCCCCATGGGGCATATTTCGCTCACCTGAGAATAGCTGAACAAATGGAGATAATGATTTATGTCCAGGACTGACCTAGATATGTAACAGACCGGAACAATTTGAACAAAATATGTAAAGTATATTTAAAAGTGTCACCATACTGAATATAAAAGCTCTGGCCATATTAGTGTCAGAGAAGAAGACGTTTGAAAAGTTCACACTCTATAACTCTATGTTAAACTGTGACCCCCCGGGGCGGGGCCAATTTTGACCCCAGGGGCATAATTTGAACAAACTTGATAAAGGACCTGTAGATGATGCTCTGTGCCAAATATCTAAGCTCTAGCCCATGCAGTTTTTGACAAGAAGATTTTTTAAGATTTCCTTATTTTTTCACTTTGGTTGCTATGGCAACCAGACTTCTGCATTGTTTTTAATTCTTTGAAAAAAATGGGAAAGAGCTTGACGCAAGGAACATTTCTGTAAAGTTTGGTTGAATTCTGTCCAGTGGTATAGGAGGAGATGCCATTTGAAGCAATTGTTAACGACGACGCACATACGCACGACGCCGGACACAGGGCCATCCCAATAGCTCACCTTGAGCCTTTGGCTCAGGTGAGCTAATGAATAAGCACCAAAGAACTATTTTCTATATCCTAGTAGATGGTAGCTTAAAGCACCTGGAGGAGCATTCTGCTTTACTTCCAACCTCCTTTAAGCGGTTACCTGTCTTCAAACTAGAAACAGGCAGCAGAAAGCTCCTTTAAGAACTTCCTGCTTGACCTTCCACTTGTTTTAGGCTGACAGAGAATTTTCAAAACCATGAATGAATACTTCAATAGTCATATGTGACACTTCAGCAGAGGAAATAGGTAACATAGACAGACCATGCTAATTCTGAATTACAGTTAGAGTAACTTTTGATTTAAGAAATAGTAAATTCATACCAGTGTTTTAATGTGCAATAGAACACGGGTCGGAGTTGAGATGCATAGGAATTAAATCACGAAAGCGTAAGCCAAGTGATTTAATAACCAGCATCTCAAGGACTACCTGTGTTCTATTGCTTGATAAAACACTGGTATTTATTTATTATTTTGATTCTAAAACATCAATTTAACTGAAATTTGCACCGACCCAACGAGGCTTAACAATTTTCGAAGCCATATGACGTCAAGTTAAAGACATCCAGCCAGTCCTTTCATTGATTCACCCCCCATTCTTTAGTTGGTGTCAAAATGCAGGTATATACCGGTATACAGCATCAGAAAAGTCTTCAGGCAACGGCTCAGCTTTGAATAGAGGCCCTTACATAATAGATATCAATAGGTTTTTCTATGGGTTTTACTAACCAAGCTATCAAATATTAGGTGCGGGCCTCACTTGAGACGCCTGAATGATTCTTTGCCTAAACGCTACCACTGTTAGTGCATGCTCTGCATGCTTTGACTCAAACTATATACGGGGGTAGGTGTTACCACCCAAGCTGGTCATGTGATATCTTTAAGCTCTTACAGTGTAAGCATGTTTTATTGAGAATTTAAACACAGATAAGTTCCTTCTTTGTTTATATAAGGGTGTGCTGGATGTGTGTTAGAATTTTTCTTAAAACTTGTTTCAAGCATTTTTCTCTCTCGAATACGTATGTCTATAAATTTTATCACCTTTAATATGTTGTTCTAGTTTGCGCAGATTCTTGAGTACTCCAGCTAGTTCCTGATTGGCTGACTTGTATGCTGGGATTTCACTTATGGCAGACTGGTTCTCCAAGTCATCTAGAGGGGAATCCAGACCGTTCTCAATTATATCTGTATCCCTGCAGAAAATAAACATCACAATGTTTTACCAAACATTCAATCAAATCAAGGTAGATAGGTAATGGACCGTGAGTGTGACAGGGCTGCCATTTCACCAGATTTTTCAGAAATATTCTGATTTTTACCCTAGCAGATGGTAGATTAAAGCAGGCTGAAAGTAAAGCAGAATGCGCCTTAAGGCACATTCTGCTTTACTTTCAACCTGCTTTAACCCTTTACCCCATAGCCTGTTTCTAGTATCGAATATAGGTGACCACTTAAAGCAGGTTGAAAGTAAAGCAGAAAATGCCTTAAGGCACATTCTGCTTTACTATCAACCTTCTTTAAGCTACCATCTGCTAACATATAGAAAATATTTCTCCTGGTACATGTTCATGACTGTATAAATTGGAACTATCTTCTTCAAGGGAGGAATTAATTAAATGTGCTAAAAGGCACTACTATGGAAGAAAGGGTTAAGTAGTCACTTGTCTTCAAAACTAGAAACAGACTATGGGTTAAAGGTATGATTTGTAAAATTGCACTTGAAAAAATGGAAATTTGGAAATCTTATGATTTTTCATGATCAACTTATGGCAGCCCTGGTGTAAAAAATCACAGGTCTATGTATGGAAATAATTTATGCAGTTTTCTTATGTTGAAATATTAGCCCCATCATTCATTGTAAGGTATACATTAATCCTGTTACCTTATAGTCTGTATCAAGCTTCAAAGACAAAGAAGTGGACATTTATCAGCAAACAGTGTAGACCCTGATTAGACACGGCATAAGGCCATGTCTCATCAAGTCTGCACTGTTTTGCTATTTTATGCGAAATATTCTGCTGTATTGACAAACACTGTCGTGTCTTTGAATCACTGAACAAAAACTACATGTATAAGGGAAAAGAATTAATATTATAATGGCATTAAATACTTGCAGTTTATTTAATGTTTCTGGTTTTCTAAGGTACAAGCTGATTAAAAGTAAATAGATAAATTTTGATGTGCATGCAGCTGAATTTTACTGAAAGTGTGTGTCATTAACCCTTAGCCTGCCAGTCACGACTATAGCTCCATATGCAAACAGCTTGGATCCGGATGAGACGCCGAGTAACTCGGCGTCTCATCCGGATCCAAGCTGTTTGACACTCGGACAACATTTTCAGCAATTTTGAGCAACTTTGAAGCGCTTTGAAACTTGAAGCAGACGAGAAATATAGCAGACGACAATTTATTTGGCGGGCTAAGGGTTAACATGAAGATGTAAATGATATGCATATAATGATTAACAAACATTGTACCTGTGAGGATTACACTTGTTCCAAGCAAACAGTATTGACCTAGAGGGCTCCTCCTCTGATCAGGGTCAATACTGTTTGTCATTTTTGAAAAAGGTTGTGAAAAGCAACCCTATATAGTCAACCACGGACTAGACTCATTTTGAAATTGGAATTGTCCATTTAAAGTGCGGATGAGTTAACAGTTTGGGTGTTGTCGCGCATGATCTTGCCATGCATGACTGGTAAGTGGTAATTTAAGTCATCATAACAAACTGGGCTTAGCTCATTTATCCACATCATCCCAACCATAGCATCCTCAGGAAATTATAAAGCCCGTTTCTTTTGTTAAATAAGCCAGTGATGATGATGACTTTTCTTCTCTCAATATTTAAACCCATTGTGAGTCAGAGAAAGAAGTAATAAATTCAAATTTATAAAACATTTAATGTGTGTTCAAAAAAATATTAATCCATTTCATGCGGGATACACTTTTAGGTGTACCTGTAGGCAAACAGTTTTGATCTCACATCAGGGCCCTCATTGTGGGGCCTGATCTGAGATCAAAACTGTTTGCTGTTAAGTCAATATTCTATCAGAAACTGCTAAAATCTTTTGTAAATATTTGAGTTATACCCGCTGCAGACGACATTTTAAAATGGCCGCCAAATATTACCCAGCATACAATGAGTTAAGTACTGAACCCTATAGCTTATCAAACCAATCATCGAAGCCACTGACTGGAAGGTATAGAAAACTTATCCTTATATCTATGATATTGCCTGCTTCTAAAGTTTAGTTAACATTTTTAACCAATTGCCCTATATCCTTTTACAACCGTTATTCGAACACAACCAAAAATCGAACACCTGAATCATTTCGCGTGACATCTATAGTTACAAACAGATTTGCATAACCGCGCATGACATTTTGACAGTAACACCGGCAGAAATGTCAAGAACACAAAATCGGCAAGAAAGATCAGTAAATAAGTGAAAGGGCATTTGCTGAACAATCTGACTATAAATATTGTATTTACATCTAATCCCAAATTTCCCAATGCATAATTTGGCCACAAACTACATTTTCTGTTATCAAAAATGACCAGTGGTGTATCGGCTGCAAAACTTTTACATTTACCTCATTCCTAATGGTCCGGAAAATAATATTGAGGGTTCAGACCACTAAATTTGATCAAATCTCAAACTAGGGGTCCTTATCACTTTTTTCACTTTTTTTATTTCCTAATTGTGTTTCATATAAGAAATAACAGGGAATAAACAAAATATTTGTTTATGTTACAGGTTCCAGTACACTAGTTTTATTTTAGAAAAATATGTTCAACAATTTTTAAGAAATTTTTTCTTTGTTTTAGATGCATTTCACATCAAAAGGGAGACCCTTCTAATGCCCTGTCTGTAGCCAGTAACAATTGATATCTTATGTCTAAACTACTGTAAATTACATGTAAAAAGGTTGACATTTACTTTTTATGAGGTTACAAACTCTTGTTTTATGTTTCATCTGACATTTTATGAACAAACACTTACCCTGGGCTACATATAGTAAAAATTCTGTGGTGTCAAACCTGCTGTTCGAATTTAGGTTGGCATTCCACTGAGAATGAGGTGAGAGTGCCACTTTGCTATGTTTACATTGTTAGAGAACCGATTTTAGTTGCAATAACTTACCCATCGTATTATAATTTGAAAATAACCAGTTTATCCAGTATCTATGTAAAAAATAACTTTTATTCACATAGAAATTTGTAATTGACTCGAAGATGCTTAGGTGTTCGAATAATGGTGGTACCTGGATATATACGCCTTTTATTTAATCATTTTACGCCTTTAATTTAATTCTTCAGTAAAGAAAATAGTTCTACTTTATACAGTCATGTATATGTTCTATAAGAAGTATTTTCCAAGTCATATCATCATTGAAGTTTAAAACTGGCTGAAAGTAAAACGGAATGTGCTATTAGGCGCATTCTGATTTACTTTCAACTTACTTCAAGTGGTCACCTATCTTCAAAACTAGAAATAGCCTGCATTTAGCTACAACAATCTGCTAGAATACAGAAACATTTCTTGTGTTACATATTCATGACTGTAGAAAAGGAACTATTTCCTTCAGTGGAGGAAACATGTAAATTGAAGGTGTAAAAAGGCATATTTATGGAGTAAAGGGTAAAGATGTGTAAATATCTTTGCAATAACTGATAAATCAATGGTTATGGCAAGTAAACAACTCTCAAGACGTGACAGATCCTTCTTGACACTCCAACATGTCACTTGAGCGAGGAGATTTGTGATACATCAGAAGCCAACAATGTGCACACTGACAAATGACTTCCAACAGTAAATAATCGCCACAGTGAAATATCTGACAAAACAAGCAAATACCCAAGTCCACATACAGTGTTCCCTGAACTTCCCTCTCCATAACGACCACTTAATTGGTATTTAACTCTTTCCTCCCTAAAACTTTAAATGAACAATTCCAGTTTTCATTTTAGTTTAGTCCATTTCTGACTTTTAAGGGTTGTTTTTGTCAATGTTTGGCATTATGACAAAAAGTGAAGACCCTGATCAGAGGGCTCCTTTCGGAGCCCTCTGATCTGGGTCTTCACTGTTTACACAGGACAAGTGTACTATTCACATGTACACTGTTTGAAAAGGACGCCTATATGCGGGACTAGGGTTCAAAGGGTTAAGACAGCTGTCTGTTCAAAGCAAGGTGACAGTAAAACAGAAGGCTCCTTTAGGAGCTTTCTGTTTTACTGTCACCTTGCTTTAAGATGTCATATAACTTTATACAATCAATCAACCCTTTTTTTAGTGGCTGTAATAGAGAGGTTTGACTGCAGTTTATTTTGTTTTATAGGAAGATACATACAGTACTTTCCAACATCTTTTCCAAAACTGATCTTTCTACGTTTTATTAAGTGCTAAACACTGAAACATTAATTGGACCTCAGGGTTTATTAAGTCTCATCCAGATGGGAATCAAACTCACGACCCCTGGTATGATAGTCAAGTGTGTAACTATTGGACCAGGTTCGAGTCTGTTCATTCCTTATGAGTGTTTTCCTTTACTTTCAGCCTGCTTTAACCCTTAAATTCCCCCAAAGAAACAATTTTTAGCACATTTTATTTATTCCATCGATTGCTGAAGAAAATAGTTCCAGTGTATATCCTCATGAACAATTACCATAACAAATATTTTTTATAAAGCTCTAAGGAGATGGTGTTTGCAGCAGGCTATTGGATAAATGTTTATGCATTTATTGGTTCTAAATACTGAAAACAAGCTAATGATGGGTGGGGAAAACCGTGGGGCGGGGGGAATGTTGAGATTTGTACCTGAGTTTCTGCATGGTTCTGTCGGTGAGTGACTTCAGCTTCACTGACAACTGGTACACTGAGGACACGATGAGGGTATCATACGACTGAAATAAAACAGGACAACATCATGAAATAAACATACAAACAACATAGTCTCATTGATGAACAGAGTAGACCTTGATCAAACATGACAATCATATCACTACACTGTTTGTCATACTTCAAAGCCAGGGTTGCCATAAGTTGACATGAACAAGAGGGCCTGAAGGCCCTGATATCGCTCACTATTTGTAATGAAGCCTGATAGCTTTACCTTTGAATTTCACCCGTTTTATTCTAAATCTATTCAAGTTTGTCGACCTACTCTAGTATAGTAGAGTACATCAAAGGCAGATAACTAAAGCCTAAAGAAAACTGAAATGAAGCCTTTTTCTAGCATTTCAAAGTATATCAAGGGCAGGTAACTATTGCCACACTGATTACATTTCAACAATAATTGCACTCCTTCCAGAACGTATAGCTACATCCTTTGTGTACAAGTATAATAACAATCCATTGAAAACTGTAGTTGCAAGAGTGTAAACGCAGTAAAATATGGCATTTTCAGCAATTCAAAGGTAGAAATCTCTTGATCTATTTGTCCGATTCCAACCATAATCACCCTTTTTCCGAACGAACTCTTATGGTCATATACAATCTGGGCAAGTTTGAGAGAGCTTGGATAAATATTGTGGCCTCTAGAGCGTAAACACTGTCAAATATATCATTTTCAGCAATTCAAAGGTATATAACTTTTGACCTATTGATCCGATTACAACCATAAATGAACTCATCTGAAGTCTTATGGAAATGTACAATCTGAGTAAGTTTGAGAAAGATTGGATAAAATTTGTTTACCTCTAGAGTGTAAACACTGTTAAATATGGCATTTTCAGCAATTTAAAGGAAAATAACTCTTGTTGATATGTTTGTCAGATTTCAACCAAAATCGAACTCATCCGAACTCTTATGGTCATATACAATCTGGGCAAGTTTTAGAAAGATTGGATAAATACTGTGGCCTCTAGAGTGTAAACAACGTTAAATATGGCATTTTCAGCAATTCAAAGGTAGATTACTCTTGATCTATTTGTCCGATTTCAACCAAAATCGAATTCATCTGAACTCTTATGGTCATATACAATCTGGGCAAGTTTTAGAAAGATTGGATAAATACTGTGGCCACTAGAGTGTAAACACTGTTAAATATGGCAATTTCAGCAGTTCAAAGGTAGATAACTCATGACCTATTTGTCCGATTTCAACCAAAATTGAACTCATCCGAACTCTCATGGCAATATACCATCTGAGCAAGTTTGAAAAAGATTAGATAAATATTGTGGCCTCTAGAGTGTAAACACTAAAATTGTTGACGCCGGACATTCAAGGATTGCAAAAGCTCACCCTGAGCTAGCTCAGGTGAGCTAAAAATCCTAAGATTTCCAAATTTGCATTTTTCAAGTGCTATTTTACGAATTATACCTTTACCCCATAGCCTGTTTCTTGTTTTGTTGAACATTGTAAATTTACTCCGACCTATCTGAATTCCTGCTCACATCAAAGGCAACAAAACATATCAAATGGGGGACATCTGCCTCTATACATGCTATTAAAGTCTATTACAACTCACCCCTGGGGCCCGTTTTACTAAACAACTTACGCAAAACATTTGCGTAAGTCAAAATCTTTTAACTCTTACTTTTCGATCAGATACGTTTGCAAACAGCAAATAGCCAGATCAGAGGACGCGCTAAAAGCGCGTCCTCTGATCTGGCTATTTGCTGTTTGTAGCAAGTGATAATTAAATTTAATTAAAATTTAAAATTTTGACTTAAAACTGGGCCCCAGGACTGTCATTGGATATTGTGAATAAACACTACATAACAATGTTATAATTTTATTCAAACACCAGATAGTGTTGAACACGACACTATGTCATCAACAGCAATCGAAACGTGATACTTCCTTCGCTTAGATCCACCTTACCAGTATTTCTTATGTTTAACTTCAATAAATTCATCTCGCTTAAGTCAAAAGTTATACCCTGCCATATTTCAAAGTTAAAACGTTAGCCACGTTTTAACTTTGAAATACGGGCCTGTTCCAGCTAAAGAGAGTTCGAATTATCGAGTTTCGACTGTATTATAAGACATGTAAGGGGATACCTTTTACACCATGATCAACTTGCCAGCCAATGATAGCCCACTAAACATTGGCAACAGCCTAACCTGGGGCTGTCGCATGTTACGGTAATATCCTAAATTGATGCTTTTTTTTTTAAAACAGTGTAGACCCATATCAGACAGCTCCTGATCAGGGTCTGCACTGTTTTCTTCTAGGATCTGTCTGACATGAGTTTGCACTCATTCCTGGGGAAACGTTTTCCTTATTTTATTATCCAATGTTATAGTTAGGTTGACACAAGAACATTTCGGGCAGAGTTTCAGATATGAATATTCAGCATGAAAAGTGTCAACTGGAATTGGGAAAAGGGTTGACTCTAATTAGTGGTTTTTTTATCAGGTCTACACTATTTGCTTTTGAATACTTGAAATCATTTGAAGTACAAACATGAGACATTCTAACAAATAAACACCGGATCAGACAGCTTCGAACAACAGAGTCTTCACAGTTAGCCTTTACTGGCACTTTGCCCTTTCTGAACATTTACCTTATAGAAGCATCTTTTAGCGCATTCCTATTAATCCTATGTGGAAGAAAATAATTCCAATTTATACAGTCATGAATAGGTATATCAGAAGGACTATTTTCTTAATTCTAGCAGATGGTAGCTTAAAACATAACTATTACTCTAAAAGAAACATCATTAAAATAATATTTGTATGCGATAATTCATCCTCTAAAAATGCATTGATTCAATAACACTTTATGAAATTTGACTGAAAACAGACAAATAACTTAGCATCTGATACGGATCCAAATGTAATTCAATTCACCGTAAAAATACCCTCTAAGGTGTTTTAACATTAACCTGAATCAGAGACCTCTGATATCATTAACCTACAATAATAAACTAGTAAAAATATTTTAAAATTTACCTGATATGACTCAAATACTGTTAATAGCGACTTAAAACCCTATTTCAACAACAAATACAAATGAGCCATGCAATGAAAAACATATATCTACTGCATTTCAAACACAAACTCTACAGTATTGTGTAACCTTTCTTGCTAGGCAATTAATGTATCACCTTAACCCTTTGAACCCTAGTCCCGCATATAGGTATCCTTTTCAAACAGCATATTTGTGAATAGAACACTTTTCCTGTGCAAACAGTGAAGATCCAGATCAGAGGCCTCTGAAAGGAGCCCTCTGATCTGGGTCTTCACTGTTTGTCATAATGCCAAACATTGACAAAAACAACCCTTAAAAGTGAGAAATGGACTAGATTAAAATGGAAACTAGAATTGTCCATATTATTAAAAGTCAATTTAGACGCAAGTCAACGGCAATAGAAGCCGAGAATATTCAACAGCCTCGATCTACTGTCAAGACCAACAAATCAGGGAGGAAAGAGTTAACTAGAGACTGGGTTAGAATTCTATTTTTGCTTGGTACATTGCAATGAACGAACTCTCCTTAAAGATTTCAGTTTTCACACGGCATAGATCACTGGAGTAATTCAGTACTTGGATATGTGCCCATGTCCACATAAATAAACTGACTTATCCCAATGTAGATTATTTGATGTAAAGTTACTACAGCTCTCTGTTGCAAAAACATTTAACACTAAAACTGGTTTTACATACATATACATGTATGTATATGATTTTCTAATGAGGACTTTACAATTTCATACTAAATACAACCGAACTAGTGTTAATTCAAGCAACCTGTTACCCATTTTATGGGGGATACACTTTTAGGTGTACCTCTAGGCAAACAGTTTTGAACTCAGATCATGCAGGCCCCACATTGTGGGACCTGATCTGAGATCAAAACTGTATGCAGCTAGTTCAGTATTCTATCAGAAACTGTTAAAATCTTTTGCAAAGTTTTGAGTTATACCTGCTGCAGACAACATTTTAAAATGGCCGCCAAATATTACCCAGTATACAATGGGTTAAAATGAGATGAAGTACAGTACAATAGTAGATTTCTAGAAAAGTGTCTGCTTAATGCAGGAAAAAAGAAGTTCATTCTATTTCATATCCATATTTCTAAATTGCCTATGTCCTGCATTATATGTAGGCATTTTTAATGAGTTTTTTTAACCCATTACCCCATGAATATGCCTAATGTATCAGAGCACCAGATAAGGGTAGTTTTTCAAAAACTAAAATCTTTATTTCTGAATTAAACCCTATGGAGTCACTACTCATTAGAATCGTCTCAATGGGACAATTCTAATGAGTAGTAACACCATAGGATTTGGTGCTAAAAAGAGTGAGAAAATGTTGGATTTGTTGAAATAACTACCTCTTATCTGGAGCCCTGATGTATGCCTTTTATCTATTCCTCTAGCTCCTTTAAGAAAATAGTTCCAATTTATACAGTCAAGAAGGACCGTCAAGAATATGTACCATAAGAAATATTTTCTCTAACCTAGCAGATGGTAGGCTGAAAGTAAAGCAGAATGTGCCTTAAGGCCCATTCTGCTTTACTTTCAACCTGCTTCAAGTGATCACCTATCTACGAAATTAGAAACAGGCTATGGGGTATAGGGGTTAAGTCACAACATAGGGGACTGCTTTATGCAATCTATCTGTATATTCAACCCTAGAAATATGTAAAACACCCCTTTAAAAGCAGTGTACCTATGAAGAGTATACTTTTCCTATGCAAACAGTGTAGACTCAGATCACAGGGCTCCTATAGGAGCCCTCTTACCTGGGTCCGCACTGTTTGTCATTTTGTGAATTATTGTAAAAATCAACCCTACATAGTTGAAATGGACTAGACTATATTGTAAATTGGAATTGCCCATTTGAAGTTTCAGGGGTGAATGAGAAACCACCAGTTTGACTGTACCCTTGCTGACTAATCATTGGGTGCATTCATCCATTACAGAAAACGGGTGAAGCCCAGAGACCTGATAAATAATCTCACTACTTATACCCTGCCACTTACTTGCCTCTTACTTTGGGTAATGTAGCAAATGATTCAATACATTAAAATTTCAAAGATGAAATATTTCACGGCATTAGAAGATGGCCGGTAATAGTTATTACTGTTGATTTCTCTGTCTGGTTTGTGACATCAGATAAATATGAATCACTGGGGGCCAACGAGGTATCACGAGGTTTGTTTCGCACAGAAGTCCTGTATATGTTCCGCACCGACAAAGTACATATTTTGTGTACCCAAAACGAAAGTAAAACACAAATTTCCTTGAGTGTCTCTCAATTTCGCCTATACTTTTTTTTCCTAGCCGGAACATATTATCAAATAGGTCCGATGGTAGGTAGAACGGTTTCTCGAGCAATCTACGTACACATTTCATATTATTCATTGTATTACTTGCAAAATAACATAGTCATTCATCCTATGATGTAAAATGTTTCAAATGTATGATATTTAGTAAACAATGCTATTAATCATTATATGAACATTACCTTTTTAGATTGATTGTAACAATGGAATATTATTTGGGTTATAAAGAATCTGTAGTAATGCAATAAATGGATTTTAAATCGAGTTTAACAAATTAACCGTGTATAGGTGCCGCACAGAGTATGTATATGTTACTAAACGAAGTCCATTTTATATGTATATGTTACCAACTGAAGTCATCATTGAATTAATAGGATGCAAACTGCCTAGTATCATGCACTTACTGTTGCCTATACCGTTTATCTCGAAAATAAATAATCTCCACCAAATCTGTTGATAGTGACAGTCCAGTGAGAAATTTTTTAAAGGTTAAACACACAAAAAAACCGGTCCATTTCATGTAAGTTTCTGAAGCAGTTAAGAGTGCAGGACTAGGAAATGAATTCGACCAATCAACTGTTGCGGAAGCAGATGAAGCTGATAGAGTTGTTGATTTGTCAGAGCAACTGAAATACACTATAATTATTTTGTACGAAACAAATTCAAAGCGACATAATTTCTTTAAAAATGTTGCATCCCGAATTGAAAACCTCATGAACACCTTGGTCTATGTAATCAATTAATCTGTGAAAGTTTGCAACATGTTCTTTATAGGAAAATACTCAAAGGGCTATAATTTTGTAAAACAGAAACAGCCAATATTCCAAACTACACGAACACCTTCATATATAAGCATTTACTCTGGGAAAGTGTTAAGAAAAGTGTATGAGAAGCTGCACAGGTTTTTCACAGGTTTTTCCCTATATATATTCTATTTATGAAACAATGATCTAATAATTACGTATATACCAGCAAATGGTAGCTTAAAGCAAACAGAGTAAAAGTACCTTAATGCTCATTCTGCTTTACTTTCAATTTGCTTTAATAAGTGACTATCCGTCTTCAAAACTAGAAACAGGCTTTAGGGTAATGGGTGAATGGCTTTTATTTTGCACGTTTTATCAAAAAGCGAAGAGAAAATAAATGGATAGTACCAAGTGTGACCATACCACATGGTCTGTGACGTAATATGTGGATACCACTGGCAGTCAAATTGTCAACAAAAAGGCCTCCATTCGGAACTTCAATCAAATGTAAGAAATTTGTTTTAGCCGATTTCAACGAAACATAGCTTATGATACGGGGGACTGGATTCTTTACAGTGGTATCAATGGATTTGTCTCCAAGGTAATACATTTTGCCTGAAAATGGTGCAAATTAGTTGGCAATATCTAGCATTAAATTGTCGTGGTATCATTGTGTGTGTTAACATTTCTGGATATTTGCCTCGTTTTCAGACAAAAAGTATCCATCTAGGGACAAATACATTGACATCATTCTAAAATAACTTATTAATACCCTTAGCATAGACTATGTTTCCTTGAAATCGACTCATAAATAAAAAAAACAACAACATTCGATTAAAATTTCGAATCGAGGCTTTTTGGTGATAATTTAGCTGTCAGTTGTACCAAAATTAACGTCACAAACCACTTGGTATGGTCACACTGGTACCGCTTGACTGGACGGCCTCATCGCTAAAAGTGCGCCCACACTTGCTCTACGTCGGGCGTACGGCGCTCGCAGAAAGGTTAAATCGGACAGCGGGCATTATATAATGTTGTGAAGATTTGTAGCCTAATCCCCTGGATGTATATATTATGCAATAAATATGTTTAAACTAAAAATGAAATCGGAAGATTCTTGCGCTGGCCGAAGAAATCCTACGGCGGCAATATGGCGGCCGCACGGCAAATCCCAAAGTTTTACAGGCCGTAGAGGTCGCCGCAGTATTATAACGCGGAGTTATAAAAAAGTTCATTTCTATGATGGCCGTAGAAAACGACACGCCATAGAGCGGTTCTGCGGCTGCCGTACGGCCACCGTGCGGCCGCCGGGCCTCAATGGTTAATTTTACTATTGGACATTTGCACTTTTGTTCATATGTGTCTATTGATCTAAAAGTGGAATCATATATGGCCTTTGAGTTCTCGGTGTAGTTGGACGGATATTAGTTATGTGCACATGTAGCAAGCCAGTGTGTGTAGCAGGAGCAGCATTAAGACTGCACATCAACGGCCGCCGTATGGCCATTTGGCGGTCGCCGTGGCTTTTATTAGAAATCGCGGCCGCCGCAGAGGCGACGTACGGCTGCCGAGCGGAGACCGCACTGCCGCAAGTTTTTTACCCCCAAAACATCAAATCTCGCATTGCGGCGGCCGCAGCAAATGTGAGCACAACATACGGTGGTCGTAGGAAATCAACGGCGGCCAGGAAATTGCTACTCGCCGTAAAAATAATAATCCGTGCGACTGCCGTACGACCGCCACAGCCAATGTGAGCTAGGCATAAATAATACATTTGTTCAATCCATTTTTTTTTGTCACTGCAACAGAAATCAATTAATTGACTTCAGGAGGCAACACATACACCTTCTGTTGGTAACGTATACACGTAAATGCGACTTCAGGAGGGCATATACACACTCATAAACCCTTCAGGGTACTGTGAGTGATTTAAAGTTGTATACATTATTGTGAAAAATAAATTGAAAAAGTATGGAAAAATGAAGCTATTAATAAACATGCATCATGTCTGAGATGGGGTTCCAGAATATTTGTAAATATAGTGGATCATTCCAATGTTTTTTTCGATAATCGCCCGGTAATATTCATTTAAGAGTGACAAATTGACGTTTGTGCTTGATATACATACTTATTTTCCATAAATAATACAAGAAAAGGTATGTAAACAGTTTATTCACGAACCTATACTGTAATTTGCCAAAAAAATAATTCAATTGATATGTGTGTCTATGGACACAGGTGGTTAATGCGAATGTCAACGCATAAAAAATAGTACACAAATGGCTGTGTTTACATGGATTGTAGGTGCGAAACATATACAGGACTTCTGTGCGAAACGGGCCTTCGTGATACCTCGATGGCCCCCAGTGTGAATAGTTGAATGAGAGACAGACAGACTGCTAGAGACGTTCACATGTCCTCAATTTATTTGTGAAACACTATGCAATCCTGATGTGACCATTGTCCTCTAAATGACCTTGAACTTTGTCTGACATGACCCAACTTGTACAGAATCTAAAGAGCTTCTTGAGTTGAACATATAAGCCAAATTTTAAGTCTATCACATAGAGTTCCAAAGTTATTGCCTATGTTAAATTTTGCATATTTTGACCTCTAAATGACCTTGACCTTTGACGAACATGACCCAAGTTATATTCACCTCAAGAACTTCTAGAGTTGAGTACACATATGCCAAATATAAAGTCTCTATCAGAAGTATTTCTAAATTTATGGCCAAGTTAATGTTGTGGTCAGACAGATATATAGTCAGAGCAAAAACAGTATCCCCCCCCGACTTAGGGCTCCAGATAAGAGGTAGTTTTTTCAACAAACCCCACATTTTCTCACTATTTTAGCACCAAATCCTATTGTGTTACTACTCATTAGAATCGTCTCGAAGAGACGATTCTAATGAGTAGTGACACCATAGGGTTTAATTCAGAAATAAAGATTTTAGTTTTTGAAAAACTACCCTTATCTGGTGCTCTGCCGACTAAATATAATTAAAGGCTGTGTGGGGGCATACAAATATAAATACTGGTACAAATGTACAGTCAAACCTATTCAACTCATTCATCACTAAAGCATCAAAAAGAAACAACAAAGGTTAAGAAGCTGGCCTAAACAGTTCATGGTTTAGAAACATTGAAAGCACAATAACATCAACCTAACTCACTCGCCCCTGCGAAAATTTCTAGAACAGTTCTGGAATAGTTCTAGTATTGTTCTGGAACAGGTGTTCTAGAACTGTCCTTCAAAGGTTCCAGAATAGTTCCAGAACAGTTTCAGAAATGTTAAATGAGACAAAATATTTCTGTAATAGTTCTAGAACTATGAGTTCTAGAATGGTTCTAGAACAATAGTTCCAGATAAGTTCTAGAACAATAGTTCCAGATAAGTTCTAGAACATGAGTTCTAGAATGGTTCTAGAACAATAGTTCCCTAATAGTTCTAGAACAATAGTTCCAGAATAGTTCTAGAGCAGGTGTTCTAGAACTGTCCTTCATAGGTTCCAGAACAGTTTCAGAAATGTTAAATGAGACAAAATGTTTCTGGAACAGTTCTAGAACGGTTCTAGCATATGAGTTCTAGAATGGTTCTAGTATTGTTCTGGAATAAGAGTTCTAGATTGGATCCTGACCTAAAAACAAGGGCCACTATGGCCCTAAATCGCTCACCTGGTACACCATGACAAACTTGACCTATAGTGGCCTAGATTTTGACTGGACATGACCCACAATCAACCTTTAGAGTTTAAACAAGATTTTCCTATGATTTGACCTAGTGAACTAGTTTTTGACCAGACATAACCCACATTCGAACATGACCTAGATATCAATGAGGCAAACATTCTGACTAAGTTTCTTTAAGATCCATTGAGATTTGTAGCCTCTAGAGTGTTAACGAGGTTTTTCTATGATTTGACCTTGTGACCTAGTGTTTGACCGGACATGACCCACATTTAAACTTGACCTAGATATCAATGAGGCAAACATTCTGACCAAGTTTCATTAAGATCCATTGAGATTTGTAGCCTCCAGAGTGTTAACAAGGTTTGTCTATGATTTGACCTAGTGACCTAGTTTTTGACCGGACATGACCCACATTCGAACTTGACCTAGATATTAATGAGGCAAACATTCTGACCAAGTTTCATTAAGATCCATTGAGATTTGTAGCTTCTAGAGTGTTAACAAGGTTTTTCTATGATTTGACCTAGTGACCTAGTTTTTGACCTGACATGACCCACATTCGAACTTGACCTAGATATCAATGAGGCAAACATTCTGACCAAGTTTCATTAAGATCCATTGAGATTTGTAGCTTCTAGAGTGTTAACAAGGATTTTCTATGATTTGACCTAGTGACCTAGTTTTTGACTGGACATGACCCACATTCAAACTTGACCTAGATTTCATCAAGACAAACATTGTCATGAAGCTTCATGAAGATCGGATGAAATTTGTAGGCGCTAGAGTGTTAACGAACAATTGTGAACAGACGGACGGACGACGGACATTCAGCGATCCTAAAAGCTCACCTTGGCACTTCGTGCCAGGTGAGCTAACAATATCATAATTGATAAAGGGTTTCCAAATTAATACAAAGTTTAAGTTAAACATGTAACAACTGTATTTATGTTCCTGAACTAAAATTGTGTGTAAAACTTATGTCATAGTAAACTACTAGTGGGTGGGGTACCACATGGTTTTGGTTGTGTAATGTAAATATGATAACATTGTATGTATTATGTGACTTACCATGAACTGTTGTCAGGAGATTGAACTGGTTTGGAGTCTTTACTGTTTGCCACATTCCCATTTTAAAGTATAAATAAAAAGAAAACCTGAAAGTCACATGGCTGTGTTGTCCTGGGTGTTGTTGTTGTTGTTTGTGTATGTATAATATTCACTTGTTTGTGAAACTTACAAGTTCTGAAACAGATCCAGAACTGTTCCGGAACACATGCAGAATAACAATAAGTTCTGAAACTGTTCTACAAAATGTACATGAACACATCTAGAACATTTGAATCCCATTTCAAGTTCTGAAACCACTCCGGAACTGTTCCAGAACAAATAATGTCTTGAGACTGTTCTAGAACTGTTCCACAAAATGTTCTGGAACAGTTGTAGAACAATTGTTCTGGAACTTCCACTTGGAACAGTTACAGAACAGTTCTAGAACTGTGAAAAAAGTTCTAGAACAGTTCTAGAACAGTTCTAGACTCCAGAACAAAGTTTCGCAGGGGTGCATACAATTTTTCCTAGTTCACATCTTTGGCTACAGCACTACCTTTATCTGCCTTAATTTAACCCTTATATTCCTTACTTTCAAAATGGACTATTCCAATTTCTAAATAAAGGCCAGTTTACATTGTCTCTCAAGGGATGTGGTTGCAAAATTATCATCAATATGGCAAACATTGCTGACCTAGATCAGATTTCTATAAGAGCCATCTGATCTGGGTTACACTGTTTGCAAATAATGTAAAGTGACCTCTTAAAGCAGGTTGAAAGTGCTTACAGCCTACTTCAAGCTACGTGCCATCTGCCAGGATATGGTAAATATTGCTTTTGATAGTTACATTATTATTAGTTTATAACATATTAAGTGAACTATTTTCTTCAATGGAGGAATGAATTAAATACATAAAATGGTGTATCTATGGAGTTAAGCTTACACCTGCCTTCAACATCATAAATAAGCGTTCTCTTGGTGATTAAATAGTGGAACTAATCACTGGACAAGTAATTTCAATTAATACAATTCTAAGTCTACGTTGTTAGTAGAACGAACAAGCAGTGGACAACACTATGGCAAGTTTTACATGGTAAGCATGGCTATATAATGACTATCGTAATGATCCTGCATTTTGGGACAGACAGGCCTGAGCAAATAGTGTAATCCCTTCAGTAGCAGCAGTCTGATCAGGGTCTACATTGTTTGCCATTTACTTTGCATCTTTTGGACAAATTACTGTCTGACAAAAGCATGATAAATTTGTTCAAATGTTATGTCAATTAGACAACACAGGGCCCCAGATAAGGGGGAGTAAAAACTTTGCTCAATCATTTTAGCACCAAATCCTATGATGTTACTACTCATTAGAATCGTCTCTTTGAGACGATTCTAATGAGTAGTGACACCATAGGGTTTAAAGCGGATATAAAGATTTATACTCCCCTTATCTGGAGCCCTGCAGCATTTACACAGGATGTCCCAATTACTTTAAACACCAAATCCTATGGTGTTACTACTCATTAGAATCGTCTCGGCCAGACAATTCTAATGAGTAGTGACACCATAGGGTTTAAAGCAGAAATAAAGATTTTAATTTCTTATGCTTGAAAAAACACTCAGACTCAGCTCAAACACTTTATGACCTTGAAGCCAGGATGTCCCAATGATTAGGATTTTTAAGATACATATGCATGAAGCATTTTCCCTTGCACTACAATTGTGTGTCTGTACAACTTTACACCTTGTGCACCTGATATGTGTATACACGTAACAAACCTCAGGCACCC
This sequence comes from Gari tellinella, assembly GCA_922989275.2. Lineage (NCBI taxonomy): Eukaryota > Metazoa > Mollusca > Bivalvia > Cardiida > Psammobiidae > Gari > Gari tellinella. The sequence continues at coordinate 38,953,871 of OV277857.1, read as the reverse complement.
CTGGGCTCTCCTTGACAGGTGATTCATTCTTGCGCCCAATGATACTTTTGTACAAAACAAGACTATCAACAGAGTGCCTGTGCTCCGATGTTGTCCTGACTGTGGATGGGGCAGGCTCTGGGGTCTTGAGGCGTATCTTTGCTCTTGATTGGGGTTGGGAAGTGGTGCGAGTGTGACGTGCTGGGGGTTGAGATGAAGTGCGGGAGGGGCGTGTTGGGGGCTGGGTAGAGGTGCGGGAGTGACCGAGCGGTTTATATACAGACAGTGGGATGGGCTTGTGAGGGGGTGGCGTAAATGCTGACATGTGCATGCTCACAACCTGTTTGGCCTAAAATCAAAAACAATGTACATTAAGGTTGAGGACTCCTAATGATATCGGACCAATATTGGTCCTCTACATACAGCCATTAGCCATTTTTGTCAACTGCCAACCTGTTCCGAACCATGCTAAAGCATATGGTTCGGAACAGGGGCCAATTTCATAAAACTTCTTAAGACAAATTTTGTCGCAAGTCAGATTATAAAAAGTCTCAATTTTTATTTGTTTCTCCTTCTAATCCTGTCTTGTGACATCTCTTTGGAATTGTCTTGAAAAGACAATTCCAACGATATGTCACAAGATAGGATCAGATAGAGAAATCAGAAATTAAATGTATTTTAAAGTTTTGACTAAATATGCCAGTTTTAGTCGTACAAAGTTTTATGAAACATGCCCAACTGGTTGGCAGTTGACGAGAAGGGCCAATCGCTCTCAGTAGAGTTCGGATATTGACCAGATCTCATTAGGGGTCCTCAAACTTAAATGAAAGAATCATCAAGGTAAACAATTCATTTCAATCAAGCTTCTACATGTCAAGCAACAAGAGATTCTGTAATTTCAAGTAGCATGCAAAAAACCTGGCACTAGCAAATAGGTAGCGGTGAAAGGAACAGCAGCAAATGCCCCTAGCTGGTAGCTGCATTCTAAAACAACTCCTTAGCAAATAAATTAGGACTTATTCTCTTTCCATCACAACTAAAATTATCTATTAAAATACTCCAAATCTACTTTACACTGCATACAATCTAAGCTCCAAATAAGAGGGGGTAAATTGAACAAATCTAACATTTTCTCACTCATTTCAGCACCAAATGTTTCAGTGTTACTACTCATTAGAATCGTTTCAAAGAGACAATTCTAATCAGTAACACCATAGGGTTTAATGCAGAAATAAAGATTTTAGTTTTTGAAATAGTCCCCTTATTTGGGTATCTGATACAATGTAGACCTTGATCAGGTGCAGTACTAGAAGCATGCCCCTGATCTGGATCCCTTCTTGCAATATCTTTACAATTCACATTTAACCCTTTACCCCATAGTCTGTTTCTGGATTTGAAGGCAGGTAACCACTTAAAGCAGGTTAAAAGTAAAGCAGAATGCGCCCTAAGGCACATTCTGCTTTACTTTCAACCTGCTTTAAGTCACTACTTGCTAGTATATAAGTAATATTTTTAATTGTACATGTTCATGCCTGTATAATATTGAACTATTTTCTTTGGCGGAGGGATAAATTAAAAGGCGCTAAAAGGCGCTTCTATCAGGTAAAGGTTTTCTACTGATTCAGAGAGCGATATGTCTAGTTATTATCTAAGCATATACATGTATTCAAACAATGACACAAATATTTAAAACTATTTAACTTTTTACTTATGTCATGAAAAAGTTCACATGTATATTTAATTGACTTGTTCACACATTGTATACTGCTGTTTTAGATGTAATGTTTTTTGTTTTTTCCATATAGCCAGAGCTCCAGATAAGGGGAGTATTTCATAAATTAAAATCTTTATTTCTGCTTTAAACCCTATGGTGTCAATTAGAATCGTCTCGAAGAGACGATTCTAATGTGTAATAACACCATAGGATTTGGTGCTGAAATGAGCGAGAAAATGTTTTGTTCAGTTTACGCTCTGTTATCTGGAGCGGCCCGCATATAGCAGCACTATATAACCCCACTGAATTGACTTAATTGTCTTAATTTACAACTGCCTTTTAAGTGTTGAGGACTATAATTATAACTTCATACTATATCTGGCTGGTAATACAATTGTGTGTTTTGCTTTAACTCTTTGCATGCTGGGTAATTTTTTTTTCGTCTGCAACTTTTGTCGTCTGCTATTGTTCTGAAAATAGAATTTTCTGAATTTTTTTCAAAACACGATCAGAGTGTCAAACAGATTGGATCCTGATGAGACGCCGGGTAACGTGGCGTCTCATCTGGATCCAAACTGTTTGCTAAGGTAATCACTGTGGCAAATATATCTGTCGCTAGCATGCAAAAAGTTGACTCTTACAATGCTAGCAGCGGACATGACTGCCGTAGTGAATACCTCTACAATTTAGTTTGGATCCTGATAAGACGCAGCCTAACGCAGCCTCTCATTAGGATCCAAACTATTTGACACTCTGGTCATGTTTTTAAAAAGAAAATGTGGAAAAATCTATTTTTAGAATAGCAGTAGACAGCTATGGAAGAAAATTTTACCCAGCATGCAAAGAATTAAAACAGCATAATACACCATAGCCATAAATAAAACATGCTTATATCTTATCAATCTTTCTTATAGCTCCAGATGATCAGGTTGAATACTTCAGATATTACCAAAACCTATACTGTGAATGCTCATAGGAATCATCTCCAAAAGACAATTCTAACCAGAAATTACAACACCGCACTTTCAGGAAACTTACGGAAGACGTTTTAGCTACATGTATGATGTAATTCCTTTCATCTGGAACCCCGTTTTCTATAACTCATGGAACCATGAAACTTCAAATGGAATTTTCCAACTGCCAATGAAGTCTAGTCCATTTGGATTTTATACATTCTCTTTATAATATATTGCAAAATGACAAACAGTGAAAACCCTGGTTAGTGGGCTCCTTTAGGAGCCCTCTGACCAGGGTCTACACTGTTTGTCTCTAACAGGTACACTTTTTGTAAAGGATGAGCACATACATTGTTATGGTTCAATGGGTTTAAAAACAAACATAAGATAAACATTAGTCACTCTCAGTCTCATGCATAATATATTCACTTCATGCAAAATCATGTGGGCAAAGTCAGCAAAAGCTAGGGCACCAAGGCAAACAATGTATACCTCAATTAAGATATGATCAAGGTCTCCATGCTCATCCATTATCAGAGCAGAGCTCCAGATAAGGGGAGTATTTCAAAATTTAAAATCTTTATTTCTGCTTTAAACCCTATGGTGTCACTACTCATTAGAATCGTCTCGAAGAGACGCTTCTAATGAGTAGTAACACCATAGGATTTGGTGCTGAAATGAGTGAGAAAATGTTGAATTTGTTCAGTTTACTCACTCTTATCTGGAGCCCTGTCAGAGTGAATGATTTTTCGCCCAGGAATGTGGCAAACATTGCAGACCCTGATCAAATGCCTTCTATCTAGCACAATAGCTTGTTTTAGCCTACACCTATTGCCATGTCAGGCAGCCCTTTTACTTATGACAATTTGCTCATACATGTATATAGTATCTCCAGATAAGGAAAGTATGTTGCAAATTATAAAATGATAATTCCGCACGTGTCTTCACCAAACACTATGTTGTGACTACTCACAGAGACAGTTCTAATAAATAGTTTAGACACAATGGAGAAAAGTGTTGGTTATGTTAAGGGGAGTGTTGCATATACTAATTTCCATATGTCTCCATCAAACCTTATGTTGTGACAACTCATTAGAGTTGTCTCCTTGAGACAAATCTAATAGGTAGTCACAACATAAGGTTTGGTGAAGATAGAGGAGAGACAGTTCGATTGATTAGGTATTATATTACTTCCATTTATCTGGAGCCTATTCATGTTACAGTAAGGGAGTCAGGGCTCCAGATAAGAGGGAGTAAACTGAACAAATCCAACATTTTCTCACTTATTTCAGAACCAAATCCTATGGTGTTACTACTCATTAGAATCGTCTCTTCGAGACGATTCTAATGAGTAGTGACACCATAGGGTTTAATGCGGAAATAAAGATTTTAGTTTTTGAAATACTCCCCTTATCTGGAGCCCTGGGGAGTGCAGCAGAATTGTAAGGTTTGTCAAACTGGTGTATGTCTGAGATGTACTCACCTGGGTGGACACTGTGGACGATGATCTCACATACTTGTCCAACTCATCATCATCAGCACTACTGTTGCTGACTTTACTGGAAATGATTGACCGTCCGCTGTATGGCACAAATCCCCGTCTTGGCTCGTCATCAAACACATCACTAACTCCACTACTCCGGCGACTATACTCATCTGCACTTGATAATGAATCACATTGATATGAACTTAGCTTCAGATCTTTAGCATTGTTGAAGGAAGCTGAACGTGTTACTCCTCGACCCCTATGATAAGTGTTTGATTCCCGTGGTTTCTGTTTTGATGCCTCCCTGGTTTTTGATTTAGCTTCAGCGACTGCCTTTCTTGGATCATAGTCTTTTCTTCTCTTCCAAGCATTACGTTCGGCAGTCTTTGGTGAGTTAGCTCCGCTCGCATGTTTTGATAATGAGCTAGATCTTTCTCTAGCTCCAACACCCGTGACCCGTAAACTTTTAGAGTGCTGAAGCTGTTGAGGAGCAGCACCGCTAGTGCCAGTGCTCTTTCGCTGTTTAGTGCCACTAGATCCTGGTGAAGGTTGACTTGGAATGGACATTGACCTGGACACACGTAAACTGTGCCTGCCTCCGTCAGTTCGCGTCAAGTTTTGAGACTGGGACACTGATTGATTCTCACGACTTTTCTGAACAATCTGAGTGCCCAAACTAGCCTGACTGCGACCAGAATCTGGCGGGTTTCTGTCTGCAAACTTGCCAGACATTGGCCGGCGGGGTTTCTGAGGGGTTGTCGCTACTTTGGAAACATTAGTTAAGCTTCCCGAACTTCTTGGTGTTGAAAATCCTGTTGAAGCAACTGAGAGCTGGGAGGTGGAACGTGATGTTTCTACACCATCATCAGCATCAGCACGTGCCCTCCTTAACGCGAAAGCCCTGTTAGGTCTAGTCATGCTCATTTGACCTTTGCCCTTTGAACCCTGTCTAGAGAATTGTGAGGTGTCATCCCTGTCGGTGACATTGTCCTCACTATAAACATCTGACACTACAGTCCTCTCATCTAATGAGCGTCTCTTCTGTCTATCACTTGCACTATTTCTTGTCTTAGCACCACTGAGATTCACTAATGGCTTTGATGGCAATGACTCCGCCAGTTTTAACTTTCCTCGCCCAAGAACGTCCCTCGGACTTTTGTACAATGACTGTTTAACAAAGTCTTCATCTCCGTTCACTAATGCAACAACACTGGAGGTATCCGATTCCAGATCTACACTGTCGTTTAATAAATAACTATCCGTATTGTCAGACACAGACTGATGGGATATATCCTGTTTATCCGATATTTCCTCCAGATTCTCAATATCCAATATGTCGCCATTTTCATAATCATCGTCAGCAGATTCATTTGATTTGTCCACTCGTTGCTGCATGGCAGCCATGACAGTTTCCGTGTCTCGTAACAAGACTTCAGTGTCAATACTCACCACACTCCCATTGCTACCAGTTTTACCGCGAGCACTTAGCCCTAGCGTCGCCTCACTATTGTCATCACTTATCTTAGTGAGAGATATTGATTCAGTGTCCGTGTCCTGATATCGGGAAGAAACATGACTAGAAATTTTAACACTGCGTTGACCAGGACTAAGCATGGTACCGTTTATGCTGAGATCAGATTTGGGCGTCAGTGGGCTCTCCTTGGTATAACTCCTGTCACTTGTTGCTGGACTTGTAGCTTCAGGAGGGATAGTGGGTAGACGTCGCCCGGTGCCCGGCCGCTTGCGAGATAAACCATTGGGTGTCTTGCCATTTGACCTGCTGTCACCTGAAATTGTAAAACAATCAGTTTAGGTATGAGAGAGTAAACTAAACAAATCCAACATTTTTTCACTAATTTTAGCACCAAACCTTATGGTGTTACTACTCATTAGAATGAGTAGTAACACCATAGGATTTCAGACAGAAATAAAGATTTTTAGTTTTTAAAACACTCCCTTTATCTGGAGATCTGTCTAGTATATACAGTGGAGAATCTGTTATTTTTTCCCGTTTAAACCCAAACGTACGCAAACGCAAAGCACTAAAACGTAGAAAAGAACAATTTTTGGACAATTGTGATAATTCTTGTTTATCTTGGTGGCAAACAGTTTGGAGCCTGATCAGACGCCGGGTTACCCGGCGTCTGATCTGGCTCCAAACTGTTTGCACTGCAAATAATAGTTTTAGCGTAAACGCGTTTATTGGGAAAGAATAACACATTCTCCACTGTAGTACATGTATCTGGAAAAATACTTGTGATAAATTGTTACTGTTCAATTGTTACAAACACATCTTTTCAGGTAAGAATTTAACCCTTTATCTAACAACCTTTCTAGTTTTTAAGACTGACAACCACTTAAAGTATGTTGAAAGTAAAGCAGAATGCTCCTTTAAAAAGCATTCTACTTTACTTTGAACCTGCCTTAAGATAGCATCTGATATGATGTAGAAAATATTTCTTGTGCTACTTATTCATGACTGTATAAAATAGGGCTATTAATAAGTCTTAAGAGTTGAATAAAGGCATGAAAAGGTGTATATATATATATATGTAGTACATGTAATGGGTTACATAAATATGGGCAAGTTTGCCTTACTACAGTGCAACTGTACATGTTATATTTCATGATTTTAGGTTAATTTTAGCATCTATTATTTTAACCCATTACTCCATTATAATATGCCTTTTTATGTCTCTAATTATTTCTACACTACAAAGTTGTCCCCATTTTAAGAATTCCTGAAAATAAAACATAGAAGGCATTTCCAGTATCTTTTCCGCTGGTAGTTTCAACCTACTTTCAGTGTTCAACTATCTTCAAATATTCTGCTTAACTTTCAACCTACTTTAAGTGTTAACCTATCTTCAAACCTTAGGAAACAGACTATGTGGTAATGTATTAAAAAGAACAAATGACAAATCAGTGTTACCAATGCTCTAGCTCCTAACGCTATTTCCTTGACTACAATATATCCAGTTTTACAGACCTCATGCAGTGCCTATCCTTCAGCACTATGACATATTACATGCAATATAATTATACTGTCTCTGAATTATCACTACCAATATCCATAATCTTAAATAATAACAAACAGTAGCTACTCGATAAAGAAACATAACAACATAACTTTGACCCATTTTGGCTTATTAATTAATGCAGGATAAAAGTTATGCAGAAAGCTCCTGTAGGAGCTTTCTGTATTACTTTTGTCAAGCATTAACTTAGTAACTAATGCCACCTTTATAAAAGACCTTGCAAGTGGCAGCTGTGTATAGATTTTTGCGTATATATCCAATTATCCATAAACACATGAATATGTTTTAATTAACACAGTAATTTCCTTAAGCTGGCGCTAACCTGAACAACTGGGCACATGGTATTGATAATGTATACTAAACTTATAATACAATCATACTGTACTGAGTGTCTTGTGTATAATATCAGACAAGCTTATGTAAACTGTACTATCAGATGATATACAGTCAATACATCAATATCTCAAACTCGCTTTAAGTTGGACATATCCTTATTCAAAGTTAAAACGTGGCTATAAGCCACGTTTTCACTTTCAAATTATGATATGTTTGAATTAAGCGAAATTGAAATGATTAAAATTCAATAGCAGAAAAAGGGGAAAATTTAAGTTCAGTGAGTTTCAGATGTCGAAGTTCGGCTGTATAACAGTATGAAAAGGTGTATATTGATCTAAACAAAACATTAACTTGATCAAAGCAGTGTAGCCCTTTGCGTGCATGGAAAACAGTATTTCAGTTATTTTCAAGCAGTTTGGGACAGGTGTAGACACCCCATAACTCAACATCTTATCCGGATTTAAGAAGTTTTATACAATTATTTGTTTTATGCCCATATGTAGAAAGAAACAAATAAGAAGAATTTAAGAACATTATATTGAGTATGCAAATTTTATTCACGTTTCAAAAGGGCTAGCCTTAAGCTTGCTACATTCAACAATAGGAAGGCTTTATAAATTGGCAGGTTTATCAACCATTTCCAGTTTAACCCCAAAGTCCTTCATGTGTCCAATTCGTTGGATACCAAAATTAGTAATTCCTGTTCTACAAAACAGACACCAGAAACGAATACCGCCATCAACAGCTGCTGACAATATCCTGTAACTTTAATAATCAAAACGCTAGAGAGGTTAAAAAATAGACGTGGCAGGTCTTTTCATCATGGAATAAAGACCATTGTTTTGTCTTTGGTATAGGCTTTCATTGATTGGCTATACTGTAAACGCACAATGAAATTTCCATCTGAAAAATACTCAGGTAATGTTTCAGGAACATAAACATTACTTAAAGCAGGGTGAAAGTAAAGCAGAAAGCTCCTTAAGGAGCTTTCTGCTTTACTTTCATCCTGCTTTAAGCTGCTACCTTAATTGAACACCATCAAGTGTTCTATTGAGTTGTCGGTATGGTATGGTTTAACTGTTAAACCAATGAAGCCCTCCAAATTGGAAATCAAACACTAGTTCATTCTGATCCAAGACAGATAGTATGAAAGGACAGGGAAATCAATCCACAAACAGAAACAAACACCTATTTTCACATATCAACCATTGTCTGCCATACTGTAGTAACTTAGTATAGATAGAAAAGGTAGTTATTGAAGTATTGCTCATAATCCTAAATATGTTTATACAGTAAAACCCTGTATTTAGCAACAACCAGAATTGGGTATATTTATAGCCAGTGTGACAGGTTGAAATTAAATACATCTAGGAGCTTGCCGTGTTATTTTTGTCCTGCATTAAGCTGTCATCTGTATTATTTTCTATATCCTAGTGGATGGTAGCTTAAAGCTGAGGCTGAAAGTACAGAAGAATGCGCCTTAAATAAAGCACATTCTGATTTACTTTCAACCTGCTTTGTGGTCACCTGTCTTCCATTCTAGATACAGACTATAGGGTAAAGGGTTAATGCAATGAGAGCACTGCATGCAGGTGCCAACACTCATCTGTTTTGTTATCCTAATAGATAACCTTGACCTTTGTCACCCAACTTGTACTGAGCTGAAGAGCTACTTGCATTGAGTACACATGCCTAATGTAAAGTCTCTATCACATTAAGTTCCAAAGCTTTGGCATATTTTAAATTCAACCTTTTTGCCCTCTAAATAAACTTCACCTTTGTCAACAATGACCAAAGTTGTACTGAGCTCAAGAGCTTCTTGCTTTGAGTAGACATGCCAAAATAGAAGTCTGTATTACATGTTGTGTCAGAGTTATTGGAAATGTTAAATTAACCCTAATTGACTTCTAAATGACCTTTAGTTGTACTGAGCTCAAGAGCTTCTTGAATTGAATATGCATGCCAAATATAAAGTCTCTATCATATGCAGATCAAAGTTAAGGCCAATAATAAACCCACCCTATTTTACCTCTTAATGACCTCTAAATGGCCTTGACCTTTGTTGGACATAACCCAAATTTTACTGAGTTAGAGGTTTGTTTGAGGTAATACCAAATATCAAGTCTATATCACAAGTAGTTCTAAAGTTATGGCCCATGTTAAGATTTCAGACAACGATGACAACGTCGAAGAGGACAACAACAACGCAGACGCCAGTGATGACAATAGCTCATAGTTTCTTCAAAACAGACAAGCTAAAAATCTACATTTGGTAATTTTCTGCGATGTGTTTGTCATGCATTTGTCCTGCCAGTGTAAATGATTTTTCAGGCTTCTATATATAAATGGGTTTGGTTGCTCAGTACTGTATCTAACAATATGGACGACATCAAAGTTCTATCTTAACCCTTTACCCCATAGCCTGTTTCTAGTTTTGAAAATAGGTGACTACTTAAAGCAGGTTGAAAGTAAAGCAGAATGCGCCATATGGCGCATTCTGCTTTACTTTCAGCCTGCTTTAAGCTATTACCTGCTAGAATAAGGAAAATATTAAATATGACACATATTCATAACGGTATATATTGGAACTATTTTCTTCAGCGGATGAATAAAATGCAAGTGCTAAAAGTCGCTTCTATAAGGCAAAGGGTTAACAATCACAGGCACTAATACTTATTTAAATGCAGCTGGTTCAAATACTCCGCCATGTTAAAATTCTTTTGAACGTTAAGTCAGACATAACTATTTTATTCACTTATCCTAGCAAGTGCATATTGACTAGCATTCATTTTGTAAATAGTTAGGATCCAGATTGTACATCCAGAAAACATCAAACTTGTTTGACACGTGTAACAATGCTTTTTCAGTTAAAATGATATAAATATGACTTAATATAACTAAAAATATGACTGTTGGCAGCTGACAACAAATTCTAACACAGACAATATTAAATGCAGAATAGTTAATGTTAAATATTAAATGTTAAATCTGCTGGCTTATGACTACTGTAGATATAATTATGATTTTCACCCTTTTAAAGTTTGACTACTGAATAAATTATCATAAGGCCATTTGAGCTGTTAGCCCATTACCCCATAGCCTATTTCTAGATTTGAAAACAAATGACCACTTAAAGCAGGTTGAAAGTGAAGCAGAATGCGCCTTAAGCTTTAAGCTGCCATCTGCTAGAATATAGAAAATATTTCTTCTGATACATATTCCTGACTGTATAAATTGGAACTATTTCCTTTAGTGGAGGAATAAATCAAAGTCGTAAAAAGGCGTATTTATGGGGTAATGGGTTAACCATTATCCTGCGATGACATTGTCTGCTTTGAAATTGTCCTTTGCATTGCTTAGGTAAATAAACCTAATGACGAGTGACCAACAGATTTGATCCAGATCAGACGTCGCATTAGGCAGTGTCTGATCTGGATCTAATCTGTTTGCAACAATCAGGAATGTCGCGATCAGCATGCTAGTGGCACATTCATCCCACAGTGATTAACGGTATCTTTGCAAACAGTTTGGATCCAGATAAGACGTCGCTTAACGCAGCATCTCATCAGGATCCAAACTGTTTGACAATCTGACCCAGTGTTTCGAAAATAAATTTAGAAAATTCTATTTTAAGAACAATAGCAGACAACAATTTTGGCATACGAAAAATTACCAAGCATGCAAAGAGTTAAAGACAGCCTACAAACTGACAAATAATAATACAAATGAAAATTAAGAAATGACAGTTTGGCGCGACAATGCCTATTTGATGTAATTTGGAAGTGACTTTTTGTTTTAAAAGTCCCCAAAAATGTTTGCTGTCCAAGCTCCAAGGATTATTTCGGAAATGAAAAATGCATAATAATGCCCACATCCTCTTTGAAACTTATCCGCAATTAAGTCCCACCCTCTCGAGAAATAGCGTTTACACGAATTGAACGAAATTTTTTCAGTGAAGGAATAAATTGAAGGCTTAAAAAGGAGTATTTATGGGGTAATGTGTTTATAATACAGATTACAATTTTGTAGCAGTTGACATTTACACAGCGTTAAATGTTACTATAAACATTTCCTTATATTAGATTTGGGCAAAACCAAAATACAAACAATCATCCAATTACCACCTACTATATACAAGCACTCCTTAATTGTTCTAAATGCAAACACTCCGCAGGAGTAGGCGGTGAATACCATAGCAAGCAAACTGTATTTTCAATCCTAAATCAAGCAATGACATAGTTGTGTACTGAATTTTTCTATTCAAAACTTTGCCTGCTTTAAATCATTACTCCATAGCATATTTCTAGTTTTGAAGACAGGTGACCACTTAAAGCAGGTTGAAAGTAAAGCAGAATGTGCCTAATGGCACATTCTGCTTTACTATCAGCCTGTTTTAAGCTAACAATGTAGATCCTGATCCTGATTAGATGCTGAGTGATTTAAATCCAAACTGCACATGTCTAGAGAGCTTCAAAGGTAGACAATCATCATTACTTGTACATGAAAGAATTTGGCAAAGACTAATTAACCCTTCACTTGCTAAATGTATACATTGACACTTTTTGGAAACAGTGTAGACCCTGATTAGATAATTTCTACATGGATCTGTTGACGAGTAGGCAGTTTTTCCCCTGGGAAATATTTCTTATAGTCAGTATAATAGTTTAGATGATAGATACTCACAGTGGACAGAGTTTTATATATGAATAGTCAGCAAGAAAAGGGTTTTAGAAAGAACGTGGTCATGAAGAGATGGGCAAAAACTTTCTAGGTAAAACATAAATATTACCAGTAATATTTGGGTGTTGAATAAATGTTGTCTGCCTCAAAATTGTTGTCAGCTAAAATTTTAATGATCAATATAAAGATTAATCCTTAAAATGTATTCTTCAATGCACTGTTGTAAATGTTTCCACTTAATACAGTCATTAATATGTACCTCAGTAAATAAGATAGCAGACAGTAGCTCAAAGCAGGCAGAAAGGGTTAAACGCTAAGATTTATTGGTAGCTTCACCACCAGCTAACTTACTCTGGATATTATATTGTAGGAGCATAAAGCATAGCAGATGGAAGGGAGATAACTCTGACAACACTAGACTTGTCCTTGCAAATCTTATATGCTGAGATTTACCTGATCAGATGTTGAGTAACTAATGGTGTCTGATCAGGATCCAAACTGTTTTTGAATAGAAGATATGGCATTGTGAAGAAGAACTCATTAGACTGGCCTCAGCGCTCTAGAGAGTGGGTGGGGTAATAAATGTCAATGTTGACCAGGTGGATGATGTTTTGTGTATATTTTATAACCTCTCTATTATGACCACTAAATTGTGTTAATTATAAGGTGTTTTCGGAAGGTGACTGCTTAAAACAAGGTGGCAGTAAAACAGAAAGCTCCTTTAGGAGCTTTCTGTTTTACTGCCACCTTGCTTTAAGCTGTAACCTGTCTTTTATACAGTCAATTAGCTTTCTTTTTAGTGGTCGTAATAAACAGGTTTTACTACATGTATATATATTATATTCCATGGCTAATTAATGGTGCACTGATGACAGTTGACATATCAACTACTGTGTGTGATGTCTTACCGTCTGATATAGAGGAGCCTGGACTGGACAGCTCCATGTCTGACTTGTGCTGCTGGGGCTTCTTGGTCGTCAGGGCTGCCCACTGCGTCACCCAGGTAGGAGCATCAGCGGGCACTGAGGGATTGTCCTGAAAATAAACAAGGCCAAAATAAATACAATGTACAGTTAGCTATGCACTGATTGGGTAATACAGTCAGTATTCCCTCCCTACAACGGCCCTCCCAGGGCTCCAGATAAGGGGAGTATTTCAAAAACTAAAATCTTTATTTCTGTATTAAACCCTATGGTGTTACTACTCATTAGAATCGTCTCTTTGAGACGATTCTAATGAATAGTTACACCATAGGATTTGGTGCTGAATAAGTGAGAAAATGTTGGATTTGTTCAGTTTACTCCCTCTTATCTGGAGCCCTGCCCTCCCAACAATGACTCCCTCCTATATGCAACAACAACCCTTGCCACAGTTCCTAAAACAGAACCATTATGTTTCAACGCTTTTACTGCTGCAATATCGTCTGCTTAAAATTGTTGTTTGCTGTTTTTTTCGAAGTAACATATAAGTGGACATTTTTATAGAATACATGTAAATGTAATTATTAGTGACAAGCAGCTTGAAACCAGATCAGACGCCGTGTTACGCGGCGTCTGATATGGATTCAAGCTGTTTGCAAATGTAAGCCAAGTCTTAACTTCCCCCCTATAACGACTCCTCCAAACAACACACACAATCTGTGTCTCCCATTTGGTGTTGTTGTAGAGAGAGAGCACTGTATAGCTGAGAATTGCACACATGTACAACTCACTTGCAACTTGCTCTGTAAAATTAAAATTTGCAGATGTCCATTTAATTTTGAGAACACCAACTGGCATTAAATTATTTAACTATTGTGACTTACTGAATGGACTCTTCCACTTTCTTAACTCATTTAATCCCAGTGTCCACTAATAAGGACATTGGCCAACAATGTAGACCCTGATGAGATGCCGTATTATGTGTAGTTTCCAAGCTATGAAGTACAATGTATTATTATTCCATTCAATAATCATGAAAAAACTTAGTGTGAAACATTTGTATCCCTGCACTTTGATATAGGTCTACACTGTACGCCATTCTGTCCAATTCAGTCAATGCATTTTCAATTACATTAAAAGGGTGACCGGTCACAATGATTAATTACATGAAACAATTTAATTATTATAATTGCAGTATATATTACAATGTCTTGTGTTCATTTAATATCATACGCCTGACAGAAACCTAGACAGTGAAACCAAGCCTGAAGAATATCTGGCAGGGAACCAGCCCTTGAAGTCACCAAAACAATCTCCCTCTAGAGAATCCAGATAATCTCTAACCCATTGGTTTGGTACCCAGCTGATGATGGCAGAAGGTGAGAGTTATTACCATTAGGTTTCAGTTTAGCATAACAGAAGTTTGAAGATAATGGTTGAACTCTTCATATATGTTAGCAGCTGAACCCTATTTAAACCTTAGCAAACAATTTTGATTCTGATTCCACATAATGCTGTATCTCGATCATCAGGATCCAAAACTAATTTTAGAACAGTAGCTAGCAGATGACAATTTTTACAAAACAAAAAAACACCCAGCATGCACTGAATTAAAGCATATGCTCCAGTTTCAAGGCAAAGAATGCGATGGTGAACTCAAGGCATTAGACTACTGAGGCACAATGCCCCAATGCCAAAGAAAACATCTACTATATATAAACATGAGATGAAACAAGTATGAGATTCTAGTACATGTACAAGTATAACTCCATTAATTTACCTTACATTGAATACTGAACATATGTATTATGTTCAACGCAAAAAACACCTCCAAACACACAAGTCTTGTTTTTAGGAGTAGCCCTCGACTTGAATTTATGTACATCGTTTATCATTCTTCTAACTACATGTAGTTAATTGAACCATAAGTATGTGTAACATCAGCAAAATCTGTATTTTTTGCCATTATTATTTTTCGGCGGAGCTGTCTGTTATCTATTTAGTCACACATTTCTATTTAGACAAACATTTGAACCAATCATATTTGATCAGAAATTTAGAATTAAGAGCACCTGTTGAAACTGACTTGTCTGATTGGATAGTAGCCAGGGCTCCAGATAAGAGAATTATTTCAAAACTTCAAAACTTTATTTGTGCATTAAACCCTATGGTGTCCAACTCATATGAATTGTCTCTTCGAGACGATAAAAATGAGTGGTAACACCATAGGGTTTGGTGCTGAAATGAGTGAGAAAATGTTAGATTTGTTCAATTTACTCCCCTCTTATCTGGAGCCCTGAAACAGTAGCCTAGCTGTTTATGCACTGATGTGAGTGTAAAATTAGACACAGCCAGTGTGTAATACTGAGCTTCTATTTTAAGATATGCTAGCAGAATCTGATGTGTATTTATAGATAGACAGTGGCAGCTAGGTATTTTGTTTAATAATGGTTTACTTCCAATTTATTTTAATTGTTAACTATTAATTTTGTACAAATTTACCATACATTGATAGCAATATAATAAATGGCCTCAAGTGAGTTAAACACAATTGTGTTGTTTCATCATTTATTTACAAGTGTGAGGTGTTATAGACCTTGTAAAGCAGGACAGACTGTTCTGTATGGGCCTGCACAGTTTATCTAGTTATAGTTTGTTTCAAGAAACTCCCCATGAATGAAGTTTGATATACAGAACAATATAATTTAATCTGAGGATCTCCTACCAGTAGCTAGGATATGTTTTGCATTTCTGTACATTTATAGTTTTTTAGTCAGAGTTATGCTATATCGTTGAATGTGTATTTTTTGCTTTTCAATCCAAGATATTACAATTCTTTGAAAACCTCCAATTTCGTACAATTTTGCACACCCATCAACAGCATGAATTTCACCAACCATTCCGCCGAATATCTTTTTTAAAGATATTTCTTGTTTATAATTTTGGGATAGTCACTCCTCTAGATTCAATGTAAACTGGTCATTATATTTAGGGAATGAAAGAGTCTTTTACGAAATACTTTACACATTACCCCATAGCCGGTTTCTAGTTTTGAAACAAGGTGACTACTTAAAGCAGGTTGAAAGTAAAGCCGAATGCACCTTAAGGTGCATTCTGCTTTACTTTCAGCCTGCTTTAAGCTATTATTTGCTATGATATATAAAATATTTCTCAAGATACAGATTCATGACAATATAAAAGGGAACTATTTTCTTTAGTGGACGAATAAATTATAGGCGTAAAAAGGTGTATTTATTAGGTAGTGGGTTAAGTCATCAGTGTACGTGTTAAACTACCGTATAAGTGGTTTTTTTCGCGAGAAGGAAATTTTCGCTATTTTCGCGTGTGTATCAAACTCGCGTACATATAATCCGCCAAATATTCCTAGCTTTCTATAATTCATTTTCGACAGCAAAGTCCACTCGAGGCAGTTTGTCATCTAAACTTCTCTTCATGATTTACATTATATGTATAAATACTGGTATCAGTGCATTACCTGATAGTCTAGGTCTAGAAAACCACAACTCTAGTCTGTGCTCAACTAGAATTCAAAACAAAACAAAAACACAGCCTGGCTTATTTCATAAAACGAAACACCATTTCTTCGTTCCCGCGTGTGCTTATTCCGGACGACATGCTTGTTAACGTAATACAGAGACGGCTATATAAAACAGAATATTCTGGTACTTAATCGAGTGTCCACGGGTACTGTTACCCTTTCATGTGTGATAACTTATGCAAATATCGAAGTTTGGATCCAGATGTGAACTGGGGATAAACTTGTGAAAAGAACCCAATACACACAAAGCTCGTCAATACATGTAATTGGGACCAGACATGTATACACGTTCAAATTTATGCATTTTCCATTAAAGAGATCTAAAGAAGAATTTGGATCTAGATTTCTGGTTGTTCTCTGCGTATTTTCTATACTCAAACTGTTTTAAAATGCCAATCAAGTCGCCATCGACAGACAAAGGGTTAATCGCTTTTACAGTTTGACTTATGATTTTCACTCCCAATTGACCGCTTCTCTGCCTGCGGCGTTTCTCCATTGTTTACGCGTATATACGGGTAAACTTAGTGTGAAAACGTTTGGATCCTTGAGAGACATCGATTTACTCGGCATCTCATCTGGATCCAATGGTTTACTTTCTGCCGCTTTAATCGTTCATTTACGGAGGAAAGACGGAAATTGTACCCGATTATATTGTAAACAAGTGTGCCAAATACTTTATGAAGGGAGGACAGATATCCGTCATGATGAAAAAATAGTTATTTCCCTTAGTTTTGAATGCACCATTTACTTATGAGGATTTATTGACAAGACACAACCAAAAACGGTAAAATGAAATAGATTTTGATATCATATCCGCGAAAAATAGATTTGCAATACGCTTACGCGAAAAATGAATACGCTAAAAATTCATTTTCGGTAGAATCGCTAAATTTGCGTCTCGCGTAAAAAACCACTTATACGGTAACAAGAAGTTACATTACTGACACTGACATTCCAGCGAGACATCGTTGACAACCACTGTTTGTAAACTAACCCACTATTATAATACCTGTCAAATATTCCACACTCAATAGAAAGTCAATAATCACTCTGAGTAGTTAGGATTTCAATAGTTAAAGCAATTACAACCATTTCTATAACAAAATACAGCACAAACTGTGTTAAGCTGCCACTTAAAAAAAGATAAATATCATGTCTTATAATAATAAAGATGACAGATTAATGCAATACAAAAGTAATGCAGAAAGCTCCTACAGGAGCTTTCTGCATTACTTTTATCCTGCATTAGGCGGAAACCTGTCTAAGTAAATTTCTATGTAATTAAATTTTTCAGTAATGAGTGTCAGTTGATCACTGTTTTACTGTATTTTAAAAATCCAAATTTTCAAGCAATTGCTTATTCACTGTAACAACATATCCAGTGAAGGACAATATGTTTGTTTAACAATAAAAACTATTCTATGTATGCCAGTTTAAGATAACATCCTGCGGGGGCATTTATAGAATTTTTAAATCTTTTTTACATCTACAGTCAAATCTCTCCCTAATGATAATTGACAACAGATATTTTTATTTGTATTTAACCCATCACTCCAGAGGTAAATAATACAAAATAACCTATATCACGCAGTGTTTAGAGCAGAATAATACTGCTTAAAGCAAGAGGAATGTAAAGCAGAAATAGAGGATCTTGAATGAGTGCTCATTATTTATCATTTTTAATAAACGAGTTGACTAAAATAATATGACGCGAGCCTTGGCGAGCGTCATATTCATTTTAGTCAACGAGTTTATTAAGAATGATAAATAATGAGCACGAATATGAGATTCTATTTATCACATAACAATTTTAAGGACCTATAAAACTAATCAAAGCCGTATTTTGTAGACCTTCTGCTTTATAGATTTTCAACCAAAACGTCACGTTGTTTACGTTAACGTCATTGTAAATGACGTCATTTGGTGTCCTGCTACATGCAGCGCTTATGGACGAACAGGCTGGGCCGGAGTCCAAAAAACGATATTCCACTAGTGGATTACGATATTTACGTAATGGCTTTATGCAACTCCCAGACCGCAGGTTATGTGATAAAGCTCCTTTAAGAGCTTCCTGCTTTACATTCATGTTGCTTTAAGTTAGCAACTGTACCCGAAACCATAGATAAATTAATTGTTTAAGGCACTTATGTGGAGGAGTAGATATTGGTAAGTTCTCTATTTAGGTGCTTCTGTGGAGAAAAGGGTTGTGGCAGGCGGTTTGTTAAAGCAAGATTGAAGCAGAAAGCTCATGTTGAAGCTTTCTGGTTTACTGCCTGTTTGAAGCTGACTTCTCTCTTAAACATCATCAAAATTTGCTAGGTAAAGTAACAAGAGCTCAAATTTTGATCAAATTGCCAAGAAATGTCATTCTGATCCAAATTTACTCAATTTGCTAGATACCCAAATACTTGCCTATTTCTACTTTTGTATATAGACACTAGGCTTGAATGGGTTAACCCTTTCCTCCCTCAAACTTCAAATACTGTGACAATTCCAATTTCCAATTAAGTATAGTTTATTTTTTTAGTATTTAGGGTTGTTTTTGTCAATGTATTATAATATCATAAACAGTGTAGACCCTGATCAGAGGGCTCCTTAAGGAGCCCTATGATCAAAGTCTACCCTGTTTGCATAGGTCAAGATATACTCTTCACAGGTACACTGTTTGCGAAGGACGCAAATATGCGTGACTAGGGTTCAATTATTTTAAAGAGTTAAGCTGAACTCTGTTTTTTACCACTCGAAGGGATAATAAAGAGTTCATATACATGGTGGAAGCTAAACCATGTGGATATAACATACAGCCATGGCTCGTGGTTATAAATCCTATCTAACTATACATTTTATACTAATCTAATAAGTACCACAGGGTAAACATTTAATCTGCAGATTTCCTCTGATACAATAAAGAAACGCAAACATTGTATAAGCCAACCCTTGTCATGTTACACCAAATGTCATTTTGAACCGTTTTCCAAATTATTGTTCGCTTTAAAATTGAAGAAAACTCAATGAGAGTGTCAAACAGTTTGGATCCAGATCAGATGCCAAGTAACTTGGCATCTGATCTGGATCCAAACTGTTTGCAAATGCAACTCGAGTCTTATTTGATATAACAAGGGTTAAGAATTTAACACGCTTGGCCCACGGTGAACTTTACAAGGCTGAACAGATCAAACTTATGCCCTATTAATTTATTTTCTTTCGAGATAAATTCTACACCAAAACACAATTTGCTCCTGGTGTTAGTTATACAGTAACCACCCATGGGCCACTAAAAATTATACATTCACATACATTGTACTTACATGTAACAGATCGTAATATTACTATGTCAGTGTAATTGCTACATCAATTATAAGCTAATTTATTACAAAACATTAAACGGGTTTGTACATGAAACTGCTTTTCAACAAAAATATATTTTGAAAATCTGTCCATGCTTCACTGAAAAGATTTTTTTATATCTATAATACTGTCAATCCTTTACCCCATACTCTGTTTCTAACTTTGAAGATAATTAACCACTTAAAGCAGGTTGAAAGGAAAGCAGAATGTGCCGTAGTCACATTCTGCTGTAGTTTCAGCATGCTTTAAGCTATCATATGCTAGATGTCTAGAATAAAGTTCACATGATGCATATTAAGAACTGTATAAATCAGAACTATTGTCTTCAGTGAAGGAAAATTTAACAGAGTAAAAACACATATCTATGGAGCAAAAGGTTAAGGAAGAATACGCTGTTTAACATATTCTTATAAATAATAATTGTATGTGCTTATGTAAACACTGGGATGCCTTGCAGAGTGTTTGATCATAAATGCAAATATTTATTAGTCCATAGCTGATCTACATGTGCACGCAAAAATTTAACCCAAGGTCACAAAGGTCAAGGTCAAAGGTAAAGGTCAGATTGCAGTGCAACATGCTTTACTCATTGAGTCACATGAGCATGTGAAGTTGCCTCTAGCCCTTAATGCAGCACCTTGTCAATTATAGCAATTAATGTAGGAACAATCTGCTGTACTTTCATCCTGCTTTAACCCAGTATTACCCATTAGCCTGTTTCTAGTATTGACAATAGGTGACCACTTAAAACAGGTTGAAAGTAAAGCAGAATTAATGTGCCTGCTTTAAGCTACCATCTGCTAGGATACACAATATATTTATTACGGTATATATTCTTGACTGTATAAATTGGATCTATTTTCTTCAGTAGAGGAATAAGTTAAAGGCGTAAAAATGTATTTATTGGGTAAAGCTTGAAGTTTTCTTTCTCCTGGACATAAAAAGGACCCCAAGCGTTTACTGTAGACAGATGATGACATCATTACCGGAAGAATTCTTGCTACCAGGATTTGTTGTTCAAGCAAACCATAAATTTCTATGTTGCCATGACCGATTTAGTCTTCTTCAGTCAATACGTACAGCATGTATATATAGATGTGTCGATGACCCGGACGCTTGCGAACAAAACAAGACCCAAAGAATGTGCTTTGCTTTCAACAGACCCAATGAATGTTGGTAATTTATGGATGCTCGATTCAACATACAGTTGATGGTGTCATCTGCATCAATAAAGCAACATCAGAATTCCAGTAAAGGGGAGTATTTCAAAACTAAAATCCTTATGCCAACTCCAAATCTGCTTTCAACTGCTTTAAATTAAATCTGCTTTAACCCACTACCCCATAAATACACATTTTTATGCCTTTAATTTAATACTCCACTAAGGAAATAGATCCACTTTGTATATTCATGAATATGTACAATAAGAAATATTTTCTATGTCCTAAAAGTTTTGTAGCTTGCAGCGGGTTGAAAGTAAGGCACATTCTGCTTTACTTTCAGCCTGCTTTAAGTGATCACCTATCTTCAATACTTAAAACCCGCTAAGGGGTAATGGGTCAATCTATCATCTCTAGAATATAGAATTTTTTTCTTACGATACATGTTGAAGACTGTTTAAATTGGAACTATCTTTTTCAGTGGACTGTGGATCGAGGAATAAATCCAATATGTTACATGCTTATCTATGAAGTAAATGGTTAAGTACAAGTTTGACTGTATTGTAATTATTACAGTGAAAAGTGAGGAGAATCTGTGACTGCCTGGGGACCCAGATGGGACCAATAGGCCACTTTAGTTTCCAATAATAGACTGGCGCTCCAACACATTGAATGTGTCATTCCCGGAAAAAAATAACCGAGAAATAAGAAAAAAGTTTGCCCTAGTTTCTATTCTGTGAATTTCTGTGAAAGATGTACAATAAACCAGTTTGAGATTTATGATAATACAAGTAGAGCTCCAGATAAGGGGAGTGTTTCAAAAACTAAAATCTTTATTTCTGCACTAAACCCTATGGTGTCACTACTCATTAGAATCATCTCTTCAAGACGATTCTAATGAGTAGTAACACCATAGGATTTGGTGGTGAATTGAGTGAGAAAATGTTCGGTTTGTTCAGTTTACACCCTCTTATCTGGAATCCAGGGTCCATACTTATAAAGCGTTTGAGTTGAGCCTGAAATCATTCTCAAGCATTTGATTGGTCAGATTTGAGCCTCGGCTCAAATCTGACCAATCAAATGCTTGAGAATGAAGACAGACTCAACTCAAACACTGTTTATAAGCATTGGGCCTGGTATCATCATAAGTGAGAGAGGCAGGAGGGTTCAATGGTAAATCCAGCATTCATTGTAATTAGCCTAGAAGACTGGCATGGTTCTCCTGTTA
The DNA here is from genome assembly GCA_922989275.2 of Gari tellinella. Classification (NCBI taxonomy): domain Eukaryota; kingdom Metazoa; phylum Mollusca; class Bivalvia; order Cardiida; family Psammobiidae; genus Gari; species Gari tellinella. The sequence goes on along the minus strand of OV277857.1, from coordinate 38,931,467 downwards.
TCATCTTTTTTCCCATAGCCAAACAGGCTCATAATCCAGATATACATGTAATATACACCTTCAGCTTCCATCAGCTGCCACATAACAAACAATAACCTAAAACTTATCTTTTAAATGTTCAATATGAGCTTGTAGTATTCACCAGTTAAGTTTCATATTCTCATACAGCCAGCAACTGCTTGTAAGCAGTGGATCAAAACATTACCTTTCTGCATCTAATTATGCATTTTTTAAAAGATACACTCACATCAGTATCAACAGCAAGCATGACAATGGAAATTCATGAATACTATTGTTGACAGATATATTGTAGCTAAATGCAAGACAAAATTATTGCAGAAAAGTCCTTTCTGCATCATTTTTGTCCTGCAAGAAGAAACCACATTTCTAAAGATTGTTCATTTACCTTTTAAATGAATTCTCTTACAAGACTAGTGTGACAGAGTTATAGATATGAAAATTATATTTCAAAAATTTATTAATATCAAAATAAGAAAAGATTATTTAGATCAAAAAGTTATGTATATGAATGATGATGTTAATTAGACCAGAGCCATTAGGTGGCCAGAATTCATTAAGTAATTATAGTAACTTCTGGGTAGAGAGAGAATAATCGCAGAACCCAGACATTATCTTAGCGGGTCACTGTAGAGTCACAGGGCACTCCAGCTTGAGTCAAATGACTACCTGTAGATGCTAATTACTGGCACCTGGAGATAGGTCTTTGATATATAGAACTGGGACAGATAGACCAAAGAAAGTTTGATTGGTCAATACCCTTAATTAATGGGTGTGGCTTGTGATAGTTTGGTGTTGGTGAGATGTCTTTGAATATTAGGGAGATCAGTAGAGTTGAGTTAAGTTTTAAGTTCAGGTCGGTTTGGATAAGTTAGGAAAGGTTAAGTAGGCAAGAGATACAGTTTAGGCACTTAAGAAATTAGTCACTAACACTTGAAAGTCTAAGTTGAATTATTGTAAAGGAAGTAAAGGAAATTAACTCTCACCAATGCCAAGCGAGTGATGTTACATTATAATTCCCATTGAGATAAGAAGTTGAAGAAATATTGAATATTGAAATTATTAAAAGTGAAGAATACTTATGACTTTATGATTTAATAGAGACACCCCGGTGATAAAAGTGTGCAATGCTTTAATTAACTTTACACATTCAACCGTAGCAAGGAGTATATATTCGTCAATAACAAATATTTTGTACCTTTGGGTACAATTTTCCTATGCAAACAGTGTAGACCCTGATCAGAGGGCTCCTGCAGGAGCCCTCTGATCAGGGTCTACACTGTTTGTCATTTTGTCAGAAATGGACTAGACGTTTTGGATTTAGGAATTGTCGATTAAAATGTTCAGGGGTAAATGGGTTATGCCTCTCTGACTACCCATGAATCACATTGCAACCTGATCACCATCCTATCTACAGTGAGCTGTATATATAGTCAGTGAGCTTGCACTATCTACCCCTCCCATCAGATTCATGTCATGATGTGTCATGAGGCTAAACCATTTATATATCTACAGTCTCCTTTATGCGTTACTGCCTGGCACTCATTGGCAGGCCAGAGTGTTTGTCTCTAGCGGTGTTGTAGAAATTATGCCTTAACCAATTACCCCATAACTACGTCTTTTTATGCCTTTCGTTTATTCCTGTAAATATTCCTATTACCCATAACTACGTCTTTTTATGCCTTTCGTTTATTCCTGTAAATATTCCTATTACCCATAACTACGTCTTTTTATGCCTTTCGTTTATTCCTGTAAATATTCCTATTACCCATAACTACGTCTTTTTATGCCTTTCGTTTATTCCTGTAAATATTCCTATTACCCATAACTACGTCTTTTTATGCCTTTCGTTTATTCCTGTAAATATTCCTATTACCCATAACTACGTCTTTTTATGCCTTTCGTTTATTCCTGTAAATATTCCTATTACCCATAACTACGTCTTTTTATGCCTTTCGTTTATTCCTGTAAATATTCCTATTACCCATAACTACGTCTTTTTATGCCTTTGTTTATTCCTGTAAATATTCCTATTACATACAGTCATGAATATATCCCATAAGAAATAATCTATATCATAGCATGTTTTAGCTTAAAGCAGCCTTAAGGTGCATTCTGTTTTACTTTCAACCTGCTGTAACTGGTCACCAGTGTTCAAAACAAGAAACAGTCCTATATGGGGTAATGGGTTAATGCTGGGTAATACAGAAACCTTCAAGAGCTTTCTGTCAGAGACAGTGTATACACCAGTGGTATATAATACACTGTCTCTGCTTTCTGTGTTACTTTTATGCTGCATCTAGCTGACACTGGTACTTTAAAGTCATAAAGTCTTCCTATGCTCATCTACCGTCAAAAGTTAATAAAGACAAGTTTGAATGTTTGATTGTATATGTTGACTGCGGTTTGTTAACAACAGAGAGCCCCCCTATCAAATACTCTTTGTTATTGAGAAATATCTCATATTCCTTACAAGGTAGATAATTCAATTATTTACCAAAATACAGGCAATGATCTTGAAGCAGATAACATTTCAAGGTTAAACTGTATCTATATGCCAAAGACATCCTTTATGATTTAAATGTATGAAAATAGTTTCTTACACACCTTTTCAAATAGTTTGGATACATTTGTGTTGGCTACTGATCAGATTCCAAACTTTTTGTCACTCACATCATATCTGGCAATCATTACAAAGAAATATAGTCAATTTCTGAATTAAAGCAGATTTCATTTTGGTGATATTTAGAGTTATTCAAAAGGTTATAACTGATTTAGTACACGTTGTTATATCACGAAAAATCTCTTGAATTTCAAAGTACAGTTTAACCTGTATTAGATCAACCAACAATTCTTTCAATTTACATGTGCAGTCAAGTACCTCTCTAAAGAAAGGTGAATGCTTAATGCAGGACAAAAGTAAAGCAGAAAGCTCCTTAAGGAGCTTTCTGCTTTACTTTTGTCCTGCATTAAGCAGCCACCTGTATTTTTTATATTTTTTTTTATAATGATAGTTTAACAAGTTTGTATCTGTTATTTTATCTGTTGATGTGGGGATAATGGTCTCTTTATCATATCATGCAGAACTGAAGCATGCACAGGGAAGATAATAATGAGAAGTTGAAGCATGTGTAAGTCATAAAGGCCAGGTAGTATCAGGACAGGTGAGAAACATGACTTGGCTCACGACTTTGCTGACAGTAAAATCTGGATCTTGACTTGTATGAAGTCAGGATCCAAACAAATTGTTAATCCCTTTGTATATCTCAAAATGAAACGTATGACTGAGAACATTTAAAAATTGCAGATAACAGAATTACACCAGTGAAAAACAAAGATTTTATTCAGCACTAAAAAAGGATAAAACTGATAATGCTCAAGTGTTACCCTTTTCTGCTTATATATTGCAATGAACTCTCCTTATGTGTGCTTGCTGGACGATTACATTATAGACAAACAATGGTGACTTGTCGAAACAGAACATATATATTAATTATAAAATTTGAATTTGCATAATGCAGCATCTCATCAGGGTCTACACTTGATGCCAATGTACTATATATATATAGTAAACAAAAGGCTTGAATGTGGTTTGAGTATTTCATTGATGTTGCATTACTCCTACAATTATTTAGCCATGCATAATTCTTTGAATAAATATTGTAATAATCCTCTGACCAAAATGACATCTGCTTTGATTCTGAAGTTGACTCTGTCTTTTCTGTATCTCAGTATACCGTTTAGGTCATCAGAGTGATATAATGTTTAGATTCTGTTCAAACAACTCTTCAGTGTCTGATCTATGGAGACAAATTGCTTGCATTAAAAGTGTACTTGACAAAGCATTTTTCCAATACACTGAGAAAGGGATTACCAAATATAAATATCATTTGTAAACATGAAACCTGGTTACCTGAGAGATTCACTACAACAGTTTAGTATACATGTATCTGCTTAACCCTTTACCCTATAAATAAACCTTTTTAATGACTCCTTTTAATTATTCATACATTAGACAAAGTATAATCCACCCATAGGAAATCCTGAACATGAACCACAGAAGGCATTACCATAATCTTTTAAATGGTACCTGAAAACAGGTTGAAAGTAAAGCAGAATGATCCTTTAGGAGCATTCTGCTTTACTTTCAACCTGATTTAAGTGATTATAAACCTGTTTTTAAAGTAGAAACAGGCTATAGGATAACAAATTTAATTTATAATCTAAAGGACAGACCAATACATGCTTTAAATCCTTTGAACTCTTAATAAATAACTGTTAATATGCTCACTATATAAATATGGATGTTGTTAACTAAAATTCCAAGACAACATTTTTCTAAGTACAGTAACAAATTGGTATAGATCCAAATGGCATGCGTTTTTTAATGGGCACCACTTTTACACAGCATTTATCCGGATCAAAACTGTTTGAAAAGTTTATCATGGTTTCACGGCTGGCTTGCTAAGTGTCAAACTTTTAAATGACTTGTTTTCTTCCCTTGAAGCATTAAACTGCATAAAAGTACAGAGGTATGAAACATGTACTTTGAAGTACAAAGCTAATTTATCATTGCTGAAAAATGTAATACAGTCAAACTTATATTATGTAGCCATTCAAAAGAAAACAAATTTTAAACCATCTTTAAAACAGATACAATTCAACTTTAAATGTTATACGGGACTTATTAAGGACTCAAATAATTATCATCAGCAGCATTTATTAGCAGTCACCTGCCTGTTTTTTAATTAACCCATTACCCCATAAATATACTTTTTACACTTAATTTATTCCTCTGCTGAAGAAAATACATGTAGATCTAATTTAACCCTTCCCCCCATAGAGGTGACTTTTAGCGTATTTAATTTATCCCTCCGCTGAAGAAAATAGTTCCGGTTTACTTTATACCCTAATAAACAAATACCATAACAAATATTTTATAAAGCCTAGCTGATGGTAGTTTAAAGCAGGCTGAAAGTAAAGCAGAACGTGTCTTAAGCCACATTCTGCTTTACTTTCAATATGCTTTAAGTGACCACCTTTCTTTAATGTTATAAATAGGTTATTGCGTAAAGGGTTAAAGAGGCATGCATATGAACCATAGGATATATTTTGTGTCATAGCTTATAAAGGAGTCTGAAAGTAAAGCTTTACTTTCAACCTGCTTTAAGTAGTATTTTTAAAACTAGAAACATGCTATGGGGGTAACTAAAAGGTTAACACAAGATTAACTGTACAATACATTAAAGGATATTTATAGTAACCATGACATTAAAGGCTTTAAAACTCCTAATGGAAAACCGCCATCAAAATATTTATTGTTGCCATAGTTAACTCACCAATCCATTCCTATAACGCCTTGAATATCTAACATCCATCTCACACACACGGGACTTGAAATTTTAAGGTTTTAATCCTGTAAACTATGCAATATATCCATACTCTCATGCCCACAAAACACACTCTGTCAAGATACGGGTTTTCCTCCGTCACAGTTCACAGTTTTCCTCCTGGTACAACATCCCTGTCAAAATGCTATCGGAACACTGAGCTATACTGTAAACTCAGTCCATAGTCGTGGGCCATAACCATACAAGACAGCCCTGTGATCTCTGAATACACTCCGAGCTATAATACCCATGCATGTATTAAAACTTTTACCTGTGGATCATGATTTGACACGCATTTGCAAACAGTTTAGATCCAGATTAGACGCCGCCTTGTGCGGCGTCTCAATCTGGTTCTAAACTATTTGGCGCTCGTCTTTAAGTTTCTTCAATTTAAAAATACAAAAATCTTAAAATGGCAAGTTTTTGCAAATGACAATTTCAAAGCAGACAAAATTATGGAAGAATAAAGATTAGCCCTTTACCTGCAAAAATATAATAAGCTTTAAAACTGTTGTTTGCTAAAAACGTCAAATTAAGTTTGTTACAAATGTTAAATTGAAGAAGCATTATAGGAGTCTAAAACTGTTTAAATCCTGATCAGACACAAGGGGTAATTTAGATCATGATCTGGATCCATACTGTTTGTAAATTCCAGGGTAGACAAGCTAAGGGTGAAAGCAATAGTACAATTTGTTTCAGGTAAATATAAATAACTTTAAAATCCAAGTCGATAATCATGTGGCAGCGTGTTTGTTCACGACTAGCGAGAGTATCTTGATCAACTACAAAAAGCTTATTGGTCTTCCTGGGCACGGGCTTTTGTAAGAGAAGACTTTAAATTGAATCCAGGTGTGAAAAATTACACCATATTAATATATGACATATATATTGCTGGCTATGTGTGTAGTTATGTGAGATTCTAGCTATGTCACGGTTCAGACATGGCAGATGTGATAAACAGATATGAGATTAATATTATAAGTCTTCTACAACCGAAAAACAAAAGACTCATCTTTAACCCATTACTCCATAGATATGCATTTTATGCCTTTAATTTATCCCACCACTAAAGAAAACATTTCTGCTTTATACAGTCTTGAATATGTACGGCAAGAATTGTTTCTTAAATCTTAACCCTTTGAACCCTAGTCCCGCATATTGGCGTTCTTTGCAAACATTGTACATGTGAATTGTACACTTGTCCTATGCAAACAGTGAAGACCCAGATCAGAGGGCTCCTAGGAGCCCTCCGATCAGGGTCTTCACTGTTTGTCATAATACCAAACATTGACAAAACAACCCTTAAAAGTCAGAAATGGACTGGACTTAAACGGAAACTGGAATTGATGTCCATCTAAAGTTTCAGGGAGGAAAGAGTGAAGCAGATGGTAGCTTAAATCAGGCTAAAAGTAAAGCAGAATGCTCCTTATATAAAGGAGCATTCTGTTTTAATTTCAGCCAGCTTTACACAGCCAAGGAGCACTCTGCTTTACTTTCAGCCTGTCTTAAGCTATCATCTGTATTTAATACTGAAAACAAGCGGTAAAGGTATAAACCACGATGTTAATCTGAAGGTTTTACATTAAAGATTTTATGATGACAGTTATTAAAATTCAGAGCTGACAAAAACATAATTTCAAATACAAATTTTAAGTTATTCATTTCACTTTGAAACTATAATTGACAAATGATACAAAGATAGTATTGAATTACTTTCATCATTTTAAAACCATTCAACACCCACAGATATTTAAAGATTGTTGGGCAGACTTGCAATGACAATTATTTGATGTTGAAAATGTTAGTATAGGCAGGCTGTTTGCATTCCATACTTGTATTATATTAGTCTGAAATAAAATAAATATTCTAATTTTACATTTGTATGATTTTAGCTCGAGCTGGCTGTGCTCCAATTGTGTGCCCCTGACCTTCCCCTAGTAAAACTTTGGTGCTTATGAACCTTAGTAACAGTTAATTGTGTGTTAAATCAACATTCTTTAACCTATTACTCCATAAATATGTGCCTTTTCACACCTTTATTTTATTCCTCCACTGAAGAAAATAGTTCCACTAAATAGTCATGAACTATATATATGCACCATGATACATATTTCATCGTCCTTATAGCTAGTCCATTACCCTATATAGCCTGTTTTAAGTTTTGAATACATGTGACCTTTTAAGGTAGGTTAAAAGTAAAGCAGAATGCGCCTGAAGGTGCATTCTTCCTTACTTTAAACCTGCTTTAAGCTACAATCTGCTTTCGAGAAAATATTTCTCAGGGCTCAATATAAGGGGAGTACTTCAAAAACTAAAATTTTTATTTATGCATTAAACCCTATGGATTGGTGAAATTTTCGAGATGATTATAATGACTAGCAGCACCTTAGGAATTGATGTTGACATAAGACAGAAAACTTAGGATTTGTTGTGTTTACTCCCTCTTTCTTCGACATGTTGCACAATTTGTTTCTGTACAAAATGAAAACATTTTCTTCAGTTGAGTAAAACTTTAAATGGGTAAAAATGTGTGGAGTATTAGGGGTTAAGTTGTCATCTGTCTTCCAAAATAGAAACAGGCTATTGGGTAAAGAGCTATGTTGTCCTTAGTCTTTCCTTATTAGGTTCATGGCATTAATGGGCTATAAACCAAACTGCCACAATGTTACTATCATTAGTGTACAGTGACACTTGTAAATAGCAATTTCTATAACCACTCAGTACAGAAGGTCAGTTTGCAATTGTCACATAATTTAACATAAAAGAGGCAGCTTTAAATGCAGGAAAAAAGTAATGCAGATAGCTCCTTATATGCATAAGGAATCTGTTAATAAGTTTAACCTTTATTTATTTTACAAAACAAGCTACATAAACTTATACAAATCACTCTCGATCGATGGCTCGAATGGTGGCGCAGGAATCTGTTATAATGGTGGCACCTTCATGCAGGCCAAAGCAATGAAGAAAGCTCCTTAAATAACAGTTTTCTGCATTATTTTTCTCAGATATTCCGCATTAATCTGTTATGTGCAATCACCATGTATCTTTATTAATTTAACCTTTTCCCCCATAGCTTGTTTTCAGTACTGACAACAGATAAATGCTTAAACAATTACCACAAATTTAGTGGTCGTAATAGAGAGGTTTAACAGTATTTACCAAGAAAATAATATCTATAGTGTTGATATGTTTACATGTGTTAATGTTTGCTGCGGACATTTATCAGGTGGTGAACAACATTCTGATATATGATATCAGTGACATAAAGTAACAACATTCTGATATATGACACTAGTGACCATATAGTTTTATATGTCTCATTTTCCTGCATGGACAAGCTTCAATCATATTAACCCGGGCATGCATGATGAAGGAATTCACCTGTGACGCAAGTAGACCTAGGGTCAACAGGTCATCAGCTAGGCAAAATAGAAACCTTTGCAAGCTCAAAAGTTTTGTTTTTCTTTAACCCATTATTCCATAGCCTGTTTCAAGTTTTAAAGACAGGTGACTACTTAAAGCAGGTTGAAAGTAAAGAAGAATGTGCCTTAAGGCACATTCTGCTTTACTTACAGCCTGCTTTAAGCAGAAATACCATATGCTAGGAAATAGAAAATATTTCTAATGGTGCATATTCATGACTTTTTAAAGTGGACCTATTTTGTTAATTGGAGGAATATTCAAGTAATGGCATAAAAAGGCATATATGTGGGGTAATGGGTTGAAAATTTGTGATTAAGGTACAGTGATCAAATCCTATATTGAAACTAAAAGTACTTCTATGGTAATCAGCCACGTACTACTTTAACTTTTTAACCCATTTGCCTGGTGTCAATTTCAAAGACAGGCAGTTGATTAAAACAGACTAAGAGGGATTTTTCTGCTTTACTTAAGCATACATAAAGCTAGCATCTGAGATCTAAACCTGCTAATAAAGCTACCACCTTAGAATTCCTAAGTGGGGATTACTTTCCTCAGTGTTGAAATAATTAGGTGTAAAAAGGCCTATTTATGGAGTAATGGGTTAAAGGGACTCGCAACCGGATGGTGTACTTGTCAAAATAAAATAAAATACTCAAATAAAAGCAAATTTGTGGCATTATTTGGCTTCTGACATTAAAAAAATATGATCAGTCCAAAAAAAGTCTCAAGAATCGTCACCGAATCTTAGATTTTTAGATATTTTCCATCGTTTTTCTATACCGACTAGTAGACGGTATAGTTGTTGTTGTTGCTTCTCAACACGGGCTCAGACATAAACCCGAGCCGAATTGTGAAGTTGTATGCACTTTCGATCGCTACACATTGAAATACGTTAAATCGATCCGAAATAAACGGATAGTTCCGTGGTCCATTGGTCTAAGCGGTTTCCCCTATTTTGCCTTCTGTCCGCCAATGCCGGGCCCCGGGTTCGAATCCCACCAGAGACCAATATTTTTTTTTATTGAAATACATTTTTTAAACAGAATTTCTTATCTTAAACTAATTCTTTACCATTTATATAAGCGTTTGACACATATTTACAAATCACTATTTTTAATGCACCATCTGGTTGCGAGTCGCTTTAAAGATTTAAAACCTGGCCTATTTCAGAGAGGTCAGCAGGTATTATCATCGGTTTATAAACTTGGATACTATAAAAATATGATATAAGTGCAGAATAATTTGGATTTGAAATCCGATTTTGTGAAAAGGATTTTGACACGCACGTTTTTCAAAGGCTATTCTAAATGGATATTCTTGATAGCACATTGAGTCATTGACACATGACCCCATAGCTTGTATCTAATTTTGAAAACTGGTGACCTCTTAAAGCAGGTTTAAAGTAAAGCAGAACGCACCTTAAGGTGCATTCTGATTTACTTTCAGCCTGGTTTAAGCTTATATATTCATCTGCTAGAATATAAATAGAAACTATTTTTTATGGTATATATTCATTACTGTATAAGTTGGAACTATTTTCTCAGGGCTGCCATTTCTCCGGATTTTTCCTAAATCTCCGGATTTTTTCCAATTTCATGGTAGCTTAAAGCAGGCTGAAAGTAAAGCAGAATGCGCCTTTAAGGCGCATTCTGCTTTACTTCAAGCCTGCTTTAAGTTGTCACTTGTCAATAAAGCTAGAAACAGGCTATTTGGTAAAGGTACGATTCGTAAAATCGCACTTGAAAAATACAAAATTGGAAATCTTAGGATTTTTCATGTCAACTTATGGCAGAACTATTTTCTTCAGTGGTAATGCCTTGTACTGTCAACAAAAGTAGACATTGACAAACAGTGTAGATCATGTGGCATCTCAAGGTTATGTATGCAACACTGTTTGCTATTTCATATAAAATGTTCTATTGTATGGACAAACATTTCAGAATCTTTAACTCTTTGAACCCTAGTCACGCATATAGGCGTCCTTTTCAAACAGTGCACATGTGAATAGTACACTTGTCCTATGCAAACAGTGAAGACCCAGATCAGAGGGCTCCGAAAGGAGCCCTCTGATCAGGGTCTTTACTGTTTGTCATAATGCCAACCATTGACAAAAACAACCTTTATAAAAGTCAGAAATGGACTTGACTAAAATGGAAACTGGAACTGTCCATTTAACGTTTTAGGGAGGAAAGAGTTAACCCATTACCCAATAAATATGCCTTTTTACACTTTTTATTTATTCCTCCACTGAAGACAATAGCTCAAATTTATACAGTCATGAATATATATCATACAAAATATTTTTCTACATCCTAGTAGATTGTAGCTTAATGCAGGCTTAAAGTTAAGTAGAATGCGCTTAAGGCGCATTCTGCTTTACTTTCAACCTGCTTTAAGTGATCACATGTCTTCAAAACAAGAAACAGACAATGGAGTAATTGGTTAAATCACCATTATTTATCTTTGATGAAATCTTCCAGCACACACTTCAGGAGATTCATTGCAACATCCACGCATACAAGTGGGTCAAAGGACATAAACAGCAATAAAAGTGTTACATTAGGAAATGACCTCAGGTATTATTCAACTAGGCTAGCTGTCCTCATGTTGGACATCCATGTTTTGTCATGTTTTTTCCTATTTTACACTTATGTTTGTCTATTCTACCTGATGATTTGATTTAATTTTTTTCATCAGCAACAATTGTCATCAGCTGCTTCAAATTTTCTTTTTAAAACAGGGTCCGAGTGTCAAACAGTTTTGATCCTGATGAGACGCTGCGTTATGCAGCGTCTCATCTGGATCCAAACAGTTTGCAAAGTTGATAATGATTTCACCGCTAGCATGCAACGAGTTAATTGACTATGTTTTGTTGTTTTACACTAATGGATTGCCTAATTATGTAAAAAAAGATTTTCACTTGATTTACTGAACAGTAATTTGTCTTTTGTTTCTTTTCTTTTATGTTTTGATGCCCTTTTGGCAATACAAAAACACACAAAAAACATAAAACAACGTTCTCATAAAACGGAGAAAAACAAGATGTGTTTGTGAAACGCTTTGCCCCTGATGAAAAATTGACTTCTGAATGACCTTAACCTTTGTCTGACGTTTGGGCGTGCTCGATTATCAGTTCCAGAACTGCATACGGAACAATTCTATGGAATCTGTAAATATAGTAAAACCGGAATTATGGTAGTCTGGCTCCCTGCTTATTATAACATTGCTGTCGAAGCCTTGGTAAATTGTGCCGGGAACCATGATGATACGTCACAATTCTGCTCACACAACCTCCTTGGGAAGAATTGATAGAACGTTAACCGTTCCGGAATTGAATTCCAGACCACTCGATTTCGATTCCATCAATTCCGGACTGATAATCGAGCACAGCCAAAAGTACATGTCATAGCTGAATACATCTCCCTGAATTAATCAATTTTCTGAATAACTTTACCAACTAAAGCCTGGAGGTTTGCTCTAGATCCCCCATAATTATGCTCTTAGCTTGGAAATAATTTACCTGTCATCTATTTAAAACCAGCTTTAATATTTAGGTCAAATCTGGTTTTTTAGTCTCTTAAACCCATTACCCCATAAATACACCTTTTTACGCCTTAAATTTATTCCTCTACTGAAGAAAATAAATTCAATTTATACTGTTACAAATAAGAATCACAAGAAATATTTTCTACATGCGTATTTTTTTTCGCGCTTAAACACCCTTTATTTACAGCGAGATCGGGATCAAACCACAAGAAATAGCATACATAATGATTGAAATAACTGGAAATAAGTTTACCACGAGGCCACTTGAAGTTTTCAATACTTAAAGGCAGTATGTAAGCCAACATAGCGCATTTTTCGGAGGAGCTGGTCTGATTTCTTATTGAGCCTCAAACCTTATATGGCCCAACCAATCGTGAATGACCAGAAATGAAAGCTTAAGGACACGTGCTTAAAATCGAATAGTCTGATTGGGTAGCGGTTAGACTTGACTACTGCCTTTTACAAATTTGTAAAATAAGAGACACAGACTGTTATAGGCTGATTTGCTATGTAGCGGTACCAGTAGTAAACACGACTTTCCGCTACTGCTAGTGAGTTATAACCGAGAAATTTTACGTGTCCCGACCGTTAGGTAGTGATTTGAATGACATAGTGTTTCTATTTTAAGATATGACATATTGTCTCAAATTCGGCAATGATTTGATGCGTTCTGCAAATTAGAACGAAATTGTTCATAATAGAATTGATCATAATTTTAATCTAGTACCAAAAGTATGTGAAAAAGAAAGAATAGCAGTAACAATTCAGTGAGATTACGAGAAAACTGGCGTTTGAATTTAACCTAGATATCGAAAAGATTAAAGATTTCGAGCATGATGGGTATTTTTTGTGTTAACACCGTTTTCCTCCAGCGCATGCGCAACTCTGTGACCTCAAATGTAAACAAACCGTGATTTTTTAACGCGATCGCAATCTCTGGGTTAAATGCGAAAACACAACAACACGTAGATACCTAAAACCAGGGATAATAAATAGTCTATTTATTATCCCTGCTAAAACGTACATTGTTACACTTTGTAGATATTTTTATAATAAATCAGAACATAGAACTAACTCTACAAGACAAATCCATACACGAATTCTTGAAACGGACACTTGCTTTATTTTCTCATTTGAGGGGTCGTTTCAAACAATTCATATTCGGCATATTTCGGGGGTGCTTTCCAAAAATCTCAAATCAAAATCAGGTGATTGAGAATATTTAAACAATCAAACCATATTTAAAGTAACTAACAAAAGAGCACACACATACGAATTTTAGTAATTTATGGTATCTACAAATTACAAAATAAAAATGATACACGTAGATCTAGACATGGAAGTATAATTCCGTGATCTAGATCTGTCTTTAAAAATTCTAATCACTTTCAGTCACATCCTAGGAAGAAGTAAGTGCAATTCAATTGTCTTATAAAGATGGAAGTGGAAAATTGACCCCCCTCCCCCCCCCCCCGTGAACCAAGCAATAGATCCATGTGCAAACTGTACCTTCTGTCAAGAATTCTCAAGTAAATCTCTACAACCACCTCTGAAAAAGTACTTATTGATGGAATAAAAACAGCTGACAAACAGCTGACAACTTGCAGCAAAATGTAGCCCGATCAAAAGCATAAACGTGTGTAAATGCTCTCTGCTGTACTTTCACCTTCAGTCTTTGAGAGACCAACTGCCTTAACAAACTAATGATTAACCTCAGATCCAGTAGTTTAATGATTGCAAAAACTCATTCTTGGCGACTCTCAAGACCTTCAGTCTTTGGTTATATGTATGTGGTCGTAGATTACTGCACGTGTCTTATTAGATAAATATTAAGCTTAATATCCTGATTTACCATCCTATTTATTGCAACTTGGATAAAATCAATTCCATATACATCATTACCTTAATTCACCACCCATTCCGCCGAATATCTTTTTTAAAGATATTTCTTGTTCAAACCTGAACATTCAGGCACATACATAATCTAAACATATAAAAAGAAGTAATCCGCTATGTATATGGAGGCAACATTGCTTACAAACTCATGAATTTGGTGGAAAGACGTCGATTTTTAAATCGGTTTGTTGACATCCGATCAACGGCAGAGATTTTCCGAGTTCGTTCGGCTTGCGCCCGGTAAAGATGTTTTCATAGTGTTTTCTTCTGACTTGGCAGAGTTATTTTTAGATTGGAACATTCTAAAACTTTAAAAGGGATGAGTATTCCCTACATTCAGCAAGAGACATTGATGGCTGTATTTATTGTGCACTATATACAGTAGAGAATACATTTTTCTTTCCGGTTTAAACGCAAATGCAATTCACTACACTGTGGAAATTTACTTTTAGAAATTTTAACTATTTTTTTAATCTGAGTAGCAAACAGGTTGGAGCCTGATCAGACGCCGGGTAACGTGGTGTCTGATCTGGCTCCAACCTGTTTGCAATGGTAATAATAGTTATGTTTATAAATGCGTTTAATTTGAAAGAATAAAATATCAGTAAAGTTAGCGCAGCGTTCTCGTGCTGCACGATGATCATACTTATCTCAAGTAGGAATGTGTACGACTATGCAGTATTCAATGTTACCTTCCTTACAGTGGAGAATATATTATTCTTTCCCAATAAACGCGTTACGCTAAAACCATGATTTCAATTGCAAACAGTTTGGAGCAGATCAGACGCCGGGTAACCCGGGGTCTGATCAGGCACCACACTGTTTTGCAACTCAGACTAACATGAATGGTCATAATTGTCTAAAGGTTGTGTTTTTATGCGTTTTATTGTGATGCGTTTGCGTTTCGTTTGCGTTTTAAACGGGAAAAAATAACGTTTTCTCCACTGTTACCTATTAACCATTATTAACTATTCTGTTCTAAAGTAACACAGAGAAATCGGATCGATCACGTGACTCTTATTCGACCATGCGGAAATTCTCGGAAGCCAACACGAAGATTTGTTATGTAAACAAAAAGCTTATTTTTCCAACCATCTCGATAAGAAATCGGCACATTTATGTATGGTTCTTAAAGAAAGGGGGGCATGTTTCAGGCACCTGACAACGGCTTTCGCTTAGTTTTAATACATAGAAAATGTTCTTATATAAGAAATTGCACGATTTAACATACATTTGGGCGACATTCTGGCTTTAAAAACTGACAGGAAAAAAAGTAAAATGCGACATTTATATATATCACAGAGTAATGAAAAAAGCGATTTCTGAGGCACAAATTTTGTCATTTTATTTTTCCTTTCATGTTAAAGTGTTGTACTTTAACATCATTGTTTGTTTCTTTTTATACATGTTTAGGTCAAGATCTACCCTTTAACCACAAATATCCCAGAAATTGTGTTTTTAAAAAAATCCTTTGGTATTGCTATTAAAGTATTATAAAGCAGAATGTACCTTAAGGCACATTCTGCTTTACTTTTAGCCTGCTTTAAGTAGTCATCTATTTTCAAAACTAGAAACATGCTATGGGGAAATGGGTTAATTAACTTGTCTTCCTTTGGACTATAATATATACATGTTTTAGCGAGAAAAATGCCATAAGTCACCATACTGGCGCAGTGTCTTACCTTGAGAAAGATGTTGCTCTTGATCACTCTATTTTGCACTGCTGTCTCCATTCTGATTCTCTCACACAACAATATTTCACAGTCTTTGAAGGTTTAATTAGCCAACTTTTCCAGTCGACAAGTGAATACACATGGCCTCAAACAATACACTTATCTCAGCAGCTTTCTCCAGTCTCATAGTTTTTTAATTACAACAGTTAAAACACCAGTGAACACACACTTCCTCCAATTGCCATGACCTCTCCAAGCTTTTTCACCATCCTTGTGTATTGGAAAAACGTACAGTCAAACTTATAATAAACAGCCAATCAAGTTGTGTCATCCTTGTCTATTGGAAAAACGTACAGTCAAACTTATAATAAACAGCCAATCAAGTTGTGTCATCCTTGTCTTTTGGAAAAACGTACAGTCAAACTTATAATAAACAGCCAATCAAGTTGTGTCATCCTTGTCTATTGGAAAAACGTACAGTCAAACTTATAATAAACAGCCAATCAAATCTTGTCATCCTTGTGTATTGCAAATATGTACATGTCAGTCAAACATTTCATTTTTGATCCATAGATAGTCTGTAAGACAGTGAGGTGGCAGCGTAAATGCAGGACAAAAGTGATGCAGAAAGCTCATATACGATCTTTCTGCATTACTTTTGTCCTGCATTATGCTGTCACATGTCCAACATAATATCCATACTTCTTCAATACATTAATAACTGTTAATTCTATACCATGCTTGCCGCAGATATGAGCCACAGTTATTTCAACTTTGCAGTCCGTTCCGATCCTGATGAGATTCCGTGCAATGTGGCATCTCATCAGGATCCAAACTCTTTGACACTCTGACACAGTTTTGGAAAGAAATTTAGAAAAATCTGTTTTTAAGACAATAGCAGACAACAATAATTATTGCAGCCGAAAAAACTTACCCAGAATGCAAAACACAAGTTTGACTGTACCTAAAAGTTGTTCAAAGCCTGCCAATACTCCGAATACCCCCAAACAAACGATTTGTTGCACGGGAAAGTATAATTGGTAATCAAACATTTACAAACAGTCTCGGCCTTGTACACACATAATTTCCAAAGATTACAGAGCAGAACTATACACCTACTAAATTGCCATCTGTATGTATACTCCATATTTGAATACACCTGAAAAGTCTCCTACGAGTAAAATATTGAGTAATTCAAACACAACAAATATTGGAGAAAAAAACTTGTATATAAGTACCCCACTTTCAGGGTTACTAAAAAGAAGGCTAATTGACGGTTTTAAAGACAGGTGACAACTTAAAGCAACTTGAAAGTAAAGCAGAAAGCTCCTAAAGGAGCTTTCTGCTTTACTTTCTTCTTGCTTTAAGCAGCCATCTGCCTAAAAGGCTGAAATAACCTCATAAATTATACAGTACTGGTCGTAATAGACTTCTGTACTATTATAAAGACCTTGAATCTGCCTAAGAAAACTGTTTGTTGACTAAAATATTTAATATCTAAACAATGAATGTCTATTCTGTAAAGATAATCACTTTGTAAAATTACATGAAATATTGATCTCCAATATCTGTCTGTGTTTAAACTGCATGACAAATGTATTTCAGGAGCCAGACAGCAGATTAAATAATGTTAATAATGTTACTCGTTCAAACTTGTAAACAGCTATTGTTGCCATGCTTACTTGAATTTCACAATTGTGTCACATGGTTTTCAAAAGCTTTTTATCCATTCAAAAATATATACAGTAGAATCTGTCTAACTCTTAGTATCGCTAGGGGTGAAACCAGATTCTTTTTGCAAACATTTTAAATCCTGATGAGACGCCGCATTATGCCACGTTTCAACAGGATCCAAACTGTTTTACCCTTTGACCTTGTTTTGAAAATACCCTTAAAAGCTGTAAATGGATCTAAATCTTTTAAATATAAGTCTGGCTGTATTAAATCAAATTTAAGCACTTATTCAGTTATATATGTGTTGCTCGCAAACTGACCTAAATGTTACAATGGTAAAATTGGTTTAAATCAGTTATCCATTCATTCCTAAATTCCTGTACATTCAATTACATTACAAACTGATAAAATCCTCTGTCCTTTTCCTCAAATTATCACAGCTACTGTACAAAACCTTTTGACACGATGTTTAACTGTTGTCTGCAAAATTTGTCGTCTGCAACAATTCTTAAAATTGATTTCAAGATGGGTTTTTTTCCAGAAAGTATTATCAGAGTGTCAAACAGTTTGGATCCAGATGAGACGCCGAGTAACTCGGCGTCTCATCTGGATCCAATTTATTTACAACAGTTGACCACAAATGCGCTCCCACCATGCAAAAGGATGACCCTTCAAAAGAAGAATGAATGTCGCCTACCGGTACTTGACAAAAGTGTTGTTTGCAGAATTTCTGCAACTTAACAAATTCTTGTGTTTAATATCCAGAAATATATTCCGATGACAAACGGTACTGATCTAGATCAGATGCTGATTTACTCAACATCTGATCTGGATCCAAACTATTACTTTTTGCAAACATTGGTCCTGTCACCATGGGTTCTATACAAGTTCCAAGCCTAATGTAACTCAATATTGTCTGTCCTATTTTTCCTTGCATCGTTAAGTAGCAATAAATTCGTCCTGTACAACAATTTGCTATTAGAGTAGAAAACATGGTAAATTGATTTTTAATATCCTGTGACCAGCTAGTAAGAAGCTCTATAATGTCTACGCATGCCTTCAGCAAAGACGGAAACCTGTGCCACGCTCGATGACCATTTAATAAGCAAAATAAGGCGTTTATCATTCTGCTCAGATTAATCTACTTGACGAAATCTGCATGATCACCGGTCAAGGTTGACATAAGACGCATCAATTATCCTCGAGAACATCATCTGACAAAATACGGTAAAACCTATATTAACCCTTTCCCACATAGCATATCTCTAGTATTGAAAATAGGTGTCCACTTAAAGCAGGTTAAAAGTAAAGCAGAATGCGCTTTAAGCGCATTCTGCTTTACTTTCAGCCTGCTTTAAGCTATCATCTGCTAGAATATAGAAAATATTTTGTATTATACATATTTATGAATGTATAAATTGGAACTATTTTCTTCAGGGCAAGAATAAACTGAATGCGCTAAAAGGCGCTTCTATGGGGGAAATTAAGGGTTAAACAACAACTTAGTAACGAAAAACACATCTCTTATATGGGTATCTGATTAATGCAGAATTGAAAGTAATTGCAGAAAGCTCCTATAGGAGCTTTCTGCATTACTTTTTATCCTGCATTAATCTGCTACCTACATTTCAGACTGTGTCCACACATCATTGCCCTAATTGAATGGTTAAGTTGGATTGTACGGAATGATGCTGACAAATCACTTTATCTCAATACTATTGCAAGAACCAATCTATAGAACTCCACCATCGATATCACTAGTAGAATCCATCGATCTCAAACAACTGACCCATAGCATTAGAACTGCTTCATGTATTATTGAAGGTCATGTTTACATAACGCATACGCCACACTCACTCTGTGGTAACTGTAACTCTCCGTGCACTTACCCAAAGCTTTGACTACCTTTGCAAACAGTTTGAATCCTGATGAGACGCCGAGTAACTCGGCGTCTTATCAGGATCCAAACAGTTTGAAATTCTGACTCTTTTTTAAAAGAAATTTTAATTCGAGAGAAGTTGTGGACAACAATTGTAGCAGATCACAATATTACTAATTAAGCGCTAACAGAGTTAATTGAGAAAACAAGAGCTGTCGGAGAACAGCAAAGCTCGCCTAATTAAACCTTTCTTAAATAGGTAACTATCAAAAGAAAAGTGTACCAGTACATTGATATTCAAGCCACAGGGAACCTCCATTCAAAATATCAACTTCCTAATGCAAATATGTCATGTAGTATAAGTGCATTCCAACACTTACTCCGTAACTAACTTTGAAATTTCAGTCCCAAAACTCTAAGTCCACAAAGGGTGAAATTTTGACTAAATTTAAACTTTTTTAAAAAATTTAACTACGCAACATCAATGTTCAACCCAAGGGCATCTCCATTCCAAATATCAGCTTCCTAATACAAATATTTCATGTAGTATTAGTGCATTACAACTGTTACCCCAAAACTTTAACCATGAGAAATCAGCCGAAAAACCTAAGTCCTCAACAGGTAAAAGTTTGACTAAATTTAATCATTTTTTTTAAATTTTAACTACGCACCATCAATGTTCAACCCACGGGGCACCTTCACTCCAAATATCAGCTTCTTAATACAATTATTTTAAGTAGTTTTAGAGCATCACAACACTTACCCCAAAACTTTAACCATGAGAAATCAGCCGAAAAACCTAAGTCCACAAAAGGTGAAATTTTGACTAAATTTAAACTTTTTTTTAAATTTTAACTATGCAGCATCAATGCTCAACCCACAGGGCACCTCCAATCCAAATATCAGCTTCCTAATACAAATATTTCATGTAGTATTAGTGCATAACAACACTTACCCCAAAACTTTAACCATGAGAAATCAGCCGAAAAACCTAAGTCCACAAAAGGTGAAATTTTGACTGAATTTAAACTTTTTTTTAAATTTTAACTACACAACATCAATGTTCAACCCACAGGGCACCTCCATTCCAAATATCAGCTTCCTAAAACTAATATTTCATGTAGTATTAGTGCATAACAACACTTACCCCAAAACTTTAACCATGAGAAATCAGCAGAAAAACCTAAGTCCACAAAAGGTGAAATTTTGACTAAATTTAAACTTTTTTTTAAAATCTAACTACACAACATCAATGTTTATCCCACAGGGCACCTCCATTCCAAATATCAGCTTCCTAATACAAATATTTCATGTAGTATTAGTGCATAACAACACTTACCCCAAAACTTTAACCATGAAAAACCAACGCCGACGCCGGGGTGAATCCATAAGCCCCCCCATTCTCCGAATAGGCGAGCTAATAAGTACATGTAGTTGTTATACTCAATTACATCTCATGATTTATGCAGTTTGTCTTAGGTATCCTAAACAAGTCCATTTAGTTATTGTAAGCAAATTCAATAACAAAATTTGTATAAACTCTACCAGTATACAAACAGAAAATATCTGACCAAATATTAACCTTCCGGTATTGTTTGACATACTTTAATTTTAATGTTAAACAAAATGTTGTGTTCAATAAGCACATATTAATGCCTCATACAGGGGATACTCTTTGACAAAAGATTTTCTAAATCCAAAATAGGTCAAGGTCTAGGTCAAATCAAGGTTGTGTGATATAGATATAGATAAATACAACGAATAATTGTATAAGTGAACATCACTTATGTGTTTAAAGCAAGTGGTTACTAAAAGCATAATCAAAGAAAAGCAGATTACTAATTAAGGTTCCTAAAAACAGGCTATGGAGTAACGGGAAGACACCATAATCTGCACAATATTTGATGATGATACATGCAGTTTTTCTCCAAATGTTGCAGATCATTATCACCATTCAACTAACACAAATCCTTTGAACATTTAATAAGCATCTACTCTGAATATGCTCACTGCTTTCCTTCTGAAATTGAATTCCTCTTTACTTCAGATTACTTTTTACTAACATCACAGTTACAACAGATTTGACCAAGATCAGATTGCCAAGTTACTTGGCAATCTGATCTTGATCAAAACTGTTAGCAGTTAGTCAAGGAACCACATTTCGGACATTTGAAACATTAATAAAATGTGAATATATAATAACCATCATTGACATGCAGTCATCATTCAAAACGATCCTTCCTCCACTATTATCATTTCTAATCACATGCATGTTATGTATTTATGCAATGACACTACATATTACAATGTATTCTCCATTCACTGATTAACTATTTCCACGATTGGTGGCGAAATTGTGATTTCCATTGCAAACTGTTTGACACTATAATCTTATTTTGAAAATAGTTTTTTGAAAATTATAATCTTAAAACAGTAGCAGACAACAACAGTACTATTGCAGACAAGAACATTACATACTTGTCATTTAAAAACTGAACGATTATCAATTCCAATCCAAGGAATCAAGAGTTAATGACTGATTATAAATATCAGCTCCAATCCAAGGAATCCACTGGGGGTTAATATCATTTCCTATCCAAGGAATCAAGGGTTAATATCATTTTCAATCCAAGGGATCACGACCTCGGTGATATCCACATGTGAACGTTTACAGCCAATTCCATGTTTATCTTACAAGTTCTTACTATACAAATATTGCTGTAGAGATATTAAAGATTATACCCTGTCTCTGCTTTAACATCATCTGCTTCAAATATGCCACCTATAAGCTTAGCTTTAATGTTATTCAAGCAGGAAACATTAATCCAAAATGCCAAACAGTTTGGATTCTGATCAGACACTGAGTCACTTGGTATCTAATCAGGGTTCAAACCCTTAGGGAATTCATCGCAAGGGCTCTAAGATTGATTGTCCATTTTAAAGCCAGATCCGTATTCAAGGCCTGCCCCCATATCATTAGTCCTATTATGGCTCTGATCAAATAAATGGTTTAATTTGATCAATGTAGTCAAGGATTTCAAACACTAAACACTAAACTTAACCTACTAATGCCTTAAGTGTCCGTAAGCAAACTCTTTAACCCATTACCCCAATATATACCCCTTTTTACGCCTTAAATTTATTTCTCCACTGAAGAAAATAGTTCTACTTTATACAGTCATGTGTATGTACCATAAGAAATATTTTCTATATCCTTGAAGTTTATAGCTTAAAGCAGGTTGAAAGTAAAGCAGAATGCGCCTTTGGGCGCATTCTGCGATATTTTCAACCTGCTTTAAAGAGGCTCGCAACCGGATTTAGCATTAAAAATAATAATTTGTAAATATATGTCAGAATATTATTTCAGAAAGAAAAAAAAAGAAGAAGCTCTGGTAGGATTCGAATCCGTGACCCTCCATGCAGAGACAAACATGAAAAATGAGGATGCGCCTTTACTACCTCGGCTACCAGCGCTCTCTATATAAATGGGAGCGAATTAACGTACTTCACTGGTAGCGATCGATAATACTTTATTCGGCTTGGGTTTATGTCTGAGCCCGTGTAGAGACCAGGGGTGTGATTAGCCCGACAGCTGAGGGGCTGAAAAAAATTTGGCCGGGGGTTTCGGGGGCCGCCAAGGCCCCGAATGGGTTCCAAGGGCAATGCCCTGGTGGGGGTAACAGGGGGCAAAGCCCCCTTAAAAAAATGGCATTTTTAGCATTTCTGAAGGTATTTTGTTGGCTCTCCTGTGATTAATAGAGCTCTAAAGGATGCAAAAGTGAAGATTAAAAAGCAAAATTAGAACTTTTATAAGAACAATTTCATAATTTAACTAGGGTGAGGAATGACTGACTAAATTTTAATCATGAAACAGTAAAGATGTCTGTAGTAACACATTATTGACTACAGGCATGCATCTACTTTTCTGTTTCATGATTAAATTTCAATCTGATCTTTTTAGTGTCAATGCCATGAAGTCAATAGCTGTTGGCCATCTTGACTATTATACATGTAAGTGTGTCTTGTGTCTCAACTCTTAACAACTACGCATTTTGAAGGTCTGAAACTGTGCTCATATGAATAACTGTTTGGAAGTGACAAGCAACATTTTCTTGGTTACAATGTTGTCCAATAATTGAAGAAAAACAGCATAGCCATTATTTCAATTTGATGTTATTGAACAGATGATGCAACAGGCTTTTAGCAAACTCTTTTCAAACTAAAAGATAAAGCATTTTGCTTTTACCATTAAGACTGCAAGGCCTCCAAAAATGTGTGTTCTTGTTAGATCCATGGATGAGTTAGATCCAAGGGTGAAAAATATGGGATGGGATGTAGATTATTATTATTATTGTCTTATACAGCTGTATATATAAGATCGAGTTTGTATCACTGAAGTTGACACTTAAAGATTATTATTATTATTACTATTATCATTATTATTATTATTGTCTCATAAAGCCATATACATGTATATAAGATAGAGTTTGTATCATTGAATTTGACACTTAAAAATTATCACAAATATTTCTCATAAAAAATGTTTATAATATACTCTACTTGCAGTGAAGCATTACCATAGAGATTAATACTTAGGAGTAGTTTTATTCTTTTACAAGGATACTGTATTGATAATGTGACATACATGGTCCCTGGTTATAGTAGGTATTGACAGTATATATGCCTACTATGATCATACAGATACTTAAAGCCATTTTCAATTAATACAACCAAAGCAGTCCTGTCCAATTCTGTTTCGACACCTGTTTCAAAATTAATATAGACCTTTACGAGTATGTGGGTCTATGAATACAATCCGATGTTTCCCTTCCTTGTGACGATATCATATTGTAAAGGGGAAGGTGGACTGATCCCCCAACTTTTCTAACCCACTGAACAAAAAAGTGGCATAGGTTACTCTATATATAAGAACAATTATTAAAATCACTATAATTATAATGCCAAATGTGAACAGGCCATTTTCAAAAATTTTGACAATTAAAGGCATGAAGTGTGAAAGGGTGGGGATAGGCATTTCATTTATCCTAATGAAAATAGCTCCCCCTCTCAGCTCAATAGATTTACTCATAAAGTAAAGCACTCACCTGTCCATGTCCTATAAATGATTTCTAAATAGATTTATAGTTCTTTTATTACAAATGCTTTGTTAGTTTGTTACATTGATAAAGCCACTACTCAACACATGGGTCTATGATTATAATTCAAAGTTCCCCTTCCTTATGGCATTATTGTGAAGGGGAAGGGGGACAGACGCCATTGCCCCTCTTCCCAAAATATGTTGACATGGGTTACCCTATATACTATATGCAAAAGGATTTCTTTATTATTATGTGTACAGGCCATTCTAAAGTTTGGGATACTTAATAATGGCATGAAATTTGAGAGGGGTGGGGATAGGTATTTCATTTATCCTAATGAAAATACCTCCCCTCTCTGCTCAAAAGGTTTGTTAAATAAAGCACTCACCTCTGTGTCAAGTCTGTGTCATTAATTATACATGAGTTCTGGATAAATCAGTTCTAACTAGATCTATATATTTTTATGAAACCCATGAAAAGTTCTTCCTATTGCTGGCCAAAATCAACAGACTGATTATTTTGCCTGGGGTTGGTGTCTTCTTTTCCAAAATTTTGCATTGTTTAGACCATGTAGATTGATCTCGCTGCTACCATGGTTATTCAATGTTGAATACATTTCAGACATTCATGTACTTTTACTTTCAATTAGTCTATTTGTATAAAAAGTATAGGTGGGCCGTTTTGATCCGGGTCGTTTTGACCCGAGGGCGTTACGATCTGGTACCGAATTCTCGACTCGCTTGCCGTTGGTCTTAACGGGAAAAAAATCAATATCATAATCAAACCCCTTTTAAATTTGCTAACCTTGTTATTTTAGGAAGCTGTCATATTACTGACAATCTATTAACATCGTTCAAACATCAAAACAAAAAAATATTTTGGTCTCGAAAAGCGGTGTTGTCGCGAAGACTGGTTTCCGAGTTTTCAATAGTGTAAGTGCATGCGCAGCCACTGTTGATGTTGTTGTTGTAGTTGTAGATTCCTCCGTTGACTTGTCGGAGCACCGTTCAATTTTATTTGAACGTGTAATTGGCGAGTTTTGTTGTCTTGTAGGCACACTTTGTCTTGATTTCACTTTGGTTCACTTGACTCTATTTATCGGTGATATTCTATCACACCATATATGACTATTTAACCGCACTTGCCACTTCTTAAAGTAAATATTGCATAAAGCACTTCCTTTGTTGTATAGCTATTCTAATTATTATAGTGAGCATTAAGGTTGAGAATCAGCAGCCTAAATTTTGCTGACATTTTGAGATTCTGTTATGATACAGAGAAGATCTAGATTATGTGTTATCCATAATGGTGACAGATACCCCCACTATTAGCATCAGATTCCAGTCTTCTACCCGTTCCTTCACCTGCTATTAAAAGCAACCTTCCCTATCCAATTGTTTGGAGAGAGGCACAACCTGAAGAGTGGAGACCGCGAGGCAGGGGTATTTTGTTACTTCCGCCTCACAGCCTCCCCCCTGCAGGCCCGTACCTCATCTCAGGAGTCACAACGGAAAAGCTCGTTCCATTGTGGCTCTTCTGGGGAATGGGTCGAGATGCTATAATGCTTAATGGTGCAGAAACGGGAGAAAGTGCATGACCTCCTCCATGGAGGTCATATTGGAATCTGATGGGAAACAACATGTGTTTCATCGTATCAGGGGTGAACTTTTTGTTGAATTATGTAGGTATAACACCTCTGAAGATCTAAAAAAAAGGGGCGCCTAAATTGTTTTTGAAACACAGGATTAACTAAAAGAATGATTTTGACCAACTTATCCATAATCTGGTCATAGATGTAACTATCTGCTGAGTAGATAAGCTGTTACCGTGAACTGACATGGTGTTTCCTAGATGCCTTCCAATACTTTGTTTTAGAGGGCATGGCTGGTGTGTATGTATATAAATGAGATCATAGGTATGTATGAGCTAGATCGGCAATGAAAATTACAAGACTAAACTAAACTAAACTACTCTAGATACATTCATTGTTCTACTATAATTAAATGACTCTGTTCATTAATCCGTACCCTCACAAGCCCCCCTGTAGCCGTCCAATTCCATGTATATATTTTCATGCAACATGGCTCCAATCAGGATGAATGTGGAGGAGAAGGCACCTTTGGAGTTTTCACCTTCACATTCTTCCCTCTTTAGGCCAGTGTACATGCTGAAGAACCATCCTTGGTAGTCCAAGGGTGGCTCTTGAGATGTGGAGGGGACGCCACAGAAGGCATTGCTGTGGGGGGAAGGGTTAGCAATTGTCTCAGCTATGGAGACGTTCTAGGGGTCATGAAGTTTTAAGGACACTGTTATATGCAAGTGTCGTATGGTTTAAATCATGTATAATGGTTTCATATATACCTGGATACATGACAAGATTCGAATACACAAAACCTATCCCACACCCTTCAAACTTATAATATATATTCTTCTCTTCATTTCTTTTAGAAAAATAGCTTGAGCAGGGTGAATGTGCTGCTGAAATCGCCATTTGGGTTTTCGGCGTCACATTCTACCTCCATCAAGCCCTTATTAGAGACCATCACTGGTTAACACTACCAGCAAAAGACTCTACAGATTCAAAAGGATGCTGCTTGGAGTTTGTGGGGGAGGGATGGAGATTATATACATTATCTTATTTACAGTTATATATGCTTATACAGGTTTCTCGGTTATAGGGGTTGGGTATATATAGTACATAGCATTATATTTGGCAATGGATCTAAGTGGTTTCTAATCAGGTTGTGCAAGTTTCCTATTTCTTGTATGGTGAAGTTTTGAGATCAATTCTCTGGAGAGAAGCTCAGTTGTTTCCCTATCACTATTGGAGGGTGGAGTGTCTTTACAGACGACAGGGTGTGTGCAATCCAGTATAAGATGTGTGAGTAGGTCTGGCCTGTTTGAAACGGCCACCTGTTGGAGGATGCTCGACTGAAGCCTAGAGCTCAACCTCTCCAAGAAGGGGTTCCTGATGTGTTTTGTTGATTCGCAACTGGAGAGAAAGTGTTCCCTGGTTTCAGGTGCTTTCTTGCATAGTCTGCATAATGGGTCCACTGCATACTGATTAAAAACTGCTCGGTTGGATTGTAAGGTGTAAGAGCCTGTTATGAGGCGAGCCTTTATCTCCGCTCTTTTTGCATCTTCTACACTGGCCCTAACCGTGGAATACATATGATGTGGCTTGCCAACTTTCACTAATGCGGTAACCAGTTAAATTGATGTGGAACACTCGGACTTTTCCGTTACCGTTAATGTACAACGATTTCCGGGTCAGACTAAAACACGTCCGCGGACGCGACCGACTTTCAGACCTCACCCCCCTTATAGTCGTCAGATTTTCTCAACGAATCTGGACGAATCTCAGAAATGGTCTCGGCGGCAATCCAATCCGCGGAAAAATCACAGGCCTGGAGACGCAACAACAACAACTATACCGTCAGCTGACGCTATAGAAAAACGATGGAAAATATCTAAAAAAAACTAAGATTCGGTGACGATTCTTGAGACTTTTTTTTGGACTGATCATATTTTTTTAATGTCAGAAGCCAAATAATGCCACAAATTTGCTTTTATTTGAGTATTTTATTTTATTTTGACAAGTACACCATCCG
The DNA here is from genome assembly GCA_922989275.2 of Gari tellinella. Lineage (NCBI taxonomy): Eukaryota > Metazoa > Mollusca > Bivalvia > Cardiida > Psammobiidae > Gari > Gari tellinella. The sequence continues at coordinate 38,903,258 of OV277857.1, read as the reverse complement.
GTTGCGAGTCCCTTTAAGTGGTTGCCTATCTTCAATACTAGAAACAGGCTATGGGGTAATTGGTTAAACCATGGTGAGATTTAAAATTGGGCGACTAAACTGGGTCTGCACTATTTGCTGTAATACAGTCAGCGGTAAAAAAGTTTGTAACTTATAATTATGACTGTGACATCTAATTTATGTTCACATTATGATGATAAATGTGAAGATGTATATGAAATGATTGATAGAAGAAAATTATACATAAATAAATGTACATGTAATGGGATAGAAAAAAGAATTTAAGAGACAAACATACCAGTATTCTATAAATAAACTTCTTAACCCTGTTTCTAGTTTTGAAGATAGATGGTTGCTTAACCCATTTCCCCATAAATACACCTTTTTAAACCTATAATTTATTCCTCTACTCAAGAAAGTAATTTACCGGTACATTTATACAGTCATGAATATGTATCAGAAAAAAATGTTTTCTATATTGGAACAGATGGTAGCTTAAATTAAGCCTTTAGGCACATTCTGCTTTACTTTCAACACCGGCTTTAAGTAGACATATATCCTCAATATATACTAGAAACAAGCTATGGGGTAAAGGGTTATAATTAAAGTTGGCTGAAAGTAATTTTAACGCATTCTACTTTACTTATAGCAGGTTTTAAGCTGCAATCAGTGCAAGAATATAGTAATGAATTCTTAAAGTACATATTCATGACTGTATCACAAAGCCTAATGGTAAGAACTTCCGCCTCAAAATGGCAGGGCTCCAGATAAGAGGTAGTTATTTCAACAAATCAAACATGTATCACTCATTTCAGCACCAAATCCTATGGTGTTACTACTCATTAGAATCGTCTCGAAGAGACGATTCTAATGAGTAGTGACACCATAGGGTTTAATTCAGAAATAAAGATTTTAAGTTTTGAAAAACTGCCCTTATCTGTTGCTCTGAAATGGTATTGATTGCTTTTCCACTTTTGCACAGAAAAATATAGGTTTTCCTAAAATGTCCGACTCTTAATGTTAACATACCACGCAAACATCCAAACTCACGAACAACAAACTCTATGACATTATTAAGAGATACCACTAAACCAACCATGTAAAAAGCCCCATAACTTTCACAAAATGAATAATGATATCCCTGTATTTCAAACGTCACACAAATATTCACATTTTTACATTTAAACCAACAAATACAATGTATATCACTATTTCTCCATTAAAACTAACAAACTATTACTGTATACTATCACACATCCAGGTAAAACTTTAGACAGGCCTAGACACTGAAACACACACGTCCTGGGTCGTTAATGACCAACATGACTCGCCATTAACCAATCCAGAAAATTATTACCTGAACACAAATAGCAACAGTGACAAATCGTACAAGTACATCACTGACACCTTAACCTTTAAACCACCATAACCTTTAGTATGGCAAATGTTTGAAAACAGTTTCAACCTAGATCAGGTACATCATTCTGATCTTATTTCAAACTGGTCACATTATTTTTCTGCAATTATTCGGCGGAGCTGTCTGGTTTCTATTTAGCCACACTTTCTGTTTGGCCACACATTTGAACCAATTATATTTGATCAGAAATTTAGACTTGAGAGCACCTGTTGAAACTGAATAGTCTGATTGGATAGTAGCCAGGGCTCCAGATAAGGGAATTATTTCAAAACTTAAAATCTTTATTTGTGCATTAAACCCTGTGGTGTCACTAAACATTTGAATTGTCTCTTTGAGACAATCAAAATGAGTGGTAACACCATAGGGTTTGGTGCTGAAATGAGTGAATAAATGTGATTTGTTTAGTTTACTCCCTCTTATCTGGAGCCCTGTAGGCTGGTCTATGTCCAATTACAGTTTTCCCAGATATGGCTGGGAGTGTAAAATTTAGAGACACAGACCAGGCTGTTTACTACACTGGGGGCTGATGCAATTTAAGATGACATCTGAAATACAGAGGAAGCTAGGTGTTTTGTAATTGTTTACTACCAATTTGTTTTAATTGTTAACTATTTGTACACATTTACCATACATTAAAAGCAATATTAAATATAAATGGCCTCAAGTGAGTTAACACAATTGTGTGGTTTCATCATTATTTACAAGAGTGAAGTAGAGCAGACTGTTGAATCATGCTATAGTTTGTTTCAAGAAACTCTATGAATGAAGTTTGATATATAGAACAATAGATTAATGTGAGGATCTCCTACCAGTAGCTAGGATATGAGTTAAATTATTGTTTTGTTTTGCATTTCTGTACATGATAGTTTTGCATTTTAAATAAAAGTTACTGTTTCAATTGTATACTTTTATTTTTTGCTTTTCAATCCAAGATATTACAATTTCATTCAATTTTGCACACCCATCTATATAGCCTTAGTTCAACCACTCATTCCGCCGAATATCTTTTTTAAAGATATTTCTTGTTAGAATTTAGGTACAAAGATGCCATTAAATTGAGCAAATAATATTATTTTCTGCGTTTAAAATTATAAATAAGCAGCATGGTTTTTACACAGTGTAGATCAAGATGACTTTTCTGTGTGTACCCCCTGATTCTTATCTAACTCTTGTACTGAAAACGAGCAATGTGAATTCATAATGACCAAAGAAGAAAATTTGTTAACCCATTACTCTATAAATACTCCTTTTTACACTTCTTGTTATTTTTTCATTAAGGACAGTAGTCCCTACCTTAAAGCTGAACAATATTAAAAACACAAAAGGCATTTAAAATCTATATTTCTAAATGGTAACTTAAAGTGTAATTTGCTTTACTTTCAACATGCTTTATTTACCATAAGTGGTAATTAATCTGTTTTGACTTTTAGTATACTAGCAGTGGACCCATATCAATCTTTGCAAACAGTTTCGATCCTGATGAAACACAGCATGACACTCTGATCCTGTTTTGAAAGAAACAGTAACAAACAACAATTTTTACAGATGAAAAAATTACCCAGCATGTTAAGAGTAAAACATTTGTTTTGATGTGTTTGTATACAAGTCAAAGGTTTAGAGTGACTTATGAGCAGTCAGGTATGATACAGCCCCCGTGGGTATGGGGAGGGGATCTGATCACGACATGACTGCTGATGAATGAAACATGCCCTCAAAACACAGAAACACAGAAAGGGGACATAACTCTACATTTTGGAATGTGACCAAAATAATAATATCCTTCAACCCACTTACTTATCAAAAATGACTTTTTAAGCCTGTAATTCATACCTCCAATAAAGAAAATAATTTGATTTTATAGTCATGCATATGCACCATAAGAATTGATTGATTGATTTGTGTTTTACGGCCAATAGAGTCGACATCAATGGTCATTTAGAGTCAGGCATAAGAATAGCTACTTATAAATGCAAAAGCACAGCTGCTTAATGCAGAATTAAAATAATGCAGAAAGCTCTTACAGGAGCTTTCTGCATTACTTTTGTTCTGCCTTAAACGACTACTTGTCTAAAATAACTGCCCAATAATCACTTCTCAATAGCTGTTAATACGGCATGTTTGAATGTACATTCCCGTTGTTAGTTGTTACATGTCATGATTAGCCACAGAGATAACTAATGATGTATTAATTACTGGACTTGATAAATATGTAAATATACCTGGGGCATGTCTGCACCCAGCTCTCTCATTACAAATAATGTACATGCATGCCTCAATGGCTCTACAGTAGTTAACCTATACTACCCCATTAATACACCATTTTACGCCTCTAATTTACTCTCTAAATTTACTACTCTAATTTGAAAGAGTTTTGAAAATTAAATTTGATTTGTTTAAAAGCACAACTTTGAAGTAGACAAAAACTTGGCTTGTGACAATTATTGGAAATTTGCACTGTTGATTCAGCGAAAGATAAACATGTGGTTTCGTTAACGAACAGTAAGTTCTATGATTATTTGCAAACATCAGTCAATTTACTTAAATTCTTAAAAAAGAGAAATAAAAGCAGATAATACATGTTTAAGGCAGATGATGTCAAGGTAGTAAAGGGGTTATTAAAATTAGATGAAAACACAACTTTGTATAACAACTTTGTCCTAAAACTAATTACACAAAAGCCATGTAACAAGTAAAATATAATTACCTTTTGAACTTAGGTCTTAGTGATTCCAAATATCAATTAGTGACTAAATCCTGCAGAGCACAGTCCATATCACTCAAGTGTCACTGAATCAGTAAGCTTTGAACATAATGCATATGAACTGAATATATTCTTAATACATTTACAACTCATTAATACTTAGCATGCTAGCTGTAAAACCATGATAACCTTTGCAAACAGTTTGGATCCTGATGAGACGCCGTGTAATGCGGCATCTCATCAGGATCCAAACTGTTTGACGCTCAGACCATTTTTTGAAAAGACAGTTTGAAAATTCTTTTTTTAGAATAGTAGCAGACTATAATAGTTGCTGACAGAAAAAAATACCCAGCATGCGAAGCGTAAACAGCTAACTGTATCCGGGCTACTGTGGATTCAAAGTCTGTGCATACATCAACGAAATTATTCCTAGCCACTGTGTTAACGAGACTTTATGTAACCCTTTTCTCTAGCTCACAGCTTAATTGTTTTCAGTATTAAAAACAAATGACAACTTAAAGCAGGTTGAAAGTAAAGCAGAATGCTCCTTAAGAAGCATTCTGTTTTACTTTCAACCTGGTTTAAACAGTCATCTGGAAATATGCTAGAAAATATTAATGCCTTCAGTGTTTTACTTTCATGACTTCCTAGCTGGGGACTAAACTTACAGAGTAGACAAGAAATATCTTTAAAAAAGATATTCCGTCGCAGGTTAAAGTTTTGTGTGGGGTACAGTGGAGAATCTGTTATTCTTTCCCGTTTAAACGCAAACGTACGCAAACGCAAAACACTAAAACGTAGAAAAGAACAACTTTTGGACAATTCTAATATTTCATGTTTATCTTGGTGGCAAAGAGTTTGGAGCCTGATCAGACGCCGGGTTACCCGGCGTCTGATCTGGCTCCAAATTGTTTGCACTGCAAATAATAGTTTTAGCGTAAACAGGATAACACATTCTCCACTGTACAGTATTCACTTAACCAGAGACAAGTGTATACACCGATTCTGACTTAACATCTTTCGTAAACAGACTTTCCCACATGCTAAATTTAGAGCTTATCCACGCTAAATTTAGAAATGATGACATAGACTGCATCTCAATGTTTTGCCAGGTTTACACTCGCAAGATTGATGTGAAAAAATAACAGAACGCCAGTCTAGGCCATTGGCCGATAAGAGTACTGCATTTCAAGCACGTGATCATTGACCAGGATTTCTGATCATTCCTGATTGGTTAAATTGTTTCATAGAGTTGCGGTCAAAATACAAAACAGACCCGTCTGTGACGGGAAAAAAATAATGGAGTAGCAGTCTACCCCAATGTCATAACAGTTTTCTTCCACAAACTTTAGTTGTATCCTCCATAGCCAGTGCCAGTGCCTTGATATCCAAATAGAGAATTTTTTTAAGGAAAGTGAATGCTTACAGAAAGATTGTAATAAAGTGGAAAGTTCTTGAGGGATGTTTCTGCTAACTACTATTATCTTTCTTAAGTTGGCACCTGTACTTAATGCCATCCCAATTTCAATGTATTACTCAAGACAGGGTAAAGGCTTTATATGATGCTTTAGAAGAGGAAATTGTTTTTGCTTTACTTTAGACCTGCATAAATCAAATAACTCGCTATTATTCATTGTATTTTGACCATTAAGCACAAGTTTGATTGTATATTGGAGGCTTGTGGTGGCAGTAAATTGGGGAGGTGTGACAGTCATTGGAGACCGTGGTATTCCTAGTTGGCAGTCCTGGCCACACAATTCCAGGGTAAGTATGTACAGCTGCCATAGCTCTGTCAGTAAGCAGGGCTAACGAGCTCTCTGCCATTAGGTTGCAGTCCAGCTCTGTCATTAGGCAGTCATTTCACATTCCTGCAGGGCACTGCATGGTGTACATTTTGTAGAATTAGGTTTAAAAACATTCATATATACATACACTCACAGTCTTTAACTTGTGTTTAGTGACCATTTAACCCTTTTACCCATAAAATCACCTTTTATTTAATCCTCCACTTAAGAAAATAGTTCCAAGTCATGATTATATATCATACGAAATACTTTCTACAATATATATTCTAGCAGATGGTATGTTAAAGCAGGCTGAAAGTAAAGCAGAATGGGCCATTAGGCGCAAGGCCCATTCTGCTTTACTTTCAACCTGCTTTAAGTGATAACCTGTCTTCAAAACTAAAATCAGGCTATGGGCCGTATTGGGTAATGTGTTAATGACTATAAAAGTAGAGCCAAGCTTTTTAAGAAGTTGCTTTAACACAAGTTTTAAGTGAACACATATTTTGTAGTCTCCAACAAAACAAGACAACAACAGTCGTCAGAGAACATAACAGATCCATGAAACATTGAAAACCACTCGCAAAAACTACTGCTTTCTGCTGTACAAAACCACTTCACGAATCATGTACAGTGGAGAATCTGTTATTCTTTCCCGTTTAAACGCAAACGTACGCAAACGCAAAGCACTAAAACGTAGAAAAGAACAACTTTTTGACAATTCTGATAAATCTTGTTTATCTTGGTGGTAAACAGTTTCGAGCCTGATCAGACGCCCGGCGTCTGATCTGGCTCCAAACTGTTTGCACTGCAAATAATAGTTTTAGCGTAAACGCGTTTATTGGGAAAGAATAACACATTCTCCACTGTACTGCAATAATGTAGCTTCTTTTAGCCATATTTTCAATAGCACCATGCAGTACGTTGTAGTCACAATTGAAAAGAAGATGCATACTCATAATAACACAAATAGCAGCTTCTTGCACAACTTTCACCCATTCCTCCATAAATATGCCTTTTTACACCCATAATTTATTCCTTCATTGAAGAAAAGAGTTATGTATCATAAGAAATATTTTCTATACCCTAGCAGATAATAGCTTAAAGCAGGCTGAAAGTAAGGCACATTCTGCTTTACTTTCAACCTGCTTTAGGTGATCATCTTTCTTTAAAACTAGAAACAGGCTATGGGGTAATGGGTTAATTTTGTCCTGCAATATTTGTCTGAATTAATAAATGTGATAAATTGATTTACACAAATTTGACTGTACACTTCTATAAATCAAGTTTATTCCGTAAATCCTTAGTAACTGCACATGAACAATCTCACTAGTAACAGAGAACCCCTAAGCACCATCCCCAAGTATCCATTATAAGACTGACGCCCCTCAGAGGACATAACCTGATAATCAATGGTCAGTCTTTGTCTACAGTCACCTGTCTTAAACGACTAATATTTGCCACAATTTAGTGGTCATAATAGAGAGGTTCTACTGTACATGTAATGCAGAAAACTCCTTACAAAGAATTCTGCATTATGATTGTCTTGTAAATAAGCTGTCATGTTACATGCTCAAATTCCTTTTTAAATGGGGATATTCACAACCATCTTTTATTTTACAATACTGGAAATTAGATTGTTGTCTGTTACAATGGTAACGACAATAAAATGGCTTGAAATGATAACTTCTTTTAACTCTTTGTCTTAGTAATAGAACTGGACAATTCTAGTAGGTTAGCTATAATTATGTGTCATGCTTAGAGCATGTTAAAAATTAAGTAGATATCAAACCTGAATGTGAATTTGTTTAAAAATCTCAGTCTTGTTGCTATACATAGCTGTAAACATTTATTGCAAAGAGACATACAGTCCATCTTGGGTTAAACAACTACTCATTATAAAGTAAAGTGGAGATCTCTTAACTCTTTCCTCCCTAAAACTTTAAATGGACAATTCCAATTTCCATTTAAGTCTAGTCCATTTCTGACTTTTAAGGGTTGTTTTTATGAATGTTTGGCATTATGACAAACAGTGAAGACCCTGATCAGAGGGCTCCTTAGGAGCCCTCTGATCTGGGTCTTCACTGTTTGCATAGGACAAGTGTACTATTCACATGTATACTGTTTGCAAAGAACGCCAATATGCAGGACTAGGGTTCAAAGGGTTAAGATATATGACAGCTTAATGTAGGATAAGTGTAATGCTGAAAGCTCTGAACCCTTCACCCCCAAATACACTGAAAGACACTTCTAACGCAACACCTAGAAATTTTGATGTGTTCGGCTTATTATAGAATCATTATCGTTGAAATTGACAGTATAGATAAATCAACACCTCGTTCATGTATCCTGTAAATTTCATTGTAATCATTTGACAAAAAAGCATGAAATCTAAAAGAAATAAAACACGACTCCAAAATTAAAAGTCACAAAATCGTAAGAAAAGATAATACGGACATGAAAGGATAATTTTATTCACAACACTTATCACAGAAAAAGTTTCAAATGCAACAGCTAATAATAACTTAATATCCAATATGTTCTCCCTGGATACGAATGGTCTTCGTACATCTCTATCTAATCATATACCGAAGTTTAGACACTTCTACGATACTGCCGCGGTCCGCGTTGAACTCGTTTGTACTTCCACACAATAGCCTACATGACGGATAAATACCTGCCAAAAAACTTGAGTCACCAGAAAATAAACAGACGAGGCTGATATTATTTATCGTTATTCTAAATGAAACAAAAAAGTGTCACATGTTGAAATGACTAGAATTATTACGGCGTAAATCTTACATTCAGCAATATCAACAGTACATTGTAATAGAATCGTCTTATTAAGAAATAACGCAAACTTACGTGACTGATTTAAGGGTCTGTCTAAACCATGCCAATGGCGCATGCGAGTTCTTGACGTTCCATGCATTCCATGCAAAATATTTGATGTTTTTTCAGTGTGGCTAACGTTGTACTATATTAATACAGAATTTTAATCGATAATTTCGACCACATCACTTTTCTCGTGCAGAAATATGAATTCTTACCTACTCCACGTGCGGCATTGATCATCCGTCATGGTTGAATGATTATATTGAAATTATGTGCAGAAAGAAGTCAAACTAGTTCTGGTGAAATTTGAGTAAGATATCTTGAACCGTATTTGTGAAAAACTATTTTGAAAAGTGTTGCGTTAGAAGTGTCTTTCAGTGTACACCCCTTTTTACACCTATAATTTATTCCTCCCTTGAAGAAAATGGTAAATTTTATAACAGTCAAGATTATGCACTATATAAGGTATATTCCCTACATCCTAGTAGATTATAGCGGAAAGCTTTAATTTCACTTATTGCTTTAATCAAATGGTCACATGTCTTCATAACTAGAAACATGCTATGGGATAATGGGTTAAAGCAGACTTCTATTGGTAAATTTTGCGCGCTGAACCGTGACTGAGCTTTTCCATTTATAGAAGTTGCAACCATTCCATGTTATGGGTAAGTTAGGGTTCAAACCTTATCTTGATATCTAAAATAAGATTTTGATACCTATATATGTCATCGTGGTCGAGATAGTAGAGTACTTGCTGCACGTGGAATAGTGTTTTTACTGAGTAAGGTCATGGGTTCGATACCCAGTGGATGCTGTTTTTTTTATTTATGTTTTTGGTTTGGAAAGGTATTTTATACTACATATGACGATAACCACAAGGAACATATAGTAATTTATCACATAAACGTGCAAAATATAGAGGGCCGTAAAAATCGTATGGCCCACTGGGCATATATTTTATACTAATTTTCGAATCACCAAATTAATGTACTACTACGCCGACTGTAAATCAGTTAAGAGAATCTAGACAAACATAGATCACCACTAGGTATTGAAACATTTCGAAGTGTCCTAGAAACATTATCCCTAGCAGTCTCGCAAACTCAGGCTGCAAATCAGGCTAAACTTAATACTACGTAGACTTTAGTATTAACAGTGACTCAGACTGTTTTTCAAATTTAGACGTTACAATGATAATGACGTCATGTTACGTCTTGACGTTATTTTGAAAACGAAACTAGATTCTTAATGCCAAATGATCATTTTTAGTCAATTAGAACAACTTTAATTTAAATATCAATTTAAAATTTGAATATGGTATCAGAGAAGTCTTTTCACAACATAATGGTGTTGGTTTTCTTTACGTTAATATGATTGGTGTTTTTATCTACGGATGAATAAAACCGAATAACACATATGACGAATCGTTTACCTAAGAGCCGAGGGCAAAAGTGAAAGTAAGACCGTTCGGATTTTCGTGTCATTTGGTGTTTATGTGATAAATAGGATATTAAATTCGTGTCTTTTCAGTAATAAATTTATTGAACTCGTTGGATAAAAATGATATGTTGCTCGCCAAGGCTCGCAAAATATCATTTTCATCCAACTCGTTCAATAAATTCATTACTGAGAAAACACTCATTCAATATCCTCTATTTATCAGTATTTGAATAATATATATTATTCAATTTTTTATTACATTTCTGTATAACCACATAGTTCAAACTAAAGATGGTACGACAGACAAAACCACCGCGCCAGTAGTCTTAAATTCCATGGCAAGGAAGCTTCTAGAAAACTTCTATGTGCCTGTAAGAAGGAGAAGCAGAAACGATTTAAAATCCCATAAAACTTATACGGTGTAACCTTAACGACAAGTATACTCGATAAATGAAAACAAATTACTTACATTTAAAACTTTCAATACTACACAAAGTTTAACCTTTTTAGGTCGTCCATGGCACATTTAGCATATGTTAAATAATTCAAATAAGTTATTGTTTGAAAACTAATGAAATAAAACATAAAAAATAAAATTCTAAAAGAAATAACTTCTATTGAGAATCGAACCCACAGCCTTTTTATCCTATTGCAAGTACCATTACACTCTACCTATTACCATAACTCGATTATTGATTTAATTTCAATACACAAGGCACAACATCCTTAGTAAACCATGAAAGGCAGGTAACTCCTGAACGAATTCATGGTTTGTGATGCGTTTTACCTCTGTGGGTGGACTCATCCTAAAGGTCACGGCTCACGGGTCAAATCCGACTATACCATATATTTTATCCTGCATTGAACAAGCACATATGTCAATACTGCTATTACTGCAATTAGGCCTGATATTGAGTGGTTCTTTAACCCTTTACCTCATAGCCTGTTTTTAGTTTTGAAGACTGTTGACCACTTAAAGCAGGTTGAAAGAAAAGCAGAATGTGCCTTAAGGCACATTCTGCTTTACTTTCAAGCCTGCTTTAAGCTAAAATCTGCTAGGCTATATAAAATACTTGTAATGGTAATTGTGCATGATCGAGGGTATAAACTGGAACTATTTTCTTTAGCGGAGGAATAAATTAAATACGCTAAAAGTCGCTTCTATGGGGGAAAGGGTTAATATAAGACTGACTGTATATCTGATAAGACTCAATCATAACCATAACCACACTAGAAGCAATAAATTCTGCCATTGGTATTTCGGGTCAAGAAGTGGCAGGTCAAATTTTACTAGAGATTGTATCTTTCATGTTTAGATCTCTAGTATTTCGTCAATGGGAGATTATTGTAAAGATTGATCAGTGTGATTAGACTGGCGGTAGTTTCTTTGAAGCATTGCTTAACTCCAGATTATAGCTGTTTACACCTGAACTTTCAATGGATGTCTCTATTGTGTTTATTGAATGAGCTAATTTATTAATTACAAGGGGTTGTGTTGACATTACCTCACTTGTCTACATATATTAATTTAACTCGTATTACATCCTACAGTATACTTCTATAGTCACCAGTGCACCTCACATTTACAACCCATTATGTTAATGTAAAGTCATGTATATATGACCATTCAAAGAAGATATAATATATTTTATGTTTTAGACAAGTAGCTGTTTAACATAAAATGAAACAACAACTCCTGTTTTAAGTTGCTACCTAAAGGAATACTTAGAAGCATTTATAAAGTGGAAAAGGTCTAATGAGTGAAGGTGAAAGATTATGGCCTCTCTTGCTTTGAAATAGACCTATGGTAAAAGGGGAACAACTCTACAAATTCTGATTGGAAACAACCTATTTAGTTGAACTCTACAAAATGTTAATTGTACACATTGGGTTATCCCCCTTAAACCAACACAAGGCACAGCGATGATAGTGACTCTTCATAACATTTGAATCTGCTCTAATACACCTCTTCCTGACATTGACAACTTCTTTGTTCTTTCCAACACAATGTAACTCAATCTTTTCAATATGTATATACAGTAAAACCGCTCTTGCAAGGCAACAGTTTTAAAGAAAGCTCCAGTCAGGGTTTCTCCCGTCACTCAGACTGCAATTTCATCTTCTTTAGAGACCTTTAGAAGTTTTACTGCATTTTGCCAATCAATTCACCCCTTCTACTTCAAAATGTTCACACAACCAGGAAATTAATTTTTCATACAATCCTGGCACTCCACAGAGTGGAACCAGCTGCTGTCAATATAAAAAGATTTATTATAAAAGATTTATTATAAAACAAAATCAAAATAGTGACAATACATGTATATCAGGCCAAGGTCTAGTGTTTCACAGTGTATTATAACCAATAACGCCGTACAGTACAACCTGCTTTAAGTGGCCACTTAGAACATGATTAATCCGCGCATATAAAAGTAACAGTTTAAATGCAGGACAAAAGTAATGCAGAAAGCTCCTATAGGAGCTTTCTGCATTACTTTTGTCCTGCAGCAATAACTTGTCTTTGAAGATCCCCATGTCTTAACAATGACTGGCAGCTTTACACAGGTTTTACAGTATATTATATAATTATAGCTCTATTTGCCTCATGCTGATCGTGTGGGGGCAGAAGGGAATGGCACTTTTATCAACAGCTTTCCTCTTAGAGATACAAGAATGTATACGGAAGTAAGGAAGTCTGACCCACACTCAAGACGTGTTCCTTATTTAGAATCGGCAAACAATCTTGAGAAACTAATTCACACCTGTTATAATGTGTTATATAAATTAAACACCCTCAGACTCCCTACTTGATGCAGTGATGAAGAAAAAACATCCTTTTCTGTAATAAGTGCATAACCCTTTACCCCGCAAACCTGTAGAACCTAAGGTGTTTCTAGTTTTGAAAACAGGTGACTTCTAATTAAAAATCAGGATGACAGAAAAGCAGAATATATCTTAACCCATTAACTCATAAATGCACCTTTTTACCCCTTTAAATAATGTATGGCTCCAATGAAGAAAATTATGAATATTTATCATAAGAAATATTTTCTATCTTCTTATCAAATCTGGTAATACCATATAATATTATGTATTGACTATAGTGAACTAGATTCCTATCCTATATTCAGATAACCAAGATTTGACATACAAAAACTCCCACACTAGTGTGAATTGAACTTCTTCAGGGCTATGAAACCACATTAAACAGCTTTCCTGTGTGACTTCCTCATATTCTCGTCATTATTATTTCCTTTATCTAGTTTATGTGATGGAAAAGACTTGCCATGTTTACAACCAATATTGAAGCCAGAAATTAACTGAAATATATACAAAGCTTCAAAAAAGAAAGTATGTAACAGTCAACATTCAATACTTCAAGCTAGCTATGTCGAATTTACCAGTATTCAATAAGTTGAAATTTTGGTTACTAGATCTATCTCGCTCAAGTGGAATATATACCAGTATTTCAAAGTTAAAATGTGGCTAATGCTAGGTTCACACCAACGGCGAATGCCGCGCTTTAAATCGGCGAACAAAGCGTCGTCATTTTTGTTTACTTTTCCAAAAATATCACATTCTCTTACGCTCTAATAAGCTCTGATACGAATTGGTTGCCGCTTTGGGACAAGTTATTTCCCGACTTGTTACGGTTCCTCACGCTTTGATCAGGCTTTGCTAGGCTTGAAATCACGCTTTTATAAGCTTTATTACGCTTTGATGCGATTGTGACGCTTTAAATCAGGCTCTGATACGATTATCAAGCTTTGTTGTGCATTGTTACGCTCTGTTCAGTTCTGTTACGCATTGGAAAATGTCAAGATCGTGGATTTCATGCCGCTTTTGATCCAGAGCCTAAAAAAAGATGTAGCAGATCCACAAAATCATTGCTTTTTGAGTCAAGAACACGATGTCAGAACAACAAGATCCAGAAGTTCCAGATGTACCAGAACCTGATCTATCTGAAACAATGCAATGAGTGGTACTCGAGTCGCGGCACCATTTATAGGGATGGAGATAGAGCGTGAGTATCGTAGGAGAGCATGAAAGAGCGTGAGAGAGCGTGAGGAAGCTTGCTAAGCGTAACAAAGCCTAACAAAACGTGTCAATCCTTGATCAAAGCGTCTCAATTCTTGAGAAAGCGTGAGAGTCCTTCATGAAAACGTAACAAAGCGTATCAAAGCGTGTCAGATCTTGATGAAAGGGTCTGACCTCGTATCAGATCTTCATGCCAAATCGTAACACATCTTGAGACATCTTAACGATGTGTGTCAAGTGGTGACAGACCGTGAAGCCTGGGGTCCCCGCTTTTAACCAAGCTCTGTTAAGCTTTCCTACGCTTTGAGTCAAGCTTTGCTGAGCTTTGTTACGCTTTGTTAAGCTTTGTTGAGCTTTGATACGCTATAGGTGCTTTAATCAATTCGTAACAGAGCGCCCAAAATTTTTAAACCGTTTAAAAAAAATTGGCGCTCTTGCCGAATGTCCCGCTTTACTCCAAGAGTTCCCACGATCTATTACGACCCTGACGCTTTTATCAAGCTTTGTTATGCTTTTGTGCCACTTTGCACGCCGCTTTAAAGCACCATCAATGCGCCGTTGGTGTGAACCTAGCATAAGCAATGTTTTAACTTTGAAATAACCGCAAGCTCAACTTAAGAGAATTTCGAAATATCGAGTTTCTGGGGTATTTCAAACTTCACATTTCCTCACTCTTAGAAATTATTCTAATGAGAAGAAAAATCTAGGGTTTGAGGAAACATAAAGGATGAATAAACAAAAGCCTTCCCTGTGACAATTAACTCATGCTAGCAGAGGATTTATGCACAACAGTGATTATCTTTGCAAACAGTTTAGATCCTGATGAGACGCCGCATAATGTGGCGTCTCATCAGGTTCCAAACTGTTTGATACTCTGACTAGGCTGTTTTGAAAATAAATTTTAAAAAATCTATTTTTAGAACAGTAGCAGACGACAATTGTTGCAGATTAAAAATTACCCAGCATGCAAAGAGTTAAGCCCCAGAATCACTGCAAGTTACCAGTAGGGAGATTTCTGTTGTGTCTGTAAGACCAATTTGAAGTTTCAGCTACATGAATCATTATATGTGAAAAATGACTAAGTTCAACTGTCCGTAATTCTTCAAAAATTGAAGCATATCAAATTCATGTCCACGCGCACATCTATGGTGTAAGTGCAAACATCCTGTAAAATGACAAGGTTGCTAAGCTTGCAAAGATGGACAAAGTATGTACCTACATTGTATATGTGGACAGATATAAAGAATAATGAATAAACTATCAGATCAACAGAGGTAAACCAGTATGCACTCTGACTAATCATGGCAAGCATACTTAAAGCAAAACCTCTAAAGATAAAATAATTTCTATAGCAATGATCATTTTCCAGGGCTAGATCTAGATAAGGGGGAGTAATCTAAACAAATCCATTATTTTCTAACTCATACAGCACAAAATCCTATGTTGTTACTACTCATTAGAATCGTCTCTTCGAGACGATTCTAATGAGTAGTGACACCATAGGGTTTAAAGCAAAAATAAAGATTTTACATTTTGAAAAAACTCCCTTATCTGAAGCCCTGATTTTCTAAGACTAATTGCTGTGGCCTTTATGTTAACGCAGTCACTAAGCTGTTATCTACTGAGATTTAACCAGTAATCCACTGAATCAATATTAAGAAAACTCTGAGCCAATTATACAATTCTAATATTCCTTATTAGTATAGGTGGCAATACAGTGTTTTGATACAGTCTATAATCTGTACTAACCCATACTGTGTGGGGAAACTAGTTATATACATCATTTACATGTAAACAGTGTAGACCCTGATCCTAATACAAACAGTGTAGGTCCTGATCAGAGGGCTCCTACTTACCCATACGTTGTAGGGAAACTAGTATACATATATACATCATTTACAAACAGTGTAGACCCTGATCCAATTGCAAACAGTGTACATCCTGATCAGAGGGCTCCTGAAGGAGCCCTCTGATCAGGGTCTGCACTGTTTGTCATAATTAAAAATATTGTTGGGACAATATAAAATTATAAAGTGGTCATTATTTTGAAAATGGAAGAGTCCATTTGGAAAAGTCAGCACCATATATATATAATAACATGAATTTAAGATGTACATATTTTATGCTGTACTAAAGTCAAACTAGACTTAAATTACTATTTAATACAAAAGCTTCAATGACCGTTTATGACAGGTGACTGCTTAAAGGAAAACTAAAAGGAGCTTTCTGCATTACTTTAGTCCAGCATTAACTCTTTCCTCCCTGAAACTTTAAATGGACAATTCCAGTTTCCATTTTAGTCTACTCCATTTCTGACTTTTAAGGGTTGTTTTTGTCAATGTTTGGCATTATGACAAACAGTGAAGACCCTGATCAGAGGGCTCCTTCAGGAGCCCTCTGATCTGGGTCTTCACTGTTTGCATAGGACAAGTGTACTATTCACATGTTCACTGTTTGCAAAGGACGCCAATATGCGGGACTTGGGTTCAAAGGGTTAAGCTGTGGTATATCACCTGTTTTAAAGACAGACCATGGCTTCTATCTTGAATGACACTTGGCAGAATTAACAGAATAAATATTGTTTTAATTGTAAATTGCAGGTATGTGTGATATTTGGAATCACCTTGGAATTATACAAACAAATACAAACTCTTGTTTTACTCTTAGAGTGTTAACATGATAAGAATTCAATTAATAATTACAGAATTGGACTAACCCTCACTATCTAAAAGATTGTTCTGGGTGTTTCAGACAGGTGGTCGCTTTGATTATAACTTTGCAGTCATGAGTCCGCTTTTACCTTTTATCCCATAGCCTGTTCCTTTAAGTAATGAAAATAGGTGACTATTTTTAAAGCAGTTTGGAAGTACCCTTTTAGGCATATTCTGCTTTACTTTCAGCCTGCTTTAAGTCTTATCAACCAATACCAATTTAGCAGTACTAAGCAAAAGCACTTAGTCCCCGAAGTCACTGCAGCGTGTTCATGAATTATCTAGTAGCCTACAGGGCAGAAATATGTACACTATTATGGAAATGATATTCTTGGCCTCAAGTCATAATCATGTGTAAAATTGTTAACGTTCTGTAGGCGGTCTAATTCGTAGTCTGCAATAATTTATAATATTCTTAACCCATTACACCATAGCCTGTTTCTAGTTATAAAGCAGGCTGAAGGTAAAGCAGAATGTGCCTTAAGGCACATTCTGCTTTTCTTTCAGTCTGCTTTAAGCTAAACCATCTGCTAGAGTCTTACCAGACATATTTATCGTTGTTTAAAATGGAACTATATTCTTCAGTAGGTGAAATATTAAAGGCGTAAAAAAGCGTATTTATGGGGTAATGGGTTAAAGTTTATGGTTAGGCATATTCTTTCAGAACGTATTAAATTAGAGTGCCAAACAGTTTGGATCCAGATGAGATTCCGAGTTACTTGGCGACTCATCAGGATCCAAAACGTTTGCAACTGTTGTAACAATATATACGGGAGATTTAAAGACACAGCAATATTTGTTCATACAACAGATAATTTTTTACCAAATAGCAAACAATGCCGACCCTGATGTTCATGTGGCTTTACAATGTCCTTTTAAGTAGACTCTTGGCTTAACCCTTTACTCCATAGCCTAGCTGTTTCTAGTTTTAAAGACAGGTGATCACTTACAGCAGGTTGAAAGTAAAGCAGAATGCCCCTTAGGGCATATTCTGCTTTACCTTCAGTACCATCTGCAAGGATATAGGAAATATTTCTTATGTTGCACATTCATTTCTGTATAAAACTTAACTATTTTCTACTATTTTCTTCAGTGGAGGAATTAAATCAAATGTGTAAAAAGGTGTCTCTAAGGAGTAAAGGGTTAAATAGATTAACCACTAAGCAGAAGACAGTTTTCAGGTCATGAATTCCTACCTGACTCTTACCACACAGCCTGAACTATCTGATGTTGTTAATTGTCTTAATTGGGGATATGACAATTCAACAGTAAATCTTCATTACAACTCATGTAGCTCACCATTCGGTGGACAATGTCTATGTTACTCCCAGATATGAACTCCTGATTGCCTGCATTTAGTACCCATTCAATGATGGTACAGACTAAGATCTCCTCGAACACGTTGACTGCTTAGTGCAAGATAAATGTAATGCAAGTTTCAGTCAATAATTATTTTGTCTTGGGCAAACAATAAAATCAAGCAGCATTGTAAAGTCTAAATGTAGCTGTTTTCTAGTCCACTTTGTGTACTGTTAGAGACAGCGAACTAATTTTCGACTTCAGGTGCTGTCCTCACCTGAGCATGCCGTCACAGGGGTTCATTGATGAGACTAGCTGTTTTTCATGCAGGAAAACAGTAAAATAGTTTTTGTCATTGCAAAGAAGACAGATGATGTCTTAATGCAGGAAAAAAGTATTATCCATTACTTTTTCCAGTTACAACTTGGTTTAGCCATGTTTTACTTTAAAATACCAGGGTTCAAGGTTATAAAGAGTTTGAGTTGAGTCTTAGATTGTTTTCAAGCATTTGATTGGTAAGATTTTAGCTTTTGCTAGCAAAACCTCAAATCTGACCAACCAAATGCTTGAGAACAATCTCAGACTTAACTCAAAAGCTCATTATAACCGTAGCCCAGTATGTTCAACTTCAGTAAACTTGAGTTGTTGAAACTCAAGCTAACATTTGACTTAAACGTGTTTGCGATATCAAGGTTTGACTCTATGATGTTGAAAATGTTAAGTTATATAAATAAGATGATGCATTGTTAAAATGCTTGATTTGATGTAAATCCTTCTTAGATACAACAGCAACAACTACTACAACTACTACTACATTAGTACTTACATAATCTTCCTCTAACAGATCACTTGGTTCCCTGCTCCCTATATCCACAGCTAGACTGTCTGCTGGGGGTCTCTGAGCTCGGAGCCGCTCTAACTTTTCAATTTCCTCCAGTTCGCTATTCAGGTTCTGCAGGTTCAGAGTTAAGTCCCCTTTCTTATCGCCTGTTCTGTGCACCAGGGTGAGATCATCTAGTAACGTCAGTGAACCGTTAAATGACAATTGGTCCACGCCAAACACTTTGTCTATATTTTTCCTCGCTTCTTCTTCCTCTTTAGAGTCTTTTTCCTCCTCTATTGTGTATGTTCCTGATTCACTCACTCTATCCTCCTCCTCTTTCCTCGCTACACTATCTGTCAGAGCTGCCCCGTCGGGCTCTTTGGATTTCTTTTGAACTACGGGTACTGTTGGCACTTCTTTTGATCTGGTTTTCATCTTTTTTGTATCCTTACCAGCACTAAAACTAGAACTAACACTTATATCCTGTTGTAACAGTTTAGACTGATTTGCATCAAACTTGATACCTTCATGTTGTAACAGTTTTGACTGATCCACATCAAACTTAATAGCTTCATGATACAGGTCATATTCTGTGAGAGAAGTATTGGGGTCCTTGGTTTTGAGACTGTCTACACTGCCTGTGGAATTGTTCTGGAACATTTTATCTATAAGGTACACAGCGTGTTCATTGTTGTATTGCGTAGAAGAGGCAAGAATCTCTTGGCTCACGGCTTTACGGGCTCGTATCACAGATTTGGGCTTGGAGCCAGCGCTGGCTGGTGTCCGACGTTTGACTGTAGTTGTCTTTGTTGCTGTTGAAATAGAAACAAATAAATTGATAACTACAGTCGAACTTCGTTATCTCGAACTCATTTAACTCAAACTAACAGATAGTTCGACATATGAACAGCATTATTTCATGATCGGTTAAGTCGAACATACCCATATTTCAAAGTTAAAACGTGGCTTTGAAAAACGGGTGTGTTTAACAAAATCGACTTCGAGATATCAAAGTTGGACTGTATATTTACCATCATTCCATGAAAGAAAAGTATCCAGATACGAGGGAGTACACTGAACAAATCAAACTTGTTCTTACCCATTTCAGCAACAAATCCTGTGGTGTATAAGGAATAAATAATTCTCATGTTTAAGAATATGTAATTTATATGTTTGCCACTCCTTGAAGTGTGAGGTTATGGATACTAGGTAAAGTTTCAAGGAAGTGAAGATGTCCCCTAATCATTACTGAACTCAGTGATTTATTGAATTGCAACAGCTAAAACCTGTTTACATTTTCCTCTGCTGAAGTAATTAATACCACGTGATATAGTCATGAATATGTATCATTAGAATTGTTTCAAAGAGACAATTCTAAAGAGTATTAACACCATAGGGTTTAATGCAGAAATAAAGATTTTAGTTTTTGAAATATTTCCCTTATCTGGAGCCCTGTTAAAAACTTAATATATTACCACCACATGAAAGTGAATATGTATCATAAGAGATGTTTTCTATATTTTAGCAGATGATAGCTTAAAGCAGGCTGAAAGTAAAGCATAATGATCAACTGTTTTCCAAACTAGAAACAGGCTATGTGGTAATGGGTTAACCCTTTCCTCCATGGCCCAAATACACAATTTTTTTGCAAATAATTTTCCTGCCCTATAAAAAGTGTTCCCTATAGCTAGGAAGTCCTGAATATGAAATGGAACAAAAGGCAATTCCAGAATCTTTCATAACAGGAGCTTAAAGCAGACTGAAAGTAAGAAGCATTCTGCTTTATTTTCAACCTACTTCAAATGGTAAACCATTTCTAAAACTAGACACAATACTATTAGGTAACCTGTTAACACATTACCCCATAGCCTGTTTCTAGTTTTGAAGATAGGTGACCACTTAAAGCAGATTTAAAGTAAAGCAGAATGTGCCTTAAGGCACATTCTGCTTTACTTTTAGCTTGTTTTAAGCTAACATCTGCTAGATAAAATTTGGAACTAATTTCTTCAGTGGAGGAATAAAATTAATTAAAAGCGTAAAATGGCTTATTTATTGAGTAATGGGTTAAGAGCGGTTCTAATGTAAGGAACTTACAGTATTCACATAGTGGTAAATCTCTGATTGAATAATATAATCCATAACACAAGTACAGGAGATACTACTGACAACACACTAAGACCAATGGGCTTTTATAGTCAACCGAGTGCCAGTTGTATGGGCTATCATTGTGTGTTGATCAGCATGAAAACACAACAACAATTATCCAAGACATGAAATTCTTATGTCATGTTGAAATTCCATATGTGCAATGATTCCTTAAGGAGAGGTTTAATCATTAATGATGCATGACAGATAGCAGACAATGACAAGATTGGTATAGGTCACAACAGCTCTTGTTTAAATGACACGACAAGGTATTGTATTGACTCAAAGTAAACATTCTGTCGTTACAAAAAATCAAAACTAATAAGACCTCATATCTGTACTTTACCCTTTACCCCATGGTCTGTTTCTAGTACTGAATATAGGTGACTACTTAAAGCAGGTTGAAAGTAAACAGAATGGGCCTTAACCCTTTGAACCCTAGTCCCGCATATAGGCGTCGTTTTCAAACAATGTACATGTGAAAAGAACACTTGTCCTATGCAAACAGTGAAGACCCAGATCAGAGGGCTCCAAAAGGAGCCCTCTGATCAGGGTCTTCACTGTTTGTCAGAATGACAAACATTGACAAAAACAACCCTTAATAGTCAGAAATGGACTAAACAAAAATGGAAACTGGAATTGTCCATTTAAAGTTTCAGGGAGGAAAGAGTTAAGGCGCATTCTGCTTTATTTTAGCCTTCTTTAAGTTACCATCTGCTAGGATATATAGAAACTATGGTATTTCTTATGGTTCATATTCAGAACTGTATAAAGTGGAACTTCTTGAGCGGTGGAATAAATTAAAAGCGTAAAAAGGTGTATCTATGGGTTAATGGGTTAAAGTAGGTAGCCAGGAATTAATAATTTTTACATTAAAGTCAAGAGAGTTAAACAATGTAGACCTTCATGTATAGTGTAAAACGATTTTCAAGAATGAATCTTCACGACAGTTATCATACAATATCTATTTGAGCTATCATTAAAAAGATACATTGAAAGCCATTTAGCCCTTTTCTCCATAGATACAGCTTTTAACACCATTATTTCATTCCACCACTGAAGAAAATAGTTTCTCTGAACTGTCATGAATATGCACCATAATAAAAAATATTCTATATCCTAGCAGATGGTACATGTAGCTTTAAGCAGGATGAAATTAATACAGAATGTGCCTTAAGGCACATTCTGCTTTAATTTCAACTTGCTTTAAGTGGTTACCTGTCTTCAAAACTAGAAACAGGCTATTGAGTAATGGGAAAAACACTGAAAACAAGACGGGAAAGAGTCAACACATATTTCATGTATAACATACAGATTAGTGTAACATGGTTTACCTTCAGTTGTTAAGTGTCCATATTGAATATTTCAATTACAACTATTGATCTGAGCCATGATGTTTAACCCCCAAGGTGATGTTATTGACAGCGTGTTACATCTCAGAACTGTCATATGCCGTGAAGTTAACAGTGCACAAACAGGTCAACCTAACCTTACAATTTGTATCCCCAATTCTCTCTTTTAACATTCTCCATATGCATCTTTCTACATTTATTTTGATCCTCTGTTGAAGTAATTAGTACCACTTTATATAGTCATGAATATGTATCATAATAAATAGCTTAAAGCAGGCTGCATTATGGTACATTCTGCTTTACTTTCAACCTGCTTTAAGTGGTAACAAACCTGTCTTCAAAACTATAAACAGCTCTTTGGAGTAACATAAGTTCTGTAGGATGCCCCTACGTACCCTGCTCTGAACAATGAACTCAAATGGGCATTCACTGGTAATTGTAACCTGTTACTGGCCTACTGCTGTTTTTGAGTGATGTCCAATGTTTTTGCAACATGATGCAGTTTTTTTTGTGAATTGTCACTTTCTGTGACCTACTGCTCTCTTTTGTGACCTTTTGCTGTCTAATTCTGATCTATGGCTGTGTGTTGTCTCTTTGCTTGCAGTGTTTTTGTGATCTATTGCTACCCGATTCTGACTTATTGATGGAAGTGTTTACTGTTTTTGTGACATATTGCTGGCTTATTCTTACTTATTGCTGTGATTTTGTGACTTATTGCTACTTGATTCTGACTTACTGCAGTGTGTGTTTGCTGTGTTTCTGTAAACTATTGCTGCCTCATTCTGACTTATTGGTGTGTTTTTGTGACTTATTGATACTTGATTCTGACTTACTGCAGTGTGTGTTTGCTGTGTTTCTGTAAACTATTGCTGCCTCATTCTGACTTATTGGTGTGTTTTTGTGACAAATTGATACTTGATTCTGACTTATTAGAGCATGTGTTTATTTGTGGTTTTTGTGGCCTATTGCTGCTTCATTCTGACTTATAGCTGTGTTTGATGTGTTTTTGTTAATTGTCTTCTAGCGATCTGTTTGCTGTGTTTTTGTGACCTATTGTTGTGTGTGTTTGCTGTGTTTTTGTGACATATTGCTGCCTCACTCTGACCTATTGGTGCATGTGTTTCCTGTATTTTTGTAAAGTATTGCTAGCTTATTCTGACTTAGTACTGTGTATTGTCTCTTTGCTATCTGTTTGCTGTGTTTTTGCGATCTACTGCTGCCATGTTACCTTTGGTATCAGGTGTCTCTTGAGCTTCACTCGTTAGATCCATGCTCCTGGAGGCTGCAGATTTACCCATCATCCTTTGTCTCTTGTGTAAGACAGACTCGGAGGAGGATGAACCACCACTCCACAACTCATCAAGCTTGTGTTGTCTGGTTGGAGAGAAATCTCGCCCCTCAGACTGGGCACGTCCTACTCCCTTCGGCTGTAGAGTAGAAAACATTACAATAAAACAACTTGTATCATTTTTATCACAATGCTATAAGAAAACAAAGTAACTATATTTTATGCACTTTACTGAATGGGTAGAACAGGTTAACCCATTATCCGATAGCCTGTTTCTAGTTTTGAAAACGGGTTATCTTTTAACCCTTTACCTGATAGCCTATTTTCTAAAATTGAAAATAGGTTACTACTTAAAGCAGGTTGATAGTAAAGCAGAATGCGCTTAAGGCGCATTCTGCTTTACTTTCAGCCTGCTTTAAGCTATCCTGTGCTAGAATATATAGAAAATTTTCCCTATAATATATATTCATGACTGATTAAATTGGAACTATTTTCTTCAGCGGAGGAATAAATCATATTCGCTAAAAGTCGCTTCTATGGGGTAAAGGGTTAAAGCAGGTTAAAAGTAAAGCAGAATGCGCCTTGAGGCCCATTCTGCTTTACTTTCATCCTGTTTTAAGCTACCATCTGCTAGTATAAAGAATATATTTTGTATGTTGTATATTCATTATTGTATCAATTTGAACTATTTTCTTTAGTGAAAGAATAATTTAAAGGCGTAAAAAGGTGCTTCTATGGGGTAATGGGTTAAAGTAAATCATAAAGCTCTTTAAGGTGCATTCTGCTTTACTTTCAGCCTGCTTTAAGTGTCTACCTGTCAGTAAGCAGGAAACTTTTTTGTTTGTACTTGACTAGTTAAATTATAAAAAACACGTGACAGTAACTACTTATATTCTTTTGTTGTACCTCATATATTCTATGTTATGTAGAATTTGAGAAAATAAAGTTCTGTTCTGTTCTTCTGTTCTGACAAAAGATGTTTCCACTGTCTAATTAAATTCTTCACAGATATAGCACAAGTGTTATGGTGTCATTGCATCTGTATGTTACTTAACCCTTTGAATGTAGAAAATTAGTTTTCCCAGATAAATGCAGGTTGGATCTATATCAGACACAAATGCATTAGTATATCTCATCTGGATTTAAACTGTTTGTCACTAATCATGATATTTAATTGTAAAATATACGGAAGAAATGAAGAATTCAAACTGTCCACAGTTTGATGGCAGGAAGCATTTTAGCCAAGTTGCCAAGGTTAAACATCAAGACAAAACAAGACACCAGTCCTACAAATTACATAAATATAACAGTAGTCTTGGTAATGTTTTTCATAACAAGGTCCATGAAAATACTGTTTTGAGACTGGATCATTGTCCTAAAAGAAGTTCAACAGCCTGAAAACAATTTAAGGTACTTCACATATGCGCGTAGTTTCCATACGATTGTTATGAAACTTTTCATGAAGAATAATAATAGCCTAAGAAACAATGTGGGTACATATAGGCAAAATTTATCGTGTGGTTTGTCTTTAAGGTATTTTTTCTGACAAAAACCTAGAATTTTGATGATTTTATTTTTCTTAAAAATGAATAAAGCTAATGACTATAATTCTCGCCCAATAAGTAGTCCACAACATTCATTACAAGAAAAGCTAAAATCATTTTGAATAAAGGTGTTCAGAAAGATGTTATCAGCTATTTAAATTTTGCAAAATGCTAAAAAATTGAATTACAAAAAACTGACTCATTCAATGTATATTTGTTTTCATTTTATTCAAATATATGGTTGATGAACTAGTCAGTCTGAAAAAATTAGAAAATATTACAGTCAGGATTTGTTGTTATAACATATTTTCTTATTAAAATGTGGGATATTTGTTGTTTAGATACAGTTACCTACCTTAGAATTAAAACTTTGTCATTAAAATGCATTATTATTTATTCATGGACTTGCATACAAGGTTTATTATATTGTTTGAACATAATTATAATGGGCAATATCGATCTTGAAAAGGTTAGCGTATTGATAAGCTTCACTGTGTGGCTTTATAGTTCGATCAAATCGTTTAATTGACTTGTAAGTCATTAAACTAAAACGTACAGGTAAGTTGACATATACTTGGACCGTAAACATCACTAGTACTAATCAACGAAGACTAAACATAACATGTCTCTTGATTACTGCGTTATGGATTGACAAGTCAATAAATCGGACACTTAAAAAAAATATTTGGATCGGATGGGTCTCGAACCTATGACCTTTGGATTGCTAGTCAACCACTATAGTCAACCACTATACTAACTGCGCTATGAAGGATTATACTAATTCGTATCAACATTTCCTTTATATAAATTTTCTAGTATAAACTAGGGGAGGAGGGGATCGAGATGTTAAGACAGCTGGCTGAGACAGTCTTCAGCAATGGAGTGATACCCAAGGACTGGGAGGAGAGTTATATCCTGAACCTCTACAAGGGCAAAGGGGAGGCTCTCGACAGAGGGAACTACCGTGGGCTCAAACTCACAGACCAGACGATGAAGTTACTGGAGCGGGTATTGGACACCTTTGTGCGTGAGATGGTCGACATTGACTCAATGCAGTTTGGCTTTGTTCCTGGAAGAGGCACTACCGATGCAATCTTCATCATACGCCAGCTTCAGGAGAAGTATATCGCCGCAAACAAGCCACTGTATTTAGCCTTTGTCGACCTGGAGAAGGCTTTTGATAGAGTGCCCAGGAAAGTCATCTGGTGGGCTTTGAGGAGTCTTGGAGTTGAGGAATGGGCTGTGCGTGCCATCCAGGGAATGTACACAGACACTAGGAGCCGTGTACGTGTGAATGGGCAGTACAGCGAGGAGTTTGGAGTTGGAGTTGGTGTGCATCAGGGATCTGTCCTCAGCCCCCTGCTTTTCATCCTAGTGCTGGAAGCTCTGTCCCGCGAGTTTCGCACCGGTGTCCCATGGGAACTTCTGTACGCAGATGACCTTGCTGTGATGGCCGACTCGCTGGAGGAGTGTGTAGCAAAACTAAAGGCGTGGAAGGACGGGATGGAATGTAGGGGACTGAGAGTCAACATGAAGAAGACCAAGCTCATGATCTCTGGTCCTGGACTGAATCTTCTTCGAGACTCGGGGGCATTTCCCTGTGCAGTGTGTAGAGGTGGAGTTGGAGTCAACTCGATTGAGTGTTCCCAGTGCAAAATGTGGCTGCACAAGAAGTGCAGTGGCATCAAAGGAAGGCTCACCATCAGTCCGGACTATGTATGTCCAAGATGCCGTGACCAGGCTCGGCCGATTGATGGAAGACCAGTCACCCAGGTAGTTATTGATGGAACTCAACTTGATGTCGATGCAAGCTTCTGCTACCTGGGCGACATGCTATGTGCTGGAGGAGGCTGCGAGCTTGCCATCATCACCCGATGCTGCACTGCTTGGGGGAAGTTTAAGAAGCTCCTGCCAATTCTTACGTCCAAGCATGTCTCTCATAAGACCCGTGGTAACGTGTACAACGCTTGTGTCCGCTCCGCCATGCTACATGGAAGTGAAACCTGGGCACCCTCTGCCCCGGACCTACAGCGGCTCCGTAGGAACGACAGGTCTATGATACGCTGGATCTGTGGCGTTAAACCCAATGATGAGGTCCACATAGATACACTCCACACAAGATTGGGGATACAGGAAGTGACAGCAGCTCTGAGAACCAAGCGTCTTAGATGGTATGGACATGTCGCTCGTGCCTCTTCATGCACCAACTCAGTCATGAGTATGGCCATTCCAGGCTCCAGAGGTAGAGGGAGACCAAGAAAGTCTTGGTCAGACTGTGTAAGGGCTGACCTGAACATCTGCAGCCTTGCAGGCATAGATCCACAGGATAGAGAAGCGTGGAGACGGGGTGTTAGACACTCTAGCCACCTGCTGCCTACCCCAGTTTCTGGGACACCCGCAGCAGTTGAAAAATAAACTCAGGATCAAGTCAAGTCAAGTCAAAACACGTACGAAAAAAGTCTGTGTCGTCTTGACGCATATCCGCTCGCCCGCAAGACCGACTTCCGGTAGCGAAAGGCCTTAAGCCAAAAGTCAATGTTCTTGACATTTTCTGATTTGATTTAAAACAAAGAATATTAGGCAAAATTGATATAAAGTGTTTTCTTTATGACTGCATTGAATCCTATAATACGACATATCATTAGAACGTCTCTTTCAGGAAAAAAAACATCAGACCAAAGTCAGAGATCTGCAACTGCAGTCTCTAGTCTTGGTCTTCACTGTAGGTCAGTGTTCTCTGAAGGAAAAATAGTTGTGTTAGTTAAGCTATGAGGAACTGAAGCCTGCAAGATGTTTATCCCTATCTGCCACATAACCCTATAAGCACCTCAGATCACATCTACCAGTACTTTAACCACTGAGTAACCGCCAAATATAAGTATTTAGTTATGGTGCTGAAAATAGGTGGCAGCTTTAAGCAAGATCACGGGGGCCAACTAGATATTACGATAAAATGTTACTCTACGACAACCTATATGGGTATTATAACAAATTTGTATTGCTACAAAGGCAACTTTGTTTTCGTAGACAAACATTTCTCACTATATACACTGACTTCGTAGCAATACAAATCTGTTATAATACCTATATAGGTTGTCATAGAGTAACATTTCATCGTAATACCTAGTTGGCCCCCTGTGAAGATAAAAGCAAAGCAGAAAGTTCCTTCAACTGCTTCACTCACATCTTGCTTTCAGCAGTATCCTGCCATAACCCTTTCCTCCCTAAATCTTCAAATGGACAATTCTAGTTTTCAATTTAGTATACTGCAGTAGTCCATTTTTGACTTTTTATGGTTGATTTTTACAATGTATATCAAAATGACAAATAGTGTAGATCCTGATCAGAGGGCTCCTTTAGGAGTCGTCTGAGCTGGGTATTCACTGTTTGCATAGGACAAGTGTACTATTCACATGTTCTCTGTTTGCAAAGGATGCCAATATGCAGGACTAGGGTTCTCAGAGTTAAACAAAGTTTGATATACATGTAGGTGATTTTCACTTCTTGCTATGGATGAAAGTGTTAACATTCCAAGGGTAAAGCCAAGATACGAATCACTTACAGATCCATAATCCATTGCAACTGAATTCCAGACTTATAAGCTGTTTGACGCTTAGAAACTGTCTGTGCAAACAAAATGTACACTATGAGAGACTATGGATTAAACCTGGTTTCGATTAGATATGAATTAATAAGACAGAGACACTAGAAACAATCCTCTCATCCTTGGATATTTAAACCTCTCTGGTATGTACTATAAAGAATTGTGTACATATGTCCCATGTGTCTTTAACTTATTACCCCAATAACTTATTTCTAGTTTTGAAGACAGGTGACCTCTTAAAGCAGGTTGAAAGTAAAGCAGAATTTAAGCTACCATCTGATAGGATATAAAAATTGTCTTATGGTGCGTATTCATATCTGTTTAAAGTGGAAGTATCTTCTTCTAGTGGTGGAATAAAGTAATGGCATAAAAGGTCTATCTATGAGGTAAATGATGGGTGAACTGTAATAACATGACAAACATGTTACTCTTAACAATTGACTTTAAAGTATAAGTCAAGTTTTACTGTTGGATAGAAAATGCAGAATGCTTATAATTTTAGGAGCTTTCTGCACTAATATTGCCTAGCATTTAATTCTCAACTACATTTACCTGGCATTTCTCTTAAAGTCTACCAGTATACAGTTTGAACCATTCTACTATGACCACTGGAAAGAGAAGCTTTCTGCTTTACTTTCACCTACTTTAAGCAGCCACCTGCATTAAACACCAAAAAATTAAATATCACTTATTGGTCGCATTTGTGGGGATCTACTTTATCTTCATTTTAATGGGTCACAATACATAATTTGATTCTTCTATTATTTTGTGAATGCTTACAGTTTGGTATTTCTCTGGTGTCATCTTGTCTCTGAAGGAAGACTTGGATTCCACGGTGACTTTATCTTTTGGTGATGACTTGAGTGATTCTGTAATCTTCTTATCCTTCGAATGTAGCTTGGCTGGCTCTGTTAGGACCCTCTCCTTAGTCAATGACTTAGATGTACTTGACGGTTTGTCCATAGACTTTTCTTTCCTCTCTCTGAAACTCTTCCGAATCTTTGTTGGCATAAAGTCACTTAAACTTTTACCTCCAACATTCTTTGCTGTTTCATCACCAAAGTCGACGGTAAACGCCATGTTTGTCACGCCCTCGTGGTCACCTGACTTGCTCTGACTGGCTGAGGCTGAGGCTGAGGATGGCAGACTTTGGTCATCGGCTGTATCACTGGTATTGTTTGAGACATTGGTCCTGGTTTGGCCACTGGAGTCCGCCGGATTGTCCGGAAGCGCAACCTCCATTACTTTGCTGGCACGCTGTTTTTCTGGAAAGAGAAATCCAATAAAAAATTATTATTTCATTTAACCCTCTGCCCCATAGACTATTTCTAGTTTTGAATACAAGTTACCACTTTACAGTGGTAAATACGCTATTCCAACCCATTTACGCGTTAATTTATGCATAAGAAACGCATAGTGAACAGTTAACGAACGGTTAACGCCTAACGATTTTAACGCGTTTAAACGCGTTAATAAACGATTATACCAATGCTGCGTCTCGGCCAAGGGATGACCCTTTCATCCGGGCTCTTTTAAACGCGTAAAGAAACGTGTAAAGAAACGGCTAAGAAAAGCATTTAACGAAACGGATAATAAACGCGTAAGAAACGCTTAAGAAACGTGTAAATCGGGTAGGAATAGCGTATTTACTACTGTAAGCAGGTTGAAAGTAAAGCATTGAAAGGCGCATTCTGCTTTACTTTCAGCCTGCTTTAAGCTACCATCTACTAGAATATAGAAAATATTCCTTATGATACATATCCATGACATTACAAATTGCAACTATTATCTTCAAAGGAGAAATAAATTAAATGCATAAACAATGAGTATCTATGGAGTAAAGGGTTAAATATATAACAGTTGATCCTGTGTTCAGCATCCATTCAGATGTACATACACATGGTGATCTCTAGAAAATCTTTCTCCAACCCTTGTAAGATTGTAAAAATAAAAAATTGTTTTAACCCATTACCCAATAGATATGTGATTTAATGTTACCATCACTGAAGAAAAATCTCATGAATATGCATGCACCATAAGAATTATGTATACTTCCTATATCCTTGCAGTAGGTCGCTTAACCCTTTGAACCCTAGTCCCGCATATAGGCGTCCTTTTCAAAATATACATGTGAAAATTGCACTTGTCCTATGCAAACAGTGACAAAAACAACCCATAAAAATCAGAAATGGACTAGACTAAAATGGAAACTGGGATTGTCCATTTGAAGTTTCAGGGAGGAAAGAGTTAAAGCAGGCTTAAGGAGCATTCTGCTTTACTTTCAGCCTGCTTTAAGTAACTACCTGTCTTCAAAACTGAAAACAAGCTATGTTGGAATGGGTTAATATTATAAATTTTTACCTTCATTTAAGACCAATGGACACTGATATGATTCCCTACCTTGTTAAAAACACCCTACCTTGTTAAAAACACCCTAACATCATAATGGTAAGCTGAGAGACTGATGATCAACAACAGATGTAAGATATTGATTGACTACTAATATACTCAGGAAGAACTAGTTATAAGTCTTAATTTTTGTCCGCAACAATTGTCATCTGCTACTGTTCTAAATATAGAATTTCCAAAACAGGGTCAGAGTGTCATACAGTTTGGATCCTAATGAGACGCCATGGACATGTCGTCTCATCTGGATCCAAACTGTTTGCAAAGGTAAACAATATATCCCCCGCTAAGCATACATGCCAAGACTTTTCTCCTGAAACCTGACTATCAGCTTCATTACATGTTTCAGCCGTGATCAGATGTCACTTAACTAAGCATCAAGCCACAATCAATACATGCCCAACATTGTTCAACTAAGTTCATCAAAAATTTTGAAACTGACACTATGGAAGCGGAGCTTTGCAGTAATAGACTGCTTGTTCACAGGAAATTAGCTAATAAAGAAAACTTAAGATTTCTTAACTACAGTCAGGTCTTGAAAACTCATACTTGCTTAAAGAAAGATGATCACTTAAAGCAGGTTTAAAGTAAAGCAGAATATGCCTTAAGGCTCATTCTGATTTACTTTCAGCCTGCTTTAAGCTTCAATCTACTACGATATAGAAAATATTTCTTATGGTACATACGGTATCTATGACTGTATAATGTGGAACTATTTTCTTCAGTAGAGGAATAAATTAAAAGTGTTAAAAGGAATATTTATGGGGTGATGGATTCACCCATTATACTCCATAGATGCACCTTTTTTATGTGATCACTTAAAGCTGTAGTATTTGGTTTCCGCTCAGCCTACTTTAGCCTACTGTCTGCTAGAGTATAGAAAATATTTCTTATGATTCTTATGATACATATTCATGACTGTATAAATTGTAACTATTTTCTTCAGTGGAGGAATTAAAGGAATAATGGTTTAAGTGGGCTTAACATTAAGTTGGCATCTTTGTGTAGAATGTTAGTGAATGCTGCAGTTTTTTGCATAGACTCTACTTCTTCATTGAATACTTATCGCTTAACTCCATTATTTCTAGTTTTGAAAAGACAGGTGAACAATTAAAGCAGGTTGACAGTAAACCAGAATGCACCTTAAGGCACATTCTGCTTTACTTTCAGCCTGCTTTGATCTATTATCTCCTAGGATACAGAAACTATTTCTTTTGGTACATGTTTATTACTGAGTAAGTTAATTTATTCAGTGGAGGAATAAATTAACCCATTACCTCATAGCCTATTTCAAGCTTTGAAAAGACGTGACCACTTAAAGCAGGTTGAAAGTAAAGCAGAATGTGCCTTAAGGCACATTCTGCTTTACTGTCAGCCTGTTTTAAGCTACCATCTGCTAGGATATAGAAAATATTTCTTCTGGTACATATTCTTGGCTGTATAAATTGGAACTTTTTTCTTCAGTGGAGGAATAAATAGATGTGTAAAAAGGTGTTTTTAAGGGGTAATGGGTTAATGGCACAAAAAGGCATATTTATGGGGTAAAGGGTTCACATAATAAATGTTGAAGGAATGTTTTCTTCTCAAAACGCTATCTGCTATGATTATGAAATTAACTTTCTGCAATATGCTTAACAGATGAACAATTGTAATTACATGCAGTTTGGATCTAGATCAGAAGCAAATGAAGTTGGATTTAGATCCCTATTGTTAGCTAAGGTCTAAAAACTAACTTTCCCACAATTGAATATACAGTAAAAAGTCTCTTTTGCAACCACTTTAACAAAGGCTTATTGATTGTATAAAAGACAGGTGACAGCTTCAAGCAAGGTGACAGTAAAACAGAAAGCTCCAAAAGGAGCTTTCTGTTTTACAGTCACCTTGCTTTAAGTAGTCACCTGTCGATAACACCTAATAACTAACACAATTCAGTGGTCATAATAGAGAGGTTTTACTGTAAGACTTATATTACATGAAAGTTTTATGATGATTTATAGTATCATGACCATCATGATAGATAGCGTAACCAGACACATGTATAGGTTTATGTCCTACATGGAAGTGACATATTCAAGAACATAAAAGAGTGGACACACTTCAGGACCCATTTGTAAACTTGTTGCCAAAAATATATCAGGCATGTAAGCGTTACTCCATAAATACACCTTTTTATGCCTCTAATTATTTCTATACTAAGGAGAGTTACAGTCCCATATAGAGAGTCTGAGTAAAAAATAAAGAAGGAAGTTCCAGTTGCTTTAGGAGCATTTTGCTTTCCTTTCAGCCTGCTCTAAGTCTAGCCAGTTTTACACTAGGGGGAGTTAATTGTCCCTTACCCTATAGCCTGTTTTAGTTTTGAAGAATGTGACCACTTAAAACAGGTTGAATGTAAACCTTGCCTTAACTCTTTCCTCCCTGAAACTTTAAATGGACAATTCCAGTTTCCATTTTAGTCAAGTCCATTTCTGACTTTTAAGGATTGTTTTTGTCAATGTTTGGCATTATGACAAACAGTGAAGACCCTGATCAGAGGGCTCCTTTCGGAGCCCTCTGATCTGGGTCTTCACTGCTTGCACAGGACAATTGTACTATTCACATGTATATTGTTTGAAGCACGCCTATTTGCGGGACTAGGGTTCAAAGGGTTAAAACAGGTTGAATGTAAACCTTGCCTTAAGCTATCATCTACTTGTGTTTAGAAAATATTTCTCATGATCTATTTTCATGACTGTAAAAATTGGAACTATTTTCTTCAGTGAATGAACAAGTTTACGTAACATGTGTTAAAAAGCACTTCTATGTAGGGAAAGGATTAAGTCCTAGGTATGAACACAGAATGATGGCATTTCCAATATCATTCCAGATGGTAGCTTCAAAGCAGGGTTGAAAGAAAAGCAGAATGCATCTTATGGAACATAAAACAGAAAGCTCTCAAAGGACTGGAGTACTTTACTTTAACTCTGCTTTAAACAACCACATGTCTTAGTTTAAATGTGCAATTATATACTTTTAAAGGACTGTGAGAGGGGTTTTCAGATGAGAAATAGTGGCATGATATATGATGTCTAATTTCAAAATGCCGTTTACAGTACTAATATTGCATGCATAGTTAACGTAATTGATACAAAAATATTTTCTAAGAAAATAAAATTCTTACATCTAACCATTAAGCCAATTTTCTTCGTATCACTTACTTATTATTTTTCTACTCCTAAGTCTTTTGACTTAACAAAGAGCCAATTTAAACCCATAAAACCAGAATAAATCCATTACATAGATTAATCCACCTGTGATATAATGGAATTAAACACCGGAATATTTTCTTTAATACTTACTTCTGAAGACGGACCTGACTTTTCCTATCATTTTTGCTAATTTATAATCCTGACTTATCACAGTCTAAACACACTATCCTTCACAACCATCAGCATTTAATCTAACAAACCACACAAAAAGTTTTATTCCCAAATAGTGAGCCTTTAACTTCAGTCAACACTACAGAACTGCCACATTAAGGTAAGAACCGCATAATGGACACTGTTTGGGATCTTAAATTGAACAATGTAGGCTTTTTCTACTTAGTATTACACATCTAAATCTGGAGTATCAAATGATTTTGACCATCTCATTTTAAAAAATTTGATATTTTTTATTACATACCCATATTTTTATCACATCGACCAAATTGTGCAAGGTATACACAACAACAAGTATCTCAAATTTAAACAAAATACAATTGAAATAATGTTTTGTTAGGTTAGACCTATCACATAAGGCCCTGTTAGCAATATGTACTAAAAAAAATCATTTTTTGAATACATATTAGGATTTTAGTCACATTTATATGTAAAAAAAATGCCCATTTTTTGTAAGAAAATGTCCGCATTTCTCAATCTACATTTTACTGTATCGAAGTTTGAGGTCTAAAAATCATACTTTGTTGTACGGGCATTCATATAATTTTAGTATAAAAATCTTTGTCAATATGTAGGCTTCAAAATATGTGAAAATAAAAAACTTTTACCGTATAAATATGTCAGAATAAAAAATAATAGTTTAGGACCCAGAAAGTGCGGACTGAGCTTTGTGACCTGAAATATCAGTCAGAGAGGATCAATTGTGAAAACTATGCCTAACATTGCAACAATTACCTCTTCAAACAAGTTTTACTTTATATCTAATCTATCATGAACTGATTATAGAAATATGTAAAACAAATTGATGGAAAAAAGAGAAATTTGTCCAGGAATTGTCGTAAATCTGAGTATATCTATGTAATCGGCCAAATTGACATTTTCGTACTATTTTTACACCGGTCATAACTTTTTCATCTATAGACCTAGCATTACCAAACTACACAATTCAGCCCTTTTTTACTCCAATTTTGGGGCCTTTATTCTGCCCCATCCATTCCCCGCACTCCCGGATATACATTTCCCTTCTGGCAGCTGAAAATCCCCCCCCCCCCCCAAAAAAAAAAAAAAAAAAAAAAAATTTTTTTTTTTTTTTTTTTTTTGGGGGGGGGGGGGGGGGGGGCTGTTATCTGTCTGCTAAGTACCTTGTTACTGGGATTCCTTATTGTCAAAAAATGAAACCAACTTAGGTATGACAGATTCTAGTGTTCTTTTTGCACTTGTAACTCTAGGTAACCCTTCACTGTTTTTCATGGTAAACACATTGTAGAGTCCATCTTCTCCATCACGCGTGAAAATTGTTCGCAAATGCTCAACCTTTAGTCCGGAGCTTGCTATATTCTCCGCAGTTGTTCTTTTCATGATACCCTTTACAATCAGTGGTGAAAATGATGGAAGATTCTTCTTCTTCTCTCTGTTTGAATCCATACTATGTTTCACATCCAATGGTGTAAAACTTTTCACAATAATACAGTTCTTACACTGTGATAGCACAACCGACAGGAGTTCCAACAAACACTGAACATCATCAGCTGCATTGTGAGCGTTGTAGTCCTTTTCCAGCACACTGTGGACAAGGGACTCCTGTGAGTATGTTTGTCTCCCGGGGTAAGCCGTTTTGAACACTGGAATGGAATCAACAAACCCAGTAACACATGAACAGAGTTGCTCTATAGTAGATGTTGCCACCGAAGCTCTCACAATCACCGGAAAGTCAAACCGCCTACCATTATGGGCAACTAAGAGTATATTTTCAAACTGGCTTAGCCATTTATAGAAGTCATCTAGTGCTTCTTGTATTACAACACATTCAACCGGAATCTTGTCCACAATCATTTCAGTTCCACTTGTCATAATAATCTTTGTTATTCGCTCGGCCGAAGCAGCTATTGGCGTCTTTGGAATGACATAGCGATTAAAACACTTTCCGCTGTTTAGTTCCTTGGCGGCTATCTGCGTTATGTGGGGATACTGGTCTCCTCGAACTGTGAAAGAACATGTTAGAGTATAGTCAACTATTAAATCGGCGCTGTGGTCGCTACAAGCATGTTGAAACTTAGAACAGAGCAAATATAATGCAGAATGCTCAGAACATTTGTGAATCATGCAGACCCTGATGAGACAATTTAGACCTGTCTAATCTGGGTCCATTCTGCCTGCTCAATGAATGTTGTATGCAAGAGTATTTTATGCCATCTAGCAAAAGGAATGAAACAATTAGTTTTATGTGTACATTACAGGGTTACATTGGCCTATAGCCAGATCCGATGAGGCATCTTGATCAACTCTGTTTGCTTGCAAATATAACAATAATC
This sequence comes from Gari tellinella, assembly GCA_922989275.2. Taxonomy (NCBI): domain Eukaryota; kingdom Metazoa; phylum Mollusca; class Bivalvia; order Cardiida; family Psammobiidae; genus Gari; species Gari tellinella. Next base: position 38,866,146 of record OV277857.1, on the reverse strand, counting down.
AGTATGAACAATTCACAGTGCCAATGTATTTTTTGAACAAACTTTGCCGGGATATCAACATGATTAAATAATACTAAGTTTGATTTTGTAATCAATAAAAGAATTAATGACAAGCTAGTCATTACTGATGAAAACCGTGAGACGTCACATTCAACTTAAATATCAGTTATTAAAATCTTATAGCAGCATTCCATTTTGACAAATCAACACTACAGTAAAGTGCATGGAATTGTTTAAATGATCTGCTGCAATATAAACTCTTGATTTATTTACTCACTTAGATCTGTTGTTTCAAGATCAAACGCAATATAGCTCGTCTCTCCACTGGGACTGACCGGCTTGAAGACGCCACGTGGTACTGGGTCTGGAACTTTGCTTATGTCAACGTCATCATGATGACCCACACCTATCGGAAGGAAGGATGAAAAATACAGAACTGCACTTATTGACATAAAACAGTATCTTAGGCAATTTCATGTGTCAATGGCCATTCAACACTAATTTACTGTATAAAATTACATTCAAACACTCTCATTTTCATGCGGAATACACATTTTTTTGTATGCACCTCGCGACAAATGGTTTGTATCCAGATCAGGAGCCTGATCTGAAATCTAAATGGTTTGCAGCTAGGTCAATACTACTTTCAACAAAAGCCAACATCTATGCAAAACTTTGATGACATTTAAAGTGTTACCAAGCATGCAATTGCAATGATTCAAACCTGGGACTAATTGATTCATTATTCAGTGAGTTATTGTTTGACTACGGGCCACATGTGATACCTTTTTGTCTTGGCACAAGGGTAAATGCTTATTCTAGGGTACTGTAAAAGCAACTAAAGTGTACCGGGTACCCTGATCAGACAGCTCCTACAGGAGCTGTCTGATCAGGGTATACTTTATTTGCAAATGACAATTCAAGGCGTCGCAAGGGCTTTAAATACCTGACTGATATGTTGTCCCTTCTAAAGCCTCTGTAGCAGACTGGTTGACAGCTCGCTCTTGTTTGAGGATGAGGCGTCTCCTTTTGGCTGATGGTTGACAAGACATCATTTGCTGTTTCTGCCGTTTTCGTGCACACGTCTCTGCATAGGCTTGTGTGTACTTGCCAGGAGAAAGGCTAGCTGCTTTGTTCACCTGTTAATTGAAAGGGGGGGTTAGTTAATAATATGAGAATTGAAATAAAGATTTTTATGCATATTTCAGATATAATTCAGATAGAGATACGTGCAGTACTAAGTTGTTCTATTTCTTACTCTATTAAATATACAGTTAATCTAACTGATAATGCCCATAGGCAATAGCCGTTACTATAAATGACTAAATGCTCTAGACAATAAAAGTTTCAAACGTTTACTTTATATTCTCTTACTAAAAGTTATACACTAAGAATATTGAAATACTAAACAAGAATATACATTCAGCAGGAGAAATGTTACAAAAGCATGACTGAAAAGTATAATTAGGGTAACAAGATCAGATCTTTATCATAAATACCTGTAACTTACTTCAGTAATGGAAAATAACATGGAATGGCAACAAGGAACTCTGAAAATCAACAGAAAACAAAAACAGTGAAATAAACTTTACAGAAAAAGAAACATTGTAGAGTTGAACAGTTCAATAACTAAACGCTGTGAACTTTTTAAGAGTTCTAACTATCAAAAGTGTAAATGTATTTGAACTTCAAATAATTCCAACTTGTTAAAAATGTACCTGTAAGTAAGTCTAAGATATAAGTAAAACCAAAATACTGCCTATAAAAGATGAAAGTTTTCCAAATATGTGTGCAAACAACTTTCACCCAAGAAACATTCTTTATACAAATAGAATATACCCTGACCTGACAGCTCCTATAGAAGCAATCTGATCTTGGTCATCACTGCTTGCCAAGTCAATGAAAGGTATTACTGCCTAAGCAAAGACTAACTGTAAGTGTTTCAATATGAATATGATATCATACTTAGTAACCAGGTGTTGGTGAATAGATGATGGAAGCATAATAACAATAAAACACAACAAACTGCAAAACAACTGATATTTATAACTCTTTGCATGCAAATAAGTACCTGTTTAGACACCCCTATACATGCATAAAGCTGTCTGATCAGGGTTATTCTGTCAACTTATTACTTGTTTTTAATCTCTATAATTTATGTCAAAACTAGTTTTTTCAAGTTTCAAAAATTAATGGGTTTAGCAAGCAAAGAGTTCTAGAACCTGATGTGACAGTGACATCAGGATATTTTGTAACTTGGTGTCTTGTCTGAGATCTTCGCAGTAAAAACATGTAACTGTACAGGGTTCATTCTAAATTAAGAAAAAATTGGAACCTGTGGCACACTCAGTGCAGAATACAATTTCAGCACATTTGCAAACAGAGTAGATCCTGATGAGGTAGCTCTGGTAGGAACTGTCTTATCAGGATTTACTCTGTTTGCTTAGAGTATGGAACAGATACTAGTCTAAGCTACCACAATCCCGAAACGTTTAATGCATATAAACTAAACTGTTTTTGCACTGACTGCACAAATAGCACCCTAGATTGAACCCTGTATATAAACAACAAAAACAGTGTAACTTTGCATACCTCTAATATGTAATTTCTTCCTTCGTTAATGAAGGCGGCTGTTGCTTGAACTCTGAAGTCTAAGGCCTCTGTTCCACCATAGTAGATGTTCTTTGGTGCCTTGAGGGAAACTTCCCGATTAGCATGCTCACATTGCTGACTGGATCCTAAATCGACAAGCTGATTGACCTTGGAAATAAGTGGCGCCATGATGTCATCCAACTTCTGCTTCAGTGTCTCTCCAGTCAAGCATGATTTGTAGGGGAGTGAACGATGAACATAGTCCAAATCCTTGTTTCTTAACTGTCCACAGAAACTTTGGTTACAAAGCTGATGATCACCAAAATTATGAGGAACTATTGCTTGCAGATTGTTCCGGAGTCCATCAATGTCACCCCTGTTTTTGGATAGGGCATAGCTCACACATTTTTGGATGTGACAAATTGTGTTTTTGCTAATTTTGACGCCCTTCTCGTTTCGCAACACATAGAGGCTTTTACCAAAGTTTTTTATCACATGATTTTTGTCAAATCTCTTTTTCATCGAGATATTGTGGTCAGCTTTCAGCCTGGCTAGCAAGGTGTTATCTCCGTCACCCTCGATATACTCGACTGGAGTTCCGGTCTCTGCCAATTCCAGAACTGCTCTCACTCCACTCTCACTTTCCATAGACCGAGCACTGCCAGTGTGATTTCGCACACATCTGTGTGGACGGACAGGTTGGCCCGGTCTCTGTCGCCTCCACCAGCTACAAGTCGAGCACTGTTTATGGCTGACGATACTCTTCAGTACCTTTTTCCCCCTCTTGGCAGTGCTCATGAAGAATGTGTGTGCTGAAGAAAAGAAAGTAAGGCAGGCTATTTATTTGAAAATGACTAACTGTATGATATACTTTAAGGGGTATCTCTAGGCAAACAGTTTGGTCCTCAGATCAGACCACTCAGTGTGGGGACTAATGTGAGATCCAACCTGTTAGCAGCTCAGTCAATATTTTAACAGAAACTGCAAAAAATGTTCAAATACTTAGTTATACTTGCAGCAAACACCGTTTTAAAAATGGCGGCAAATATTATCTAGAATACAATAGGTTAACAGGCGTATTTCACCCATCAGACATATTAGTTTTCACTGTTCAAGTTAGTTAGTTAGTTAGATCCTGAGTTTATTTTTCAACTGCTGCGGGGTTCCCTGGAATCGGGGTAGGCAGCAGGCGGCTAGACTTTCTAACACCAAGAAAGAAAGAAAGTAACTCAGAATTGAATATAAGCCATGTGAGTTGTGAACCTAAGATAGAAGTATACATCATGTAAGTGGCATCAGACTGTAGTTCCTACAGAGGTTATTCCACTGAGTGGTCACAGCATAATGGCTTGTTGCATTGTATCATGATCATAATACTGTTGTATCAAAGCCTCTTATGTAAATGTATCGGCCTTGCAAATACAGGTGAACAATGAAAACACACATTTAGCTCTTACATGTCAAACTATCAAATCCACGTTTCTGCCAACCTGTATCGGCAGCACAGGACATTCCGTAGCGATGTTTTGGTTGCATATGTAGGCTCTTCCGTGAAGATGATGTTGCAGTCCTTCCCTTAGTCAAACATCGAAACTTCCTCCTCCGTTGCCGGGCTGGGCTGCCAGGGGTTTGGGGAGAAGCTACTAAACGAACAGCTGAATTTGGAAAGTGCTTCACGACAGACCTGAAATAATCAAAATAGTGGAGCTTGTATTAACCCTTAACCTCATAGAAGCACTTTCAGCACATTTGCAAATAAATACAACCCTGATGAAACAGCTCCTGCAGAAGATTGATTCTTTGCTACAGAGTCAAATGCTATAATGTTATAGCATGTCATGAATATTTATTAGGTATTGGGGTGTGCAAAAAAAATGAAAACAACCTTTTCATTACTTCCATGCTGCATGATTTTGAAATGACCTGCCCTGTCATTATACATACACCAGATCTTGTTCATTTAGTAGAGTGCAGAACTCTTACCAGTAACTATTGGTCCCTAAATATATGTCAGTACATTATTTCTGCAATAATAAAACTTACTTTGATGCTGGTGAGGCATCTGGTAATGCTGCTACACCGAGATCTTCTATAAGGTCATCCATACTGGCAGCAGCTGTTTGTGACTCCTCTTGAGAAATTTCACTGAAACAATATGTAACATTTATTATGCCATTTTCAGGGTTTCAACACTATTATTCCAACATAATGTTGCTTCAACTGTATTCCAGTTTTATTTGAGAAACTCAGTTAATTTCAGGAGAATGAGGACCCCCTGGTTTGTTTTTTCGGTATCTGTAATCATTTATTGAATACAAATCCTAAATCTACACCCATTTAGAACCACCAAGCTACGGCAAGCTAGCTGCGAAGCTTCCTCTCTTGAAAGAATGATCGCCGTCACTGGGAATCAAAACGATGCTGTTTAGCATCATCTGCCCCCCTGACAACACAGTATTGCTTGATACATTTATCATATCAAAATCATTTAGAATCATTTTAATTTTTTTTAGAAAAAAATCAGCATGCCAAGTGGCATACAGTGGAAACCGTTCATCAAAAAGCAAGAATGTTTACCTCATTTCTTTCTCAAAGGCGTCTTTGGCAGCAGAATCCAGTGACTGTTTGGCTACAGACTCAACAAATTCACCAGCTCGTCTCTCTATGGTCTGCAGATTCCTCCGATGGATAGGTCCAAGGTTCAGAGTTGACAGCATGTTATTCACCTTCCCATGACCACCGAGGCTGTCAATCATGGCTGAAATATATAGCAACCCAATATAAATATTTTATCGCAGCATACCTACACAAGTGTTTCAGGCAATATGGACAAAATAAAAAGTCTGACCTGAGACAATTATAATATGTAACAAGACTGATGAAAAATGTTGAAAAAGTTGTGTCCTGTCTGCCCCCTGTCAGAGCCACAGGGCCACACAATCAGAAACACTGACTATTTGTCAAAAAAAATATGAATCCTGCTGCCCCCCCCCCCCCCCTCGTCAGAACTTTGCACCCCCATTAGGAATACACTGCAACACCCATGATAAGACACATATTTTGTGACAATCACATGCTTATCTATTTAAACAGATGTGGAAATAGTGTGTGTGTTTTAACTCACCTACACCAAGCTTTGTGTTTGCTGCGAAACATGGCATGCCTCGCTTTTTCAACCGGTGTGTCTTTCCATACGTCACTCTGTTGATGTGCAGGCACTCGGGATTCTGGCAGCGCACATACAGATATCCAGAGAGTCCCTTCCGCAGCTCACCAACCACCGAGTCGTAAGTTAGGCCTACTGGTCCCAATCTACATTCAGCGCAGCTCCTCAAGTTTGACAACAAATGTCCTAACTCTACGACACGCCGGCCGCACTTCCACTCCGACCTCTTCGCACCCTTTGGTAGCTCTATGTGATAGTCCGCTTGGCAATTAGGTATAACACAGTCTTGCCCCATACAAGCCTTCGATCCACAATAATTATGATCAAGAATTACTTTCGAAATTCCTCTTACTTTCCGCTTACCGACTGGTTTTTGATTACAAAATCGGCCTTTCTCATTGCGCGCGGCCATTTTGAATGAACGATAACTCTTCCGACTTTAACCCCGCGTGCGTGTATCAGCGAGGTTAAAAGCAGGGTACCAACCTCGGGTTACGAGGATACACGATCGGTCCCGTAAAATACCGAAAGGATCCGATTTGTGTCGAAATGACCCGACCGCATTACGCGGCTCTATCCTTAAGACCACGGACCATGAACAACTTAACCAGTCAGTTCACCCTTGCAGTGGTGGGAACACAGATTTATACAGTAAAACATCTCTTATTCAGGGCTACAGATAAGGGGGAGTGAACTGAACAAATCCAACATTTTCTCACTCATTTAACATCAACATGGAGACGATTCTAATGAGTAGTAACACCATAGGAGTTAAAGCAGAAATGAAGATTTTAGTTCTTGAAATACTCCCCTTATCATTCTGGAGCCCTGTTATTATGACCACTACATTATGTTCGTTATTAGGTGTTTAAGACAGGTGGCTGTGTTAAAGCAAGGTTACAGGAGCTTTCTGTTTTACTATCACATTGCTTTAACTCATTATCCCCTGAAACTTCCAATGGACAAAACCAGTTTACAATAAAAGCTGATCCATTTAAGACTATTTAGGGTGGATTTATTATGATATATTGCAAAATGACAAACAGTGAAGTCCCTGATTACTGTGGGAGCCCTCTAATCAGGGACTTTACTGTTTGCATTAGACAAGTGTACTCTTTACAGGTACACTTTTGGTAAAGGACGCATATATGCGTCACTAGGGCACAATGAGTTAAGCTGTCACCTGTCTTGTATACAATCAGTTACCCTTTTTTTTATTAGTCTTAATAGAGATGTTTTACTGTACCTTCCTTTGCAAACACTGTAGATTCAGATCAGAGGACTCATTTGATCAGGGTGTACACTGTTATGTCATACTATCAAATATTTATTAATAAATTCCCTCAAAAGTAAACATAGACTAGTCTTATATTAGAAAACGGGCCAGTCCATTTGAAAATGCATCAGCGCAAGGGTTACACCTTGTCGTAATCCACCATGCACTGGAAAACAAGATAAATTGACAGTATTAGAAGAGGTAGCAGCTAAATGAAGGAACAAAAGATAAACAGAAAGTATCTACAGGAACTTGACTGTTTTACTGTTTTCTTGCATTTAGCAGTCACCTGCTATAAAGACCACCCTGCTTCTTCATCCAATGATTACTTTACGCAAGTCCAAATGAACGTTCAGCCTTACAGCCCTTTCAATACTCTACAAATATTGTCTTCACAAAACGATGTCTATTTTAATCATGAAATACATTTCAGCTCTCATATTTACAGACATACAATCAAAAACACATTAAGTTTGGATCCTGATCCAATTCCAAATTACTGAGGCATGTGATCTGTATGTAAACGGTTTGTAACTGAGTAAGTAATGTGCGGTCACCCCCTGCACAGTAAGGGCTCAAGCCTGTATCAACTTCGGCCTGTATCTGAGAAATTTGACCTCTGCCCACTGGCACTGATATAAGATTCAATTTGTGTCAGTATTTCTGACACTTACGTTGGAGACATGTCCACTACTATGGAATGTTAACGGTAACCTTTAATCTTACTGCACGCAGCAGACGAATTGGTTGATTACTGTTGCAAACATCTTGGATCCAGATGAGACGCCGCGTAACGTGGCGTCTCATCTGGATCAAAGCTGTTTGCCACTGCGATAATTTTTCCTTGAAAAGAAAATTAGGATTAAGCAATTCTGAGAAATCATTGCAAATGACAAATTGTTGCAGACCGCAACTTAGATAAGGCCACTTGAATGCTGGAATAAAAACTTCTAGATGTTTACAGACAGATTAGACCAAGATCTTATTGAGAGTTACTCGGCATCTAATTTAGACTCAAGCAGTATGGCACTCTGATTTTGTATATCTGCAAATATAGACATGGAAAAGTCAATTTTAGGATCAAAGCAGACGACATTTTGAGAAAAGAATATTGACTTAATGATCAAAGGGTCATATTGACAAACCCCTTGTATACTAAGTTTCTATCACAAACGATTTAAAACTAATAATTTTAGCTCTAAGGTATGTTCAACTTCAGGAAGTTTGGTACCGAATACACTATAAGAATGGAAATGATTGAAGGTCCTGACCAGAGAGAACAAACAGTGCCATCTGATCTGGGTCTACACTGCTTGCAGAGGTTCACAACTTACTCTACACATGCTGACAGTGAGATGAGGGCCCAAGCAGTCGTAACTCTTGGCACTCTAGCAGCAAAACAGTGAATACCTTTGCAAACAGTTTTGATCCTGATGAGACGCCGCAAAATGCGGCGTCTCATTAGGATCAGAACTGTTTGGCATTCTGACTCTATTTTAAAATCAAATTTTCAAATTCTAAATTTAGAACAGTAGGCTCAGAAGCAGATGACATTTGTTGCAGACATCTATATAACTTTACATTGGAAGAGTTATGATTCTATATAACATTAATGTGTAGGTAACTTCAAGTGGTCAGGGTAGACTGGACAAGTGGACCAGGATTAACAGTGGGCAATTTGTTCATCCTACTTTGGACCCGGTGGTTGGAAATTGAAAAATCTTAATCCCCAGGACACTTCCGAAGTTACATCATAGTGACAGAAATAATTTGAGTCACCCTTTCCTCAAAAGCCATGAGTGTTAGACATTTGAATTTGTTGGTTTAACATCGCTTTAACAATTTTTGCTTTATAGTGCACCCAATTAATTAAAGGACCACTAGAAAATACATGTATACCGTAACCACCAAATATACTGGGAGGGGGCAAGAGTAGTAGAAAAGGAAAGTGACTGGAGTATGAGAAAAACAAAGGACACAGGGGGAGGTAATGAATAAGGATCAGTGGGCCATCCTCTCCAGGATCTACAACCCTATTTTCGTCAATCTCTGTAAGAGTGGCGGAGAGTCCCAAGGATCAAAGCCGCGAGTGAAAATTCATCACGTTCCAAGTAGCTTAGAGTATGTCCACAGTAGTGGACGAAACAGTCAGCAACAAAAAAGTAAGAGTTGAGATTAGAAGAAAAACTATTCTTTAAGTATGGATTTCTCAACACTATGTACTCATTCAAGAAAACAAGCTATGGAGTAAAGGGTTAACCCTTTCCCACATAGCATATCTCTAGTATTGAATATAGGTGTCCACTTAAAGCAGGTTGAAAGTAAAGCAGAATGCGCTTTAAGCGCATTCTGCTTTACTTTCAGCCTGCTTTAAGCTATCATCTGCTAGAATATAGAAAATATTTTGTATTATACATATTTATGAATGTTTAAATTGGAGCTATTTTCTTCAAGGCAAGAATAAACTGAATGCGCTAAAAGGCGCTTCTATGGGGGAAAGGGTTAAGCTCGCGAGAACTGTTATGTCAAATGGTGGTTGTCAACGCCTCATCTAAGAATAGGGACACTCTTTCATTATACTTGATGAATTTTTAAAGGCTAATAGATCACACACTACAAGGTTATTAGTGTACTAAAGTGTTTTTAAACATAATGGTCTATTCACAAGTCCCCCATTTAGGAGCAATAAACATTTCACTTTGTCCAAACTCTGCCCTCTAATCAGATCAATGGCCTTTAACCCCTTTTTTTCAATGTCACCAAACAGGCACTAAACTATGACCTATACCGACAGTTTGGATTTAGATCAGACCCTATTACATGCGAGGTATGATGAGAATTCAAACCATTTTGAACTTGAATAATTTTTTACAGGAAAGAGGCATACGGAGATGATTGTGTCAATTTGAGAAGTTGAGCAGATAATTTTAAGCAGACTATGTTTATTCCTTTCCCAAATAGAAGCACCTTTAAAAATTTAGCTAATTTAATTTATTCCTTCACTGAAGAAAATAGTTCCAACCTATACAGTCATCATACCATAAAGCAGGCTGAAAGTAAAGCAGAATGGGCCTTTAAGCGCATTCTGCTTTACTTTCAACCTGCTTTAAGTGGTCACCTATCTTTAATAGTAGCAACAGGCTATAGGGTAATGGGTTATTGAACATCCCAAGGGTCAAGCACACTAGTGATGGTCCTGATAACAATGAGAGTGTCTGACAGCTTTCATTTTCTAACTCGCTGATCCATGTAGATATAGGACAGCTCTATCTTAACAACTACAGTTGACACTCAATACTTCGAACTGGCTTATATCGATCTTAAAAGTATTTCATACATCAAATTTCGATAAGTCTATCTCACTTCAGTCGACAATACCCTTATTTCAAAGTTAAAACATGGCTAAGCTACGTTTTAACTTTGAGATATGGATATGTTCGAACTAACGCGAGTTAGAATTATCGAGTTTCGACTGCACTAAGTTTTCCATCTATAATACAGATGTCTTTACCCATAGCCTGTTTCAAGTATTGAAAATAGGTGACTACTTAAAGCAGGTTGAAAGTAAAGCAGAAGGTGCATTCTGTTTTATTTTCAATCTGCTTTAAGTTGTCACCGATCTTCAAAACTAAAAACAGGCTATATGAGGAAAAGTGTTAAGCTTGCTATATTCTTTGCACAAAGGAAACCTATAAGAACATCATGGACCCAATTTGCCCTGTATTTAGTCCAGGCCATAGCTCAGTAGGAGATGGTCAGATATCATTGAGCAGTGTGGATTTCAATGTCTGTCAACCCAGGAAAAGTAACAGTTGAACAAAGATTGCATAGCATTAACTAACACTAAATACAAGGCCATATAAGGCATATATAGTCAAATCTATGACACGTGACATTTGGATGCTTGCAGAGCTTGGTTTCATTTTTGAAGATAGATTGTTGCTTAACCCAATACTCCACAGATACACATTTTTAAGCATTAAGTTAAGTCACCCACGGAAGAAAATAGTTCCAATTTATACAATCATGAATCTATATCATAAGAAAATATTTTTTATATTCTAGCAGATGGTAGCCTTAAGGTGCATTCTGTTTTACTGTCAACATGCTTTAACTCTTTGAACCCTAGTCCCGCATATAGGCGTGCTTTTCAAACAGTGTACATGTGAATAGTACACTTGTCCTATGCAAACAGTGAAGACCCTGATCAGAGGGCTCCGAAAGGAGCCCTCTGATCAGGGTCTTCACTGTTTGTCACAATGCCAAACATTGACAATAACAACCCTTAAAAGTCAGAAATGGACTAGACTAAAATGGAAACTGGAATTGTCCATTTAAAGTTTCAGGGAGGAAAGAGTTAAGTGATCACCTATCTTTAATACTAGAAACAGGCTATGGAGTAAAGGGTTAAGTTGAACTTACCTGTATTTCAAAGTTAAAACATCATTGCATTAGCCGCTTTATAACATCAAAATACGGTTATGTAAACTGACGAAATACTGGTTAATTAGATTTAAGAGAGTTTGAAGGAGCGAGTTACGACTTAATAGTCAAATTTGGGCCAGTTAATTAATATCCAGTATTATACATAGATGAAGCTTGGTTTCATTATTGAAGACAGCCTGGTACCTAACCCGTTACCTCATAAATACACCTTTTTTCTCTTTAATTTATTTCTTCACTGAAGAAAATAGTTGGAAGGGTTAGTTGCTGGTTTCCATGGAGACTGTTAACACACTCACCTGCACTGAGATCAGAGTCGTCCTCCCCCCACCATTCTGGTTGTCCATACAATGGTGTCCCCTTCTTCACAGTCTCCAACTCTGCCATAGATAAAGAAACAATATGTCAATTCTGATGTCATATAATCCCCCCAGTAGAGTATGACTACATGGAATCCCAACCATAACTTACCAGGCTCCGAGGCTCAAATCTGACCAATCAAATGCTTGGGAACACACTCAGACTCAACTAAAAAGCTTTATAACCTCGGAGCCTGGTAAGTCTTGTTTATTTGGGGGATTCTTCTATATAACATGTAGTGGCACTGAGCTCCTATTATCCCTAGCAGCTAACTCGATTTATAGGTAGACAGACATGTAGACAGACAATGCTGTTGTGTGTTCTTAAGCTCTGCAAGATCACAAAAGTGCAATTAATACATAAAAGTTCTGCACCATTTACTGTTCAGTAAACATGTGACACTATTTCCATAGCTAATGATAATATTAACCAATTACTCCATTAAGATACACATTTTAACACCTTTTATTTATTCCTCCTCTGGAGAAAATAGTTCCAATTAAAACAGCCATGAATATTCATCATGAGAAATATTTACTATATTCTAGCAGAAGGTAGCTTAAAGCTGGCTAAAGTAAAGCAGAATGGACCTAAGAGCACATCCTGCTTTACTTTTAATCTACTTTAAGTGGTCACATGTTTTCAAAACTAGAAACAGGCAATAAAATTAAATAGTTAACCCTTTACTCCATAGCCTATCTTTAGTTTTGAAGATAGAGGACTACTCAAAGCAGGTTGAAAGTAAAGCAGAATGTGCCTTAAGGCACATTCTGCTTTACTTTCAGCCTGCTTTAAGCTATCGTATGCTACAATATAGACATTTTTTTGTATGGTAAATGTTCATGACTTCATAAATTGGAACTATTTTCATAAGTGAAGGAATAAATTACATGTGTTAAAAGGCACCTCTATGGAGAAAATGGTTAAATAGTGAATCCTTTTAAATAGCCACCCACCTCACCAAAATATAATGACACAATCATAAAGTCCAAAGCAGCAATCACTTTCAAATCCAATACACATCAAATGACAAAACTTTGATGCAGCATTTTTACAACCATGACAACAAAGTTCTATATTGTAGTGTTACATTATTGTAACTTCTCAATTGAAACTAAAACAAAACACTGACATTAAATTTTTAACTCAGCTATACACTTCAGACCACATCAACTGAACTCTCTGCAGGCTTAAACAGCAAAAATTATGATTCCCTTTGCGAACAGCTTGGATCCAGATGACGTGCCGCATAGTGCGGCATCTCATCTGGATGCAAGCTGTTTGACAATATGACACTACTTTGAAAAGAACTGTTAATTTTTGTTTCAACAGTAGCAGATGACAATTGTTGCAGAGGACAATTTTACTAAGCATCCAATGAGTTAACCCTTAGCCCGCCAAATAAATTGTGGTCTGCTATATTTCTCGTCTGCTTCAAGTTTCAAAGTGCTTCAAAGTTGCTCAAAATTGCTGAAAATGTTGTCCGAGTGTCAAACAGCTTGGATCCGGATGAGACGCCGAGTTACTCGGCGTCTCATCCGGATCCAAGCTGTTTGCATATGGAGCTATAGTCGTGAGTGGCAGGCTAAGGGTTAATGATCTCCAATCACTTGACTGCAAGAAATGAGTTTTCTATACTATCATTATGAATTCATATCAAAAGCAGAGTAACTTAAGCAGAGTAACTTAGCATATGATAAGAATCCAAGCCATGTTTTTCACTCTGATCATCACCTGCACATCTAGAACGAGAATTAGAAGTAAAGCTGTCAGCATATTGAGAAGACAATATCTAGTCAACAATATTCATATGGTTGAGGAAGTTGGAAATTGCTGCCATTAACCTGCTGACTCGACAAGGTAAAAGGTTATAACTAGCAAAACTGATCTGGATTATTAAACTGCAAAACCTAGACCAAGATTGATGCATCATTATGTTGATATATCAGCTGGTGAAAGGAGAAGGACGAAAACAATTAAAAATTTCTCTGAACGTTTTTGACCATAAAAATTCTTCGATCGCCAGGCTAAAACATGTGTAATAAGTTAATAACATACTAAAATGACTAAAGGTCAACAGTAAAAGGTCACATCAATCTATATAATAAACCTAATCTTGTGTTAAAGCGGCCACTTAAAATTTGATAAATGGACACACTTATATGAAGAAGATACTTAATGCAGGACAAAAGAATTGCACAAAGCTCCAGTAGGAGGTTTTTTGCACTACTTTAGTTCTACATTAAGCAATAAGTTGCTATTGGAGATCCCATGCCTATTCATTGAGTGACCACTTAATACAGGTCTTACTGTATATATAGTCTAACCTATGGTCACTGGCCAGACAAATATCAAACATTAGGCTGTCTAAATTGTGAGCTGCAGATTAAATCAGGACAAAAGTAACGCAGAAAGCTCCAGTAGGAGCTTTCTGCATTACTAAGTTCTTCATAAAGCACCTGACTGTCTGGAAAAAACAACCAATGGCTGCTCCCACAAGCGTTGCAGACCTAGGTACCACTGTATCTAGCAGTTCTAATTGGATATTATTGTTTCATATGATCCAACAAAAGGCTGTGACACAGTCACAGTCTCCTACCACCACTTAGTATACTTGACCAAGTTATGACAAAATGGCACAGAACTTATAGAAAAGGTCAACAGAGTATGTCGCACAAAAGAGCCTTTTCCCAGTCATCATAAGTTTTATAGTAAAGCATGAGTTATGACTCGTTTTGTGGAGTGGTGTCAGATTAGTGCAGAATAAATGTAATGCAGAAAGCTCCAAAAGAGGCATTCTGCTATACTTTCAATCTGCTTTAAGTGGTCACATATCTTCAATACTAGAGACAGGCTATGGAGTAATTGGTTAAAATATACCAGTATAGTGCCCACAGGAGATCCCGAGAGCAAACCTGGGTATCAGCCTGATACATAGCAAGAATACAGATCATACACTGGTTCCCATTCAAACGATTATTGGCCCAGCACATGCATTAATTAAGTAAAGCTGCATGAGCTTACATCAGAAAGAATGTTACTAATGGACTTGTCATGCGCCACACTGTGTCTACATGCTCTGAGTCAAACCTGCATTTACACTTCTCCTGCTATTAGTGTATATTGACACTTTTTTGAAAACAGTGTAGACCCAGATCAGACAGCTCCTGAAGGAGCTGTCTGATCAGGGTCTTTCATGGAGAGTTATAAATAATTATGAATATTCAATATATTCAATAAGCCACAGTGTTCAGAAGTTGAAACAGATGACAGCATAATGCAGAAAGAAACCAAAGCAATGCACAAAGTTCCCAATGGAGCTTTTTGCATAACTGTCTTTCTCCAATTAGCTGTCATCTGCCTTTCAGTATGTTTCATTTAAAGGGTATGCAACATAGGTTCAATTAACTCTACTAAAGTATATGAACAATTAATCATGATTACATCCCTGGGTATCATAAACTATTGAGCTGTTTAACTGCATTACAATGAAATGCAGCATTTGCAGCATGTCATCTGGGTCTGCACTGTTTGTCAAAGCATACATGTATATCATTATGATATAATTCCCATATGTGTTAAAAAAGCAGTATTTCCAGAATGCCATAGTGAAAACTGATAGCAAGCCAGTCGGAACACGATGAGATGGTTCATTGAAAATATCTAATTATAAGTGGGTTAAGTAGAGTGGATGCTAATGTACTCCGCTAGAAACCCAAGCAGAGTAAACCTACTAAACAAACTAAATAATTCATTCTTCCTAAGCTTAGAATTTGTAACTTTTAATCTGAGCAACAACAACAATCAGATCCTTACCCGGAGGCAGGAATTCTCTGGTTCAATGAGCTAATCCAAGTCATATGCATTCATCCACAGCAGCCATTTGCAACATCATGCATACATATACATCATGTACATGACTAATCACATGGGAGATAACTCTTTCACAAATTACAAATTGTCAGAGCAGAGTTACTTCCCTTATTAGAACCATTACCTTATCATTAGTTCTTAGCATGTGGGGAATCAATGATACTATTCAGTTGCAAACAGTGTAGACCCAGATCAGAGCTTGTCATACCTATATTTTTTTTTGGAAACAAATCTCTAGAGAATAAAATAATGTAAACTGGTCATCAGTTAGAAAGTGCAAGAGTCCATTTACAAAGTCCACTGAAGAAAATCATTCTAATTCATACAACAAAACTAGTAAACCCAAGCTTAACCCATTACCCAATAGCCTGTTTATAGTTCTGAAGACAGGAGACCTCTTAAAGCAGGTTGATGGTAAAGCAGAATGTGCCTTAAGGTGGTTCGACAGCGGGCGGCCCGCATCTCGAGTTCCGGAAATGCTGATGACTTTCATCTGATCTTTGCGGCACATGCTTATAGTAGAAAATTTACATAAAGAAAAGTTTTATCTGCTTCAGTGTCTTCTCTATTAGCGCAGTTGGTACGGTGATTGACTTGCAATCCGAAGGTTCTAAGTTCGATTCCCACTCGCTTCAAAACTTTTTTTTAAATAAATTGTCCGATTTTATTGACTAGTCAATCCATAACGCAGTGATCAAAGGACAGGCTATGTTAAACTTTAGTCACGTAATAATGAATAATATCAGATGCAAGTATAGTCAAGTGACAACTAAACTTTGTGAGGATTTATAGCCTATGAAAGATGGCAGCTTACCACAGGACAAAAGTAATGCTAAAACATAGATCCTAACGGAGCTTTAATGCATTACCTTTGGTATGCATTAAGCAGTCACCTGCCTTTAAAAATCTACAGGCTACCGTATGCAATGGTCCCTTATTACAGGTAAAACTTATGGTATTATTTAGAGCTGACGGCATTTTAAAGTTGAAATAAAGGGAGGTTACTCGTTTTGTGTTAACATTTTGTCAGAATTTCTGGAAATCATGTATAAAATGTAAATTCCACTGTAGATTTTCATATTAAATTTGAGAATAGTAGAACTAAGTTATATCTATCTAATGAGAGTAAAATTAGTGTATGTTTAACAGCTAGATTTTTCGTAATTTGAGATTTAGTGACTTTTTCAGAATTTGACTTTTTTAAAATATTGATATTTCCAGAAAATATGTCATGGAATATTTTTGTTTGCACAATATCTTATAGTCTCTGTACAGTTTATTTGAATCTACAGAAACAATTGAGTTAGATTAGTTTATAAAGACAAGGGCCACTATGGCCCTAAATCGCTCACCTGGTACACCATGGCAAACTTGACCTATAGTGACCTAGATTATGACTGGACATGACCCACAATCAACCTTTAGAGTGTAAACACGATTTTCCTATGATTTGACCTAGTGACCTAGTTTTTGAACTGACATGACCAATATTCAGACTGGACCTATATATTAATGAGACAAACATTCTGACCAAGTTTGTAGCCTCTAGAGTGTTAACAAGATTTTTCTATGATTTAACCTAGTGACCTAGTTTTTGACCAGACATGACCCATATTTGAACTTGACCTAGATATCAATGAGACAAAGATTGTGATCAAGTTTCATCAAGATCCAATAAGATTTGTAGCCTCTAGAGTGTTAACAAGATTTTTTATGATTTGACCTAGTGACCTAGTTTTTGACCGGACATGACCCATATTCAAACTTGACCTAGATATCAATGAGACAAACATTCTGAACAAGTTTCATCAAGATCCAATGAGATTTGTAGCCTCAAGAGTGTTAACAAAGTTTTTTCTATGATTTGACCTAGTGACCTAGTTTTTGACCAGACATGACCCATATTCAAACTTGACCTAGATATCAATGAGACAAACATTCATACCACGTTTCATAAAGATCCAATGAGGTGTGTAGCCTCTAGAGTGTTTACAAGATTTTTCTATGATTTGACCTAGTGACCTAGTTTTTGACCGGACATGACCCACATTCAACCTTGACCTAGATATCAATGAGACAATCATTCTGACCAGGTTTCATCAAGATCCAATGAGATTTGTAGCATCTAGAGTGTTAATAAGGTTTTTCTATGATTTGACCTAGTGACCTAGTTTCTGACCGGACATAACTCATTTTCAAACTTGATTTAGATATCAATGACATAAACATTCTGACCAAGTTTCATTAAGATCCAATGAGATTTGTTGCCTCTAGAGTGTTAACAAGGTTTTTCTATGATTTGACCTAGTGACCTAGTTTTGACCGGACATGACCCACATTCGAACTTGGCCTAGATTTCTACAAGACAAACATTGTGATCAAGTTTCATGAAGATCCAATGAGATTTGTAGCCGGTAGAGTGTTAACGAACAATTGTGAACAGACGGACGGACGGACGGACGGACGACGGATGACGGACGACGGACATCCAGCGATCCTAAAAGCTCACCTTGGCACTTCGTGCCAGGTGAGCTAAAAATATTCCCGTTTATTAAAAAGGGAGCTTTTCTCGACAAAAGGTCCTGTCACTAAAAAACCGTACTGTAATTTTATTTTATTTTAACGATTTTTCACCCCTGATATGGTTTATTTCAATTTAATCAAGATTTCAAAGATTTCTTACACGGAATAAGCAGACCCGCAAACCACCTTAAGGCACATTCTGCTGTACTTTCAGCATGCTTTAAGCTATACATTACTAGGATATAGATTATATTTTTTTATGCAGGACTATTCATGACAGTATATAGTGGATCTATTTTCCTCAGTAGGGGAATAAATAAAAGGCATAAAAAGGCATATATAAGGGGTTATGGGTATACCTCTACTGGATTTTTTACGGGTAGCAAACTACTTTGACTGTCATATCCAGCATAAATATTTTCTGTATCCTAGCAGGTGGTAGCTTTAAAGTAGACTGACCTGTCTTCAAAAACTAGGAACAAATTATGGAGTAAAGGGTTATAAGAATGGAAATGTTTACCCTCTTAGTCTCATAAATTAAACCATAATGAAACAAAGAGCAAACATCAGCATCTGGTAAAGTACAAATTCTTAATGTTTTGGATTGCAAAAACAGAAGCCATGAACAGTCAACTGCAAATTGAGTAACACTTCAAAATATACATTAATTAATTGACAGTCATTATGATAGACTGATGGTTGCTCAAGTCTAGACTAAAAGTAATGCAAGAAGTCTCAAAAGCAGGTTGTTGTTTTTTTTCTGTGCAATTTTCCCAGCACAACGAGCCACCACCTGTATTTATGCTTCTGCATGCTATTTATTGAATTGCTTCAGAACACATTCGATTGTACAGAGAAAGTCTGTAACTATTAACTCTTTGCATGCTGGGTAAGTTTTTCCGTCTTCAACAATTGTCGTCTGCTGATGTTCTAAAAATAGATTTTACTAAATTTCTTTTCAATACAGGGTCAGGGTGTCAAACATTTTGAATCCTGATGATACGCCGCGTTACACGGCGTCTCATCTGGATCCAAACTGTTACAAAGTTAATTACTGTGGCAGATATGTATCTGACGCTAGCATGCAAAGGGTTAACAAAGATTTATCGTAAAAGAAAGACAAAAGTAAAAGAAGAAAAATTCTTAATAAGCTTTCTGATTTAACTTTTATATTGCTTTAAGCAACCACCTGTTTTAAGAACAATCAATGAGACTTGTTTTAGAGTATTTGTATTAACGTGGTTTCACTGTAGAGAGTCTGGCAACCGTAATTACGAGGCCAACAAGCACACCCATCATGGCCTTGTGCCATACACAACTACTTACATGTACTTGTAGACAATGAAATCAGTAGAAAAATACAGTTCTAATGCTTTATTGTCTGTCCTATCCCTTTACCCCATAGTCTAGTCATTGTTTTGAAGACAGGTGACCAGTCTTTAAACAGGTTGATGCCTGATGGCACATTCTGCTTTACTTTCAGCCTGCTTTAACCCTTTACCCTATAGATATGCACATTTACGAAGCAAATAGTTCAAATTTATGCAGTCAATTCTAGGAGATGGTAGCTTAAAGCATTCTGCTTTACTTTCAACCTGACTGAAGTAGTCACCTATATCTTCAATATCAGAAACAGGTTATAGGGTTAAGGGTTAATCTGCTAGGATATAAACAATATTTCTCATGGAACATATGCATAACTGTATAAAGTAAACTATTTTTTTCAATGGAGGAATAAATCAAAAGCGTTAAACAGCTTATCTATGGAGTTATGGGTTATATTAAAAGTGCTTGTTTGCTGTCCTAAAAAGACGTGCCCAAAGTTACTGAACATCATTCTATTTTCATGCCTTAAACCATTACCCCATAGTTGGTTACTAAAATTCAACACCACTGAAAGCAGTTTGAAAGTGAAACAGAATGGTGGAAAGTAAAAGCATTTTGCTATACTTTCATTCTGCTTTAAGCTACCATCTGGAAAGATACAGAAAATGCCTTTTGTGCTTTATGTTCAAGACTTCCTTCAAGGGTTGAGGAATATTCTTCAGCATTACTTTGGACCTGCATTAAGCATCTGCCTGTTTTTAGAGGTCTGAACTCTCCCCCATTGCATTATGCTGAGTACTGAGATTATTATGGAGTACAGTAAAACCTCTTTTTGTGTCCATTTAAAAGAAGGCTAATTGATTGTATAAAAGACAGGTGACAGTAAACAGAAAGCGCCTAAAGGAGCTTTCTGTTTTACTGTCACCTTGCTTTAAGCAGTCACCTGTCATGAACCCCTAATACTTTAGTGGTTGTAATAGAGAGGTTTTACTGTATCACATGTTCGACACATCAGATAGCACTCTTTCAATAAAAGCAATTATTGCACAAGATTACTTTTAAATGGCTCAATAAAGTGTTGAAGAAACAATGAACTGCTGATTTGAAATACAGGAGGCTAAAAGTACTTCATCAAGGCATGGCCTTGTGCAGTGTTCTGCTCCTCTCAGCACTTCTCTTAACTCTTTCCCCCAAAGAAGTGCTTTTCAGTGCAATTAATTTATTTTTCCACTGAAGAAAATAGTTTCAATTTATATAATATAGTCAGCACTGGATCTGGTGTGGTCGGTGAACACCAGTAAGTAAGTATACAGTCATAAACATGCACTAAAAGAAATATTTTCTATATTCTAGCAGACGGTAGCTTAAAGCAGGCTGAAAGCAAAGTAAAATGCACCTTAAGGTGCATTTTGCTTTAATTTCAACCTGCTTTAAGTGCTCACCTGTCTTCAAAACTAGAACAGGTTAAGAAGATATTAGAAACATCAGCTAACACGTTCCCTCATACCTTAATCTAGTTATCCCATAAAATGCTGTTTACTCTGGAGGGTTACCTGTTACAAACAGTGTAGAGCCTAGTCAGAATCCACAGAGTAGCTGTCCTGAGGTTACTTATCTCCCTCTGTCGTTAATCAGGCCGGGTTCTCATACCTTAATCTAGTTATCCCTTAAAATGCTGTTTACTCTGGAGGGTTACCTGTTACAAACAGTGTAGAGCCTAGTCAGAATCCACAGAGTAGCTGTCCTGTGTCTACCATGATTGCCATGTCTGAGGTTACTTATCTCCCTCTGTCGTTAATCAGGCCGGGTTGGAAGCCATTCAAGGTAAGTACGTAAATGTCTTACATCACACAGTAGGTGTTAACGACATTGTCATCGATCAAGAAAAAAATAGCTCAGTGCAAGTTACATGTAGATGCTTTAACCCTTTCTTCCCATATGCTTGTTTTTAGTAATGAAGACAGATGGTCGGCCAATAGCTATTCATAGCTTATGTTATCTGTTTGTAAACAGTCTGACTCTGAATAAAACTTGTATCATTCTGTATCTGTATGGTTGCTTTTAAAAAGTATTCTGCTTTAATTTAAGTCTGATTTAAGCTACCATCTGGTAGGATAAAAATCTTTAATACATATCTGCCTGGATATAATGCAAAACGAATGAAAATCCTTTTGTGCAAATTGCTAGAAGATTTCATTATAAACAAGGGTGATCTAAAGACTCTGTGCCTGAAGGTGCATTCCGCTTTACTTTTAACCTGCATTAAGTGGCTATGTGTCTTCAAATCTGGAAACATGCTATGGGATAAAGGGTTAAATGAGTTAAAATGCTTGTGGAGATTCTGGCTATGTCTTTTAAAACTGTATTACAGTGTTCCCTCTCTACAACGACACCCAATGGGAGACAACAATTCCGTGAGTTGTTTGGAGGGAGTTGTTAAAGGGAGGGAAATTGGCTAACATTTGCAAACAGCTTGAATCCAGATCAGACGCTGCGTAATGCTGCGTCTGATCTTGGTTCAAGCTGTTTGTCACTCTTTCTTTCTTTTTTTCTCTAGGCTGCTACACACTCCTTTTGTAGTATTACGAGCAGGGGCACTTTTTAGGTGCACCATTGGGACTGTACCCGGCCGGTCACTTTATCCTGACACCGACGAACCAGTTGTAATGCTAACCGGATATCCTGAGCGCCAAGGAGGAAAGCCATTACTACCAATTTTAAAATCTTTGGTTTGACCCTGCCGGGGATTGAACCCACAACCTCGCGGTCCCGCACTGCAAGCGGACGCTCTACCACTAAGCCACGCAGCCGTCATTAATGTTTTTTTCTGTCAAAATATCCAATATGTAACTTTGAGAAAAACAGCAGACAACAATTTTAAGCACTGACAATATTGCAACTGTGAAAAGATTGGACAAAATTGTCTAGCTTGGAGAACAGCTTCAAACCTTTTTGTAAGGAGGGAATGGTCGTTTAGACGGCCGTTGTAGGATGGGAGCACTGTATTACATATCCATACATCCCTCCCACTACTCTTTGTTTACATTGTATACTGACATTATGACATATATGTGTTACATTTCCTTGCCAATAAACAGTGATAAACAGAGAGACAGGCCAATTAGCTGCCAAGTATACAATATAGCTCATTATACATACAACTTATATCACCTATAGTAAATAACCTTTTACTAACCAAACATATCCTGGCTTTATGGTTCAACTTTTGCTTGATCTACTTATCTTATGTACCTAGCATCTACTATGAACCACATGGGCAAACAGTGCAGACAAAACTATCAGGATCAACAGAGTAGTATTTGTAATCTACATTCCAGATTAAACATCAACCCATAACCTCATTAAAGGTATAATCCTATTTTCTAGCTTTGAAGAAGAGAGGATTGAAAGAAAAGCCTTAAGGTACATTTTGCTTTACTTTAAGACTACTTTAAGCTTGAAACCATCTGCTAGGATATAGAAACGTTTTCTCATGATGCATATCTTTAACTGTATAAAATGGAACTTATTCACTTCAATGGAGGAATAAATTAACAGATTACCCAATAAATACGCCTTTATAGCCTCAAATTTATTCCTTCACTGAAGACAATAGTTCCACTTTATATAATCTTGATTTTTCAGCATAGTATAGAAATATATTGTATATTTTAGCAGATGGTAGCTAAAAGCAGGCTGAAAGTAAAGCAAAATGTGCCTTAGGCGCATTCTGCTTTACTTTCAAACTTCTTTAAGTGGCAACCTAACTTCAAAACTAGAAACAGGCTATGTAGTAAATGGTTAACACAGGTTTGACTGGATCCAGATCCATTTGTAAGCCAGCTTTAACATGTAGGCCATGTAAATGTGCCAAGGTTTCTGTGATAGTGAAGGGCCTATGATCAAGATCCATTTGTAAGCCAGCTTTAACATGTAGGCCATGTAAATGTGCCAAGGTTTTCGTGTTAGTGAAGGGCCTATGATCAAGATCCATTTGTAAGCCAGCTTTAACATGTAGGCCATGTAAATGTGCCAAGGTTTTCGTGTTAGTGAAGGGCCTATGATCTCTAGTGTAGCAACCACTGCCTGAGGATAATTAACAACATTCCACAATCATGTCTGCCAAAATATATATCTCTGAACTAAGCTACAGTTACTACAGTCAAATCCCTAATGAAGATGCATTATTTGTGATCTTGATCCTTTACTCCTAAGTTTCATTTTTTACACCTTAAATTTATTCCTCCACCGATGAAAACAATTCCAATTTATACAGGCATGAATTTGAATCGTAAAAATAAATTTATTATATTGCAGCAAATGGTAGATTAAAGCAGGCTGAAAGAAAAGCAGAATGTGTCATAACTCTTTTATCCATAGCTAATATATGTATCTGGATCTAAAGTGTTTACAATGTTGATTTATCTATAATTGTTTGCCTACAAAGCTTAACAAACCTATATTTCATGTTTTATTTTGTTAACTCCTAATAATTACCAGACGTTCCTTGGTCCAAACAATCCCAAACAAATAACCTCACAGAAAAACACTGTAACTCTTTGCAAGCTAGGTAATATTTTTGTCTGGAACAATCTGCTACTTTATAAAAACAGAAAATTCTGAAGACTCTTTCAAAACAGTGTGAGAGTGTCAAACAGTTTGGATCCTGATGAGACGCCGCATCACGGGGCGTCTCATCAGGATCCAAACTGTTTGCAAACGTTATCATGGTTACGCAGCTGGCATGCCAAGAGTTATTTTCACTTCTGTAACTTCAAAACCACTTGGGGCCCATTTAAGCCTTACAATTAAGTTTCCAAAACAATGATTTTGAATCTCCTTGTCTGTGTTAAGTCCTGGCAAAGCTTTCTCAGACCAGCAATCCTATACGAAACACAGCGTCACACATCTGCGAGTCAAGGATGAAAAAATAAAAACTGATAACAAATTTCATTCACTAGACAAAACCCAAGTACGGTTACAAGTTCACAAGAGAGTTTCTAGGATGTTTTGATATGACCACAAAGTTAAGAGGGCATTTAAAAACAAAGAGAAACAAATCAACTCTTAGCATGTATACAGTTAGTCATCCCTGTTGAATAGCTTCAGGCACATTCTGCTTTACTTTCAACCTGCTTTAAGTGGTCACTGCAGGTCTTCAATACTAGAAATAGGTTATCAGGAGTAAATGGTTATTAAGTAACCATTCATAGAATATAACAGATCAATCAAAACAGGTGACTGTGTAATGCATTACAAAAGTAATACAGAAAGATATATGAATGTTCTGTATTACTTTTGTTCTGCATTATACGCTGTTCTTAGAGATTTGCTCATTTCGCTTAACACAAGTGCCACTGTCAGACACAGTTTCACAGCACTGAAGTGGGTACTGTAGATGTTTGTCTACAAGGAAAGTGACAGAGTCATGACTCAATGAAGGCCATGTGCTTTTCATTACAAACAAAATCTCAAGTGTCAAGTGTTCAGCCACTCAAAGTGTTTATAAAACACATAAATATGGAAGGACATGCAGCTCTTGATATGGTTAGCTTCTTAGCCTTTTACCCCCATGGCATGTTTCTTGTTTTGAAGACATATGACAACTTAAAGCAGGTTGAAAGTAAAGCAAAATGCACCTTAATGCACATTCTACTTTACTTTAAGCCCACTGTAAGCTATCATCTGCTAGGATAAAGAAAATATTTATTTTGGTACATATTTTCGCTCATGTGTTTAGATTGGAACTATTTTATTGCAGTGGAGAGTGTTAAAAGGCGATTCTATGGGGTAAAGGGTTAACCTTTCCCCTCACCCCCATGATATGCCTTAAAATTATATGCTATTACCAGGCCCTGTGAAAAAGTCATCTAAGTTTTGTTATTACATCCTGACAGGTGGATGCTGACAGCAGGCTGAAAGTCTTACAGCCTGCTGTCAGTACCTACCTGTCTTAAATACTATAAACAAGCTATTTAAGGAAGGGTGGATTTTTTGTTTGTTAAATGCAGCACAAAATTGATTCAAACAGCTCATGCAGGATCTTTCTACAGTCAAACTTGTATTAAGCGACCACCCAAGGGAAGGCTCTAAAGTGGTCGCTGAATAAAATGGCCGCTGAATACAACATGATTGATTTGGGTTGTTATCTTTTTTGTCCTTAATCTGAATTGAATAACTTGACATAGTCCATACAGTTGAACTTACCCTTTTTACATTTTAATATCAATCGATTTTTTTATCCGTAATTGCATAAAAACGGCGATGTATGTACGAATTTATCAATAGCACAATAAAAACGCTGATATACATGTACGATTCGCTATTTCAATGTCAAATTAACAGATAGCATGTGCGTTAATTTGCCGAGAAATTGACATGATTCTTGAGGAATATGATCTTTGTTACTATTTATAGATTTCGGTTCCTTCTATGTATGCTGCAGGTATTCCGTGAAAAATTGAGAGACGGAGCATGCGCGAAAGAACACAAACTTGGGCTAACTTCTATTTTTGTTCAGTTGTTGTTTCTGCTAAGGTTTATTGATTATTGTCCCGCATAAGCTTTATCAGATGCGTCATCCCGTTGTCTCAGGATTGGGACAATTGTCAGCATCATGCCTATTGTTGAATGGACTTTTCTTTAAGTCTACGGTACCCGGTATTCCCAGTCGGTCACCCATCCAAGTACTAACCGGGCTCGACGTTGCTTAACTTCGGTGATCGGACGAGAACCGGTGTTTTCATCGTGATATGGCTCGTTATATTATTCGGTATAGCCCGGACGTAAAAGGCGGGAATACGGTTTCTTTGTTTACAAGAGACCAACCAATAAAACATGGGATTTCCGACACACCCTCTCGAGAACTTCACATGTTTTGTACACATGACGTATGGGTGATTCTTCAAAATAAAAAAAATGGCTATCGAACCGGCGTTGAAAAGGAAGTCGCCATAAAAAACAGCAGAGAGTCTACGGAATCAAATTAATAGATGTCAAACCTTTAGATTCCTATTAGAATATTCATAGCGGCAATCGATTTCGAAACAATTTACTTAAGTTCCGTGCTTGACGGAGTTTGTCGAAGTTTCCCGTAAAAAATAACTTTCGATTTTGCGTACGTTTTCACACCTTTCATGAAATTGAGAAACACCGATCTCAATTGCGAATAAGTGTGAAATGATGTCAAATGTTTGGACATAATCGATCAATTATGACCTTTTAACCCGAGGCGGTCGTTTAATAAAACGAAAAGTGTTGTTTGGGACGAAAAAACACCGGTCGCTGGACGCGTTAGGCAAAAGTCGTTGAATACACTCAATTTATATAGTAAAAACGATCCGGCGGGATTCAAACCGGCCGCTTAACACAAAGGTCGCTTAATACACGTGGTCGCATCAGCAAGTTTGACTGTATATTATCCCTGTTCTGTATTAAACAACAAGCATTCTAACCTGTCTCAAATACTGCCCATATCTTAATGCCATACAAAAGTAATAAAGAAAGCTCCCAAAGGATGTCCAGCATTAAGCAATAATTAGTCTTTTTATATCCCAATGACTTATTATTGAATAGCTACAATAACACTGGTTTTACTGAAGATACAAAGTCAGTCATCTAACATTATTATATAAGAATATAATATAACATACCAGAAAGCTAAAATCCTGCACAATACTTGCATACTTCCCTTTACATCACACTATGCCAATACATATACATCCTTCACTGTTCATTTAATGTCATGCCCAATGTCATAAAATTTCTACACCATTAAATATCCTCATAAATGTATTTTTTGCTGAAATAAAACACGTTTACAGCTTCCCACTTAATGAATGAGAGTGAAATGTAGAAAATTTCAGCGAGGACTTTAAAGCTGTCAAACGAGACATATGACAACATATAGGCCACATGAGGACAGCTTTATGAGTTGAGATGAAGACTGAATGAACAGCCTGGTGTAACCTTCTTAACCAAATACCCATAAATACGCCTTTTTACGCCTTTAACTTACTACTCCACTGAAGAAAATAATTCAAGTTTATACAGTCATGTGAATAAGTATTATAAGAAATATTTTCTCTATCCGAACAGATGATAGCTTAAAGCCTTAAGGCGCATTCTGCGTTACTTTCAACCTGCTTTAAGTGGTTACATATCTTCAAAACTTGGAACAGGCTATGGGGTAATGAAATACTCTAATAGCTACTTCCTAGCTGCTTGTTAGAAGAGATCATTATCTATTGTAGGGATATCTTGTAGAAAATGCCTAATGTGTCTTACACTCATTCATCCCTGAAACATCAATTCCAGTTTCCAATAAAGTTTAGTCCATTTTGGACTTATAATCTAGGGTTGAATTTTACAATTTACTGCCAAATGACAAACAGTGCAGTCAGAAGGCTCCTTTAGGAGCCCTCTGATCTAAGTCTACACTGTTTGCATAGGATAAGTGTACTCTTCAAAGGTACACTGTTTGTAAAGGATAAGTATACTTGTTGCTAGGGCTCAAAGGGTTTAAACACACACATGTATTAGCAAACAGCACAGACCCAGATCAGACGTCACAAATGTTGTGTGTCATCTCAGCCTACGATGTGTATCTTAAGTTAATGAAATCTTACATATGACATACGCGCTTTTGAACGCACTACCCCTGTGTGAAAAGAGCCCTATATAAATCTGGTATAATAATAATGATAAATAATAATTATGCAAACTGCATAAAAACATGCATGTTTATGCACTATACAGTCCTGGAACAGGATATCAATACATTCTTTCCAAACAGTGGGGCCTGATCGGGATCCAAACTATTTGACAGTCAGATCCAATTTCTGCAATACTGAGATTGAAGCCCTCTGATCTGGGCCTTCACTGTTTGCACAGGACAAGAGTACTATTCACATGTACACTGTTTTAAAAGACGCCTATATGCGTGATTAGGGTTCAAAGAGTTAAGCTACCAATCTGTCTCCAATACTAAAACATACTATGGGGCAAAGGGTTAAAGCGTTAAATGTGTATTAACACATTACCCCATAAATATGGATTTAAAGTGTTAAATCTTAAAAGTGTCAATCCCATAATTTAATGTTAAATCTGTATTATAAAATCCTCACAATTGTCAACACTTGCACATGTGGCCTACTAGACTCATACCGTACTTGCCTGCAGTGTTACTGCACATAGATCCTATATCCAGATTCTCTTACACAATATAAAGCATACAGACTGCAGCAAACATTCCTGCCAAATCTCTACTGACATATGTATCATACAATATGGAGAGTTGCGCAATATTTCCTGGGTACCAGTAATTAGACATGACAGCCCGGTACCCTATAGCACTGAGAGAAGTAAGAATGAAGCTTGGAACCATGAGAACCGTCAATATTCATCCTGAGTCTGAAGACAGTACAGTAAAGTTCTGCCAATGCCACCATTCAATAAACATATTGGTGCAAAATGAACATACTGGTAGGGATAAGGACAGGTGACAGCTTAAAGCAAGATGAAAGTAAATCAGAAAGCCCCAGTAGGAGCTTTCTGCTTTACTTAATCTTGCTTTAAGAATCCACATGCAACATAAAATACTAGTTTTCATAGCCTGATATTATTAATGTATAATTTTATAGAGATTAAAACACTATGTACGGGTTCCTTTTGTTTGCGTACAAAATGTGTATAAGTCATCTGTACAAAGAACCATGTGACCAACTTGTAAAGCAAAGAATAAATAAGACAATTAGCTAATCATCATCAGACCTGAGCCTTAATTGTGTGACTGGAGTGGTATTAGGTAGACACAGACATGAATGATGAATGGGAACTGTGCTGGCTGCACTTCTCCACTAGGAAATAATAAGCCTTAAAGTAAAACACTTGGAACTGTCTCAAACACACAGGTCTACAAACATATCTCAGCTGTAACATGTAACATTTGGCTGAATTTATTGCCTGTTCAGACCCCCCCCCCCAAATACAGTAAAACCTCTCTATTATGACCACTAGAAATAAGGCTTATATAGTTTGTATAAAAGACAGGTGACAGCTTAAAGCAAGATGAAGGAAACCAGAGCAGTCACCTGTCTTAAACATATATCAATTAATACAATTGAGTGGTTGTGACATAGAGGTTTTACTGTATACTGCTTCTGTTGGTATAAAATACAGGTGACGGCTTAAAGCAAGGTGAAAGAAAAACAGAAAGCTCCCAAAGGAGCTTTCTGTTTTCTTTTACCTTGCTTTAAGCAGTCACCTGTCTTAAACAGGTATTAATTAATACGATTGAGTGGTCGTGACAGAGAGGTATTACTGTATACTGCTTCTGTTGTAAACATCTTGTACATTAATTAACCAGATCAATCAGGTTGTAAACACCAAGATCAGATGGCTGTGATACAAAATAAATACATTCCTTTTGCAGATATGAACACACAAGTACAGTAAACCACCTCTATTATGAACACTCAAAACAATATTTAGAGATAATGTTAAAGACAAGTTACAGTTAAAAGCTGGACTAAAGTAAAGCAGAAAGCTCCTTTTGGCACTTTTGTGTTTTGCTTTCATCCTGCTTTAAGCAGTTACCTGCTTTAAAGACAGGAAACAAGCTCTACACTGGTTGTAATAGGGGATGTAGTTAGAATGGAACAATAATAAGAGTACTCAAAATGGCTATGAGCGATCTGCTTTAGTTTTATTTTGCTTTAACCCATTACCCCATAATTGCGCCTTTTAACACCTTTCCTCCACTGAGGAAAATTGTTCCAATTTATACAGATATGAATATGTACATCCTAGTAGATGGTAGCTTAAAGCAGGATGACAATAAGGCACATTCTGTTTTACTTTCAACCTGCTTTATGTTGTCACCTAACTTCAATATTAGAAATACTGGGTTAATGTGTTAAGCAGCCATCAAATAGTGGCAACACTAAAGGGCTTCTACTGTTTTTAGAAAATAAATGCGAATAGTTTCTTACCATCAGGGAGATTGTTCATGGGTGCCCCTGTACCCCTAAGGACCCTGGTCTGGGGCTGCTCCATGACACTGTCTATTGGTGGTGGGCTGGAATCTACCATGGCAAATATCTCCTTCACATTCTTCTTGGGTTTGTGTCTCTTCTTGGGCCATGTGTTACAACCCAAACTGAGAATAAATATAGTCAAAACTTGATACTTTGAACTCCCTTAAATCTACATTACCGATATGTCATATGTTTAATATTTATAAATCGATCTCGCCTAAGTCAAACATACCCATATTTCAAAGTCAAAACGTGGCCAATTTTTAACTTTGAAATATGGGTATATTGGAACTAAAGACGTAAAGCGAGTTCGAATTATCAAGTTTCAACTTAAGAAATGATAAATTCATACCAGTGTTTTATCCTGCAATAGAACACGGGTAGGAGTTGAGAAGGCCTCGTGATTTAATTATCAGCATCTCAACAACACATCTGAGTGAGACAGTACTGTCATGGCTGAGACCATACAACATAATTGACCTTTATATAAGCTCTGCCCTGAAAGAGTCAGTACTGTGGTCATAGGAACATAATTAACCTTTATACAAGCTCTTTCCTGAGTGAGACAGTACTGTCATGGCTGAAATCATAGAAACATAACTGGATGTTATTCAAGCTTTTTCCTACATTACTGGTACAGGCAGTGCTGTCATGGTTATAGCCAAGGTGTGATTATTGACCTTGACAGAGTGTTTACCTGAATGAGGCAATACTGTCATGACTGTAGCTCCTGTCAAGGTCTCGGTGGGCTGCCTCACTCTCCGGTATGTCTTCACCACATGTATGTTCAATCCTCTGTTCTGCTATACAACCCTGAAATACACAGAAGCAAGTCTGTATGAAAAGAAAGGTTTACCTTTTACTCCATAACCTGTTTCTAGTTTTGAGGCCAGGTGGCTACTTAACCCCATCCCCAATTGAAGCATCTTTTTATTCCTCCATTGAAAGAATTACAGTGCTCCCTCTCTTCAACGGCCCTCCCAACAACGATTCCCTCCTTACAACGACCATTGCCGCAATTCCCTTAACGGGACAATTATTTCTAACGCTTTTACTGCTGCCATGTCGTCTGCTTAAAATTGTCGTCTGCTGTTTTTCTCAAAATTACATATTCGACATTTTGACAGAAAAATACTTAATGATGAGTGACAAACAGCTTGAATCCAGATCAGACGCCGCGTAACGCGGCGTCTGATCTGGATTCAAGCTGTTTGTAAATGTAAACCAATTTTCCCTCTCTATAACGACTCCCTCCGTACAACGCACACAATCACTGTCTCCCATTGGTTGTCGTTGTAGAGAGGGAGCGCTGTAGTTCCATTTTATGAATATGTATCATTAGAAATATTTTGTTCATTCTAGCATATGGTAGCGTAAAACAGGCTGAAAGTAAAGCAGAATGTGCCTGAGGTGCATTCTGCTTTACTACCAACCTGTTTTAAGTGATCACCTGTCTTCCAAACTAGAAACAGGCTATGGAGTAATGGGTTAAAAGCAGATAGAAAGTAAAGCAGAATATACCTTAAGGCAATTAATGAGGTTCGACTGTTTGCCTCACATCAAGTTTTAACTACTGAAGGCAACAAGTAAAACTAGACATGATCTATCGGTGTTTAAATTACTGTAGATTTTCTGATACCCATCATAAATTATCTTTATTTATCAGTTTCAACACTGGAGGTGAAAATTGCCCCTAGGGTAACCAAAATCTTGATATGATTGTGTAACTGACAAGAGTAACCAATTTCCCCGTAATTATTTACACTAGCGCATTAAAACATACATTACTGTCATTTAACATACAATCTGTTTAATACACAAATAAAAGTGCCTGCAGGAAAATAACAAAAAAACAATTACTGGTCAAAATATATAAATCTGTCAAATCAAGCAATAATTTTACTAAATCACTTGTAAATGCAAAACAGCTGACTCAATCATTTCTAATCTCTACTTCAGGGTGCAGAAATATCAGAACATAATTACAGAGGTTGGACCCTGATGAGATGCCGCATTATGCAGCATCTCATCTGGATCCAAGCTGTGTGCAAAAAGTATAATTGTTTGGTCGTTAGCATGCAAAGAATTAAGCTACAGAAAAATCAGGGCTCCAGATAAGGGGAATGCTTCAAAAACTAAAATTTTAAATTTCTGTACTAAACCCTATGGTGTCACTACTCATTAGAATCGTCTCGAAGAGACAGTTCTAATGAGAAGTAACACCATGGGATTTGGTGCTGAAATGAGAAAATGTTGGATTTGTTCAGTTACCTCCCTCTTGTCTGGAGCCCTGTTACACTGCGACTATAATGGGCCATGTGTGCAGTATATGCCACAAACCAATCTGCAAGGAAGTTCCAGCAAATATCCTGTGATTTATTAAACTCTGTCAGAAATCATTACACCGCTGCCAATTAGAATCTCAGGCTGACAGTTAAATAAATTTCTTTTGCACCAAACTGAGACACATGGCCATATGCTGACCCCAGAATTTCTATGCTATGTGATACTTTGTTCCTTTGTTTTCGCTGTTTCTTCAAACAGCCTGAATAAATCAACTATCAATGCTATGTTAAACTTCAATCTACAGAATAGTCATACCAGTAGTGTCAGTGATTATTGAATATACAATAACACCTCTCTATAATGACCACTAAATTGTCTTAATTATTAGGTGTTTAATACAGGTGACTGCTGAAAGTAAGGTGACAGTAAAACATTATTCAGGAACTTTCTGTTTTACTGTCACCTTCCTTTAAGCTGTCACATGTCTTTTATAGAATCAATTAGTCTTCGTTTTAGTGGTCGTAAAAAAGAGCGGTTTCACTGTATATCAAACTTTTATCTATTCAGTTAAGTGACCATTGAGTATTGAAGATCGGGTACCATTTAAAGCAGTCTGAAAGTAAAGCAGGAAGCCCCTAAATGCGCATTTTGCTTTCCTTTTAACTGGCTTTAAGCTATAATCTACTATGATATAGAAAATATTTCTTTTGGTACATGTTCATGACTGTATAAACTGGAACTTTTTTCTTCAGATGAGGAATAAATTAAAGATGTAAAAAGACCTAATAATGGGGTAATGGATTAAAATGTGTTTAAGTGTATTTTCACCTGTGGCTATAGGACTTGCAGTCTGGGTCAAATGCAGTCAATGTCTTCTCTAACTCAGTAGGGAAATCAAACCATATTGATAGCTAGTTCACAAAAATTGACAACTTAATTGAGACTTGATGAAGATTGATTTGTCAAATCGCCAAAATAATTTTAGATATCACGTTTAAATAATATCTCAACTTGCTTTAAACCCATTACCCTATAAATATTAGCCTTTATATGCCTTTAACTTATTCTTCCACTAAAGAAAATAGTTGCGCTTTACACAGTCGGCGAACATGTTTCATAAGGAAAGGAGCTTTCTGTTTTACTTTCGTCTTGTTTTATTAAAGCAGTATCCTAGCTTTACTGTGTGCGGTTAGATTCAGTTGATTTGCAATTTTGGCTATGGAGGAAAAGATGAAACCATCAGTGAATAGTAATTATAACATGTTTCAAATGTCAAACACTGCAATTTCAAATGCGCCATCCAAATGTTATCAGACATGTGACACTGGTCAGAATCATGCCTATTATGACCATATCATGGTTTTACTTATCATGTTCAGCACATTTAACCAGAATGTTACATGTTTTGTGTAGGCCTACTATGCATGCATGTTCACCAGTTCCTATTTTGTAGTGTAAAGTAGGGCTCCAGATAAAAAGGAGTAAACTAAACAAATCCAACATTATTTCACTCATTTCACCACCAAATCCTATGGTGTGACTACTCATTAAAATCGTCTCGAAGAGACAATTCTAATGAGTAGTGACACTATAGGGTTTAATGCAGAAATTACAATTTTCATTTTTTTTTTTAAATATTCCCCTTATCTGTGTAGCCCTGTGTAAAGGCTATATATGCCATATGTTTTTATCTGGAATTATCCTGCAAGTCTGTGAGCATGGTGGTTGATTGACAGAGAGCTTACAGTGTGCTGGGTTTACTTAAGATTAAATGGAACCAAGGAGTTATATACACACTGAAAACTGTAGATAACCAGGCAGACTTGTGGTAGAAGTAAAGTTAAACTTACAAAATGTACACTCAGTACAAAAAGAAACGCACATCGTGCTCAGGCGCAGATTAAGAGACTTTTTTAAGATACTAAGATCATATCTCAAGATCAATTCAATTCTGCAACAAGTTCAGAAAAACATATACTTAAAATTACTGTGCTGTCTTTTAACCCTTTCACTCTTAATGACGTCAAAAGGCGCGTTTTCAAACAGTTTGGATCCTGATCAGACGCCGCGTAACGCGGCGTCTGATCAGGTTCCAAACTGTTTGACACTCGTATAGATATACCTTAAGTCATACTACTTTGAATCTTACTTTGAAACGATCTTGCAAACAACAATATTGAAGCAGACGACAATGAAACGGTGGTGGGATAAAAATCTCACGATTAATTTGGCAGCGAAAGAGTTAACTAGTGCCTGTTGAAAACACCGCACCGATTTGTGCAGGTTGTGATGATACCAATTCAATGATAAACCTCCCATTTTTAACATTGATAGCCCAAGACGGAACTACTGGCTGTAATGAAAAGATTATTTCACAAATACGTTCCTTCTACTTCAGATACTATTGTAATAAAAGTGTGCGTTTCTTTTTGCACTGAGTGTATATGAAAGCAACAAGCTGAGTTTTCTTGTTAAACCATTTACCCTGAATAGCCTGTTTCTAGTTTTGAAGACATGTGCTCCCTAAAAGCAGATTAAAAGTAAATCATAATGCTTATGAATTTTCTGAACCATTGTGCATGTTCAAGCTAATGCATTTTCTTGCCCTGTAAATAATGCATTAACCCTTTCACTCTCAATGTCATAAAGCGTAACGCGGCGTCTGGTCAGGACCAAAACTGTTTGCCACTTGTTTTGAAATTACGTAGGTTATGCTGAATAAAATATAACTCTGAAACAATATTGCAGACAACAATATTGAAGCAGACGACAATATGATGATCAAGGGGTGAAAACCACACAGCAAGGTTTTACTGTACAAGGTTCCACTGTGTTATCAACCACCAAATGAGCCGCCTTAGCTATGATAGACTGATTATAATACCTAATTTTACATTTATGACATACCACAGCATGTTCTAGGGCAATATAACTGAGAACCACACAAAAAACTTCAACACAAAAACTGTATGGAATGTGGGGAATAAAATTCACCTCAGAATTATGATGCATAAATTGATTTATGATACAAACAAGAGGGCCAAGGTGGCCCTTGAGCACATACCTGAGTTAACCATGTAAAACTTGACCTAACGACCTAGATTTTGACCTGACATGACCCACATTCAAACTTGACCTAGATTTTATAATGGCAAACATTCTGACTAAGTTTTATGCAGATCTAATGAGATTTGTTGCCTGTACCTAGAGTGTTAACAAGGTTTTTCTAAGATTTGACCTACCAATTCAACCTAGTTTTTGATCCATTATGACCCACATTCAACCTTGACCTAGATATCAATGAGGCAAACATTTTGACCAAGTTTTGTTCAGATCTAAAGAGATCATTAACATGAATTGACCTTAGATACATATCATTACCTAGTTTTTAACCCGGCATGACCCATATTCTAACACGACCTATGTATCAATGAGACAAAGTTGGAACATTTTGACCAAGTTTCATGAAGATCCAACGAGATTTGTAGCCACGTGATCGTGCATGTTAACCCTTTACCTGATAGATTGTTTCTAGTATTGAAGATATGTGACTACTTAAAGCAGGTTGAAAGTAAAGCAGAATGCGCCCTGAGGCGCATTCTGCTTTACTTTCAGCCTGCTTTAAGCTATTTACTGCTAGAATAAGGAAAGTATTAAATATGACACATATTCATTACGGTATAATTTGGAACTATTTTCTTCAGCGGATGAATAAAATGAATGTGCTAAAAGTCGCTTCTATAAGGGAAAGGGTTAACAAAGTTTTTCAATGAGTTGACCTATTGACCTGGTTTTTGACCACACATGACCCACATCTGAACTTGACCAAGATATACATGAGACAAACATTTTGACCAAGTTCATGAAGATCAAATGAGACGTGTAGCCTCTATCATGTTAACAAGGTTAATCTATGATTTGACCAAGTGACCTAGTTTTTGATCCAACAGGACCCACATTCAAACTTGACCTAGATATTAATAAGGCAATCATTTTGACTAAGTTTCATTAAGATCAAATGAGATTTGTAGCCTAGGTTTTTCTTTTATTTGACCTAGTGTTTGACCAACATTCAAACTTTACCTAGATTTCTTCAATACATACATATTGTCAATTTTCATGAAGATTGAATGAGATTTGTTGCCACTTAACCCTTTACCCCATAGCCTGTTTCTAGTTTTGAAGAAAGGTGACCAATTAAAGGCGGCTGAAAGTAAAGCAGAATGCGCCCTCAGGCGCATTCTGCTTTACTTTTAGCCTGCTTTAAGCTACCATCTGTCAGGATATAGAAAATATTTTTGTTGAAAAATGTTTATGACTGTATAAATTGGAACTATTTTCTTTTGTGGAGGAACAAATCAAATGCGCTAAAAGGCGCTTCTATCAGGGAAAGGGTTAAGAGTGGCAACGGACCAAATGTGGATGACGTCCGGATGACGGACACCCAGCAATCTTGATAGTTAAAGCACTTCATGATCAGGTGAGCTAAAACAAGTAATAATTTCTTTTCATTAACCCTTGTGGTGCTGTAAAGATATATTTATGCTTTTTGAAAACAGTGTAGATCCGGATCAGAGTCCACTCCTGAAAGAACCCTCGATATCTGATCAGTTTACTCCCTTATCTGGAGGCCTTGATAACATTAATGTTTATCCTACCTTGGAATATTATACATGTTTAATCCATTTTACATCCAGAATTTGAAACCTGCATTCATTGCAAGCAGGAACCTCATTAATTGTATCATTAATGTTGGTATGAAGTCAAAGATGTCAATCGAGAAAAAGCACTAAAATATTCATCACACTTGGCATTGGCGTAGCTTCCTATTAGGCAAGTAGGCACGTGCCTACACTTTTTTTCAGAAGTCCAAAAAATAAAAAAAAGGCTAAAAGTGCAGAAAAAGCAATAAAATTGACATCTAAGGTCAGAGGTTAGAGGTGAACCCCAATTATTTTTACATAGATTCATGTTAGTAGATCTATGAAAATAGTCATTATCAAACGCGGGAAAAGACCTCAGAAGGCACCTAGAGACTATCAAGGAATAAAAATGTCCCCTAGTAAGAAAGCGTACACTTATTAATTGGTGTAATCACCCCGTTGGCACGCATGTACAATTGTACATGTAGCTGCCTTATGCAAAACACGCGCTGCCGCGTACACACTGTCCTCATACTTGCGACAATTCAAAAAGTAAAAAAATGCAATAAAATAGGAATAGGGTGGTGTTAGAGTCTAACTTAGAGATTAATGGAAGACAACCTGTCAACAATTACATTATAATAACCTGGAAACAGAAATTTTAATTCATTTTCAGCCGAGTATATTTATGGCAGAATTTTACCTGTCTTGGACGCGCAAAAACGCCCTCAGAACAAGCCAGAGGCTATCTAGGAATCAACCCTCCCCAATCCCCTCCTAGTAAGAGTGAGCTCATAAATTGGTATAGTTACTTTGGATTTCATACGGGCCTGTAGTGTGTTCTATCAATTTGTCCCGAAAAGAAAGTTACATCCAAATAATTTCAAGTAGCGAGTATGTTAATGAAAAAATTACGGTATCAGACCCTATGATATACTAATCGACGAGGGGTTGTTTTTTGGTGAGGTTTTTTTCAACAAAGTATGCTGACATATTCCTTTGCAAAAAATTAAAATTGTCTGTTTGAAGCTTTTCATTTCATTAATTCTTCAGTATAAATGTCTCCCCAGACCCTCCTTAAGGGTGTATCAATGTCATGAGCCATTTTTTCAAAGTATTAAACTTTTTTTCTATCATTGTTTTTTTGGAAGAGCTATTTATGATGAATGAAAAAATGAAAAAAAATATATATGGTGGTGTCCTTTTTTTAAGCTACAGCGATTTGAAAAAGGTATGTCAAATTTGGATTTTTTTTCTTAAATTAGTCTTTGTATGAAGAAATACTACCATAGATAGGAAATAAATAACACAAAACCAAATTATCATATTTGTTTTCATTTAAAATGGGTTTTATTGAAGAGGACTGTTTGAAACGGACAAAATAAGAGGAAGTGGGTGGGGTAAATTTTACATGGCCGTAGAGCCAACTGTTGTTCACCAAAATGTACACTTTTTCTATTTTTTCATTCATCTTAAATAGCTCTTCAATACAAAACCATCATAGAGTGTTTTCATGTACTTTGAAAAGTTCCCAAATTCATGACATTGATACACCCTTAAATGCGTCTACAGTGTTGTAGAACTCAACATTTTCCCGGGGGAGCATACCCCCGGCCCCCCCTAGAAAAGATATGCCTACACTTTAATTTCGGCCAAGCTACGCCCCTGCTTGGTACATGAAACGTTCCCAGTAAATCATTAATATATACATACAGTCACTGGAGAAGATGTTATAGTGTTTCTCTCGATAAACATGTTCGTGCTTAAACAATGAGGCCTGTTTAAAAAATGTTCGAGCTTTTGTAATCTGATTAGTTTGCTGGTCAGATTAAAATATATCAATAACCTATTACCCCATAAATACACCTTTTTATAACTTCCACCATGGAAGAAAATAGTTCCAATTTATTAAGTTATGATTGTGTACAACATGTATTAGAAAAAAAATCTTTATCCTAGCAGATGATAGTTTAAAGCAGGCTGAAAGTATAGCAGAATGCACCTTATTAACTGCTTTACTTTCAACCTGCTTTAGGCCATCAAGTTCTTCAAATCTGGAAATAGGCTATTAATTTTGGTAATGGGTTAACCCTTTACCTGATAGCCTATTTCTAGTATTGAAGATAGTTGACCACTTAAAGTAGGTTGAAAGTAAAGCAGAATGCGCCTTTAAGGCGCATTCTGCTTTACTTTCAGCCAGCTTTAAGCTTCCATGTGCTAAAATATGGAAAATATTCCCTATACTATATATTCATGGCTGATTAAATTTGAACTATTTTCTTCAGCGGAGGAATAAATCATATCCGCTAAAAGGCGCTTCTATTGGGTAAAGGGTTAAAGGGGAAAGAATAAAGTCTCTTCCACTGCACATACAACAATTATTAATTGCCATGTGAAACTTTCCCCAGTAAATCATTACACATGTACATCCAAAGAAAAAGATGTTATTCCTTCCCCATAAACACATTTGTGCTATTTAATGATATCCTGGCGTCTGATCAGGCTCCAAATTGTCTGCCACTCAGATTAAAATGCATTGTTAAAAATTTCCTACATTAATTTTTATTAAAACTTGACACTTTCTGCATGAAATTTTCCCAGTTAATTGATCGTTATATACACATGTACATACACCAATGATTGATACACATGTACATACACCGATAGTTCCGACCTCTTTACGCCTGTAATTCCTTACCACGAAAGAGTTGAGCGAGTACAAATCATTCCCTCATTTACTGCCACTACATCCCTGTTATCTCACACACGAAACACAATTCAGTGTTCATTTAGAAACCGTCAGCTCCATTTATAGCACAAGTCAGTTGGAACTAGAGTCGTTCACCCTGATATCTGTTACCATCAAAGACTTTCATTTCTTATATCTCTCCCATCGATTACCTGGAATCACTTTCACCCACTTATCTCAAGGCCTTCCATAAAATTCCTCCAAATAGTTAGCTCAGTAGTTGTGGCTTATAGCCCTTTCACTTGCTATATATTTGATCTGCTTCACAGTCGCTACCTGCAATCTGTGTGCAGCTAGGGCTCCATATAGGAGAGAGTAAACTGCACAAATACAAAATTTTCATACTTATTTTAGCACCAAATCCTATGGTGTTACTACTCATTAGAATTGTCTCCACACCATAGGGTTTAAAGCAGAAATGAAGATTTTAGTTTTTGAAATACTTTCCTTATCTGGAGCCCTGGTGTGTGCATGCTACATGTAGAAGAGAAACTTGGATTACCTTTGCAAACAGTTTTGATCCTGATGAGACGCTGCATTATGCAGCGTCTCATCAGGATCAAAACTGGTTGATACCTTTTATTCTTACTTTAATTTTTTTATAAAAATTCTATACAGTAAAACCTCTCTTTTATGGCCACTAAAATAAAGGCTAACTAATTCTTTAAAAGACAGGTGACAGCTTAAAGCAAGCTGACAGTAAAACATAAAGGAGCTCTCTGTTTTACTGTCATCTTGCTTTAAGCTGTCACTGTCATAAACACCTTTATACTTAACACATGTTAGTGGTCGTAGTAGAAAGTTTTAACTGTATTTAGAAAAATAGCAGATGACAAATATTGCAGACAACAATAATATTATTACTAAAATCGCAAATAGTTGAAAATAAATTATAGTCAGTTGGGAGCCTGATCAGAAACCTATTTTAGTAACTCGCAGCACCTTATCAAAATCCAATATGTTTTTTAATTCCAGTCATATATGCTTGGTTGGAGAAATATTGGTTTCTACGTACAACGCTGATCTACAAAATTAACTTACTGTTAAAAGTTTATTCCCTGATTACATGCAAAAATTCCCCAAGCTGAAGAACTAGATCATATATGCAAATCTTCAACAAAGTTGTCATGACCAGAACTGCATGCTGCAGAAACAACTATGACAGAACAGAAGCAAATAGATTTTCCTGTACAGCATGTTAATGTTATAGATATTTTCTTGTGCAGCATGTTAAATGTTTTAACTGCTTATCAGCCCAGTGGTATATTTCTTGCCTGCATCAACTTTGCAAGCATGAAGATCTCACCGATATACCCTGAATTGTATATCCTTTACACAATGCTGGGGAATTTGTTAGTCAGCTAATCAATTCTACAGGTTTGATCTGTAGAAACAGTAAAACTGTTACTTACACAAGATTTGGTTTTTAAATTTCAAGGCAAGGTGGCTGCTTAAAGCAAGATAAAAGTAAAGCAGAAAGCTCATGTAGCAGCTTTCTGCATTAGTTAATCCTGCTTTAACCCATTACTCTATAAATATGCCTTTTTATCCTTTAATTTATTCCTCCACTAAAGAAAATAGTTCCAGTTTATACAGTCATGAATATGCACCATAAGAAATATTTTCTATATCCTCTAGCAGATGGTAGCTTAAAGCAGGATTAAAGAAAATCGTTCCAATTTATACAGTAATTAATGTGTATCAGAAATATTTTCTTTATCCTGCTTTACTTTCAACCTGCTTTAAATCTTCACAGTCTTCAAAACAAGCAACAAGCTAAGGAGCTTTCTGCTTTACTTTTAACCTGCTTTAACCTTCCACCTGCCTTGAATATCATGTGATTGTTATTCATTTAAAATGTTCTCTACAGCAGGACTGACTGTATTTTCTGTGTAGATTCCACATGCTCTATGAAGCATTAACTCTTTGAACACTGGAATAAATGTCAGCTAGCTGGCAGAAATGTTATTAGCTACAGCAATGATCATCACATTTGCAGAAACACAGTCAAACCTGTATTTAGTGACCCTTCTTTGAGAAGCATGCAGGACAGATAACTGATGGCGTAATGGAGGATAAAAATTAAGTTCTCTCAGCATGCTCAAATAAAGCAGGACAAATTTGGATTCTATGGAAATGCAGAAAAGTGAAAATGAAATATCTATGAGGAATAGGTAAATGCATCAAAACCTTGACTCCAATGCTCCATAATATATAATTATACACATTTTTATGCCTTTAATTTATTCCACTAAAGAAAAAAGTTCCACTTTAAACAGTCATGAATATGCACCTAAAGAATTATTTTCCATATCCTAGCAGATGATAGCTGAAAGTAGATTGAAAGTAAAGCATTTACCCCATAAACACACCTTTTTACGTCTTTAATTTATTCCTCCAATGAAGAAGATTGTTTCAAATTTGACAGTCATGAATATGTACATGTTCCATAAGAAATAAACATTTTCCATATTCTAGCAGATGGTAGCTTAAAGCAAGTTGAAAGTAAAGCAGAATGCACCTAAAGGCATATCCTGCTTTTCTTTCAACTTGCTTTATTAAAGCGGTAACCTATCTTCAAAACTTGAAACAGGCTTTGAAGTATTGAACAAATAGAGAAACTTACCCTTTCACAAGTAATGAATGTGTCTGATTCATGAGGAATAACAATAAAAGAACATA
The DNA here is from genome assembly GCA_922989275.2 of Gari tellinella. NCBI lineage: Eukaryota > Metazoa > Mollusca > Bivalvia > Cardiida > Psammobiidae > Gari > Gari tellinella. Next base: position 38,823,191 of record OV277857.1, on the reverse strand, counting down.
GAGAAAGGTATAGGAGAACACCAGTGGTCTGTTTGCCCTGGCTTGGAATCTCATAGTATGGCAACAATGTAGGGTAATTATGTGTTGTCTTAAGAGGCTAATAAAATATCTACAAAGCTGAGCACAACTTCCCTGGCACTACAGTATAACCTGTGTAAAACTGATATTCAATTAAGAAGCATATGAAAAATATTGCTTAATGCATGAAATAAGAAATGCAGAAAGCTCCTAGAGGAACTTTCTGCATTTCTTATGTCATGCATTAAGCTTTCATTTGTCATAACTGTATAAGTGTCTTCATAATGGAAGAGTAATTTAGCATAGATTTGGGTTAATATATCAGAAAGTGTGAATAATGACTCTAATTTAAATAATATATGCCATTCTACCAGGGGTACTTAGGAAGGAAGGAATTTCACGGCATGAAAATGTTCAGCACGACCATGAGAAGGTCAAGGTGACATGTAGTAGATATGGTTTAATACTATTTGTACTCATCCTTTTCAAGGTTATTCAACATACATTCACATCCAAAAGTTGTTGTTTTCTTTTTTTTTCTTTAACACCTACAGCAAGATCACTCAAAAGAAAGTTTTGATTCTAATAACGAAACACACAGAGGGGCTTTGTTATTGCAAAGTCAAGAGAAATACAGATTTGTCTTGCATTGTATCCATTTTTCTATGTGTATATTTCTCTGAATCTTAATTCTCAATTTTTCTTTACAAAAGAACCATTTTCAATGGCATCCAAATTCAGAATCTTTTGTATTAGCTTTAACACATTATCCCATAGCCTGTTTCTAGTATTGAAGGTTACACACAGGTTGAAAGTAAAGCAGAATGCGCCTTGATCGAGGCCTTAATAATACTGCATCCTTTAGAATATAGAAAAAAAATCTTATGATAAATATTCATGATAGTATAAATTGGAACTATTTTTCTTCAGTGATGGGATGGAATAAATAAAAAGTGTAAAACGGCATATTTATGGGGAAGTGGGTTATACCCAATTATCTCCCTGACTGGTAAAACAGGAGTTCTAAACAACCATTTATTGCCTATCCAAAAATGCATTTGAGAAACATGAATTTTCTTTTCTGCTAAAATCTCCAAAACTAATTAAACTGTCTCAACAGCAACCCTTTAAACTCTTTGCACACTAAGCGGCAAAATAGTGATTACCCTTTACGTTACATGGTGTCTTAATCAAGATCCAAAATGTTTGACAGTCTGAACTTATTTCAATTTTTTTAAAGTTCTATATTACAAACAGTAGCAGACTACAATGAAAATCATTGTTGCAGACAAAACAATTACCCAGCATGCATAGTTAAAATGTCCTATCTTATTTTACTTTTATTTTCAACCTGCTTTCAGTGGTAATGTGTCTTCACAACTAGAAACAGGCTATGGGATAATGGGTGAAGGCATACATGTTACTGTTTAATGCAAAATAAAAGTAATGCAAAAAGGCACCTAATGGTGACCACATGATGCTTAATCTTAATTCCCTGGCAAGCAGTTTAACCATTTACCCAATAGCCTGTTTCTAGTTTTCAAGAAAGGTGACCACTTAAAGTAGGTTGAAAGTAAAGCAGAATGCGCCTTAAGGCGCATTCTGCTTTACTTTCAGCCTGCTTTAATCTACCATCTGCCAGGATATAGAAAATAATTCTGTTGGAAAATATTTATGAATGTATAAATTGGAACTATTTTCCTTTGTGGAGGAATAAACCAAATACGCTAAAAGTCGCTTCTATGGGGGAAAGGGTAAACAAAGTTTGACTGTATGACATGGTGTAATGGGTATGTAAAACTATGTAAAACTGTTGCAAATGTAGATGTAAAATGATTGTTGAGCTGTGAAGACCAGACAAAAACATCTAATGGTTGTATAATGGCTGTTACAATACTCTATATCTAATATCAAAACTCCATTTTAATGACATAGAACAGACTGTTCAACAAACATGATAATGTGCTTTGAAATTTTAAATGTTTTGTGCAAGACACCATTCCATTGTACTTGATATTAATTGCATAATTAAATCTTTTCCTTCATAGAACATCATTAACCTTTTCCGCTAAAACTTATAACAGATGGTTGCTTAAAGCAAGCTGAAAGTACAGACAAATGGTCCCTAAAGAGCACTCTGCTTTACTTCAGCCTGCTTTTAGCTACCGTCTGTTAGGATATAGGAAGTATTTCTTATAGTGTATAAAGTTGAACTACTTTCTTTAGTGAAGGAATAAATAAAAGGCATAAAAAGATGTATTTACTAGATAATGGGTCATGATAGTTCTTCCTAATTTGATCATCACATAAGAACATTGAGACACTTCTATTCTTATTTATCATAGGCTCAGGATAAAAGTAAAGTAGATATGAGTCCTAATTGTTGGAAGCTTCAATTGCTTTACATACATCTTACTTTGAACAGCCACCTGTCTTAACCCTTTGCATGCTTAACCCATTTCCCTATAAATACGCCTTTTACACCTTTTATTTATTCCCCACTGAAGTAAATAGTAAATTTGTACCGATAAGAATGTGTATCATAAGAAATATTAGTATATCCTAGCAGAGGGTAGCTTAAAGCAGGCTGAAAGTAGAGCATTCTGCTTTACTTTTAACCTGCTTTAAGTGGTCACAATTAAGTCTTCAAAATTAGAAACAGGCTATTGGGTAATGGGTTAAAGAGCAAAACCATGACTACATATATACTGATGAGACGCTGAGTAACTCTGTTCAAACATCAACCTATAGATATGCATTTTTAAGCCTTTTATCTATTCCTATTTTTGCACTTTCAATTTATACCGTCAAAAATGGGCTCCATAAGAAATCTTATTTTCTTCATCCTAGTAGATAGTAAATTAAAGCAGGCTGAAAGTAAAGCAGAATGTGCCTTTAGGCACATTCTGCTTACTTTCAACATGCTTTAAGTGATCATCTATCTTCAGTAGAAGAAACAGGCTATGGAGTAAAGGTTAACAGTTTAAAGATTGTCACAAGGGATCGTCATGAATATCAATCCAATACAATGTAATAACACTATCCTCTATGATACTTAAATTGAAATATTGTCCAATTAAGAGCTATCATTTATTACCATGATTGTATAAAATTTGTCAAATAATCAATACACAAAAATGACTAACGCTACAAACTTGCAGTATCACCAGACCATCAGACTCTGACATCCAGCTTGCAGCTCTTCTAAGGTTTGAATTAAAGCTCTTGAACAATTAAGTGACTAAATGATGATGACACATCTATAGCATGTAGACTGTCGTCAGATCACATACAGTAAAACCTCTCTAATACCACCACTAAATTGTGTTAATTATTAGGTGTTTTAAAGGGACTCGCAACCGGATGGTGTACTGTCAAATAAAATTAAATACCCAAATAAAAGCAAATTTATGGCATTATTTGGCTTCTGACATTAAAAAAATATGATCTGTCCAAAAAAAGTCTCAAGAATCGTCACTGAATCTTAGTTTTTTAGATATTTTCCATCGTTTTTCTATAGCGTTAGTAGACAGTATAGTTGTTGTTGTTGCTTCTCTACACAGACTCAGACATAAACCCGAGCCGAATAATGTACTATCAATCGCTACTACCCTCATGAACCTTGATTTCTGAATATCGGCTGAACATGGCTGAATTTGTCTGAATCAAACTGAATCTGGTCTGAACCGTTAATTGCTGTCTGAATCCAGCTGTACACAACAAAAAATTTCTGAAATTGTCTGAACTTTGACTGAAACTGCCTGAATACTGGCTGAATAGTTCAGACAGATATTCAGAAAGATTCAGAATATGAAATTTGGCTGAATACTTCTGAACCATTCAGAAATACTGAAACATGACTGAATACTGGCTGAATAGTTCAGACAGATTTTCAGAAAGATTCAGAATATGAAAATTGGCTGAATATTTCTGAACCGTTCAGAAATGCTGAATCATGACTGAATACTGGCTGAATAGTTCAGACAGATTTTCAGAATATGAAATTTGGCTGAACATTTCTGAACCGTTCAGAAATGCTGAAACATGACTGAATACTTGCTGAATAGTTCAGACAGATTTTCAGAAAGATTCAGAATATGAAATTTGGCTGAACATTTCTGAACCGTTCAGAAATGCTGAAACATGACTGAATACTGGCTGAATAGTTCAGACAGATTTTCAGAAAGATTCAGAATATGAAATTTGGCTGAATACTTCTGAACCATTCAGAAATACTGAAACGTGACTGAATACTGGCTGAATAGTTCAGACAGATTTTCAGAAAGATTCAGAATATGAAAATTGGCTGAACATTTCTGAACCGTTCAGAAATACTGCAACATAGAAAAAAAGTTTGAGGGTTTACTGAAACATGGCTGAACAGTGGCTGAATAGTTCAGACAGATGTTCAGAAATATTCAGAATATGAAAATTGGCTGAACATTTCTGAACCGTTCAGAAATGCTGAAACATGACTGAATACTGGCTGAATAGTTCAGACAGATGTTCAGAAAGATTCAGAATATAAAATTAGGCTGAACATTTCTGAACCGTTCAGAAATACTGCAACATAGAAAAAAAATCTGAGGGTTTACTGAAACATGGCTGAACACTGGCTGAATAGTTCAGACAGATTTTCAGAAAGATTCAGAATATGATTATTGGCTGAATATTTCTGAATATTTCTATAGAAATTACCTCCCTTTTAAAGGCAAAAACCAAAATAGTGGTTTTATTACTCAAATGTCTTTTATATTTTTAGCTACTTTATTCTGAACATTTTTAAAGTAATTAATGATAATACTTCCATGCTGATAGAGTACAAATCATATAACACATAAATATAACGTGTAAATAATAGTATTTATAAATAATTACATTTATGCATTTTTAAAAACCATGTTGTCAATTAAATGAATGCTTGATAAAATTTGGAGCAAAATGTATGGTTATCAAACAAGAAAATGAACTCTTGTAAATGCCTTGTGTGTAAGCCTAGCAGAGCTATATGGTTTGCACAGGGTTCCTTTTGACCTCCATTGACCTATGGAATTACTAAAATTAAATTTTTAGTATGAGAAAGATGAACAATAGTGTTGAATCTGATCATGGCTGAAATTGTCTGAACATTTCTGAATCATGGCTGAATGTCTCGTCTGAACATTTCTGAATCTTGTCTGAATACTTCTGAATTTGGAGTTTGAAAACGAGCTGAAAATGTATGAATTCTGGCTGAAACAGTCCCAATTTCAGTAAAGATTCAGAAATCAACAATTCTGAATCCTTGTCTGAAAACTTCTGAATTTTGTCTGAACATTTCTGAAATCTTGTCTGAACATTTCTGAATTTTGTCTGAAAACTTCTGAATTTGGAGTTTGAAAACTAGCTGAAAATGTATGATTTCTGGCTGAAACAGCCAAAAACAGTCCCAATTTCAGTAAATATTCAGAAATCAACAATTCTGATCCTTGTCTGAAAACTTCTGAATTTTGTCTGAACATTTCTGAAATCTTGTTTGAACATTTCTGAATTTTGTCTGAAAACTTCTGAATTTGGAGTTTGAAAACTAGCTGAAAATGTATGAATTCTGGCTGAAACAGCCAAAAACAGTCCCAATTTCAGTAAATATTCAGCAATTAGCTACTATGTAATTCAATGTAGTGGTTCAGAAGTATTCAGCTATATTCAGCTAAAATTCAGACGTCTGTTCAGCCAAAATTCAGACATTTATTTCCATGAGGGTAATGAAGTACATTAATACGCTACCATATAGATGGAGAGCGCCAGTAGCCGTGTGGGTAAAGGCGTTTCCTTTTTTTTTCATCTTTGTCTCCGCATGGAGGGTCACGGGTTCGAATCCCATCAGAGCTTCTTCTTTTTTTTTTTATTGAAATGCATTTTTTAACAGAATTAAATTTTATTATCCTAAACTAAATCTTATACCCATTTATATAAGCATTTGACATATATTTACAAATTACTATTTCTAATGCTAAATCTTTAAGACAGGAGCTTTCTGTTTTACTTTCACCCAACTTTAAGCTGTCACCTGTCATTTAAACAAATAAACTAGCCTTCTTTTAGTGGTTGTAATAGAGAGGTTTAGTGTACATCTCAAATCACATACATCTATCAAATGAAACGCCATTTAACGTTCATGAATATTCTGCAAAAATTCTAGAAATTTGATGGTTTTAGAACCATTGTTATAGAATTACGAAAGTTCTTGAGATCCTTTTGTAGAATTTGTAAAGTAATCTTGAAGCTCTAGAATAATTCTAGAAGCCGCTATATAATGTTCATGAATATTCTTAAATTCTTGAACATTTTCACAGGGGAATTCTAATGAAAAGTCACACTATAGAGTTTAATTGGTGCAGAAATGAAGGAGAAAATAGCAGTTTACTACCAAAGCTGCTTTCTGCTTCCCTTTCATCTTGCTTCATGCAGGTATCTTCCTTATACCCTTTACTCTATAAATACACCTTTTTACGCATTTAATTTATTCCTGCACTGAAGAAAATTGTTCCATTTTATACAGTCATGAACATTAATTTTATTATACAAAATATTTTCTGAATTTTAGCAGATGGTAGTTTAAAGCAGGTTGATAGTGAAACAGAATGCACCCTTATGTGCTTTCAGCTTTACTTTCAACCAGCTTTAAGTTGTCACATATTTTTAGGCTATGGGGTAACGGATTAAAGCAAGCTTAAATAGAGTAGAATGCACCATTACTCTTTCACCGTTTGAGTCTCATAAAATTGACTTTGCATACAGTTTTGATCTTGGTCAGACGCCGCGTAACGCAGCGTCTGATCAGAATCAAAACTGTTTGATGTCTTGTTTTGATATTTCTTATGTTATATAATTTATACTCTCTTAAATCTAACTTTGAAATGATCTTGCAGATTACAATATTGAAAGAGACAACAAAATTATAGTGTACGGGTAGCAACCTCACAATTTATTTGGCGCAAAAAGGGTTAAGGCCCATTCTGCTTTACTTTTAATATAACCTGCTTTAAGGGGTCACCTATTTTCACTACTAGAAAAATACAGGCTATAGCATAAAGGGTGACATGAAGTTTGTAGGTTTATATTGTATCTATCAGCAATGCAGTAGTACTGCTGGTACAGTTAAATTCGATATCTCAAACTTGGTTAGATTGATCATACCCGTATTTCAAAGTTAAAACGTGGCTATAAGCCACATTTTAACTTTGAAATACGGGTATGTTCGACTTAACCAAGCATGAAATAATGCAATTCATGTGTCGACAAATCGGATAGTTCCAATTAAGTGAGTTGGAGATATGGAAGTTTGACTGTATGTAGATGTTACATTGTAAATCAAGAGCGAGGATGCACAGACAGATGGATGGTATGGTAATTATGCATACCAGCCAAACAAAAATCACCACATACATAGGAATGTATTGAAAAATTGTCTACAGTCAAACCTGAGGTTTAGCAAACATTCAACAGAAGATCGATGCATGGATTATTCTTAATTTAACCCTCGACCTATTATATATATATATACCCCTATGAAAAGTGTTCAAGAATTTTAGAATATTCATGAACATTAAATTGTCACTTCTAGAATTGTTCCAGAGCATTAAATTGTCACTTCTAGATTTGTTCCAGAGCTTCAAGAATTACTTTACCCATTCTACAAATTTAAAGGAGTTCAAGAACTTTTGTAATTCTAGAACAATGGTTCTAAAGCCATTGAATTGCTAGAATTTTTGCAGAGCAGAATATTCATGAATTTAAATGACCACTTCTAGAATTGTTCATGATTATTCAAGAAATCGTTCTGGAATAGTTCTAGAACAATTTAGTACCTTCTGACAGTGGTAGTCTGTTTCTAGTTTTGCAGACAAATAATCAATTACAGTAGTAATTAAGTGCCTCAAAGAACATTCTGCTTTACTTTCAACCTACATTAAGATACCATCTGCTAGAATGTAAACAAATATTTCTTTTGGTGTATATTCATTACTGTATAAAATGGAACTATTTTCTTCGGTAGAGGAATAAACTAAAGGCGTAAAAAGGTGTATCTATGGAGTAAATGGATATTGTGAACTACATAATTGTATGATTCAAATTGACAACTAGTTCAGGAAGAGAAACTTTAACAACTATAAAGTTTACTAAGTATTTACATGCAATGGACATACTGCCTTCTACATCTGCATGCTATATTATTATATCCCTTTACTACATAAATACTAAATTCATTTTAACACATTTGATTTATTCCTCCACAGAAGAAAATTCCAATTTATACAATCATGAATATAAATTATAAGAAATATTTTCTATGTACTAGCAGATGGTAACTTAAAGCAGGCTGAAAGTAAAGCAGAATGTGCCTTAAGGAACATTCTGCTTTACTTTCAACCTGTTTTAAGTGGTCACCTATCTTCAAACTAAAAACAGGCTATGGAGTTAAGGGTAAAAATTATACAGGGCTCTAGATAAGAGGGAGCAAACTGAACAAATCTAACTTTTTCTAACTTATTTTAGCACCAAATCCTATGGTGTCACCACTCATTAGAATCGTCTCAAAGAGATGATTCTAATGAGTAGTGACGCCATAGAGTTTAAAGCAGAAATAAAGATTTTAGTTTGTGAAATACTCCCGTTATCTGGAGCCCTGAAATATCTTACTCTATCAGCTGTCACTGTATAAATACTCAAGTTATAAGTTATCCTTGCTGTGGAAGAGGCTTGATCCTAATTGACAGGTACAAACATATGAACAGATCACGAGGAATAACAATTACATACATATAGTCCCACATTAACACATATACAACATGCCAATAACTATATACCTTACTGCAGTCACACTTAAGAATGTCTTCTTTTTTTTTTGTATACTGTAAACTAAACTACTAACTAACCCTGTGTTAAGCGGCCACTTACAACATAGTGAATGGGCTTATATAAAGGCAGTAGCTTAATGCAGGACAAAAGTAATGCAGAAAGCTCCTGCAGGAGCTTTCTGCATTACTTTTGTCCTGCCTTAAGCATTAATTTGGGGTTGTAGATTTTTAGATCTCCATGTCCATCAAATAGTGACTTTTTAGCACAGACTTGACTGTTCAGTAAAAATGAAACTTCATGCTCACTGAATTTCATTGTTATTTATGACATATGATATACAAACAGTCCACCCTTTTCGTCACTATTAAATTAGCAGATATTGACTTTATGAAAACAGTATAGACCCAGAATAGACATCTGTAGAGCTGTCTCAGATCAGTTTCTGTACTGTTTCCTTATGGGATCCGTCCAACATGAGACTGCACTCTTGAATTTTCATATTTTATAAGCCAATGTAATAATTTCAGATGAAACTCCATGTCATTTAAATTATTCCTCCACTATAGAAAATAGTTCCTTTTTATAAAATTATGAACATGTACCATAAAAAATATTTTTCTATATCCTAGCAGATAATACCTTAAAGCAGGCTGAATGTAAAGCAGAATGCACCCACTTTCAACCTGCTTTAAGTAGTACCTTGTTTTCAAAACTAGAAACAGGCTTTGGGGTAATGGGTTAAAGATAGGTTTACTAGTACTAAGTAAAACCCCATATGAATACAAAAAATAAGTTTCTGAATAAACTGACCTTATAAACAGACTGGAACTCAAATCAAGCCCTACAAAATTTTAATCATAACACCTGCTCTGGATCCAAACTATTATTGATGTTTCTCTGGTTAAAAATATATGAAATCTCAAATGTTTTAAAAATACACTGTGGTTGACTGTGAACTTAAAGATGATTATTCAACTTAATATGGGTTAAGAATTTGAAAGGTCTCCAATCCCTTACAAAGTATGCAGGAACACATTTATTTTGTGGTTTTATTTCCCAAAGCAGTATAAATGATGATAAATTATATCTTTAGAAGACAACATTTATGAAAACTGTTATTTTCAAGTTTAACATCCAATTTACAGTGTGGTTATACATTGCATTAGGATGGTAACTTGGTATAATGCCTCCTTAATTTAAAATACAAGGAGTGATTAATTTGCTGTACACTGTGCACATCCAGAGCTGAGCTAGGGCTCGATCCTCACTGTTTGCTGTACTATGTATGACTTAAAGTGACAAGCAGCAGAAAGGAGTAACTAAAGGCAAATGCTTTTCATCCCATCCTATTCTGTTTTGTGTTTTTGTGAAATGATCATGTATTTAAACAAACTGCAAATCAAAATCAAAGTGCAACCAAATGGCATACATTCAGACTTGTTAACATATATTCCCAAACTACATATACGTAAATACAATAAATTGTAAAGACACAATAATCACAAACAGCATGTCTCCCAAAAAAATCTACAAAAAAGTAAGAAAATGCATGCTTGAACTTGAAGAAAAACAAAAATAAGAACAGAAACGAAACTGATTTGAATTCTGTGCAGAGTCAAAAGTAGATAACTAAGCAATCTTTAAAACAAGTGGCAACTTATTATACAGAACAAAAGTATTGCAGAAAGCTCATATAAAAACTGATCTGCATTACTTTTGCTCTACATTACTTATAAGTAGTTACATACTGCAGTGTGGATCCAGATTACTTATATGCCAGACATTCTCATTGTGTTCTTATACACATTAATTTCAAAACAGTGAATTTCATTATCTTCTTAACCCATTATTTCCAGACAGGTGACTAATTAAAGCAGGTTGAAATTAAAGCAGAATGTGCCTTAAGGTGCACTCTGCTTTATGTTTCCAGCCTGCTTTAAGTTAAAATCTACTAGAAAAAGGTTTTTTTTTCTTATAATACATTTTCATGACAGTATATTGGACCTATTTTAATCTTCAGTGGAGAAATACCGTTTGAGGTATAAAAAGGCCTATTTATGGATTATTGGGTTTAAATAAAAGGTTTTCTGCTTTATTGCTGACGTGATCATTTCTTGCCTATATTCACAGATACGAGATTCTATTTACAATTTTGATCCTTAACAACTGTCAACAAACTTTGTCTCTGATCAGGATCTAAACTGTTTGCAAACGTCTTCAACAAGTGTTACTACATGCAAAGAGTTAACCCTTCTCCTACTGCTCATGTTAGGAAATCTATATAGACCTAGATCAGACACTTCCATCAGAGTCTACACTGTTTTCAAAAAGTGTCAATTTGCATTGCTATAAGCAGCTGATGGGTAAAAAGAAATGCCACTTTGGAAGCAGATCACACAGTCATGCATTAATCTAAATAATGCTGAACCAATAGAAATCACCATTCACCTTATAACCCACTACTCCATAAAAGTTGTACCCTTTTTCATGCATCTAATTTATTTCTTCACTGAAGAAAATAGATCTGTTTTATACAATCATAAATATGCATCATAAGAAATATTTTCTATATCCTACCAGATAATAGCTTAAAGCAGGCTGAAAGTAAAGCAGAATGTGCCTTAAGGTGCATTCTGAATTATTTTCAATCTGCTTTAAGTGGTCACCTGTCATCATACTAGCAGATTATAGCTGAAAGCAGGCTGAAAGTAAAGCAGAATGTGCCTTAAGGCACATTCTGCTTTACTTTCAACCTGCTTTTAAGTGGTCACTTGTCTTCAAAACTGGGAACAGACTATGGAGTAAAGATTTAAAGTAACATAAAGCAATCAATGTATAAAGTAAAATAAAGCATTCACTTTATATAGTAATAATAAAGCATGCAGAAGGGGGAGAACAGTCAACAGTGTATCACGAGGGTGACTGGACATTGTTAGTACATACCAATACAGTGCTGGGGAAACACGCATAGAAGTAACCAACTGCTTCTCGTGGCTTCAACAGAACAGGAAAATAATAATCTTGAAAATGTGACTCGTACAACAGTCAGCCAGGAAATATAAGAAAGTAATCCATATCATGACTAAGCTCCAGATAAGAGAGAGAAACTGAACAAATCAAACATTTTCTCACTCATTTAAGTACCAAATCCTATGAGGTTGCTACTCATTACAATGGTCTCTTCGAGAGGATTCTAATGAGTAGTGACACCATAGGGTTTAAATCGGAAATGAAGATTTTAGTTTTTGAAATACTCCCCTTATCTGGAGCCATGGACTCTATAATCTAAAGGAGGATTGTTTTCTGTGTAAATGACAGGTAGTAAATTAAAGCTTAAATCAGGTTGAAAGTAAACCAGAAGGCTAAATCTAAAGTAGCTTTCTGCTTAACTTGCGCCTACCTCAACTCATTATATTATCCCATATATACGCCTGTTTACACCTTAACATATTTTTCCACTGAAGAAAATAGTTTATATCTATAAAATCATTAATTTGTATCATAATTAAGATATATTTGCTATATTCTAGTAGATGTTAGCTTAAACAGACTGAAAGGAATGAAGAATGTGCCTTATATAAGGTGCATTCTGCTTTACTTTCAGCCTGCATTAAGTTACCATCTGCTAAGATACAGGAAATAGTTCTGACGATAAACCATACATTGTCCGCATGACAGTATAAACTGGAACTATTTTCTTCAGATAATTATTTAAAGGCTTAAAAAAGCATATTTATGAGGTAATGGGTTAAAACTGGCAAGAACTCATTGGAAATTAATACACATTATAATGGCTTAGTAAGTAGTGAAACATATTGATCAGCAAGTTTATGATCAGCCTTTAAAGCCTATTAATTATATATAATGAGCCACATATATTTTGCAAAAAGCTTCATAATGACATAAAAATTGTCATAATGGCAAATAATAAAACACATATGACACAATTATTCTACAGTTGAGTTTCGTCATACTTTATAAATATAAGAGAAGACAGATACAGTCGATACTCCTTACTTCGAAATTGCTTGACTCGACCTCACCAGTATTTTATAAGTTTGATTTCTATAAATCGATCTCACGTACGTCAAACATACCCGTATTTCAAAGTTAAAACGTGGCTGAACCACGTTTTAACTTTGAAATAGGGGTATGTTTGAACTAAAGTGAGTTTGAATTATGGAGTTTATGCTGTATTTGGAAACTAGTGTACACTCAGATAGATCTAGTGATTGTTGGATATGCAACATATATGATCAGTGTTGAAGCAATATTAACTCTTTGCATGCTGGGTAATTGTTTTGTCTGCAACAATTGTCATCTGCTATTGTTCTTAAAACAGAATTTTCGAAATTTATTTTCAAAACAGGATCAGAGCGTCGAACAGTTTGAAACCTGATGAGACACCGCTTTACCCAGTGTCTCATCTGGATCCAAACTGTTTGCAAAGGTAATCACTGTTGAATGTATATCCATTGCTAGCATGCAAAGAGTTAATCAACACTTTACTCTATAGACTGTTTCTAGTTTTGAAAACAGGTCACCACTTAAAGCACATTCAAAGTACAGCTCCTTAAAGAGCATTCTGCTTTACTTTCAACCTGCTTGAATCTCCCATCTGCTAGGATATAAGAACTATTTTATGCAGTATATTCATTCCTGTATAAAAGTGGAACTCTTTTATTCATTGGAGGAATACATTTAAAGGTGGAACACATTAGGTAAAGTTTTAACAGAACAGAGTTGATTCAGACAATATACAATTGGTTTGGCTCTTACTTTATCACTAATGTCAAAATGCAATAGCTATAATCTTGGTCTTCAATATTTATAATGTCCCACAGTGTTTTTATTCTCATGTCTCAGCTAGAGACAGTTCATATTTCTATATAAATTACCAATATTATAACTCTCACCACTTTTTTCCAGCCCCTGTTGGAAGGTATTGAATTATTCAAGAACTGTTCCAGAATAATTTTTTGAATATTCATGAACAATTCTTGAAGCAGCCATTAATATTCATGAATATTCTGCAAAATTTTCAGATATATGATGGCTTTAGAACCACTGTTCGAGAATTACAAAAGTTTTTAACTCCTTTTGAAGAATGTGTAAAGTAATTCTTGCAGCTATAGAACAGTTTTAGAGTTTTTAGCAGACATTTAACGCTCATGAATATTCTAAAATACTTAAACACTTTTCACAGGGCCGGGCTCAATATAAGAGCGAATAATTTATGCATTGTTAAAGTATTCCCATCTTTATGTCTCTACCAAACTCTTTGATATGACTACTTATTAGAATCATTGCAAAGCGATGATTCTAAGGAGCCATAATATCATAGTGTTTACTGTTGGGACATATGAATTTTTTTTTTTTTATGAAATACTCACCTTATCTGAAGTTTTGTTTTTATTGCATCCTATGTTATTATTTAAATATATCACCTGTTACTATGAAATATATTTTTATTTCACAGTATCCTATGTCATAGTTTGAATATATCACCTGTAACTATGAAATATATTCCATATTAATAGACCACAGTATCAAACACTCACACTGACTAATCCTATTAACATAACAGGTAAGATTTCCTATTTAACACTGAGCTGTGAGTCACTCAGGTCTCTATGACTTAATATTAATATATGTTTTGAAACAATAACTAACTCGGTCACATTGAACTGGATAATCTGCAAAGTTTATTCTGTTAAGATTATAAAGGGTTTTAAGCGCGGTCACTTCCAGTATTATGGCAATGGCTAGTCACAAATTGTGACTCTTTGATCCTTAGTATAATACAGTATTTTTGAAATATTTTATCCTAAACCTTTTAGAGGTTTAAAACAGGCTGACAGTAAAACAGAATGTTCCTTCAGTTTGCTTTAACTGCTTCTATCATAGACAACAGTGTAAACCATCTATATCAAACAGTGTTTAAGGCAGGATACTGCCTGGGGCTGGATAAAAGTAAAGCAGATAAGGCTCCTTTTGCTTTAAGCTATCACCAGTACCTTCTAAATGAATATATAATTTCACTTGGAGGACTAGGCAAAATTAAGCAACCATCTGCTAGGATATAGGAAATAAATCTTATTGTGCATATTCTGCTTTACTTTCAATCTGCTTTGAGCAACCAGCTGTCTTTTATTATATTATATATCTTTCTACCCTCTTTAAGTGATCATCTATCTTCAATACTAGAAACAGGCTATGGGGTGTTGGGTTAAACAGTGCTCCCTTCCTACAATGGCCCTCCGAACAATGACTCCCTCCTTACAACAACCATTGCCATTGTTCCCCCAAACATGTCACTTATGTCTAACCCTTGTATTGCTGCAATATTATCTGCTTAAATTTGTCATCTGTTGTTTTCTCAAAGTTACGTAATGGAAATTTTGACAGAAAACTACATAATGACTAGTGACAAATAGCTTGAAACCAAATTAGACGCTGGATCTGGATCCAAGCTGTTTGTAAATGTTGGCCAATTTCCCTCCCTATTACAACTCCATATCCCTCCGAACAATGGACACATTTCTTTGTTTCTAATTTTGTGTTGTTGTAGAGAGGGAGCGCTGTATGACAATTAATGTTGCCTTTGAAGAAGTTCCACCCCACAGTAGTAAAAGTATGACAAACAGTGTTCATCACGAAAATTCAGCAAGGTAAGGGCTGCTAAACCAAGCCCTACAAACAGGTTTCCACTTTCAATGCAACACAGATGAAATTTAAACCTTTTGAAAGCTGAATTCAGATTGGCTGATGAAATTGTTGTCCGATGTGAGCCAAAAAATTATGTTTCTTTTTCTATAGTCTCAGATGTATAGAACAATCTAACAGTGTGGACCGTATTATAAAGTCAAATGCCACAAAACTAAACAGCACCCGATCAGGATCTAAACTTTGTAAAACTTTCTTGCAATCCTAGGGTTAACAGATGTCTACTGCAGCAATCTGATACTGTTCAGTATAGTTTTTATTTCAATTTATTTCAAAATTGGCTTTATGATAAGTCATGCAGAACAATTAAAAGGTCATTAATTTTTTAACAAAGCACGCTACCAGATCTTAAACCAGTCATTTGAGTGCAGGTCTGCAGCACAGATCATAAAATTTGCTGTTAGAAAGTTGAATACAATGAATAATCATCTTAGTAAAATAGGTATTCAAAAGACAGCACACAATCTCCGACATGTTATATGGACTGCAGTTTTATTTTCCTACGTTTCGATCAATCAATGACCTTCATCAGGGAATGAAATATGTAAACAACTTTTTTTAAACTCGGCCAGAGCTCAAGATAAGAGGAAGAAAACAGCAAATCCAACATATTTTCAATCATTTCAGCACAAAATCCTATGGTATAACTTCTCAAGCTGCCACCTGTATTGAACACTATCATTGAATCATTATTCTAACACACTTCGCGCACGCCCCTTTATAAACATATAAACAACCTGCTTTGGTTTACTATCTTCTAGGACATAAAAAATTGTTCTTGTGGTATATAATTATTCTTGACTATATAAAGTGGAATTATTTTCTTCAGTGGAGGAATATACAGGTGTAATAAGGCATATTAATGGGGTAATGGGTTAAAAGCATTTATCAGAGCTTGGTAGACTAGTGCAGTATGGCGCTGATGTGGAGAAAGGGGTAAAGGTGTTCTATGACCCTTATGTAGAGAAAATGGTTAAAACATTGATTTGAGTGGTCTTTCTTAACCCTTAGCCCGCCAAATAAATTGTTGTCTGCTATATTTCTCGTCTGCTTCAAGTTTCAAAGTGCTTCAAAGTTGCTCAAAATTGCTGAAAATGTTGTCCGGGTGTCAAACAGCTTGGATCCGGATGAGACGCCGAGTTACTCGGCGTCTCATCCGGATCCAAGCTGTTTGCATATGGAGCTATAGTCGTGAGTGGCAGGCTAAGGGTTAAGATAGGTAAAACGCTATACATGCAATATATATGAAAGTCTCAGCACTTTCTTCAAAACTACAATCTTTATTGTTGTTTTATTTCTAGTTATCTTCTCCAAGCGATCTTGTCAATTCAATATGAGATATGTTGAAATAATTAGAACCATCAAAGTTTTCATTGCAGATATGATATATCAGTTGATAGCCTGTATCAGAGTGTCAGGTAAGGGTCAAATCAGGTTCACCGCAGACCATTTCAATTCATTATTTTGTATTGATGACGTATGGTAATCCGTTATTTTTATCGGTTCGATTCACAGGTACTTGACACATACTTTATTATCTATTAACCCCCCCCCCCTTTTTTCTAACTGAATATTTCTAAGTCTTCAAAGGCTCAAGAAAGAACACCTCCAGGCAACACAAACAGTGCAGACTCAGATCAGACCCTGCTTAAGAAATATGGTATCTAATCAAA
The DNA here is from genome assembly GCA_922989275.2 of Gari tellinella. Lineage (NCBI taxonomy): Eukaryota > Metazoa > Mollusca > Bivalvia > Cardiida > Psammobiidae > Gari > Gari tellinella. The sequence goes on along the minus strand of OV277857.1, from coordinate 38,805,933 downwards.
CGTCAGGGCTACAGATAAGGGGAATAGTTCAAAAACCTAAAACTTTATTTCTTCTTTAAATCCTATGATGTCACTACTCATTAGAATCGTCTCAAAGAGAAGATTCTAATGAGTATATATAGTAACATCATAGGATTTGGTGCTAAAATGAGTGAGAAAATGTTAAATTTGTTCAGTTAATCAGTACTCCCTCTTATCTGGAGCCCTGAAACGTTACTCCCTCTAATCTTGAGTTCTGTTTATAGGCATAGTGTGAATAATAATACAACAGTGCAAATCAACTGGACAATACTTTGAAACTAACTCTTAGAATCTCAATCCTAAATGTTATTGTATGTCTGTAAAATGCTTGTAAATACAAATGTATTTGAAAGAAAATGTTTTTAAACCAGAACCTTTAGCAACATCGTTGACTGCAATAATAATTGTTCTCAGCTATTTTTTCTAAACTAGAATTTTTGGAATTTTCTCTTCAAAATAGGGTCAGCATGTCAAACAGTTTCAATCCTTAGATGAGATAATGCAGCATCCTGCCTTGATCCAAACTGTTTGCAAAGATATGCATTTATTTTGCATTATGGTTTAGTCACTCTCATACAGTGTTTACTATACCTTCAACATGATATATGTTCTTCAATACTCTTTGAGGCAAAAATTAGACCAGGGTAATATGTTTTGCTGATAGGAGATATTTACTGTGGAGGGTAGATAGGGAGGTGATAAATTAATACCTTTGAACAAACAAGCTACTATTATTGCCCTATGAACTGATCAGCCTGATAAGTCTTACAAAACCTTCATCCATAAACCAATTACCATAATACCCTTCTCTTACGACCACATTTTTTTTTAAAAATGTTTATTATATGTTTTAACAGGTGGATGCTTAAAGCAAGGTGAAAGTAAAACAGAAAGCTCCTTTAGGAGCTTTCTGTTTTACTTTCACCTTGCTTTAAGTTGCATCTGTCTATCATATAATCAATTAACCTTCTTTATAGTGGTCATAATACAATGTTTTATTGTATATGTGTGTCTTCTAAAATTTCAGCAGTGGCATACCAGTAGTTCCCTTCTTGTCTTTCTATATTTTGTAGATATATTATCGTAGTGACTGACAGTTTTGAACCTGATTAGATGTCGTGTTTACTCAGCTTTTGATTGCAGTATAAATTAATTGTAAAGTCTTTTATTAAGCTCATTTACTACATTCAAAAGGATAAGCAGGTTAAGATTTTGATCACACTTAAGTATGTGCCACAAATTCCTGAAAACAGATTTTAATGTTATCTTTTCAAAAATTTCTACAAACAATTTAAATACATTTAACAACCCACTGGCGTCTTTTAAATAAATATAATTATAGTCTGAATGACACAAATCTGTATTTAGGAGCTTCCATTCAGCAGAGATGTGTCATACTAAAGGTTGACCCTTTGAATACTTAATTCCTAGTACACTTAAGTCCCAGATCTTTCATTAGAAATGGACTTCTTCTTCACAAGAAGATACACAACTTCATAAAACAGTTTCAATTCAGTTCAAACCCCAAAGTTACTAAGTGTATGATATGGATCCAAGCTGTTTGCAAATATCCAGAAGCCTTGTGTCTCTCATTGTAAGGTTTAAAAGTTTATCGAGTATCAATGTTCATTCATTATTTTATCCTACACGGATCAGCTCAGAGCACATACTGACTGTTGTTATCCGTAGGATCAATAAGTACTATACCTTAGTACAGACAAACTCATGATAACACTCAGAAATAAATAAACAAACTAGGATCCAGATAAGAGGGAGTAAACGGAACAAATCCAACATTTTCTCACTTATTTCAGCATCAAACCTTATGTCAAAGAGACGGTTCTAATGAGTAGTGACACCATAGGATTTAATGCAAAAATAACGATTTTAGATTTTGAAATACTCCTCTTATCTGGAGCCCTGAATAAAACAAACTGTCTGCTATACTTGTCATCTGCTTCTGTTCTGAAATTAGAAGTTTCTTTTCAAATAACAGTCAGAGTAACAAACAGTTTAGATCATGATGAGACCCTGTATTATGCGGCGTCTCATCAGGATCTAAACTGCTTGCAAAGGTTATCATGGTTTAGCCACGAGTGTGCATTAAGATTATGGAGCTGCATAAAACAATGACTGATCAGGATCGAACTGCTTGACACTAATGGACTGTATTTCTGAAAATATAGAGAGTACAGTAATTATTTAATTTAAAATATGAGCAGAAGACAACTTTGCAGCAGACAGTATTTATTCAGGTCTCAACCCATTACCCCATAGTATGTTACTAATTATGAATACAGGTGACCCTTTAGGCGCATTCTGCTTAATTTTCAGCCTACTTTAAGCAACAACCAGTTAGGATATAGAAAACATTTCTAATGGTGCATATTTACAACTGTATGAAATTGGAACTCTTCTCTTTAGAGATGAATAAATTTAAGGCATTAAAGGGCATATTTGTTGGGTAAACTCTGGACACCTTATTACAAGGGCCACATTTGTACAATTATTGTTGTCAAAGGAGAACAGTCAACTGTCAGTTGAAGCCCAACAATCGAACAAAGCAAAGTCACTATGAGACAGGCCTATGATATTAGGACTTTAACTTAACTGAAAAGAAGCCTTATTGGCTCACATAGATACTATATGGGCAACCGACAGGTTCACATGACTTCAACATTGCATGCTTTTGTCTCTCTCCTGGTCCCTCCTCCTTTGGGCACGCTGAACAGAGACGATCACAGTGAGAAGATCAATGTCAAACTTGCAACTCTCACGTTAAAATGATAAGCAGCTTAACCCATTATCCTACAAATATGCCTTTTTACACCTTTTATTTATTCCTCCACTGAAGAAAATTAGTTTCAATTTATACAGTCAAGAATATATGCCGTAAGAAATATGTTCTATATCCCAGTAGAGCGCATTCTGCTTTACTTTTAACCTGCTTTAAGTGGCCGTCACTTGTCTCCAAAACTAGAAACAGGCTATGGAGTAATGGGTTAGTAACTACACTAGGATTGTCTTCCTGGATAGTTTGATATCTCAGTATCCTCCATCGTCCTAACTCTTGACGATGATTTATTAAATATGCTTTTATCATGTTTCTCATATATCATAATGTCCTTATAGTTTGAAATAATTGCAGTATAAACCCCTGCAATTTACTAGAAGCTTCTACTTTATACTTCATACACAAAGTCGCATTAATCCTTTCAAGCACATACTTAACGTACTCTATACCTTGTTCAAGTTCTCAATTTGTTGTAGTAACTCTTTGCATGCTTAAATGGCGAAACTGTGATTACATTTGCAAGCAGTTTGGATACTGATGAGACGCCGCATAATGCGGCGTCTCATCAGGATCCAAACTGTTTGACACTCCTACAATATCTTGAAAAGAAATTAACAGAAAAATCTAATTTTAGTACAGTAGCGTACAACAAATGGTATAGATGACCATTTTACTTAGCTTTCGAAGAAATAAGCCAATATATTTGCAACAAGAGGGTCTGAAGGCCCTGATATCACTCACCTGTTGTACTGAAGCTTGATAGCTTTACCTTTCTGTTTCACCAGTTTTAATCTAAATCCATTCAAATTTGTAGTATAGCATGTAAACAATTTTGGAATACAACCTCATAATTCTAGTAAAGTAGAGTATCTCAAAGGCAGATAACTAGATATACTTTGTGTGCAAGTAAAATCAAAATCCATTGAAAACTGTAGTTGCAAGAGTGTAAACACTATTAGATATGGCATTTTCAGCAATTCTTGACCTATTGGTCAGATTTCAACCATAATCACACTTATTCGAACTCTTACTGTCATATACAATCTGAGCAAGTTTGAAAAAGACTGGATAAAAATTGTGGCCTCTATAGTGTAAACACCCCTAAATATGGCATTTTTAGCAATTCAAAGGTAGATAACTCTCGACTTATCTCCCTGATTTCAACCATAATCAAACTCATCTGAACTATTATGGTCATATACAATCTAAGCAAGTTTTAGATAGATTGGATAAAAATTGCGGCCTCTAGAGTGTAAACACCGTTAAATATGGCATCTTCAGCAATTCAAAGGTAGATAACTCGCGACCTATTTGTCTGATTTCAACCAAAATCGAATTCATCTGAACTCTTATAGTCATATACAATCTGAGCAAGTATGAGAAAGATTTGAGAAAAAGTGTGGCCTCTAGAGTGTAAACACTGTTAAATAAGGCATTTTCAGCAATTCAAAGGTAGAAAACTATTGATCTATTGGTCTGATTTCAACCATAATTGAACTTATCCAAACTGTTATAGTTATATACAATCTGGGCAAGTTTGAGAAAGATTGAATTAATAATGTGGCCTCTAGAGTGTAAAAACTGTTAAATATGGCATTTTCAGCAATTCAAAGGTTGATAACTCTTGACCTATTGGTCCGATTTCAACCATAATCGAACTCATCCGAACTCTTATGGTAATGAACAATCTGAGCAAGTTTGAGAAAGATTTGATAAATATTGTGGCCTCTAGAGTGTAAACACTAAAATTGTTGACGCCGGAGGACGCACGCCGGACATTCAAGTATTGCAAAAGCTCACCCTGAGCTAGCTCAGGTGAGCTAATAAAAGCTTTGCTATGGCAATATTCTTGTTATGATAATTCAGCACTCAGATTTCTTTTGCAGATTTTAGCCCTTATATGGTGGCTATTTAACCATCTTCATAATGCAATCTATACATCTAACTGCATCAATTGTTGTTTGCCCCTACTTCAAAATTAAAATGTTCTTAAATGTCATTTCAAACAAGAGCCCCATGGGGCATATTTCGCTCACCTGAGAATAGCTGAAAAAATGGAGATAATAATTTATGTCCAGGACTGACCTAGATATGCAACAGACCGGAACCATTTGAACAAAATATGTAAAGGATATTTAAAAGTGTCACCATACCTAATATAAAAGCTCTGGCCATATTAGTGTCAGAGAAGAAGACGTTTGAAATTTTCTCTATATAACTCTATGTAAAACTGTGACCCCTGGGGCATGGCCAATTTTGACCCCAGGGGCATAATTTGAACAAACTTGATAGAGGACCTGTAGGTAATGCTATGTGCCAAATATCTAAGCTCTGGCCCTTGTAGTTTCAGACTAGAAGATTTTTTAAGTTTTCTTTGAAAAAAATCTATTTTTAGCTCCTGTGACCTAGTTATGCAACCAACCAAAACCATTTGAACAATTTTGGTAAAGGACATTTAGAAGTGTCATCATGCCAAATATCAAAGCTTTGTCCATATTAGTTTCAGAGTAGAAGACATTTAAAAATTTCACTATATAACTCTATGTAAAACTGTGACCCCCGGGGCGGGGCCAATTTTGACCCTAGGGACATAATTTGAAAAAACTTGATAGAGGACCTGTAGATGATGCTATGTGCCAAATATCTAAGCTCTGGCCCTTGCAGTTTTTGACAAGAAGATTTTTTAAGATTTCCTTATTTTTTCACTTTGGTTGCCATGGCAACCAGAGTTCTGCTTTGTTTCCAATTCTTTGAACAGATTTGAAATAGCTTGACCTAAGGAACATTTCTGTAAAGTTTGGTTGAATTCTGCCAAGCGGTATAGGAGGAGATGTCATTTGAAGCAATTGTTAACGACGATGGACGCCGGACAACGCACGACGCCGGACACATGGCCATCCCAATAGCTCACCTTGAGCCTTTGGCTCAGGTGAGCTAAAATGGTCAGTGTGAAACAGAGTTGATCATGTTAAGACTCCATTTATTGTGACATTTCATCTGGATCCGAACTATTTGTTTTTAGGTTCGAGCTTTACTTGTCCCTCTTGTCTTAAAGATTGTTGATGTATCCTCTTTTGAATAGGTACTTAATATAGGTTTACAACAAACCAGACCCTCTTGGGAAAATGTTAGCAATAATAACATTTTCTCCTTCAAGTCTGCACCAAACCTTATGGTGTTACTACTCATTAGAATTCTCTAATGAGTGTAACACCACAGGGTTTTGAGCAAACAAAAAGATTTTTTTTCTTAAATAGAACGCAGGTACCAAGCATATGAAGTATTTGAGTTGAGTCTGAAGTAGTTCTCGAGCATTTGATTGGTCAGATTTGAGCCTAGGCTCAAATCTGACCAATCTAATGCTTTAGAACAAACTCAGACTCAAATGAAACGTTTTATAACCTTGAACCCTGGACTTACTTGTACATCATAACTCACCTCACATTCTGCTATTGGGCTCTTGACGTCCTCTACTGTATGGTTATGGGTGGCCCAGGAGGGAAGGTCATGGTCACTCTGTGTAAACACCACCTCTTCCTCGTGGTTGTTGATGGTGTTGGGCTTCTCCTGGTACTTCTCCATCTTATATAGCACAGGATGTACATACAGTTAAGGAAAGCTCCAGAAAATTTAAAATATAAATTCATACATGTCACAAAATTTAATGTAACAATTTTTAAAAAAATAAAATAAAAAAATTATGTGTCTCATATAGAGAGCATTTCATTTAACCCTTTCCCTCCATAGAAACACCTTTTAGCGCATTTAATTTATTCTTCCACACAAGAAAATATTTCCAATTGATGCAGTCATAAATATGTATCATTAGAACTATTTTCTATAATCTTATCCTAGCAGATAGAAGCTTAAAGCAACAGGAAAGTAATAGAGCAGAATGTGCCTTAAGACACAATCAGCTTTACTTTCTGCCTGCTTTAAGGTATAATCTGCTAGGATGAAGAAAATATTTCCTATGCTGCAGAAAATAATTCCTATGCTTCATGACTGTATAAAGTGGAATTCTTTTAGAATAAAGGAATAAATTAAAGGCATACAAAGGCATATTTCAGGGGTAAAGGCTTACTTATGGGGTAATGGGTTAAGCTGCCACCTGGGTCTCTTCTTTTTTGTCTGTTTTATACAATTTCGACTGTAACATAATTGACCATCATCACTTACTTGACAATAAACTCTACCAGTTCTAAGAGATTCAGAGTGTCTTGAATTATACTATTAATTTTCAAATATTTGCCAGTGTGAGGCTATTATTTGTGAGACAAGACCATTTTATAGGAGCAATTAGTTTTCATTATTTTTTACTGAGATGGAGGATAATTGGAAAAATTATACCCCCTATGATTGATGTTAGCATTTATTATCTTTTATTGACAACTTACAAAATTAATGGTTTTATCTTTCATGCACTGGACAACTCACAAGTCATTCATTATAGTTTTTTCTCCTTTAATACTTCCCCACAGTACTTTCAGTGTTTCAGACATCTGTATGCTTAAAGCAGGGTGAAAGTAAAGTAGGTAATTCCAATAGAAGGCGTTCTGCTTTACTTCACCTGCTTTAAGCAGCCACCTGTCAGAAAAAATGACAATTTCCTGTTGCTTTTTACAAGACATGCTGTTATGGAAAAAAACATTAAGCATTTACCTCATCGCCTGTTTCTAGTTTAGAAATCTGATAACCACTTAAAACAGACAAAGTAAAGAAGAATGCTTCTTAAGAATCATTCTGCTTTACTCTTAACCTGCTTTAAATCTCTTGTAAGGAAAGATACTGGAAATACTTGTTATCTTTCATGTTCAGGACTTCCTAGCTGTGTTTCTTAGCATTTGAATAATTACGGTATAAAGGTATTTTAATGGAGAAATGGGTTAACCTAACATCAAGCAAAACAAACATTTTCTATGTAACATGTGAACATAAAACCTCATAGCTTGTTTTCACTGTTGAACACAAAACTGATGAATACTTAAAGAATGAAAATAAATTAAAACTTTCTATTAGGGAGATACCAATTTACTTTCAACATGCTTTGAGCTGTTACATGAAACCAATAAGTTTTCTATTGCCAAGGCTGCAGATAAGAGGGAGTAAACTGAATAGATGCAACATTTTCTCACTGATATCAGCCCAAATCCTATGGTGTTACTACTCATTAGAATCGTCTCGAAGAGACAATTCGAGACGATTCTAATGAGTAGTGACACTATAGGGTTTAATTCAGAAATAAAGATTTTAGTTTTTGAAATACTCCCCTTAACCCTTTCCCACATAGCATATCTCTATTATTGAATATAGGTGTCCACTTAAAGCAGGTTGAAAGTAAAGCAGAATGCGCTTTAAGCGCATTCTGCTTTACTTTCAGCCTGCTTTAAGCTATCATCTGCTAGAATATAGAAAATATTTTGTATTATACATATTTATGAATGTATAAATTGGAACTATTTTCTTCAGGGCAAGTATAAACTGAATGCGCTAAAAGGCGCTTCTATGAGGGAAAGGGTTAATCTGGAGCTCTGCATGATAGTATTGCATGTCCATACCATCTACTCAGGGTTGACTGCACTATAAAAGCAATGCAAAGAAATAGTTCCATCCACATTTAGATTGGCAATGTTTCAATCCATGTAGCAAAGTTAATAGAGAGCTTTCGGTAAGCAATAAAGGAAGCCTTGTATAAAAGTGAGAATGCTTTCTCTTGAAGCCAGGATCTCAATTAAAATATTGTGTTTGCTTAACCTTCTTATAACACCTTCTTGGTCATTCAAGATTATCAAATAATGGCCAACCATATAACCAGAGTCAACATATATTATCTCTTTGCATGCTAGCGATGGAACCCTGATTTCCTTTGCAAACAGTTTGGATCCAGATGAGACGCCGCATTACGCGGCATCTCATCTGAATCCAAGCTGTTTGACACACTGAAATTATTTTTTAAAAGAAATTTCACAAAAAATCTATTTTTAGAACAGTAGCAGACAACAATTGTTGCAGACTAAAAATTACTTAACATTCAAAAGAGTTAAACCCCCATAAGTTTTGAGAAATTTGTTGAATATTTGTTCAAAATACATATTTGCACGGTGGTATTTTTCTATATTTACATTCAATCTCAGTCAAGCGTTGACAAGAAAGCTAACAAGTTAACCCCTTACTAAATACTAGCTTCTATCTTGCTCTCTGAACGGCTGAAAATATGCATTAAAATAATTGTCTGATGAAAATTCCAAAATGGAAGATTTTTTTCTATTTTATGCCGAACATAGGGACAGAGCAGCCGAACATAGGGACAGAGCAGTAAATAGATTGGAACTTGATCAGACACGGCAGAAACTGTTTACAGATGCAGACGATGTAGCAATTATCAATATGCACCTTTTTTTTCTTATGCAAAACGTGAAATTCACCTATATCAAACTGTGTTCCTTTAACTCATAAGCTATAAACAGTTATCAATGCTTATCTCAATACAAGCTAGTGGATTAAAGTGTGTCAAAATGAGTCAGTATGAGGCTATTGCACAAATAGTCAATATGAGTCAGTATGGCTTAATGGGTTAAGGCATGAAAATGCTTAAAGCAAGAAGAAAGTAAAGCAGAAAGCTCCTGTAGGAGCTTCCTGCTTTACTTTCAACTTTGCATTAGCTATACTACCTTTAATCAAAAGCATCTTTAAATTTTGTTTTGAGGTGTTTATTTCGAGGAAGGAGTAAAGGCATACTATGGGACTGCAGAGAAAAGGGTTAAGTGTTTATCTGTGTTAGATGTTATAGGTTTTTGTGTAAATTGCATAGTAAGCTTTTATCCTATCCTGAATTTTCACATGCTGTTTTAAGCAATGAAATTTATGATAAGTGATCATTTTAAATGAAATTTATGTATAGATGAGCAACAGATAAGGGTAGTTTTTCAAAACTTTAAATCTTTATTTCTGAATTAAACCCTATGGTGTCACTGCTCTTCGAGACGATTCTAATGAGTAGTAACACCATAGGATTTGGTGCTGAAATGAGTGAGAAAATGTTTGATTTGTTGAAATAATTATCTGGAGCCCTTTGACAGTCTAAAGAGAGATTGCAGCTTAATGAAGGACGAAACTAATGCAGAAAATCTCTTCTGGAAGATTTATATATCAATATTGCTCTAAAATCAGCAGCAAACTGTGTTTGAAAATCCAGAACATAAAACATAGATGGCATTACTGGTATTTTTTCAGATGATAGCTTATAACAGGTTGAAAGTTAAGCAGAATGATCCGAAAGAAGCATTCTGCTTTATGTTCAACCTGCTTTAACTGGTCAAAATAGAAACAGGTTATTGTGTAATGGGTTAATAGAACACACGATTTCACGCAAAGCAGAAAATTACCTACTTTACTTTTATCAACTATATTGAGGATTGATCTTCTGAGAGGCTGGTTATTTGAAAAATATTAAACTCTGATAGAAATACATGTTCCTTCAAACTGCTTTACCACTTTGTCAGCAGTTTGATGTACAAAAGAGTGCAAAAAATATATATTTATTCAACTTCACTGAAGCAGAAAATGATTGGTTTTATTGTTTTATAACTGAAGTTAGTGTATGAATGACTAGAACATGACAGAACCAGTATAGTGAAGGCTACGGTAAAACCTCTCTATTACGACCATTAAAACAAATAGGATAATTGGCAGTAATTGAGCATTATGTAAAAGACAGGTGACAGCTAAAAGTAAGATGACAGTAAAACAGAAAGCTCCTAAAGGAACTTTCTGTTTTACTGTCATCTTGCTTTAACCAGTTGCCTGTTGTAAACACCTAATATAATTAACAGAATTGTGAGGTCATAATAGAGAGGTTTTACTGTATATATGACAGTACAATGTTACACAATGATAAAATCAAGTCTGTCACTTTCTTTAACGTTCAATGCTTGCATGAATTGAGATAAGCTATTCATTTCTAACTTTATTGCCTGTTTATGCATGAATATAAAGCTAGGTTACGTGCTGACTCTTACCCACTTTAACCCTTTCCCTCACAAAAAAACTTGTTGACACCTTTACTTATAATTTCCTCATAGACATGCATTTCATGTTTGTACCATGCACTATTTTACCCATTTCTCCATAGCACATTCTGCATTTACTTTTAGCCTGTTTTAAGCTACAACCTGCTAGAATATGAAAACATTTGTTTAAGTACATATTCATGGCCGTATAAATTGGAACTGTTTTCTTTGGCAAAGGAATGAACTAAATGTGCGAAAAGTAGCCTCTATAGGGAAATGGTTAAGAGTCATAGGTATTTTTTCAGCATCTCCTAGTTTAACTCAGCTTTCTGCTTTCCTTCCACCTTACTTTAAACTGCCTTCAGTATTCATCAGCATCTAAAAATATTATTTTCTGGTGTTTATATGGACAAGGATGCCATTTCTCCTGGGTTTTTTTAAAAAAAAAATCTTTGTTTTTTTCTTAATTTCTTTGGACCTACGATTTTTTCCAAAGTCTTTGGATTTCTCCTCTTACTTTTGAAATTTGGAATTTTGTGCATTTTTAACTTAAGAAACATTGATATGAGTGTCAAACAATTGATATTCAGAACAGATGCCGCATAACGCAGCATCTGTTCTGGATCTAAACTGTTTGCATTATGGGGCATTGGCAGTGAAAGGTTTAAAAGCACAATTCCTAAATCACACTTGAAAATTTGGAAACCTCAGGATTCTAGGAGCCTGTATGGAGTAGGTAGCAGCTCTCTAAAGTGTTTCTTTGGAGAAAGAGGTTTACTTGAGTATTGGTTAACTGTAAAGGATATCTTGGCCAAGCTGCACAAAGTCGTCCTGATCTAGTGTCACATACTCCTGCTCTGGTATCCGGGTGCTGTTCACAAACGTCTGAAACAAAACAAAGTCACACTCATAACCCATTACCCCATAAATAAGCCATTTTTATGCCTTTTATTTAATGCACTACTAAGGAAAATAGTTTCAGTTTAAACAGTTGTGAAAAGGCAACATAAGAAATATTTTCTGTATCCTAGAAGCAGGCTGAAAGTAAAGCAGAATGTGCCTTAAGGCACATTCTGTTTTACTTTCAACCTGCTTTAAGTGGTCACCTATCATCAAAACTGGAAACAGGTTATGGGGTAATGGATTAGACAGTACAGACAAGAACCATATTAGCTGCTTTCTAAGACAAGAGCCCCATGGGGCATTATCGCTCACCTGAGAATAACTGACAAAATGGAGATAAATATTTATGTCCAGGAAGGGGTCATTTTTTACCCGAGGGGCATAATTTGAACAATCTTGTAAGAGAACCTGTAGATGATTCTATGTGCCAAATATCTAAGATCAGGTTAGTAGGGTTTTAGACAAGAAGATTTTGTAAGTTTCCATTGGAAAAAAAATCTATTTTTAGCTCCTGTGACCTACATATGCAACAGACTGAAACCAGTTGAACAAAATAGGTAAAAGATATCCAGAAGTGTCACCATGCTGAATATCAAAGCTCTGGCCATATTAGTTTCAGAGAAGAAGACGTTTGAAAAGTTCACTATATAACTCTATGTAAAACTGTGACCCCCGGGCGGGGCCTATTTTGACCCCAGGGGCATAATTTGAAGTCACTTGATAGAGGACCTGTAGGCGATGCTATGTGTCAAATATCTAACATTTATAATGGCCCTTGTAGTTGCAGAGAAGAAGATTTTTAAAGTTTTCATTGAAAAAATCTATTTTTAGCTCCAGTGACCTACATATGCAACCTACCAGAACCATTTGAACAATTTTGGTATAGGACATCTAGAAATGTCACCATGCCAAATATCAAAGCTCTGGCCATATTACTTTCAGAGAAGAAGACGTTTGAAAATTTCAGTATATAACTCTATGTAAAACTGTGACCCCGGGGCAGGGCCAATTTTGATCCCAGGGTCATAATTTGAACAAACTTGATAGAGGACCTGTAGGTGATGCTATGTGCCAAATATCTAAGCTCTGGCCTTTGTAGTTTCAGAGAAGACTTTTTTAAGTTTTCATTGAAAAAATCTATTTTTAGCTTCTGTGACCTAGTTATGCAACCGACCAGAACCATTTGAACAATTTTGGTATAGGTCATCTAGAAGTGCAACCATGCCAAATATCAAAGCTCTGGCCATATTAGTTTCAGAGAAGAAGACGTTTGAAAATTTTACTATATAACTCTATGTAAAACTGTGACCCCCGGGGCAGGGCCAATTTTGACCCCAGGGGCATACTTTGAACAAACTCGATAGAGGACCTGTAGATGATGCTTTGTGCCAAATATCTAAGCTCTGACTATTGCAGTTTTTGACAAGAAGATTTTTTAAGATTTCCTTATTTTTTCACTTTGGTTGCCATGGCAACCAGAGTTCTGCATTGTTTTTAATTCTTTGAACAAATTTGAAAGAGCTTGACCCAAGGAACATTTCTGTAAAGTTTGGTTGAATTCTGTCAAGCGGTATAGGAGAAGATGTCATTTAAAGCAATTGTTAACGACGACGCACGACGCACAACGCACAACGCACGACGACGGACGACGGACACAGGGCCATCCCAATAGCTCACCTTGAGCCTTTGGCTCAGGTGAGCTAAAAACACATCTTCTGGTATTTTATACAGAGTAGACCTCAATCAGAATCTAAACTGTTTGCAAATGCATGAGATGATGATCTGACGATGTTTGGGACAAGGAGAAACCCATTATGCCATAGCTCAGTGTTTCTTAGTTTTGAAAACAGATAACACTTAAAGTATAGATTAAAAGCAAAGAAGAAAGCTCCTTAGCCCATTGTCCCATAAATACACCCTTTTACGCCTTTAATTTATTCCTCCTCTTAAGAAAACAGTTCCAATATTTATAGCCATGAATATATATCATAAGAAATATATTTTCTAGTAGTTGATAGCTTAAAGCAGGCTAAAATTAAAACAGAATGTGCCTTAATGTGCACTCTGCTTTAGTTTCAACCTTCTTTAGTGTTCATGTATCTTCAATATTAGAATCAGGCTATGGGGTAGTGGATTAAGAAGCATTCTGCTTTACTTCCAGTCTGATTTAACTTAAGCTGGAAAGGTACTTGAAACACCTTTTACATTTCATGTTCAGGATTTCGTAGCTGGGGACTACTTTACTTAGTGTACATATGGATATTAATAAGAAGCATAAAAAGGTAGATTTATGGGGTAAATGGTTAAGAGAAACCACTGATAACAGTACTCCACCCTAACCTAGTTCTGGCATGCTTATCCCATGCTAAAAGCCTGTGAATGATCTCTTGGCTGATGTACAATAAAACCCCTCTATTACAACCATTGATAACAGTACTCAACCCTACGTGTAACCTATTGGTGTTCTGGCATGCTTATCCCATGCTAAAAGCCTGTCAATGATCTCTTGGCTAATCCATGGCTATGGATATACAGTAAACCCCCTCTATTACAACCACTGATAACAGTACTCCACCCTACGTGTAACCTATTGGTGTTCTGGCATGCTTATCCCATGCTAAAAGCCTGTCAATGATCTCTTGGCTAATCCATGGCTATGGATATACAGTAAACCCCCTCTATTACAACCACTGATAGCAGTACTCCACCCTACGTGTAACCTATTGGTGTTCTGGCATGCTTATCCCATGCTAAAAGCCTGTCAATGATCTCTTGGCTAATGTACAGTAAAACCCCTCTATTACAACCACTGATAACAGTACTCCACCCTACGTGTAACCTAATGGTGTTCTGGCATGCTTATCCCATGCTAAAAGCCTGTCAATGATCTCTTGGCTAATCCATGGCTATGGATATACAGTAAACCCCCTCTATTACAACCACTGATAACAGTACTCCACCCTACGTGTAACCTAATGGTGTTCTGGCATGCTTATCCCATGCTAAAAGCCTGTCAATGATCTCTTGGCTAATGTACAGTAAAACCCCTCTATTAAAATTGTGTTACCTATTAGGGTTAAAGTTCTGCTTAACCCTTTGAACCCTAGTCCCCCATATAGGCCTCCTTTTCAAACAGTGTACATGTGAATGCCAAACATTCACAAAACAACCCTTAAAATTCAGAAATGGACAAGACAATAATGGAAACTGGTATTGTCCATTTAAAGTTTCAGGGAGGAGCTTTCTGCTTTAGTTTCACCTTGCTTTAAGCTGTCACCTGTCTTTCATACAATCAGTTAGCCTTCTTTTAAGTGGTTGTATCAGAGAAGTTATACTGTATTTGTATTTCATATCTTCAGGTATAATATGTTTTACATTAATTTATTTGCACAGGTAAAATTGTACTTCAAAATGATAACAAAATGGTAAATAAAGTCTCCTTCAAATCGTTCACTCTTAATGTATACGTTTTAAAACATTTTATCTAATACGCAGCATGTGGTCAAATGACTGTAAAAGCAATTTAATTTTTTTGTGAAATTATCTTAAAGAAGAATGCGGTCAGTCACAACGTAGAAGAAAGATCTGAAGTCAAATATGGTTACATGATGCGGGGCAAAAGTCTATGCAGAAAGCTCAAAAGGAGCTGAGAGCAAAAAGAGCTGAGAGCATACATTACCCCGGGTACCGGTATTTTTAACAATAAAACATTTTCTTTGAGCCCATGTACACCATCTGTTAGTATCCAGACTAAAATAATGTTGGTGTAAAGTAGTCAAACTTTACTCTATGCACTTTAACCTTTTCATGATTAAATTTATCTTGAGGTTTTTACCCCTTCAGTGCCATATTGTTGTCTGCTTCCAATATTGATGTCTGCAATATCTTCTAAAAGTTAGATTTAAGGCAGTATAACTGACGTTATTTCAAAACAAGTGGCAGCGTCTGATCAAGATCAAAACTGTTTGCAAATGCGCATTATGACATCATTTAGAGTGAGATGGTTAACAGCAAAACCATGATAATTTTTACAAACATTTCGATACAGATGAGATGCAGCATATTGCAGCATCTCATCAGGATCCAAACTGTTTGATACTCTGATCCTATTTTGAACATAACTTTTCCAAATTTCTGCTTTACTTTCAGCCTGCTTTAATTAAGCTATCATCTGTCTTCAATACTGAAAACATTAGCTATGTAGGAAAAGTTTTACTTAAAGATTTAACTCACAGATGCAACAGAGATCTACCTAATGTTCCACCTGATTAGCACTCTTAATCAGCCAGATTGCACTTTCTATAAATATTCTTTAACAAGATTGCCAAATCCTTAAAACTTCTCTTGACACTTTTTGGCAGCTGAAAGGCTGTAACTCCACAGTGTCTGTAAGAGCACTCTGGCTGGGTGTTCAAACTTTGTTGAACTTAAATGCCTTTTCAAGTTTTGATAAAGTTTCAGACAAATTGGGTAAATGATCCCCAAATATTCAAATTGTAGGTAGCCTATAATCATTCCCAAAAAAAGTTGGAATTGGACCACCAAGTTATCAAAACCAGAGACAAATGGTTAGCTTAACTCTTTCAACACCATGGACCTGTTTGAAATATACTCATTACATTTGCAAACAGTCCTAGCCCCCTTAGTATAATAGTAGCCCTCTCAGATCTCGGTCTACACTGTTTGCTAATTTAGAGCAGTGCAGTATTTATTAATATACCCAAAATTCTAAGTGGAATTTAAATAAAATCATCCATAAGAGAACATTAATAACCCACAAGAGTTTCTTAGTGTCGAAAGATTTAAGAATAAAGCGATAATTCCTTTAACCCTTTCCCCAATAGAAGCGCCTTTTAGCGGATATGATTTATTCATCCGCTGAAGAAAATGGTTCCAATTTAATCAGTTATGAATATGTATTATGGGGAATATTTTCTATATTATAGCACATGATAGCTTAAAGCAGGCTGAAAGTAAAGCAGAATGCGCCCTTAGGCGCATTCTGCTTTACTTTCAACTTGCTTTAAGTAGTCACCTATCTTAAGTACTAGAAATAGGCTATCAGGTAAAGGGTTAAAAGATTTCGGGCCAACTTTCATTCTGCTTTGAGCAGCCACCAATCTTTAGCACATAATACAAGCTTATATGGGGAAGGGGTTATTGCACTGTCTAAAACATGTCTAAAGTTTTCCTCTCTACGAGAGCCTGCCACTTATAAGTCTGTGTATAAGTGAAATAAGCACAGGTCACCTTATATCTAATCAATAGATAAAATGAAGAAAGTTACAAGAAATTTAAATCAATCAGACCACACTTGAAGATAAAATACATGAGCTGAGGTTGAAAGGTTAATACAGTGTAATCCTGAACTAATGACCACTTTGAAAGAGACTTGTTGTGTGGTATTTAACCCAGTACTCCAAAAATATGATCTTTTGTGTCTTTAATGTATTCCTTCACTGAAGGAAATAATACTTAAATCCAATGTGTAAAGCTATGAATATGCACCAACAGAAATATTATCTATATCCTAGCAGCTGATAGCTTTCAGCAGGTTGAAAGTAAAGCAGAATGTGCCTTGAGGCACATTCTGCTTTACTTTCAACCTGCTTTAAGTGGTCACCTATCTTCAAAACTAGAAACAGACTATGTGGTAAAGGACCAATCACTGAAAAAAATAACTCTGAAAAAAACCCACCTTCTTTTGAGTTGTGTTAATACAAGGATTATAGTGTCTAGTGTTTTTTATGAGTTACCTTACTGTCTGCATTCCCCATGGTATATTCTCAATGTAAACACCTTGAGGTTGATCTAATCTATACTTTATATTCTACTTCAAACAAACTTTCACCAGACCACAATAACACTTGATTGATCCAAATTGACCAACAAAAGTTGATAGCGATCTGCAACACTTTCAGGTAAGTTTGAGTAAGATCCCAGTCGATGTATCTCACAAGTGTAATTTGGCAATTAAAATTGATAAAATCCAGTACATGTTAATGACTATACAGACTGATACAAAGTTACACATTCGGCAACCACAAGGCCTAATCATCAGCTACTATAATGACATCTCTGTCCTATTTATCCTTTACATTATCTGATCAAATAAATCCAAGCCTATGAGCTATGAACTTTTACAAAAGGTCACAAAAACTGAAAAACTGTCCTCGGTCCAAAACAGCTGGGTTTATAACACAGGTTGGATATTAAATATCTATAAAACTTGACTTGAAACTCCCCTGTATCGTTCAATGAAAAACTGATTGAATTTTACCCTTCCTGATGCCGTAGTATTCATATAAAGTAAAGAGTCAAAATATTGTATATATTATGTAAGACAGCTGGAATAAGATGGACAAGTTGGCTGAGGTACTAATCTGTGGAGGAAAAGGTTTAACCCATTACCCCATTAATATGCCATTTTACGCCTTCAAATTATTTCTCCACTTAAGAAAATAGTAAGATATGTTTGCTATATTCTAGCAGATAGTGTCGTTTAAAGCAGGCTGAAAGTGAAGCAGAATGCGCTTAGGGTTTTACTTTCAACCTGCTTTTAGTGGTCACCTGTCTTCAAAACTAGGCACAGGTTATGAGGTAATGGGTTAAACCATTTTCCCATAGCCCTGGTTTTAGTATTGAAGACAGGTGACACACATAAAGCTGGTTGAAATTAAATCAGAATGCGTCTTATGGGAAATTTTGCTTCACTTTTATCCTGCTTTAAGCTACCATCTACTAGGATATAAGAAATATTTCTTATGCTGCACATTCATTACTGTATAAAATGGAACTATTTTTTTTTGGTGGAGGAATTAATTAACCCTTTCCCTTATAGAAGCGACTTTTAGCACTTTCATTTTATTCATCCACTGAAGAAAATAGTTCCAAATTATACCGTAATGAATATGTAGCAGTTAATAGCTTAAAGCAGGCTGAAAGTAAAGCAGAATGCGCCTTAGGGCGCATTCTGCTTTACTTTCAACCTGCTTTAAGTAGTCACATATCTTCAATACTAGAAACAATGCTATCAGGTAAAGGGTTAAAATGCATAAAAAGGGCTATCTATGTAGTATACATAACAGGTTAACTCATTCATGCCTGTTTATATAAATTGTTCCATTGTGTCTGCTGCAAGAGTTCATGAGTTGTAAAATTATCATTGAGACAAGGAGCCACATAAAACAAGTTGAAAGTAAAGCTGAATTATAAATAACTCCTGAAGGTTTATAGCTCCAATTTTGAAAGATACTGGAAATATCTTTTATATTTCATGTTTAGGACTTCATTGTTGGGGACTACTTTTCTTAGTGATGAATAATTAGAAGTGTTAAAGGTACAGGATTTCTGATAAGGGGGAGTATTCTGAACAAATCCAACATTTTCTCACATATACTGAACCAAATCCTATATTGTTACTACTCATTAGAATTGTCTCTTCGAGACGATTCTTATGAGTAGTGACACCATAGCGATTAATGCAGAAGTAACGATTTTAATTTTTGAAATACTCCCTTTATCTTGATCCCCGAGGTCTTTTAGGGGGAGTGTTAAATAACAACAAACAGGGTAGACCCTCAGATGGTTTATAGTATCTCATCTCAGTCATCATTGTTTGCTCAGGTGTAAGCTTAGCGATAATGTTTGAATGTTGATGTCGAATACTGTAAGGTCATTTGATTACAGAGTGTACGGTAGGCATGTTCAACTCCCCTGGTAAGTCATGTGTAAAAGTTTGAAACGTGAATTTCATCACTGTTAATGTATATATGGTGATTAAATTAGCATTACTCACAGTAACTGATGTATCGGGGTGTTGGTTACTGTTTACTGGGTCACACACACAGATCAAATTATAAAATATACAGTAGTATCCCCTAATACCTACAGTGTCCCTAGCAGGACAGTAGTATCCTAATAGAGTCGAAACTCAATACATCGAACTCGTTTTAGTTAAAACATACCCATATATTCAAAGTTACAACGTGGCTTGGTCATGTTTTTACTTTAAAATAAGGTTATGTGCGACCTAAACAAGATCAAATTCTCGAAATTCAACTTTAAAATACTGGTACAATTGATTTAAGCGAGTTTGAAGTATGGAGTTTCAACTGTACGTACAGTGCCCCTAGCAGGACTTATGCATACATTGTAGACCAAGATCAGATGATATACAGCTCCATATTTTTAAGTTTTAACTGTTTTATCTACAGTCTGTTTCTTGTATTAGAAGATAGATACCATTTTAAGCAGGTTGAAATTAAAGGCTCATTCTGCATTACTTTCAGCCTGCTTAGAAGCTACCATCTGTTAGAATTTAGAAACTTTTTCTTATGATATATACCGTAGTCATAGCTGTATAAATTTGATTTTTCTTCTTTAGTGGAAGAATAAGTTCAATGCCTTAAAATGTGTATCTATGGCGTAATGGGTTAAAGAATTGTTACACCTTTAAATGCATGCATAATTGAGCCAGACCCCATGAAAAAACTATAAGGAACTATTTTCTTTAGAGAAGAAATTAGGCCTCAATTTTTTCAGGCCTCAAAAGGTGTATCTATTTGATAAGTGTTTAAATTATCACATGATCATAGGATTAAATGTATCAATCATAATGGTTATCTCTATCATGTGTCGAGAGAAACAAGAGTACCGTAGTCCAATATTATCAATACATAATTCACTCACACTAACAAAGTAGTCATTGTTTAAAGATATGTGAATTTAATCACCCTATCTATCACCCTGTTGGGCTTTACTATGGTTGTTATTGATTCTATTACTCTAGCTACTGCCCGGCTACAAACCATTGAATGCTAGTTTGGGTACAAACCATACAGTCCCTTTACTCCATACCCTGTTAACCAATTACCCCCTATATCAAATGTATACATTAACACTTTCCCCCATAGAAGCCCCTTTTAGCCATTCAGTTTATTCCTCCGCTGAAGAAAAAAGTTCCAATTTATACAGTCATAAAAATGTTTGATAAGGAATATTTTCTTTATTCTATCAAGTGGAAGCTTAAAGCAGGCTGAAAGTAAATCAGAATATGCCTTAAGGCACATTCTGCTTTACTTTTAACCTGCTTTAAGTAGTTACCTATTTACAAAAATATCAACAGGCTATGGGGTAAAGGGTTAATGAATAGGTATCATAAGATATAGTTTCTATATTGTATTAGAAGGTAGCTTAAAGCAGGCTGAAAGTAAAGCAGAATGTGCCTTAAGGCACATTCTGCTTTACTTTCAACCTGCTTTAAAGTAGTCACCTATCTTCAATTATTATACTAGAAACAGGCTTTGGGGTTATGGGTTTAAGCAGGTATTATTATACTAGAAACAGGCTTTGGGGTTATGGGTTTAAGCAGGTATTATTATACTAGAAACAGGCTTTGGGGTTATGGGTTTAAGCAGGTATTATTATACTAGAAACAGGCTTTGGGGTTATGGGTTTAAGCAGGTATTATTATACTAGAAACAGGCTTTGGGGTTATGGGTTTAAGCAGGTATTATTATACTAGAAACAGGCTTTGGGGTTATGGGTTTAAGCAGGTATTATTATACTAGAAACAGGCTTTGGGGTTATGG
Source organism: Gari tellinella (assembly GCA_922989275.2). Lineage (NCBI taxonomy): Eukaryota > Metazoa > Mollusca > Bivalvia > Cardiida > Psammobiidae > Gari > Gari tellinella. Next base: position 38,784,613 of record OV277857.1, on the reverse strand, counting down.
GTTTAAGCAGGTATTATTATACTAGAAACAGGCTTTGGGGTTATGGGTTTAAGCAGGTATTATTATACTAGAAACAGGCTTTGGGGATATGGGTTTAAGCAGGTATTATTATACTAGAAACAGGCTTTGGGGTTATGGGTTTAAGCAGGTATTATTATACTAGAAACAGGCTTTGGGGTTATGGGTTTAAGCAGGTATTCTGCTTTATACTTCCAGTCTACTTTAAACTACTATCTGCTAGAATATAGACATTATTTTCTTATAGCGCATATTCATGACTGTAATAATTGAAACTATCTTTTTCAGAGGAATTTATACATATGAGGTATTGGGTTGAATGGATAAGTGAAGTATTTCAAGTATGAATATCCTTATTTCTGCATCAAACCTTAGTTTATGACTAATCATAAGAATCCTTAAACCACTACTCCATAAATACATTTTCATGCCTTTAATTTATGAATTTATGCCTTTAATTTTACGCCTTTAATGGGTTGAAAATAACTTACCCCATAATTTGTGCTGAGGTCTTTGATCTTAAATCTGTGCAGATAAGCATCAAAGGTCACGACAGCATGTCTCTTGTCAACAGTGTCAGTCTGAAATATATCGTAAAATACATGTTATGAAATACATCATAAAATACATGTTAATGTCTAGCTAACAATGTAGGCAGGCTTGTTAGTGATATAATTACATGGCAATACAGCAATGACTATCAGTGGCTTGTCATTGCAATGTTTTTTGAATGACCAGTGAAGTCTCAGTTATGATGCTGAATTCATGTAAATCTCGCTACATTGTACATACCAGTTACTCTGGATCATGAGAGTATTTCGAATACTATCATCTTAATCCATTCTCCAATAAATATGCCTTTTTATGCCTTTAAATTATACCTCCACTGAAGAAATATGTTCCTTTTTATTCAGTCATGAATATGTACCATAAGAAAAAAATTCTATATTCTAGCAGGCTGACAGTCAAGCAGAATGAGCTTAATGTGCATTCTGCTTTACTTTCAACCTGCTTTTAGTTATCATCTTTCTTTAAAACTAGAAATAGATCATGGGATAAGGGCTAATAAGTGATTCGCATAGCGCATCCGCTTCTCACCAATGCGGTTTCGAGTTCGATCCCGGTTCGGGGCAGTATGTGAGAGGGTACATTGGTCGCCGGTTCGAACATGTGGGTTTTCTCCGGGCTCTCCGGTTTCCTCCCACAGAAATGACCGAATACGCCACCATTCCAGCCATCGAGAGTGATTTGTATAAGTTAATGTAGCTTGTTTCATGATCGATGTAAAATAAATAAAGTTTAAACTTTAATTAGTGATCAAATTGCAATGGTTTAATAATGAAGTCTAGTCATGATGCTGAATTCATGTTAATCACGCTAAAAAGTACATGTACATAGTACATACAGGTTACTCTGGATCATGAGAGTATTTCGAATATTTACATCTTAACCCATTCCCCAATAAATATACCTTTTTACGCCTTTAATTAATACCTCCACTGAAGAAAACTGTCCCTTTTTATACAGTCATGAATATAATTATGTACCATCAGATGTATTTTCTATAACCTATCAGATAGTAGCTTAAAGCACACTGAAAGTAAAGCAGAATTCGCCCTACAGCGCATTCTGCTATACTTTCAACCTGCTTTAAGTGATCATCTTACTAGAACAATTTAATAGGCCATGGGGTAAAGGGTTAGTGATCAAATCACATGGTAATATGGCAATGACTATCAGTGGCTTGTCATTGCAATGTTGTTTTGGATGACCATGGTGACTAGTATGACTGATGCCTAGTTTATATAATGATGCTGAATTCATGTTAATCCCGCTACATTGAAGTACATACATGTACGGTATATAACCATGGATCATGAGAGTATTTCGAATACTAAGTAAAATATTAATGTCTCCACCAAACCCTATCTTGTGACTTATTCATGCCGTCTCTTTGAGCAGAATTGCAATGAGTAACAAAAGTAAGTCACACCTTGGAATTTGGTAGATACATGAAAGTATTTTATTCTGAAGTCTGGTCCAACATATTACAAATTGCTGTGTATATACAATCAAATTCACGTTAAACCATTACCCCATAAATATACCTTTTAACGCCTTTAATTTATTCCTCTTCTGAAGAAAATAGTTGCAATTTACACAGTCACAAATGAGAATTAGAAGAAATATTTTCTATATTCTAGCAGATAATAGTTTAAAGCAGTCTGAAAGTAAAGCAGAATGTGCCTTAAGGCACATTCTGCTTTACTTTCAACCTGCTTTAATTAGTCAACTATCTTGAATATCTTGAAAACAAGCAACAGGCTATGGGGTAATGGGTTAGCTAGTCACCACTCAAATTGATATGGCAATAACTATGTGGAATTAAATGTCTTGATACATTGTGTTCCAAGTGTGCATGGTTGGTCTAGCATTCATTTTTTTAAGCAACACAGCCAAAACAAAAACTTAATGTTGTAGCTCAATCCAAGTGTTTGACACCATCACTGATTATGATTCCAACAGAAAAGCAACACCATAATATTGTGTTCACTCCTTTGTAGCAGCAAGACAATACATCAACAGCTTAATGTTGGACAAAAGTAAAGCATAAAGTTTCCATGGAGCTTTCTGCATGCTTTACTTTTGTCTGCATTAAGCATGCACATGTCTCAAGAAAGACTTCATCTTCAAAGGACTGCTTCATCTTCAAAGGCTGCCTAAGACAAGTTTGGCTATACTAAAGGTTTGTTGAATCCCAATTTTACCCAACAAAACCAAAACGTTCTGAGGGCTCATGAAATATTGATTTGTGTTTAAAAACATGCTGAAGAATAAATAAATAAATCTGCAATTAAAATATTCATTAATTTTAATGTCCTTTGAACATTAAGGTTCATGTAATGTGTCTGTACGAGAAAAAAATACCCAAATTTGAAAAGTTGCAATACTCAATAACTATACCACATTGGCTAAAAATATTTTCACACAGCATAAATAAGTAGTCAATGAAAAGGAGCATGCCTAAATTTTCATTAATATAAGTGTACTTGTGATGTCAGAAGATCCAAAAGTAGCGAACTTGGAGTAAAAATAGCCTCTTCAGCAGAATATATCAAATCACTTAATGGCACGTATTTTCGGAAATCTGGTAGAATACATACAAAGAACCCATTACATACTGGGTACTCCTACACAGAATGTCTTACAAAAGTCAGAAAAAACCCTTGTAATTGGCCCTTAGAATACCCCATGCTTGATTCAAGGGCAGCCATTTGCATTTTACAAATTTGTAGAAGTTTGCTAACATTTAAAGTCCATTTACTCCAAATCTACAAAACCGATTGACAATTGTTATATACGTGCGGACAGAGAAAAGAACAAGCAATATGATTGATGGAATGTCACTCACCCGAATCACTGCAGTTAGACAATATATCCGTTCAATTATATCAAGGTCACCGAAATATGTCATTTGTCGACTTTTCCGATTAATCCGCATTTTCTCATTTTTTAATATCCATATTTTCAACTTTTATTTCAGTACACTATTGTTGTTTGATACATAAACAATAAAATAAGTGCATTGCGCATTACTTTCGATCATAAATTTCTCCGTATGTCACGATTATTTAGCGGATTACTTGTCGGAAAGTAATTTCGTCCCTGTACAGCTGACCTTTGTTTCAGGAAAATCAACAGTTTGTCCCTTTAAATCACCTTTTTACACCCATTCAAGTATTCCACATCTTTCCGGCTATTGTAATGTTGATTAATATTTCACTTTGCATTGCGATCTCTATTATATAAAGCTTACATTGTTGTGAAACTATTCAAGCCTTTGGCAGGTACAGGGGTAAATGCATGCTCATGTACAGTGGAGAATGTGTTATTTCCCAATAAACGCGCTTACGCTAAAACTATTATTTGCAGTTCAAACAGTTTGGAGCCAGATCAGACGCCGGGTAACCCGGCGTCTGATCAGGCTCCAAACTGTTTGCCAGCACGATAAACATGAAAGATCTGAATTGTCCAAAAGTTGTTATTTTCTACGTTTTAGTGCTTTGCGTTTGCGTATGTTTGCTTTTAAACGGGAAAGAATAACAGAATCGCCACTGTATATACTATTGCACGAGTTGGACAAGGCTTTCTATGGTGTCCTAGTAGGGACACAACCGACGATTTCGTTGGGCAGAGACACACAATTCTTTTTTGTCCTTACTACTTTTTTCACGTATATTCTGCTTCTGCATTTCACACATACACTCACATTAAAATACTGTAATAGTTCATGAGTATAATTATGCAACTACCACCCTGATAGCCTTACTTCAGTAGTTGTAAGAATTTAAAAACAATCATAAGGGCACAGATATTTTAAAATTTAGTCAGAAACAATCATATATTAATTTATCTGATGCTCAATTTGGTTTTCGTTCTAGGGGATCCTGCGTTTTACAGTTAATTGAATACATAGATGATTAGTCACATTACATTGAGGGTGATAGAATTTGGGAAAATATATTGTATATTTAGATTTTGTCAAAGCTTTTGAGAGCATTGAACATTAACGTTTTCTCGCAAAGTATCAGTATTTGGTATCAGAGGGCCCGTTTTGTCATGGAAACGTGACTTTTTTACTGGACGTAGGCAATATGTATCTGTGAAAGGACCCTGGTCTGTTTCGTGGGAAGACATTTTAAGTGGAATACCCCAGGGAAGCGTCCTGGGACCCATATTATTCATATGTTTATAATAGATGACCCCTACCCCTGAAGTTATACGTAGTATTGTGAAATTATTAGCTTATGGTACCAAACTATACAACAAAGACATTAAGATTGATATTATCCAGCACGACTTAGATGCCTTACATATAGTCAAAGTGGCTGTTGCGTTTTAATGTGAAAAATTACAGAACCATACACTTTGGAAGAGACAACCAATATTATCAGTATACTTTGAACTTTTCGGACATTGAGTATGCTAGTGAAAAGGGGGATTTAGGGGTAATATTAGGATTAAAAAGTAAGTAGACATATAGCTGAAAAAGATAACAAATCCAACAGTGTATTATCCTTAATAATCAGAATGTATGATTACATTTCGAAAAGCTATTTCGTATTTTTGTACAAAGCACTCGTCAGGTCAATATGGAAACACTATTATCATGTATTGTGGTATATATTCTTAAAAGAAGTGTTTAAAAATTATGTAAGCCTACCAATAAGCGTCTCCTGGATTGTCAACCTTACATGTACCGAAAGATTGGTTTTCAAAAATTGCTTGTTCATCGACGAAGCCGTGGTGATATGATACAATGTTGAAAATTATTTTAAGAAATGGAGGATATACATATAGAAAGATTTTACCTTAAAAATATTTTTCGATTTAAAAAAACATCATTAAGTTTACAACACTTTTCACAGAGAATTATAAACAACCGGATCTCACTTCAGTTTATATAGAATTAAAAATAATAAATTTTGTTGATACATTTATATGCCGGATGAATTATTTTTGTAATCGAAGCTTCAATGTCATAGTCATGTGTTTGTGCACTTCATTGGATTAGAATCAAATATTGCATACTGTTTAATGAATAATTCAGTTGAGAGGGGTCGAAATGGAATATTCTTAATAATTAGAATGACCACATAGCATCTGGAAACAAACATCTACTTGATGGGCATTTAAAATGATGTTTAAAAAAGCACTAGTAACCACTGTTCCCTCCATTTTACGGATACATTGCAGAATACGTCCCCTCATTGATTTTACGTAACGTTTCAAATACGTTGGCATTCCAACCAAAATGCACTAGGAGGTCATTATGGTATAAATTTGATGATTTGACCCGACCTTGTTATCAAATACATCCGATATGTGTTCTATGGGGCTCATGTCCGAGGATAAAACAGGCCAAGGCAGAACGTTAATGTATTTTAGCAAGAAATTGTGTGGTGATACGCGCCGTGTGATGCTTTATACATGTATTGTCAAGCTGAAAATGCCAGGCCCTTCCTTTCTTTTGCATGAATCGAATCACTTTGCTATTTAAAACATTGATGTAACGCTGAGCATTGGCATTTTATTGAATAATAACCAAGTCAATTTCCAGAGTTCTAATTTTCCCAAACCAAACCATAGCGCTGCCACTACCCATTATTTCTCTCTCAAACATATCGTTCTCCACGGTCACTCCTCCTTTTTGCGCATTGAGGCGAGCGGACCGTGGCGAGATTCTCTTGCCTTCGCGGTAATGAATGTAGCGCTGTTTACAGTGAAACACCTGTATCTGCGCACGTGCAAAGTAAGGAACACGTTGGCAAGCTTAGACGCATAAAGAGACCTGGGATTTGAATAGCAATTGTGTAATCGTTATACGCAATGAAGTCATTATAATCATGTATGTACCTTGCAACATGCGTTAAAACACAGTTATAGAAGAATTCTAGGAAGAGGATGGGGTTATAAAGAAGCAGATCCTCACGCGAGAGCCCAACAACGATTCTCAATGTATTCTCAAGGTATAATTCAGTTAAGAAAGGATGAAAAAATAATACAGCCTGCATATTTATACATGTAATAATGTTTAACAGAGGCTCGTGTTGCCCACCATACTTTGGAAAAAATAAGTAGTCCCCCATTGCAAAATAGTGTTGTCCTTGAAAATTGTCAAATATTCCATGACTTCTTCTGTTGTTATTTGAGTGGATTTCGTCAGGATTTTGGTCCTACTACCTCATGTAAAGCATATTCTTCAATATAGAGGAAGGATTTGTTGAATTTCAGTATAGAAAATTTGCTGCACATTTTGGTGCAAATCCAAACATATTGTTCAAAATCAAGATACACAGTTTTCCTTTCAAATTGTAAGCTATCTCATAAGCTTGTTCATTTCAATACGAACATTTTGATATGAAATTTTGCAAGATTGCTCCATAAATGACAAAAATATGACAGTTTTAAAATTCACCAAAAAAGTATTTACATGAACCTTAACACACTAAAATATAATTTTATACAATGAATCAATGAATGCGCCTAATAAATCAGCTTGTCTTAACTTATTAGCCCCTGAATTTTCAAATTGAATAATCCATTTTCCATAAAGTCTTGTCCATTTTTTACCATTATGGTGTTGTTTTTTGTGGGGTTTTTGTTGTTTTTTTACAATTTATTACAAAATGGCAAACACTGCATATATATAATTGTATAGGTGGAAACATGTTGCAGGACAGAATTAAGCTGTTCCTTCATAGCCTTTTTCTAGTTTTGGAGACAGGTGACACTTAAAGCAGGTTGAAAATAAAGCAGAATTAGCTGTAACATGCATTCTGCTTGATTTTCAGCATGCTTTAATCACCATCTGCTAGAATATGAAGAAACTTTTTCTTATGATACATAATCAATTAATCATATATAAATTGGATCTGTTTTCTTCAGCTTCTTTTTATTTATGAAGACATACAGTCGCTTAAAGCAGGGTGAAAGCAAAGCAGAATACTCCATCGGAGGATTCTACCTTACTCTGTCTGCTTTAAATTAAGCTATTATCTGCGAGGTCTAGAAATGTTTCTTATAGTGTATGATTCATTTAAGTGTATAAAGCAGAACTATTTTCATTTCCAATAGACACACCATCATATTCCTCCACTGAACAAAATAGTTCCACTTTATACAGTCATGAACACATACTTTTTGCATAAGACAAGTGTACTTTTAACAGGTACACTGTTAATACACATCACTAGAGGTTAACAGGTTAAGAAGCCTTCATACTTTATCATACCAAAATATATATGATCACAAAATCATACACTACACTGACCATTATAGTAGCTATGAAATCAAAACCATCTAACCTTTCAACCATAAATTGAACAAACATTATCTCAGGGTACAATTATACCTAGGCTACAGTCAAACTTTGATATCTCGAATTTATCAATACTTCAACACCTGAATTTCATTATTTCGACCTCACTTAAAAGTCAAACATATCCTTATTTCAAAGTTAAAACGTGGCTTAGCCACGTTTTAACTTTGAAATATGGATATTTGACGTAATCAAGTTTGAGATACTGAAGTTTGACTGTATTTACTTTGGTTTCCATGCCAAAACGAGATAAATAATATCAAATACAGTAAAATCTCTCTATAATGACCACTTAAACGAAGGCTAATGGGTTTGGATGTTTAAAAGACAGGTGACAGCTTAAAGCAAGGTGACTTTAAAACAGAAAGCTGCTAAAGGAGTTTCTGTTTTATTGTCACCATGCTTTAAGCAGTCACCTGTCTTAAACACCTTTTAATTAACACTATTTGGGTCGTAATAAAGAGATTTTACAGTATGTTCGACATAACAGAGTTTGAGATATTAGAGTTTGACTGTATGTACTTGGGTTTCCATGCCAAACAAGATAAATAATATCAAATAGTACCTGTGTTTATTTATCCTGTCTGGTTTGCCACACATTCACACATAGATATTTCCCCAATTTTATCTCACACTTTCATAAATCCAATCAATCCAGATATTTTTCCAAAATCAAATTTTCCGAATCAATGAAACAATATCCCGTGGAATCTCTGAGACAATACACATGAAGTTCACAATGAGCCACTGACAAGTCCACTACTCTACTACCCTTACGACCATGTGTGTTTGGTATTGATCCGAACTGAACCTATGTCCCTCGACTTTATAGCCTGTGTAGGTATCGAGGAGCTTCAAAAGCAAATATCCGAACTAATCAATGGTGGATAAACACTTGGCTACCCCTTGCTATATACAAACCTGGTAGGTAATCCTCATCAGACCAATAACTCGAGAAGATAAAGCATGAAGTCTTCAAAATATTTGTATACAGTAAAACCCTCTTATAACAATCTTGTAAAAAGATGATTAAACTGTCATCCTGATTTAAAGTCACAATAGCAGTGTTATAAGCAGGAGCTTTCTATTTTGAACTTTCATTCTCATTTTAAGCAGTCACTAATGCTTTAACTCTTTCCTCCCTGAAACTTTAAATGGACAATTCCAGTTTCCATTTTAGTCTAGTCCATTTCTGACTTTTAAGGGTTGTTTTTGTCAATGTTTAGCATTGTGACAAACAGTGAAGACCCTGATCAGAGGGCTCC